>CM047806.1:116800014-117413486 GCA_026214975.1 Gentiana macrophylla | reverse complement strand
GATAATGAACACTCTTCTTTACAAATCATAAACTTGATGGTAACAATTACTTGCTATGGTCAAGGTCTATGAAAATGTATATCTCCGGCCAGGGGCAAGATGGGATATCTGTGCGGTTCCAAACCTCCTTTCACTTTGAAATCGACCCCAAGTTTGAAGCATGGGACACGAGAAAATAACCAAGTCATGACCATCCTCACGAGGTCTATGACAAAGAGATCGATGAGAACTTCATGATGTATGACACTTTGCTTAAGGAAATGCAGGATAATGCCGAGACCTTTACTCAAAAAGGACAATACATCTCAAGTCTATGAACTCAAGCTCAGATTCAAAACTATGAGACAAGGAGATATGTACGTAACTCAATATTTCAATCAACTATCTAAGGCATGGCAACACCTAGATATGTTGGAAACTCACCCTGGAATGATGTTAAGGATGTCGCCTCTATAAGGACATCATAGAAAGAAAAGAGTCTTCAAGTTCCTCACCTGATGAACCCTACTCTTGATGATGTTAGAGGGAGAATTCTTGCCACAAAACCTCTCCCAAATCTCAAATCCATGTTTGCTGAGGTCAAACATGAAGAAAGCAGGAGGAAAGTCATGCTACTGAACACCCCTGCTGATAACCCTACTGAAGGTACTGCCCTGCTGAATGTCAGGAAGGCTGCTGAGGTTACTGGGACTTACAGGAAGCCTGCTGAGAAAACTGGAAGGTTGTTCTGTGATCACTGCAAACGCACAAATCACACCAAGGACAATTGCTGGAAGCTTCATGGCAAGCCTAATCCCTCTAAAACCTCAAAACCAACCAGGGGAAAATCAAAGCGAGACTTGTCGGTGATTTGCGAGAGAATGACAGCCATCTGAATGCTCAGTTTGCTGCCTTTAAAGCCTTTATTGCTCAGCATCAGGAAGGTAGCTCCTCTACTGAAATGGCCACTCATGCTAAAACAGGTATATTCCGCTCACCTCTTAGTAATGAGACTTGGATTGTTGATTCTGGGGCTTCTTCCCACATGACTGGTAATAAAAACCTCATTACCCACTATATGCCATGCACCCAAATTCACAGAATTAAAACTGCTGATGGTTCTGTTTCTTATGCAAAAGGTGTTGGGAAGGTTAAACTTACTAATCAGATATATCTACAAGGGGTCTTATTTGTTCCAAAGTTAGATTGTAACCTTATATCTGTCAGTAAACTCACTAAAGATCTGAATTGGACTGTTGTTTTTGATAAGGATCAGTGCACATTCCAGGATCTTTCTTCACAGGAAGTGATTGGTCAAGCTAAACCCTGCTCAGGACTGTTTGTGATCAACCCTGCTGAAGACAGAAGACTGAAGACTGAATCTGCCTCAGCAGCCTGCACTCAAAACCTAGACAATATCATGTTATGGCATTATAGACTAGGACATCCAAGTTTTGGTTATTTAAAGTCTTTAATTCCAGAATTGTTTAAAGGATGTAATCTTAATGATCTTCAATGTGATATTTGTCAATTTGCCAAACTCACCAAATCTGTGTATACTAAATTACCTCACTTCCCATCCACACCTTTCACCTTAATTCACAGTGATGTATGGGGACCCTCAAGAGTGAAAAGTATAACAGGTAAGAGGTGGTTTGTAACCTTCATAGATGACCACACCAGAATCACTTGGTTATTTTTAATGAAGGATAAATCTGAAGTTGGATCCATCTTTCAAGAGTTTTACAACATGGTCTCTACTCGCTTTGACATTAAGATTAAAATTTTGAAGATCGACAATGCTCTTGAATATTATGAGTCTAATCTCGGTAATTTCTTGATGAATAAGGGAATTGTCCATATCGATGGTTGTGTTGAGACACCTCAGCAAAATGGGGTTGCTGAGAGAAAGAATAGGCACCTGCTGGAAATGGCCAGATCAATCATGTTCACTACAAATGTTCCAAAATATATGTGGGGTGAAGCTATATTGACTGCCACATACTTAATCAACAGGCTTCCCAGCAGAGTGTTAGGTTTCAAGACTCCTATCCAAACCCTGTTGACCACACACTCTGCCCTCATCTTATTGCCCAATGCCTCCAAAAACCTTTGGTTGTCTTGTGTTTGTTTATATCCATGCCCAACACGAAAGCAAACTTGATTCCAAAGCTCACAAGTGCATTTTCCTAGGGTATGCTAAGGACAGGAAAGGTTACAAATGCTATTCACCTACTGAAAAGAAATTTTACAACTCTATGGATGTAAAATTCTTTGAAAGGACTCCCTACTACAGCAAGTCTACTGAAGCAGTCACTGATGGACATCTAATTGAAATTGATCTAAATCCGTTCCCTCAACAAACTCTTAACCCTCAGCAACCTACTGAGACTCAGCAGACTGAACCTCAGCACCCTACTGACCCAGAGCCTGCTGAACCTGAGCCTGCTGAGCCTCAACACCCCTCTTGGCTTCGAGAGGCTGCTGAACCACACGACACCTACGACATTGATGCGGACCTATTGCTCTAAGGAAAGGGAAAGATCATGCACCGATCATTCTATTCAGACTTATTTATCTTATGACCAGTTGTCTCCTGTATTTGCTATGTTTACACAGGACCTGGACTCTCACTCTATTCCTAAAAATATTCAGGAGGCCCTTCAAAATGATAAGTGGAAGGCTGCTGTTAAAACAGAGATGACTGCACTCCTGGATAATCATACTTGGGACCTCACAACTCTCCCCAAAGGCAAGAAGGCAATCAATTTGTAGATGGTTATTCACCATAAAATACAATCTTGATGGTACTATTGACAAGTATAAAGCCGATTGGTGGCTAGAGGGTTCACTCAAACTTATGGCATTGACTATACGGAAACTTTTGCACCAGTAGCAAAGCTTAACACCGCTGTCAGAGTACTGATTTCTCTAGTTGTCCAACTTGGTGGCCTCTTTACCAATTGGATATCAAAATGCTTTTCTCAATGGTGACCTTATCGAGGAAGTCTACATGAATGTACCTCCTGGTTTTGTCAATCCCCACACTCAAGGCAAGGTATGCAAACTCGGGAAATCTCTATATGGCTGAAGCAATCCCACAGAGCCTGGTTTGGAAAACTCACTCTTGTGGTTAAAGCTGCTGGATATCATCAATGCAACTCGATCACACTATGTTTATCAAGACAACCAACCGAGAAGGTCTATTCTTATTGTACATGTGGATGATATCATCCCTTCACTGGAGACGACTCTACTTGAGATCCAACATTTGAAGACTCTCTTGCAAAGGTATTCCAAGTTAAAGATCTGGGCTCCTAAAATACTTTCTTGGTATGGAAATAGCTAGAAGCAAGAAAGGCATTTCGATCTCTCAAAGCAAGTATGTCTTGGATCTGCTTTGAAGGAAGCGGCATCTTTGGGATGCAAACTCTTTGTATCCCCAGTGACCCAGTAACACCCTACTTTGCATGGTGCCATTCTTTGTCGAGAAAGAACAATATCAAAGGCTTGTAGGTAAACTCATCTACCTTTCTCACACAAGGCCTGATATTGCATATGGGGTTAGTCAGTCGGTCGGTTCATGCACCGCCTCTCTTGAGCAACATTGGGATCTTGTGAATAGGATCTTTGAGATATTTAAAGTCCACTCTTGGCCAAGGCACACTTCAAAAAGTCTCTTGATAGATCAATCAAGGTCTACACTGATCTGATGTTGATTGGGGTGGATGTTTCATTGACAGACGATCTACCACAGGCTATTGCTCATATGTATGGGGAACCTGGTTACTTGGAGAAGCAAGAAACAACCCTTCGTGTCAAGCGATCTTGAAGTTGAACTCAAGGCACTTGTACTTGACATTTGTGAAGCTCTATGGCTAAAAGTGCCGATGAACTTGAAAGAACCTCCTCGAAGAACCTATCACACTCTGCGCGTGATAATAATTCAACCTTATGCATGGTGAAGATCCCATCCATCATGATAAAACCAAGCATGTGGACATTGTGGATTACTTTCGAAGGAAAAGATTGATGCCAAGATTATTCAACTCCAAGATGTTCCTCAGTGGATCGAATGTCGATATTCTTACCAAGGCTATTCCACCTCTTATGTTCAAATGAGACTTAGTAGCAAACTTGGTTTGCATCAACATATCTGACCAGATTTGAGGGGGTGTGGAAATATTACAACATTACAACATTACTTGATGATCTTTGAAGTTCAAAGCAGGTGCCCAAAGCAGACCTCGAGGAGTTCATACAGGATATTTTGTACACTTTATTTAATTGTAAAAGACATATTAATTGTGATACATATAAACAATTAATATGTCAAACTCTAGTTTACTTTATGTCATAGACATATTAATTGTGATACATATAAACAATTAATATGTCAAACTCTAGTTTACTTTATGTCATAGACATATTAATTGTGATACATATAAACAATTAATATGTCAAACTCTAGTTTACTTTATGTCATAGACATAGCTTTTACTTTTACTTTTGCATGCTTGCCGCCCACATCTACATACTCAAGTGGCCGCCCAAGCTAGCTTGCTAGTCTCTCTCAATTGTATCTATTTATACACCTCTCATATCAATGAATAAACTAAGTTGAAGTTTACTCTTGTGTTTATCACATTCTCAAACTCTCTTCATCATCAGTGGGAAATAGTCTACCTTTCCCTCTGAGTTTATCATTCCATGAATGATCTTCAATTTTGAATGGATATGGCTTGAAGATTTTTCTTACTGATCTCTCATCAGTTCTGCCTTTTTCAGCCTTTTGAATCTTTCTGTAAAATCTGTTGGCTTGGTGCATTTTACCAACTGATTTTTTAGTTCTCTCAGTTTGTGCATCGGGCTGTGCTGAGTTTGTGTCAGTTCTAATAATTTTATCAGTTTTCCGAGTTCCTGACCATTGTGCAGTCACAAATTTTAATGCAACTGAACATGATCTGAACTTAGAATTATTCTGATTAACAACTCCTAAACCAGATCTGTCTCCAAAAGGTTTTCCGAGTTTGAATCGAACATCTGCGAATTGGATCAACTGATGATTCTGTGACGTTTATTACTTCTGTCAGTTCATCAGTTGGTCGAATTACCTTGGTTTCATTATTAGTCTTGATTAAATTGATCTCAGTATTCAATCTCGAAATATCAGATTTCAACAACTTTTTCTCCTTTTTGACATCCTCATAATTCTTTTGGATTACCTCTAATTCCTTTGTGAGTATGTCCAAGGATTTATTGAAATCTTCATTTTTCTTATTGTTAATGGAAGTGTGAGTGCTGGATGTAGATGCAATTACCTCCTGATTTTTTATGGATAGATTTTCTGTTGAGGAATCATCATCAATTAAAACTTGCTTCCTTTTTTCATTAGCATTTTCCTATCTCGCTCTAGCGATGTGATTTCCTCATCACTTTCACCTCCATAACTCATGGGTAGTATAGCATCTTTGGCCTTTGCAAACGAATGGATCTTGATAATGTTTTGATCAACTTTTCTTCTATATAATCAGCTACTCGTAGCCATTCTTTTTCTGCTTCTTCTGAAAGATCACTTAGGGTTGGAAATCTTCTTGATTCATCTTTATATGCGTTAAAGTCAATATCTTTATCATAACTTAAATGAGGTTCCGGATTTGTGTGAGAGCTTGTAGTACTGAATCTTTCATATACTTGATCCTGGAATATCATAAACAACATTTTGCAAATAGTCGTTCGGGGGGTATTCAGCCAACTTCTAATTCTAGATGTATCCATTTAATTTCACTAAAGTATTTCTACGATGATACCGTAAGGGTCTTCAACAAGCTGTTTGTAAGATATCCTTGAATCACTTCCAAATGGAAGAAGCGCTCCGATACCAATTGTTGGTCCTTGGAAAGGCTAAAACAAGTTTAGAGAGGGGGGTGAATAAACTTTTCATAAAACTGAAAGTACCCTGGGCCCATTTTCTCCGAAACTCAAGCGGCGCCGATTCGGTTTGTTCTGTCCACTAACTTGTGTGAGTTCGACTAACTCAATCGAGTATAAGTCGATCTTGACTTATTCTTAATCTAGTTAAGCGGCGTGGATAGAACTAGCCTTAATAAAACAAACAGTCTGTTGACTTGGTTTTAACGCGAGAACTAGATAATTAAAGCTGTAATGAAGTAAATGAATGCATGAAATAAATCAACAAGAATTATAATGGTTCCAGATGGTGTAATCCTGTACGTCCTCTCTTCCCCTATGATGCGGAGGAAAATTCCACTAGAACTTCTTTGAGATGGCCCGGTTACAAAAATTTCTAAACTGATAGTCCTTGACAAATCCCTAGCTTCACTATCTAAACACATGTAGAACATGTAGGATTGCTGCTTTTCAATTGTTTGAAACACTGGTCCTTGAAGGGTAGAATTGTCTCTTCACCAGCTCATCACAAACACAGTCTTCCTGACTGCACTCAACTGTCCTTCACACCTTCTTGGTGTTTCACAGTCTATACCTTTGATGAAATCAAAGTTGAGACCTGAATCAATAACTATGATTCAATTGTGATTTGAGCTTTTCTTCTGGATAATTAAATTTTGCACGGCTCTGTTTTTCTTCAAATGATAGATCTTGATTTTGCTTGAATGTGTTTGGACACTTGAAGAAATTTCTTGATCTTGCAATTAAGTACTTAGCAGGAATTCTTTCGAAATTGGCTTTCCCCCTTAATTAGATCTTTTAATTAAATCTGTTTTTAATTCCTCCTGCACACACTTCTTGTTGTTGTAGAAGTAGTCTATTTATAGGGGTTTATTCACCGTTCATCCTGCTTGAATCTTGTAACGGCTATATTTTGTGACCGTTCTGATTTGTCAGTAATTCATCCAATAAGATTGCTTCATATGTAACGTTCGACTGTACTATCAGTTTATTGGATAACTGATATGTAAAACTGTGTTTATCACTTGTCAGTTTCATGACTGACTTGGAGTGTTGACTGAGATTTTACTCTTCTTCAAATGTCAGTACTCCAGTTTTTCATCTGATTATAATTGACTTAATTAGAGTACACCATGACTCATTATCTTCTAAGAATTAATTGTCCTTATGATTCTTAGGTCTTCATACAAGATCCATAAAGTCAGTTCAGGTCACCACAATCTTGCCCGAAGTCTAACTTTACAGTCTCGACATAGTCTTCATAACTGAGTTTGAACCCTCAGTTCTTCAATCTTCTATAACTGAGTCTGTGACCCTCAGTTCTTCATCTTCTAGATAAGCCAACTGAGTCTGTGTCCCTCAGCGAACTTATCTTCTTCAGTTTCATGGATGTGCTCTGTTTTTCAGTTCCTTGTAGAATCTCAGTTTGATTAAATCTCAGTTTCTTACTTTCTCAGTTCACAGCCTAGAACTATTACAGTGCTTGTCTGATTTAACCTATACAAATATCAGACTCTATAAAACCCTATACATTAATATCTAGACATCTTTTTGCTTTGCACTATAACAACTTGTTATGACACTTCATCAATGGGGTTAATAACAATAACTGATTAGGCGATGAATCATCATCAAAACATAAATTTTATTTCCAACACTTTTTCGATCTCTACTCAAATCCAAACATGTTCAACATCAAAATACTCAGAAAAATAGCAGAAAAACATGACTTTTATCTACCATAACAACTCCAAATCCTTAGGCAACATGAAGGCATGATTTCTAACATAAAATCATATCAAGCCTTAACATAAAACCTAATAAACCATAAATTAACGTGTAGGAAGATCCTCTTACCACCAGTAAAACCTGATCTTTTCTCGCAGGTAGCCTATGTGATTAATTCCAAAAAGGGTTAGATTCGATCACACACTTTGATTAACACAAGACTACCAAAGATATGAGTTTTGATCCCCAAAACTCATCCAAAATAGCAGCAAGGTCGAAAATCATACCTTGAGAAAGCTCCAACTTTCTTGTGTTGAAACGACGCCTCTCTTCACGACGATTCCAACGCTTCTCTCGGATCTAAAAGCGGTTGAGATTCGACTTAGCAACTTGTAAGAAGTCTCTCACCGCTTTTCTTCCAACTCTCACATGCAGAAGAGATTTTTAAGGAGGAAATTACGATTCAAAAGGTTAGGGAAACTAATGAGGTTTATTTTTCTTAAATAGGAAAAATCCCAATAATTAACTTAATCCCTTACTTTCCTTAATTGCCCTTTTTTTCTAAAAATCGATTTATCTCCAAATTATTTATATATATTTGCCATATATATATATAAATACACTAAAATACTTAAATCAAGTGAATCATAATATTCCATTTTTCGCAAAAGACACGCCTCATTTTTTCAAAAGTCGGGATATTACATATTTATTGACAATATCTTATATTGAATATATCTCTTTATTATATTACTATAAATCAATTTACACATTCATATATATCACATATATATATTACACATATAAATAAATAAATATATACATATATATATATATATATATATATATATATATATATATATATATATATATATATATATATATATATATATATATATTGAAACAAATGTGCACAAGCACAATCTATATGCATGTCACGTATGTGACTATATATATTTATATATTAATATCTTATATTACTATATGGTAATACCATTAATTAAATTGCATAATCCAAGTGTATCATATACACACAAAAGTGGCGCCCAAATACCATTAAATTGGCATCCAAAATATTCTTAATTAATCAATATAATTAATATCTTGTATTTAATTTATTCATAATAAATAAATACTGTCATATTAATTTACCACTATAACCTTTATAGTACGAGATAAAATTTTCTTATTTGGTTATCACTATAACCGCATTTTAATTCATGTCAGCCTTTCAGGGACATTCCCTCTAGGTAAGACAAACTAGGTTCACAACCTGCTTGTCACTGACGTCACCAAACCAGACCTTAGAAACGGCGTCAAGAAAGGGACAGACCTTTTCTAGGTTAGACGGATCCTAACCGGCAGATGTACCGGGTCAAATTGTAGTGATAAAGTGGTGAGTCGGTGTCGAATCCTCGAGGAAAAAAGTGGTAATTCTTTTAAGTGTGGTTAAACACCAAAGAGCTGCTATTAACTCGATCTAAACCGCAATTTTATAACACAGATTACTACTACTCTAATCAACATAAAATAAATGCGTAATTTAAAAGTTATTCTAATATAATATATATAGATATATAAATATATATAAATATACATAAATAGTAAAATATATATATATATATAAATATATAGATACCAAAATATAATATATAACCGAGACTAACCAAAGTATATGTAATCAATTTATATGATCTTTTCATTAATGGAATGTGTTCGATCTTCCTTTTTAGGTCCAATTGAGTGAATGAAGCGGTGTACTCCTAATGTCAACAATTCCTCCTCACACGGCGTATGAAATTGTCATATGTCAAAAGTCATCGAGTCCAAGGTCCACAATTGCCCCATGCTAAACTTAGTTAGTCAAAACAGTGCAGTACAAATCTACCCCGGATAAAGAGGTGATTCCATTTGTCGGATGGCCGATGTTATTCAAGAGGCTCCGGTTGTCAAGCGGATCGATTTAATACAAGCGGTGTAGTTTCAATTAAACTGTGATTTTAACATTATTAAGATCTCGAGTACAAATTTTAATAAGATTTGTTTTACTAGGACAAATCGCCCCGGGTAGAAATAGGATTCCGTTAATCGAGGCGGCCATTTTTACCTCCGGTTTTTCTATTTTTACTCATATCCTGACTTCTCTGGTCGATTCATCGCCAGGTTATATGTGGTATTCATCATGATTGATTACTTCATTCGAATATGTTATCATTACGTGAGCGAAATAGAAAAGATTCATTTTAACTCAATTTTAGTCAATTTTATTTTAACATCATTCCATTACCGAAAAGATCAAAATAATACGATTACATAACTTTGGTTAGTTATTAGATCTAGCCTAATAACATTATAAAAAAGAAGAAAATAACAAACATAAACATAATTATTATAGAAATTACCCGATTACAACTGTTGACTCAGAAATCGTCTTTTCCCAGGTATTACAACGACTTCAGCAACACCGAACCTTCGAGAATTTCCCGAGCATTACTACGATACTACTACTACATTATTTTGGCATAAGGCCTATTTACAAACTATAAAAGAAAGAGGGAAAGAGTTATATATATAGAATAGGGTTTATATATATAATTTTGGTACCACTTGAAAGTGAGCCTCTGATCCCCTATTTATAGAATTTTCCCCTTCCCGGACCGGTCCTGAAAACTTGCCGGATCGGTCCGTGTAATGATGACAATCATTACGATTTGTTATCGACATGTGCAAGCATGTTACCCTTAATCATCACTTGTGCTGTGTAATTATATATATAATTATATATAATTACACAGTTTAACTTCTAAAAATCGTAACTTGAATTCTTGATATCGAAATGACATAATCGAACTTCCGTTGAAAAGCTCGTTGAATTCTCTACAACTTTCATCAAGACCACTTCTTCGAAAACGTATTCTCGATGAGCCATTTGTATTATACGTCCCTTTTAGATTCGAAACAATTATTCTCTTGATCATTTATATCGGTGACGCTTTATAACTTCCTTTCAACAACTTGAATTGACTTCAAAAAGTGTCGATACTCGGGATTTCAGTTCATCTTAGGATTCTGCAATGAAATAAACACAAAATACCCGTGTAAAATAGACACAATATTCCGGTTACTAAAACCGGTACAAAAACTACAACTTTTTATTATAAATACTAACTTTTACTACTAACTATACTAAACTATAAAGATTAATATTTTATACTAATTATATCATAATTTTAGATATTTTACATAGAATTTGTCAACAAAACGTAATAAAATCACGTAAATTCAATCATATAAAAATAATACATCAAATTACTCCCCACTTAGCTTTTGATCTTCCTCGAGCAAAAATAAGCGGTAATATATAAATAACAGATAATATAATTGATCAGATTAAAATTTCAAAAGTAATATATATCGTCAATATTACAAACATATAATTTATAAATTTTATAGAAATTTAAGAAAGGGAGATTATATAACTTAAATGAATTAAGTATCAAATATGAATTAGATGGAAACATGCATGCAATAATTCGAAATATAAATAAAATATTAAAATACTTTCTATCTCGATTATTACAAATTTCTGAATCATTAACTAAGTCGATAGAAGACATATTGGCTTAATATATTAGGATAGGACATTGGTTAATCGAAAAGATAGAAAAGAAATCAAAAGAGAAGATGCAAGTCAAATGCATCTACGTCTTCACATTCTTGATCAAAAGCATTCGATTAGTAACATCCTTTTATTCCAACTATTTTTCGATTTTCTCTCTTCTTTTTTTTTTTTTTTTTTTTTTTTTTATTTTTAACATTAAGAACTAAAGCGTGAGTGTGTGTAAATAATCAAATTTACAAGCATTGCTTCATCAAGATTGATCGAGTACTACTCTTTCGATCTAAAATTACGAGTCCGGTTTCCTTAAACACGTAATCATTCTTGAGATCTTTTGATTCGAATTTTTATCGGGAGCTTTATACCTCATAGTGATATAGGACGTTTCTAGATAACACCTCATCGCACTCAAATCATTGGACTACTACCGATATATTTTATTTTTATATTGTCGATCAAAGATAGGAAGATACATTGATATTTGATTAATTCACATTGTAAAAATGGTGCTTTGTTCCTAATATAAATTGTTCATTGACACTAACATATCTCGAACTCATTCCAATCATATACCATTTTTCTCAACTCTTAACTTTTACATCATCATCTCTCTTTCATAAATGCGTATAAACTCGAAGGATGTCAAAGAAATGTAGACCAAAACAAGCTAAGGGTCGGAAATTTCTAGTTAATCAAAATGGCTAAATTCAGAGTGAGGTCTTAATCACTCTTTAAAAAGTCGAAAGGGGTCAAAATTGGAAATTTTATTCGGGTAAATTTATTTGGCTTATAGTTATATTTTTGTGGTGCCAAAAAATCATCATTCCTAATTTTGATTCCAAATTCATAATTAATCTTGAAAAGAAAATTATCTAAAAATTTATTTATAAATATAAAATTACTTGAATAATTCCATAAAAGAAATATTTGATAAAAATTATTTAGTTATACATACTCAAAATCTTAAAATCTTATAAAAGATATAAAACATATTCATTATATATCTAATATATTTTACTAAATCAAAAATTAATCTTTCAAATTATATCATTTTTATTCATATATTAACCAACTTAAATTATTCAAGAAAAATTAAAACTAAGAAATAAGTAATTAAAGTACTAATTTATATGAAAAGGTTATATTTTATAATTATTTTTATTATTTTTTTTTCTAATTTTAATGAATTTTCAAACCTAACTCTACTCCCCACTTACAAGTGACATCGTCCCGATGTTCAATGAGTATGAAAAGTAGGTTCGAAAATTAAATTAAAATTATAGATGATCGTTATAAACATCGATAACACACGTATATTAAAATCAAACAACATATATATTAAACAAAAAGAAACTATTACAGACTAAAAAAAAAAAAAAAAAAAAACAAACTTACTATTAACTTACTAACCTTAATCAACTCTAACTTATTAAAGCAAACCAAACTTAAACTAAATTAAATAAAACCACTAACAACTATCTCAAATAGTTGACGAACAACCCGATTCTCTACCGGTAGCAATCCTCTACGACAATCACGAGACGGATATATCTCATCGAAGCAATTTGGGGACTTCATTCAAATGAATACATAACTTTGAAATTAACCAAGCAAAAGGCATCGGCCTTCCATTATTATACCGTTCCACCGCAAAGTTTATCGCCGTCCTAAAAATCAAAATCCCCACCACATGAGCTCCGCTTATCAACGCAAATAACAAAAGTATCTCACTATCACTAACCCATGCAAAGTCACTAGTCGGATAGACTCGTGAGTTAATGAAGTGTTTCCATGCTCTCGGATGAGCGGGTAGAGCGGAAGTGGTAGAGTCGTAATTTTGATCGAACTCTGAAACAAATACGGAAAAGCTTCCGTGACATAGTTAACAACATGACAAGAGTTTCCTAATGCCCATTGATATTCATAATGAAGATTATGGATTTGATTGAAAATCGGTATTTCATAGATATGATTGATAATATGAGGTGACAGGTGAATAAGTGTACCACGAACAGATATAAGTTTGTGACGGATCTACCGTAATAACTGATTAGAAAGAAATTGAATAAAATTCCCAACAATAGAAACATTAATTCTTCCTCGAGGATGCTTAACAAATTTTTTCCATCCTTGATTCTGAATTAAATCCCTTCCGAACTGATCAATTTTTTCAAAATTGATACCCCTTTCCATCAATATAGGAGAATTTGCAAACCTCGCATTCACCAACAAATTAACATTTGAAGCGCTAGACTCCGGGACAAAAACATCAAGCGCCTCCGGATCGTATGAATTGATCCGATGGTGATGATCGGTTTGACATTTTAGTTTAAGCAGATGCATTAAAAGAAGAGGATTGAAAGTAGTGAGTGAATTGGCAATTTTTACTTTCAACCTCTCTCGTCCTTAAATGGATAAAAATTAGAGTACACGCGTGCATGCATACTAACACTTTCAAAGATGACTAAGCGGTTTTACTCCCGGATCGGTCTCTGGCCCGACCGGACCGGTCCGGCTTTAAGATATTTTTACCGTATGAAGGTTGTAAAATTCAAGTTTTCTTTGTTCAACTTAATAGCCTTCAAGCTATTTGAGAAGCTATAAAGGTAGTTTAAATATTATCTCACCGATACGGATAAAACGACACACGAATACGACATGCGAATGATAAATATATTTTTTAGATTTTTGATTTTTTATGAAATATTTAAATACTATTAAAAATAAATTTACGACTACAACAGAATATGATTAATGAAATCGAAAACTTATTAAACTAGCAAACTTATCAACTAAAGTTAAAATGCAGAAAATAAAATAAACAGTCATAAAATGTTTAGAAATAATAAAAGTTGTTTAAAATCAAACAATGTCAACATCATCATCGTCAGCAGTGTAAACTGGATCATTCATACTTGGAACCGATGACGTTTCTTGCTGTGAAAACGTAGTCGTGGTCCGAACTGAACTGTCGAGACCCAACGAACTCATACTCATCGTCATCCTTGCAAAATCCGAAAATCCTCCCCAGCTAGATGTAACAGCACCCTGAGAACCTGTATAAAAGACACCCTGACCACTAGACTGGCTTTCAAAAGGATTTGGCATATGATGAAAGCTCTGAGATGGTGGAATAGGTGCTATCCATTCTGGTAACGTATATGGGTTAGATTGACAGGGCGGATAGGCGGTTTATCGAAAGAAGGATCAAGATGCATCTGCTCATGTCTCAAAGATCCTCTACGTAAATCATCACTCCACTTTGCCTACTCGCTCGCCAAAGAAACAAAGCCATATTAGCTTTGTCCTCGGGCTACATCGATACTAAGGATTGAAACATATCGTATGTAATGGTGTTTGGGAGAGAAGTCTGCCATTTGCTCGAGAAAAGATGAAAATGCTTTGGCCGTGGAATTGGTGGGGCGGGTGGAGGTGCACTACGTCTAACTATCGAGTCTATCAACCCTCTCCGAGACCTCCTCGGACTAGGGCCTATCGAGGGACTCATCTGCCATCATCAACTTGTCGTTAGTGACAGAAAGGAACTCCCTGATCTACGACATAAATCAAATAAAGCCAGGAAAGTACATGTGACTCCACGCCTTGGCGTGAACAATAAACTCGAAACCCTTCTATACATGATCTTCCCCACATCCACCTTAACATCATGGATCATCGCCCAAGTAATGCATAAATCTTCTTTACCAAAGCGGTGTGTTTGGTAGTGGGATAGAGAGTATGGCTCAAAAATCTTTTGATTGCCCTCGGATCTAAAACACTTCCCATAATTAAATCATGTTATCCACCCATTCTGCAGTAGCATCAAACTCCCTCTGAGCTCTGAGGCAATCGCTCATACATAGCGGGATCATCTAATCTATAAACAAATTTCTATAATCTTCTTCATCCGGAAAAACTTCTACCCCTAAAACAAAGATTAATCGGTTCCGGACTAAAAGAAACATGTCTAGACCTGGGGAATAGACTTCATCATACTATCCTCGGTTGGGTGTCAAAGTAGACAAAGCGCATAAAACTCTGCCACTAAGGTAGTATTGATCTCTCCTGTCCTCTCGAGCTGCAAAATCCAACCATTGGCGTCTACGCAAAAAATACGCCTAACCTCCTATCCTAAGTCATCAAAATCTAAGCCTCTTTCCAACACAACTCCACATTTACTATAGATATTTTTATAAGCATTCTTAGCTTGAGGTGAAGTCATGTAGCAAAAACTAACAGATTCTTCTTCCGGTGTTAAATCTTTTAATTCTCGACCGGTACTTCTATTGGAATATTAGGCTTTTCGTTTCTTAGAGATTTTTCGACCGATGAGGCCATTCTACGATATTGAATTGACAAAACAACAATAAAAACAACAGAAAAACAACACAAAATAAAATGTCACAACACACGTAAAATTCAAAACAGTTGAAAATAAATCTAAAAATTATAAAAATTATGAAATTGATAACTAAAGTAAACAAATTATACCTTATAGTGAACAAAACAGTGAAAAGTGGCCGGAAAAGTCGTATAAGCCTCCGGGATGAAATGGAGCTTGTGTTCGATCTTTTTCAAATTTTTCACTTGTGTTGAAGAGAGGAGAGTAAAAGAGGAAGAATGTATGTAATGGTATAGTGTAATTTGTATTTTTAAGGAGAAAATAAAATTTTTCGAGTTGAAGGGTGATCTTTGCGTAATTTCTTTGTTGAAAAAAAAAGAGGAGAAATGAAGAAGAAGAAAAGATCCGTCCTTTTAGGTTAACTCAACCCGGACCGGTCCCGATAAGGGCGGATCGGTCCGTGTGTGCATTTTTGTGAATTTTCAAATTTTTTTTTTTTTGGGCTTTTGATATAAAAACTTATAAAACTTCAATAAAACTAATAAAATAAAATTTTATAAATTTTATAACAATTTCTCAAAACTTATAAAATCTTTATAAAACTTATTTAAAAGTTTATAAAAATTCAATAAATTTCTATTAATTCTTATAAAATATCTAAAAACTTAAAGAACTTTTATAAAACTTTTATAAAACTCCTTAATTTTATAAAGATCCAATTTTATAAAATTTTCAAAGTTATGCAAAAAAATTTATAAAACTAAAAGAAAAGACTTGAACTTACGGGTTTCTAATTCTTCAATTTCTATAAACTCAGTTTCTAACATACCTTTCAAGCAAACTATATCCTAGAAATGTAGCGTTTGAATTAAGTCTTGGAAGTCCATCGGGATTTTAGGTTAACCACTAATCGTTCCTTCTTAATTACATTCAAACACTCACTCTGAGATTGAGTTATATTTTTCCCACATTGCCCATTGTGTTCAATTTTTCCACATTCTACACTTCCTTAAAAACTTAGCCCTTCTCTTTATCGAGCTTCTCGACGTGCCATTACAAACTTCTTTCAATTTTTCTCTCTCAACAATTGCTTGTTCTTTCAAAAACTAAGGCTTCTATAGTAAAGCGATATCTCTATCAAAACCAAACTTCAAAAGCAAAACAAAACTCCTAATCTATCTAAAAAAACATCCGGTTCTTTTACGTCTATCCGGTAAAAGACGAAACTAGTTTAGACATATAAAAGTAAAGATAAAACCTGGTAATTTGATACTTTCACTTTTAAAAGCTTTGCTTTTTAGTCTTTCGAGAGGTCGATCAACAACATCACTTCATTTATGAGAGAGACTTCTTCACCTTCCAAAAATAGCTTCACCTGTGACCATTGGCTATAAAAGTTGTATTCCCATCGATTAGTTCAACGACTCATTTATAAACTCGTGTTACTTTAAATGGTCCTGTCCATCTTGATTTAAGCTTTCCTGGAAACAACTTTAAACGTGAATTGTACAATAACACTCGATCACCTATATGGAACTCACGACTATATATTCTCTTATCATGGAAGGATTTCGTGCGTTCCTTGTAGATTCGAGCATTTTCATATGAATCAAGGCGAAATTCTTCTAATTCTGTTAACTGAAGTAGTCTATGATCACCGACAGCCTTAGGATCGAAATTTAAAAATCTAATAGCCCGAATGCTCGGTGTTTCTAACTCTACTTGAGAGATGACAAGATTTACCAAAGACTAATTTGTAGGAGAAACGACCAATTGGTTTTTAAAGTCGCTCAGTATGCCCATAACGCATCATCTAGTCTAACCGCCTTGAGCTTTTACGGTTTGAATCCACTGTTTTTCTATGATTCTTTTAATCTCTCTTTCGACACCTCTACGACCACCTTTGGTTTGCGGATGATAAGGCGTTCCTAACTTATGCGTTACACCATATTTTTCAATTAACTTAGTAAATGGTCGATTGCAAAAGTGTGAACCTCTATCACTAATGATCGCCCTTGGAATGCCATATCTAGTGAATATGTTCTTTTTAAGAAATCGTATGACAACCTTGGTATCATTAGTGGGAAGAGCTTCAGCTTCTACCCATTTCAAACATAATCTACCATTACAAGAATAAATCTTTTCCAAACGATATAGGAAAGGTCCCATGAAATCTATACCCCAAACATCAAATAACTCACATTCTAAAATAGGTTGCATAGGCATTTCATGTTTTTTCAGATATATTTCCCATTTTTGACAAGACTCACAAGATTTAACATATGTATCACATCTTTATAAAGTGTAGGCCAATAAAAACCACATTGCAAGACTTTAAAAGCGGTTTTCCAACCTCCATGATGACCTCCTCGCCTCACGATCATGACAAAGCGATAAAACACTTAAAATTTCATTATCAGTGCACACATTTTCTCGATTATTCCATCCGAACATTTACGGAAAAGATCTGGTTCCTCCCAAGAATAAAATTTTAAGTCATAAAAGAACTTCTTTTACATTTGCCAAGTCCAATGAGACGGAATGTAATCACAGTTAAGTAGTTAATGATATCTCCAAACCAAGGTGAATTTTCCTTAGAAGGAATTCTTTTCTTTAATAACCGCATGGTTGAAGGCATATCGATTCTAAATAGGTTGTTCATCGAGGAACGCGATCTTTAATTTCATTTCCTATTTCTTCCTCGCCTTCCATTCTACTTAGATGATCTCGCTACTACATTCTCACTTCCTTTTTATCTTTAATCTCAATATCAAATTCTTGAAGTAGGAGAATCCATCTAAGAAGACGTGGTTTCAGCATCTTTCTTACTCAAGAAATATTTCAATGTTTGAATGGTGCAGTATAAACTATTACCTTAGAGCCAACAATATACGATCTAAACTTATCTAAGGCAAAAATTACAATATGAGCTTCTTTTCTGTAGTTGCATAGTTTAGTTGAGTCATGATTTAACGTGTGAGATGCATAGTAAATAGCTTTGAGAATTCTATTATACCTTTGACCTAAAACAGCTCCTACAACTAAATCGCTTGCATCACACATAATCTCAAAAGGTAAATCCTGATCTGGTGCCACCAATCTCGGTGCAAGAATCAACTTCGCTTCGAGGATCTTAAATGCTTCCATACATTTACTATCAAAATTAAAAGATACTTCTTTTCAAGCAAATGACTTAGAGGCTTTGCTATCTTTGAAAAATCTGCAATAAATCTCCTATAAAATCCTGCATGTCCAAGAAATCCTCTTAACGTTCTTAGATTAACCGGTGGAGGCAATTTTTCGATTACCTCGACTTTAGCTTTATCAACTTCAATTCCTACTTGAGAGATTCTATGACCTAGTACAATTCCTTCCGATACCATTAAATGACATTTTTCCCGCTTAAGCACTAAATTGGTATCCTCACAAATACTGTAACACTCGCTCTAAGTGTAACAAACAGCCATTAAAAGAGTCTCCGTAAACACTAAAGTCGTCCATGAAAATTTCTAAGAATTTCTCAACCATATCGTAAAATATAGACATCATACATCTTTGAAACGTGGCAGGAGCATTACATAAACCAAACGGCATTCTTTTATACGCGAAAGTTCCATAAGGACATGTGAAAGTAGTCTTTTCCCATCTCCTGCTTTGCAATGAAATCACAGAATATCCTGAATAACCATCTAAGAAACAAGAATACTTATGTCCACTTAAACGTTCTAACATTTGTACTATGAATGGAAGTGGATGATGATCTTTCTTAGTATGATCATTTAGTTTTCTAAAATCAATGCACATTCGATATCCTGTAATTTCCTTGTTGGAATCCATTCATTCTTATCATTCTCTTTCAATTGTGAAACCTCCTTTCTTTGGTACAACTTGAGTTGGACTTACCCATTCACTATCCGATATAGGAAAAATTATTCCCATTTCTAATAGCTTAATAACCTCTTTCTTAACGATTAACTGTAAATTCGGGTTGAGGCGGCGTTGCGGTTGAATACAAGGTTTAGCATCTTCTTTTAGAATTATCTTATGAACACATATCTCCGGACTAATACCTTGAATATCGGCAACTGTCCATCCAAAAGCTTTCTTATGCTTTTTCAACATTCCTAGTAATTGATCTTCTTGTTGCTCCGTTAAAGTTGATGAAATAATAACTGGTAAAAGGTTATCATTTTCAAGAAAAGCATATTTCGAGATTTAAAGGTAACGGTTTCAATTCCAGTTCTTAGGCGGGTCTTCTATTGATGATTTAAGAACCGGTCCTTCTAGTTCTAATTCTAAATACTTATGCCATGGTGGTTTAAAAGTAAAACTTCCTTTATCTAGAGAAAGGATTATCTCTTTCATTTCAATGTCTTCCTCATCTTCTTTATAGATAGATAAAGTTAAACATTCTTCTAATCTATCTTCAAAAGTTGGTAACTGATTATCATAGACAGAATGAATATCTTCTATAAAAGAACATGATTCTGGTGATGTGTATTGATGGTTCATAGCTTTGAAAATATTGAAAGCAACTTCATCTTCATTGACTCTCAAAATTAATTCTCCTTTCTGAACATCGATTAAAGTTCTCCCTGTAGCTAGAAATGGGCGTTCCAAGATAAGGGGCGCTGAAAATCCTTCTTCCATTTCCATAACTACAAAGTCTACTTGGAAAATAGAACTTGTCTACTTTAACCAATACGTCCTCCATAATTCCCTTAGGGTACTTAATCGATCCATGCGCCATTTGCGAGTCATTTCGATCTTAGTAAGCTTTCCTATGCCTAGCTTTCTATAATCCTCATAAGACATGAGATTTATACTAGCTCCTGAGATCACATAAGACCTTCTTAAACAAAAATCCTCCAATTTCACACGGAATCGTAAAACTTCCGTGGATCTTTTAGTTTAGGTGGTAACTTATCTTCAGAACTGCGTAACATTCTTCATTTAGGCATATATTCTCATATTCCTCTAATTTTTTCTTATTTGATAGTATATCCTTCAAAAACTTTCCATAGGCGAGGCATATTTATCGAGCTTCGATAATGAGGATATTAACATGAATATGACGAAAAGTATCAAGGAAACGAGCATACTTCCGATCGCCTTAATCTTTTAATTTGATCTTTAGGTGGAAAAGGTAAAGACTCTAAATCTATAACCTTTGGTTTCAAGTCATTCTCTCTTTCCTTTTATCCTTTGGAGTATTACTTGATCGCCATGTTTCGTGTTCTTGAATTTTTCTTTTAATTTGTTCCCTGAATCAATCTCTACTTCATACTCCTTCGCTCTTCCTCGTTTCTCATCCTTGTTTTCTTTATCTTCTACTCTAACATGTTCTTTAAATAGATTCCTTAAATCTTTATCCATGGGGTCTTTCAAAATTCTAGGATTTTTACCCATTTTTCACCTTCCTTCTCGTGTTCCAAACTTCTATTCCTTTTCAAGAAATTCTCTATGATTTCTTCTTCCTCATCCGTAAAGTCAAGTTCATCTTTAGTCTCTTCATTTTTATCTAAATCATTTTCTACTTCATTATTCCCAAGTTTTCTACTCCATTACTACCATAGAGTTTCCTACTTCTCGTAACTACAACATTTACCTCTCTTGGGTTTCTTTCAAGATTACTTGGTAATCCTCCGTGAGGTCTCACTGTTGTTACGTTCACCTTCCCTACTCAAATGATCTTCCATATTCCTTAATGAAGCTTCTATCGTTCTCGTTTCTCGTATCATGTCCACTCATAGATGTTTTCATTGTACTCATGTCCTTCTTGATCGAACCTATAGAAGTCATCATTGTTTCCATATTCTTAGCTTGAGTAGATACTACACCCATCATATTTTCCATCGCTTTTCCCATTTTTCAACCCCTTCGGGTTGAGTTGAACTTTGAGTTACTGGTATACTTTGAGTGGTATGTTGAGGATAGGATCTTGGTAATGATTGTAAATTCTGATTAGATGTATTTCCTTGATAAACTTGATTATTATTCATATTCTTATACCGAATCGATACGGCGGTTGTCCTGGCTTACTAGGGTTTTTCGGACCATCTAAAAGTTGGGTGGTCTCTTCTAATAGCATTAAATGAGTTTGAATATGCATTGTTCAAATTCCTATGCTGCTGAAGAAAACTCACTTCCTCTTTTGAATATCCTGTTGGTTCTTCTATCCCTAATGACACATTATCATGATTTGAGTATTCAGTTGGAGTACTATTTTCTGAATTTTGATTCTTACCTTGTTGTAATCCATCAAACTTTCTACTTAAATTCTCCAAATGTGCTAGAACTTCCGTATTTGACGTACATCCTTCTGCAAAAGCTACTTTTCTAGTGCTCGAACCGGTTTCCCACATTCTGTTGTTTTTAGAAATCTTTTCTATAGCATCGTAAACTGTTTGAGCTTCACTCATCATCAACGAACCACCACATGCATGATCTACATCCACTTGCGTGAATCTTTTCTTAATTTACTTACGTAAAAAGTTGAATTTGCATATCTAAGGAATAACCATGATCGGGACAAGCTCTTAACAATTTTTAAACCTTTCCCACGCATTCCCAAGTGTTTCTTCGTATCCTTGTCTAAAATTAGCAACCTCGACTTTTAATTCCAAATTCCGTCCTGGAGTGAAATATTGTTTCAGAAATTCAGTTTGAATATCCTCCCAACTAGTTAACGAGTGGTGTGGAAGAGACATAAACCAATCTCGGGCTCTTCCTTTTAAAGAAAAAGGAAACATAGTCATCCTTGTTAATTCCTTATGAGCACCTTGACTTTTGGTCAGTATTGCACGTTCTTCAAATGCAGATAGAGATGATGATGTGGATCTTCATCATCTTCTCCTAGAAATTGGGCTCTTGCGTCAATTAAACCAAAAAGATGAGACTTAATTTCGAAATTATTCGCTCCTTCATTCGGTAAAAGTATGGGATTATTAGTCTGGTTTCTCCTTACAGTTTGATCACAGATAGGTCTCGGGTTTGGCGGATTGTTACGATTATTCTGGTTCCGATCTTGATTGTTCCTATTATTATTATTCTGATTATTATTAATATTAACAGGGTTTTGTCCATGCCCTAAAGCATGATCTAGCCTCTGTTCGTTTGTTTCATCACTAGTTTCAGCCATTTCTTTATTTTTATTAGAAGATGATTCCGTTGGAGATTTTCCAAGGAGTCCTAAGTTTGGTTTGACCACGTTTACTCTCTATCCGCAATCGCCTTCGTAGCGTTTATATCAGGCTTATAAGGAGTAAGTGAGGCTTTACCGCTTCGGGTCATCAACTAATTAAAATAGAAAAATGCTCGAGTTTTAAAGAAGAAGAAAATTGGTACTAAAAGAAAGTAGATACCAAATTTAAAAATAAAAAAAAAAAAGAAATGTGATAAGAAGAGTGTTGGTTTATCCTCGAGAATTTTAAGCTAATACAAGTAGTAACCATAGACACAAAAAAAAATTAGCGACTTTGTCTCCCCGGCAACGGCGCCAGAAAGCTGACGTCACCAAACCAGACCTTAGAAACGGCGTCAAGAAAGGGACAGACCTTTTCTAGGTTAGATTTGATCCTAACCGGCAAAGTACCGGGTCAAATTGTAGTGATAAAGTGGTGAGTCGTGTCGAATCCTCGAGGAAAAAAAGGTGGTAATTCTTTTAAGTGTGGTTAAACACCAAAGAGCTGCTATTAACTCGATCTAAACCGCAATTTTATAACACAGACACTACTACTCTAATTAACATAAAATAAATGCATAATTTAAAAGTTATTCTAATATAATATATATAGATATATAAATATATATAAATGTACATAAATAGTAAAATATATATATATATATATATATAAATATATAGATACCAAAATATAATATATAACTGCATATAACCAAAGTATATGTAATCAATTTATATGATCTTTTCATTAATGGAATGTGTTCGATCTTCTTTTTTAGGTCCAATTGAGTGAATGAAACGGTGTACTCCTAATATCAACAATTCCTCCTCACACGAAATGTGTATGAAATTGTCATATGTCAAAAGTCATCACCCAAGGTCCACAACTCGCCCCATGCTAAACTTAGTTAGTCAAAACAGTAATTTGAGTACAAATCTACCCCGGATAAAAGAGGTGATTCCATTTGTCGATGGCCGATGTTATTCAAGAGGCTCCGGTTGTCAAGCGGATCGATTTAATACAAACGGTGTAGTTTCAATTAAACGTGATTTTAACATTATTAAGATCTCGAGTACAAATTTTAATAAGATTTATCTTTCCAGGACAAATCGCCCCGGTAGGAAATAGGATTCCGTTAATCGACGGCCATTTTACCCTCCGGTTTTTCTATTTTTACTCATATCCCGACTTCTCTCGTCGAGTTCATCGCCAGGTTATATGTAGTATTCATCATGATTGATTACTTCATTCGAATATGTTATCATTACGTGCGCGAAATAGAAAAAGATTCATTTTACTCAATTTTAGTCAATTTTATTTTAACATCATTCCATTACCGAAAAGATCAAAATAATACGATTACATAACTTTGGTTAGTTATTAGATCTAGCCTAATAACATTATAAAAAAGAAGAAAATAACAAACATAAACATAATTATTATAGAAATTACCCGATTACAACTGCAGCGACTCAAAATCGTTTTTTCGGACATTACAACGACTTCAAAGAACACTGAACTTCCGATAATTTCCCGAGCATTACTACGATACTACTACTACTAATTTATTTTGGCATAAAGCCTATTTACAAACTAAGAAAGGAGAAGAAAAAGAGAAAGAAGAGGGAGAGAATATATATAGAATATTGTATATATATATTGGTACACCCCCAAATGAAGCCTCTGATGCTCCCCTTTTATAGACTTTCTTCCTTCCCGGACCGGTCCTGAAAACTTGCCGGATCGGTCCGGTGTAATGATGACAATCATTACAGTTTGTTATCAGCATGTGCAAGCATGTTACCCTTAATCATCACTTGTGCTGTGTAATTATATATATAATTATATATAATTACACAGTTAATCTTCTAAAAATCGTAACTTGAATTCTTGATATCAGAATGACATAATCGAACTTCCGTTGAAAAGCTCGTTGAATTCTCTACAACTTTCATCAAGACCACTTCTTCAGAAAACGTATTCTCGATGAGCCATTTGTATTATACGTCCTTTCTCGAGATTCAGAAACAATTATTCCCTTGATCATGTATATCAGTGACGCTTTATAACTTCCTTTCACTGACTTGTATTGACTTCAAAAAGTGTCGATACTCGGGATTTCAGTTCATCTTAGGATTCTGCAATGAAATAAACACAAAATACCCGTGTAAAATAGACACAATATTCCGGTTACTAAAACCGGTACAAAAACTACAACTTTCTACTATAAATACTAACTTTTACTACTAACTATACTAAACTACAAAGATTAATATTTTATACTAATTATATCATAATTTTAGATATTTTACATAGAATTTGTCAACAAAACGTAATAAAATCACGTAAATTCAATCATATAAAAATAATACATCAGTATTGGCCAACTTTGCTTCAGCAGCCACCAACCTACCTTGCAACTTCTCGAGCTCGGCGATCGAGTTTTGCTTCAACTCATTATATTGTTGCTCCAAAGCAGAGAGTGCGGCGTTTTTTGTGATGTTGTCTTGGAGTAACCTGCCGTTCTCCTTCTTGATCTCGTTCGCCGACTCTCCTGTTTTGGCCAGCCGTCGGGCAGCCTCCCGACCAACAAGGGTATGCTACAAAATAGAAGAACGAGTTAATAAATAAACAGGGCATGGACCTCAAGGAAAGCAAATATAAAAAGAAGGATCGACTTACGAGGCGATTCAGCTTTCGCAGAACGTAAGACAAGTCTTTGTCCTCCACACCAGCATAATCATCAAAAACCCAGTCCACACCGATTCCTGACTCGGCAGTGGCCTCAGCAACCTTCTTCCTCTTCGCTTCTCGGAGCTGCTCCTTTACTACCTCGGCGACAGACGACCTCTTTTTGGTTCGAGCCGCTTGCTCCTCGACATTAACCTCGACATTCGAGGTTAAATCGACCAGCTCCTCCTCGTCTTCATCTCGAAGAGATCCAAATCGGACGGTTAGTTCGCCGGTGGTCGAGGGCACCTCAGTCGCTCCAGCTCCGGCAGACGACTCAATAGCAGCAAGATTTGTTCTAGGTGGAGGGACGCCCCTCTCTCGGGAAGAGGAAGGCATGCTGGTCTCAGCCACTGGCAAGTCGGTAGCGGCCTGACCCTCGAGAGGTGGAGCAGCTACGACCGTTGACTCAGGAATGCGCTGAGGGTTGGTGACCCTGGAGAATTTGCCCACTGAAATACAGAAAAAAGACAAGTTAGTTTTTAATCAACAAGCAACAAGTTATCGACTTACAGAACAGCTAGTGTGTAAAAGCAAGTAAACATCCTACGATTCTCGTGATCAGGAACGTTCAGGCCTACGTATGGCATGGGCCCAGCTTCCTCTAAGCGAGCCAGGTGATACAGGAGACTCAGGTCCCGAGTACACACCTCGAAATTATGCGCACTCAGGAGTCGAGCCTCGTGAGGAGCCGGTTCCCTCCCAAGCTTGTCTTGTTTCCCCTCTCTCGACCTCCATTGACCGATGTAGGGGTTGTCCAAACCGTGACGGAGAAAAAAGAATCGAGGCTTCCACTCCCCGTGAGAAGAAGGCCCTTTGGTTATGAACTCGTGTCGATTGGCTCTCCTTTGGAAGGAATACCATAGCTTGTCAGGCGTGGTAGTGATCTTGTAGTAGTATCGAACACGGGCACCGAAAAAGCACTGAGCCACCCGACACGCTATGATAAAACCCATCGTGGTTCGACACCATTTGGGGCAAGTTGGGAGACACTAATCTCGTAGTGGTGAAGGATGGCGAGCAACGGTCGGGCGAGTGGAAACCTCAATCCACTCGCCAGTTGGTTCTCATAAACCGCACAGAATCCTTCTGGGGGCTCGTCGGCAAATATATGATTACCGGAAGGGAGTTGAGATTCAAACGGAGGGTTAGCGATGTTGTATTTCTGGCAAATTTCGACAACATCCTCTGAAGAAAGTGTGCTCAGACACCCCTTTGCACCCTTTCCATCCATCCTGGTTACTAGCTTTTTTGGCTTGTTAGGGACAGGAGGGGGGTAGGCTGTTGGTTCGCCGGAATCGCGTCGGAGAAGATGATCAGAGGCAGCAGATACTGGAGTTTGGGATGGAGAAGATGTATCACTACCCCTATCTGATTCAGTCGCACTACTACTAGACATGGACAAAATCAAAAGAAAAGACGAAGAACGCTAAGATAAAAGAAATGATCTTACTTGGTGTTTTTAAATTTGGGATGATGATAAGAAATAGCAAGCAAGTTGCAGCAGCGTCTATCTTCCCTCCTTTTATATGAAAGCAAAAGTTTGCAAATGATTTGAAGAGACGTGAGTTATGGGGGTTATAACCACTGAAAATCACGGTTATCAAGGCAATGACGCGTCTTTTGCGGGATTCGAAGCGTTTCGTGGGCTAGAAACCGCTCCACGTGGATGCTAGGCAGTTAGGGTTATGAAAAGGCGGGCTTTCTCCCGCCCAAAGAAAAACTCAACTCGAAGACGACTCATGTGACAGACTCGACCTCGGACAACGGGAGTCGCCTCTCTCAAGTCTGGGGGGCTTATGATGATACAGGGTTTCCCTCCCTCCACGTGTCGTCTATCGGTTGGTCATCACACTATAAATAACGTCAGTACATCCATGTCGATGCCCAGGCTCGAGGCCAAGGCCATCATATCAAAGCCAGGCTACGACTATCGACTACCGAGTATCGAGCAATGTGTAGACGGTGAGTCCCAAAGTCGATCACCACAGTCGATAACGAGGATAGAGTCCGCGATCGACTTACTAAGCCCATTAATAGCAATAGCTTGGGCAAGGGTCAAGGCCCATTTAAGGGTAAAGGTGACAATAATACAAGCCGACTTAACCTTAGGGTTTAGGCAAGTATGATCACCATAAATACCCCATTCCAGAACTACGTAAGGCTTGATTCTGGAATTTAACAGATACGTAGGCAATCCAAGATACGATCTTGGACTCACCAGATACATAAAATCCACCCCTCATTCCTCTTTTTGGCATTAGGGTTCTTGTGTGTTCATCACTAGATTAAATTAGGGCTCAAATCATCAAGGTGACTTAATTTGTCATCGTCACTAAACATCATAAATTCATAACTACAATTAATATAACCTGATTTTTTGACAAACTAAGACGTCATAACATGCATTGTTACAAAAATACTTTTCACAAAAATAAGTCTCATTCACATTATCACTACTCCATACCTAGCTACCCGCCACAAAACAAAAATAGGGTTCCTATCAGTTGCTACCGCCGACCAGCTTTTGGGAGATTGGGTGTCTGTTTTCACGATGTATTAACCTCCGCTATATATCCGCCGGGGCCGGGAGGAGTGGAAGTTATTATGATAGATCTATCAATTCAAACCCCGTTGAGATGCTTAGCATTGGTAGGATCGCGACAATGTTTATTATCCATTGGAGCCAAACATTGCTTATCGGGGATCTTCATAGACACAATACCACCGAGGTTTTATCCGATGTCGATTGATAAAGCCAGACAGTATGCTTTTCGGCGCCATCTGGTGGGAAATCAATTAGATCGGTATTCGGAGGCACAATAAGGAGACGTGTATCGTCCCGGGCAACCCGACACATTATACCAATGAATGAAAACTAACAATGTGTCGGGTTGCCCGGGGGCGATACACGCCTCGCTTATTGTGCCTCCCGAATACCGATCTAATCGATTGCCCATCGATGGCGTCAAAGCATACTCTCTCGGCTTTATCAATCGACATCGGATAAAACCTCGTGGTATTGTCTATGAAGATCCCGAATAAAGCAATGTTTGGCTCCAATGGATAATAAACATTGTCTGCGCCTCTACCAATGCTAAGCATCTCAATGGGTTTGAATTGATAGATCCTATCATAATAACTTCCACTCCTCCCGGCGTCCCCGGGCGGATAGCGAGAGGTTAATCAATGTGAAACCAGACGCCCAATCTCCCAAAAGCTGGTCGGCGGTGGGAACATGGCAACATCTGACAGATTCAGAAAATCCCAACCAAACATTTGGGTAGAGCTGTAGCCTCTTCTCGAAACGGTTATAGGCCACCTCTCCGTTTATAATGATCTGTAAGACGCGATTCACAAGCAAGATACCCAAAATGACCAAAGTTAAGGCCAACAATAGTTGTGCCGCTTTCCATTTTGAGGAAGTGCAGAATATATTTAGTTCAAGTTCGTGTTCCGTTCATCAAGTAGCAATCCCTACACAGAGTTTACAACCATTTATCAAAAGATGGCAGAAGATGGGAAATATCAAAATGAGGAAATAGTGGAATTTCATATGATGAATAGTGATGCACCTCATCATGCAGAGCCGACAACTACAAATGAAACATAAATAGGAAAGAGCATGGTCTTCAACGTGGAAGTATGGTCACGAGCACTCAATCACGGCTCGGACCACTATTTTGGTGATGGTAATGGTAATTTTCGCACTTTTACTTTCAGTGTTCCACTTTTCCACTTTTGCCCTCGTGCATGCATTTTTCTTTTTCTGTTTTCACTCTCCAAAATTAGGTGCCTTAAATGTCATGGTTGTATGAACTAAAAATATACAGGTGATTGGATACCCTAAAAATATAAAGGGCTTTATTGTTAAAAAGGACAAAATAAGAGTGAAAATGTATAAAAATGATAGTGGAATTTTTTATCGGGTGAAAATGACAAACCAAACAGTGGAATAGTGGATTCCACTGTAAAGACAATGCAACCAACAGTGTAACAAACAGTGAAATTGTCCTTTAACACATGATTTTTTTTCCACTGTTCTTAATCCTATTTTTCAACTTTTTTTTGTCCTTTATTACCACTCCCCCAAATATAAAACTTGCCACTCCCATAATTATTTAATGTTGATGAACGATTGTTACATCGATAAAAAGAGTCTTCATTTAAAACTAGATTACGCTGCAATTTTGACAAAGAGAGTCTTCATTTAAAACTAGATTACGCTGCGATTTTGACAAAGAAGAGTAACGTTTATACATATGCGGATTTGTGCTGTTTTGTTTGCTAGGCCAGAGGACAATAAGTTGTCTTCTTAATCTCTTATTATTTTGTATTTAGGGTTTGGGATTAATTTGTTCATAGATTCTTCGACAGTGTTTAATTAGTTTTATCTTGCAATCAATCGGTAAGAGTATGGAAAGGCGACAAGAATTAATCCACACAACTGATGACTTAATAAATATATTAGTCCCCGGGGGCGAGCAGCCTTTGGAGTAGTTTGTTACTCCGTCCGTTCCAATTTGTTTGGGAAATTTTGAAACTTTAAAAATTTAAAGGGACATCATTTATTAGTTTGTCTAGTCATTAAAAATATGACAACTTTACAATTATATTCTTTTTTTATCGTACTTAATCTTCTAAATAAATGTAGTTATGTGGGCATTATAGGTTTTTAGCGAAATTCACACGTTTTTCTCACATATGCCAAACTAAACTTCATTTCGAGGCTACTTTGGCACCATATTCAAGAGTTTAATTGGGCCAAACAATATAAACACAGAGGGTTAATGGCACCTGGAGTATTTTTGGCATTTTATATTATATAAAGTAGTATGATAATACCAGGGCAAAATAATTGCTACATGTTACCTGTTTTACCCTTGAATGATAGCCCGCCTCACAGAATAGGCGAATTGTTGAAATATATAAAACCAGAATGGTGAGTTATCCATTTAATAAGCAGCCAATGTTGTCCATTGCACAACTATGATATTCAGTATTCGTTTTTTCTAGGTCCGTATGAGGGTGGCTTTAGGAGGGTGAAGGTCCATTTCTCTTGTGGATATCTAGGACACCCACCAAAGCTTATTTTTGATAATCAAATTTTGCATCCGAACATTAGCGAGTGAGCATAATGGTTTTTTTTTATTATATTTTATTTATGTTTTCGATGAATGATTGAATTTATTGTTTATGTCCAGGTATGGTGAGGTATGCTTGTCACACCTTAACAGAGGTGTGGAATGAAAACCCGAGTTTACTTTGACTCAAATCTTTGACCTCTTTCTACCTGGATCTGGATTGCTGTGGAGTCCGAATTTTGGGACCCACGGAACGAAAAGGCTGAAGAATTGAATAGCGCAGACCCAGACTCTTATAAGTGTTGGAGAAAAAGCCCTTTTAAAGGGTTGAACGGTCAACTTTAACGCGATTTACGGATAGACTCCGATGTATGTCATCGAGAGTTAATGATATCATTAAATACTCTATACGGAGTAGTTGATGATGGGCTTTGAATCACTCGATTCGGATATCGCGTGAATGAGAAATTAATGCCTAAAGTTGGTTGAAAATGTGTTGGAGATAAGAGTTGAAGGAGTCACTCAACTCAATATCCCATATTGGAAAGATGGGAGACTTGAGCTCCATATATAAGGGCTAGTGTATGCTTCTCTATAAATGTGTCCTAAGGGGCAAGGCACTTTTTGTGCAGGAGGAGGAGGACTTAGATTATTCCACACGCGCTGCGTCTTGCCGCCGCCGTCCGGCTCGGCTCGGCTCGGGTGTTACTATTAATTTTTTGGACAAAATTTCTTTATGAAATTAACTATAAAATTAATTTTGGAATGTGATTGTGTAATTCGACCAATCAGAATTCATTGAGTCATTCGACCAATCGAATTGAGAGATCGTCATCCGACCAATCACAATGTGGAATTGATTTTCGAAATTGCTTAACTAATTTCAAATTTTTAAATAAAATTAAGCATAATTGAATTAGTAACTTTTCCAAGGGAAAAGTTTTGTGACGTGTTCGGCCAATCGATTTAAGCGTTGGCTCCTCCTCTCCACTATATAAACAACCCTATGGATGAAAGTTTAATCATCGAATTTTCTCTAGTCTTTCCACCACAAAAAGGTCTAGCATATAGATTTAGTTCTTGAGTCGAAGAGAAGTTGGAGCACTCTGTAAGTTCGTCGGGGCTCGGATTTTTGAAGTGCCTCTAAATCCGAGACGTAAAGCCGTTGTATCTTGGGAGACAGTTGCGACTACCGTGGGCACCATACCGGAGCAATTTGTCTTAAGGATAGAGTTTCATACTCGCCTCGGTTTGTCATTTATTTATGCATTTTATATTGATTTACATTCAAGTCAGATCTGTATTGTGATAGTTTAACTGTTAGATCTATCATTTACTTGTGTTGATTTATTAGATCTAAACCATAGTTGCTTTGATGTGTTAGATCTACATTATAAAACTAATTTTTAATTTCGAGTTTTATTTTGTGCATTTAATTATCCGTAATTTCATCCGTGAATTACGGATCTGTTCCGTAAATCACTCCACACATGATACACTATCCCTACAATAAGCTCAGAGTAAAGTGTAGGTTTGATGGTGGACTTGTTTTTTTTGTGTATTTAGTTTTTCAATATTTAGTGCTAGACTGCCTAAATGTTTACTTATTTAATAGTCTTTGTAGTAAAATTCGCAACAATTAGGGAGAATGACAACTTTTTAATTTTTTTGCATAAAGGATAAAACTAATTTTTTTATGAATTCTGGATGCCTATTTTCTTTTTAAAAAAAACAATACACTTTCTCTCTTATCTATCTTTTTTTTTTTGAAAACAAAGAGCCTTATTAATTAACATCCGCAAAACATGCGGCTAAAACATCTCCCGGAGACAAACTTCCCCAAGAAGTCACATCAAGTAAAGACAAAGCGTGTCGCGCTAGAAGGTGTGCAAGTACATTGCCGGTACGGCGAACAAAAGAGAAAGAAATAGAATCAAAACTAGGGAGTAAAGCTAAGTAATCCCTCAGTAGACAGGCCTGAGCAGTAATATCCTCCACAGGCTGTCGAAGCCGCTGCACACACGCCAGACAATCACTTTACATCTCTACCCGCCACAAATGCAAACGCTGCGCCTCTTCCATTGCCAAGTAAATACCTTGAAGCTCCATATACTCTGGCCGACCTCCCCTATCAAATGGGTAGCCCACGGAGTGCAAGACTTCCCCTGTTGGATCACGAAAAACAAACCCAATACCTGCTCAATCCTCCCTCACCGCAGCATCAACATTACATTCCACTACCCCCTGAGGTGGCCCCATTGTCTCCCCGCACGCCAAGCATGTACCCGCATAAAGCCCTGGCCGATGGCCAAGCAGTCATGAAGGCACCGCCATAAAAAATGCTGAATACGAGGCTGAACCGGGAGCTGCCAACATCTCCGCCAGACCCGATCAACCCCACCCGAAGTCCCCAGCTCAGCAACCAATGATGGCCGGTAAAGCGAGAGTGCCAAAAAGTACATGGACTTGACCGTGTAGGCGCTCGTGCTATCATAGTCCCAAACCCGCCAATCCGGATGAGTCCCTGAGGCTATAGTAGTGGCCAGAATAGCATTTGACCCTTAAGGTTGGAATATCTCCCGGATTCGAGATGCATCCCAAGTACGTGTATGCGGAACGAATAAAGATGAAACCTTAGCATCAGTCGGGAATGGGTGACCTGCATAAGGTATATGGAAGGATGGCCGCCGTTCCGCACACGCATCATCGAACACAAAGACTGACTCCCTATCCCCCACTCTCCCTCGCATCCCACTGAGTAACAAATCTCTGCCTTCCAGAATACTACGCCACATAAACGATGACCGGGAACCCGATCTGGCTGACAAGTTTGTGATCTCCTCAAAGTATTTCACGTGAAGTACCTGGACCTCCAACGACTCCGGATTGTACATGATCCGCCACGACTGTTTGGCCAACAAGGCTAAATTAAAACATTCTAGGTCCCGGAAACTCAAGGCCTAGATTCTTCGGCAGACAACATGCATCCCAACTCTTCCAATGAATCCGCAGTCTCGTCTATGTGCCTTCCCAAAAGAATCTCCTGATCACCTTTTCTAGTTCCCGAATCAAAGTAGTAAGAATCTTGAAACATTGCATGATATATGTGGGAAGGGCCTGGAGAGCCGATTTAATAAAGACCTCCTTCCCAGCTGGGGAAAGCAATTTATCCTTCCAGCCTGCCACCGTTTTGCATATCTTATCTCTCAGGAACTCAAACACTTGATGTTTGTTTCTACCAATCACAAACGGCAGCCAAGTACTACTAGACCCATCGCCCGAGGGAATTTGGAGCGTATCTGATACCGCATCCCTCTCCTCTGAAAAGACTGCCTCCGAGAAGTACAAACTAGATTTGTAAAAATTGATGGCCTGACCAGAAAGGGCTCCATACCTGGCAAACAAATCCACCAACGTCTCCACCACCCCATCTAATAATTCGAAAAAGACCATACAATCATCAGCAAAAAGCAAATGTGAGATAGTGACCCTGACCTTTCTCCTAAATCTAATACCCTAAAGATCACCCCTGCGCACATAATCGTGTAATAGTGCCGTAAACCCTTCCGCACAGATGATAAAGAGGAAAGGCAAAAACGGATCACCCTGTTGGATGCCCTTGGTAGGCGTAATCCTCTGAGTGGGCTTCCCATTGATCAGAACCTGAAAGGATACACTCGTGACACACCTGCGGACCAAGTCAGTAAATGATAGAGGAAGCGCATACACTCCATAACACTCCAGAGATACTGCCACTCTACTCAATCAGAGACCTTGGTCATATCCAACTTTAGAGCCCCGTGATTGTGACATCCTGCATGCCAGCCTTCAGAGAGTAGAAGGCTTCGAAAGCAATAATTGCATTATCTGTGATAAGTCGGCCAGACACAAATGCACTTTGATTACTGAAATAACATCTCCAATTACCCCTTTAAGCCGATTGATAACCACCCAAGAGATGAGTTTATAGATAGAATTACAAAGCGCAATTGGTCGAAACTCAGTCATAACTGTAGGAGTGGAAACCTTAGGTATCAAAGCGATAAAAGTTTCATTAATCGTACCTAGCGAAGCCCTATAATTCAGGACATCTAGCACCACATCCATGTCGTCATCGCCCACAATTCCCCATAACTTTTGTAAGAAAATCACATGCATACCATCTGGCCCCGACGATTTTTGGCCAGGTAGCTCTTTCAGAGCAACACAAATCTCCTCCCGCGTAAAAGGCATAGCCAACCCCTGCCGCTGAACAAGATCAAGCTCGGCAAACTGCAAGCCCTCAAGATCAATTTCTGTACCATTAGAGGAATAAATGCCCCTAAAATAATCCACTGCCACCCGCTCCATATCCTCATGTTCTTCCTTCGGCACCCCACTAGCATCATGCAACAGATGTATGGTATTGAGTTTCCGCCTTGAGGCTGCCTTATGATGGAAGTATCGAGTATTCCCATCCGTCATATATCTCAATCTAGAACTCCAAATTTGAAATTTCTTTCACCACTTTTTAAAAATATTTTCATTCTCTTTATTTTGAGATCACATTCACCATATCCTGGCCTGATTTCCGAAAATCCGCTGTCGAAATTCACTATTGTTCGAAATTTATTGTCGAAGTTCATTGCGTTTCGGGATTCAATGGGGAGATTCACTTAGTGAATTTTGACAGCGAATCTCACGAAAAACGATGTAATGATATCGAATCAGGCAGACTATTGTCTTCACCTTTCACTATTGTTCGAAATTTATTGTCGAAGTTCATTGCGTTTCGGGATTCAATGGGGAGATTCACTAAGTGAATTTTGACAGCGAATCTCACGAAAAACGATGTAATGATATCGAATCAGGCAGACTATTGTCTTCACCTTTTATATGAATAATATCAAAATCAAAAGGGGCTAAATGAGCTTGCCACATTGCAAACATTTGTTTGGAAACATCATGTTTAAAATCTTTATTAAACATAAATTTAGCAGATTTACAATCTGTATAAATAAGAAATTTCTTATTATATAAATCATCTTGAAATTTTAAAACACATTTTACAATAGCTAGAATTTCTTTTGCTACTGCAGAGTAATTTTTCTGACTGGTATTCCATTTACCAGAATGAAATCTAACAAGATAAACTTGTTTTGTTTCTGGACAAATTTGTTTTAAAATTCCTCCGAAACCTATGTCTGAAGCATCTGTTTCAATTTTATCCCATATGGGATTGGCTAACATCAAACAAGGTAAATTAGCTACTTTACTTTTAATTATTTGAACAGCCTTAGTATGCTGATCAGACCATGGTGTTGGTGATTTTTTCAATCTATCATATAAGATAGCAGCGTCTTTTGCTAAATCTTTATAATAGACAGATATATAATTAAGACTACCTAAAAATCTTTGTAATTGAGTTTTATCCAGAATAATGTCTGGAAACTTAGAAGCAAACTCAATACTACGTTGTATTGGAATAATATTTCCTTTTTCAATATTATGTCCTAAGAATCTAATCTTAGTTTGGAATAAAGACATTTTAGGTTTAGATATAACTAACCCATTTTGTATAACAATTTTTCTAAAAATGTCTAAGTGTTTAAAATGATTTTCAATGGTTTTTGAAAATACTAATATATCATCAATATAAACAATGATAAATTCACTATAAGGAATAAATATATCATTCATAATTTTTTGAAATTCAGAGGGAGCATTTTTTAATCCAAAAGGCATTACCCTCCATTCATAATGTCCAAAAGGAACATTAAAAGCTGTTTTATATTGGTCTTTTTCAGCTATCTGAATCTACCAATATCCAGATTTTAAATCGAATTTCGAAAATATGATAGAATTATAAAGTCTATCTAATAAATCCTTTTTATTAGGAATAGGTGATCTCCATTTTAAGACTTTGTTTAATGGTTTATAATTTATAACCATTCGAGGTACTCCTCTTTCAATTTCACTATGTTTATTAACATAAAAAGCAGTACATGACCACGAAGATTTAGATGGTTTAATTAAACATTTTTGTAAAAGAGATTCAATTTCTTTTTTACAATGTTCTAAATATTCAGAATTCATTTGACAAGGTCGAGCCTTAGTCGTTATTTTCTTTTCATCGAAATCTTCCTCATAAGGAAGTTCAACTATATGTCTTTTTCTATCCCAAAAAGCATTAGGATGATCATTACATATTTCAATAGAAAATCTATGAAATAAATTATCAATTGGAAAATAAATCTATGAAATATTCACTGTTCACTTTAAGAAAATTGGCAAATCATCAGAGCCAATTATGCGTTTTTCTTGCTTGCTTTTTTCTTTTACTTGTTTTCACGCGTTTCCCCCTATATAAGTTAGATTTCAGAAACGAGGGAGGACAAGCTTGAGAGCTTTCTCGCCCTTTCTTTCTTTCTTGTAATAAACTCTAGTGTGTTAAATAAGTTTCTACTTCAGCTGATTACAATTTAAGTTTGTAAGTTATTTTTATTTTTGTTTTGTTTAATTTTTTATTTTAATATTTCGTATTAGCCTAATGATTGGCTAAAAGAATATAAGTGTTAAAATATAATGTAAAGGTAAATTTAAATACATTGTATGGTCTTGTATTGTTTTCAAGAATGTAATATATACTGATTAAGGGTTGAGCAGAAAATTAGCAATTTTATATGACAATGTTTTGATTAATTCTGGCACGAATAAAAAGCTTAGCCTGTTGTAGCCGTTTATACCCGCTTTTAGCCCAGGTGTGGCGTTTTAGGGTTTTGGCTTTTACAATGGCTTAAGATATTTATTCGTAGACGGAATTCATAATCAAGTAAAAATACCATTTTGTTATATAATTTAAGACGGTTTTCCTTATGCTTGTAAATATGCCATTTAAATTTGTATACACAGTCTTTCAGATATGGTATCAGAGCCATGTAAGTATTTACTGTTATCTTGTATGTTATATTTTAACACTTTCTTAAAAAATGTTAAGAAATACGGATAGAATGAAAAATTCTATTACACAAGAATTTGATATACCCAGAAATCTGGATTTACTTAATAGATGGACTATCCCTAGGATAGAACCAAAAACGATTTACCAATTAGGTACATTTGAAAAATTGGGTTTAAAACAAATTGTTAAAACCTCAGAAGAATCTATCTCTTTAAATAATGAAGAAATGGTAATTAAATTACTTAATGAAAAGGATATTTATCTTTATAGAAGAACACATAAATTTCTTCATATTGGTTTAGTTCAAATCGCTTTTAAACAACTTACACTGGAAAATCTTCCAGAAAGTTTTATTGCTGCCCTTAGAGATGGTAGAAATTTAGACTGGAAAAAGTCTTTAATGGGTATTATACAATCAAGTCTGGCACATGGTCCAGTATATTTTGATGTACATCCTAACTTACAATTATCTCTATCTGATATTAACATTCTTGACTCTTTGACAATGAATGTTAAAATGCATGGATATAACTATGCTCCTGGATCAGAAATAATTTGTATATGTTATAGGATATATTATAAACCTTTGCACACATTAAATCCTATGTGTAAAATCAAAGATAAATCTTTGAATGAAACTATTTTAATTGAGACTAATTTTAGTAAGTCGAATATTATGACTCGAAGATCAATTAAATGGGAGGAAATTCCTCTACCAGATCATTGGCAAATTGCTAATGCTGTACCAAGAACTCCTGTAATATGTCAGGATGTGATTAATATAGTTCAGAGTTCAGATGGAAACATTTCTGTCATAATGAATTCACAATTGGAAAATATTCCAAGAAATATATCAAGATCATCTTCTATGAGATCTTTTATTTCTCCATTTGAAAATATTCAAATGTCTTATGAACCCACTAGGGCTTCTACTTCTCAATTATGAGAAGCTGATACTACTTCTCAAATACGAAAAAATTATGTTAAAAATTTATCTTTGGATAAAAAAAATATAGTTAAAGGCATAAATGATTCAGAAGATCCTACTGAATCAGAAATGGATGCTAATTTTTAATGGATTTTACACCAAAAATAGATTTCAGTCCAGGTTCACTGGCAAGAAATATGATTTAAAATGAATTTAAATTAGAAAGATGGAAACCATTTAGAGATTTGTTTTTTGAAAATATTTCAAGTGAAGATAGAAATTACTATCAAAACGAATTTTATAGTTTTCTTGAAAAAGAAAATAAAATTATAAATTTTATTCCTTGGTTTATTTCTATATACGTTCAAGATTATTTATGTATAATTGAACGAGATTTCAAATTAGAAGGAGGAAAATTTATGAAAGGGATATATCCTCCACAACAAGCTTTTTCAATAGAAAAAAGTGGAAAAATACTTAATTTTAATGCTTTTTCTAAATTAATTGATAATGAATCATTAATTTTTACATTAAAAGAATTAAATCAATTACTAATGAATCAAAATTATACTAATTTATATCTTAATGTTCTAGGTGAACAGATAGCAGCAATTTCTGAAAGAACAGAAAGAATATATTCTGCTATTCAAAATTTATCAATAGATAAAAACATTAAAGATAATAATGCAAATATAGATAATATTGTCATTCAATCACATCTTCAACCTCCCCCTGAAATTAAAGATTTCATATTAAAACCTAAGGGAGATTTAGAAAAATTGATTGAAGAAAAATTTAAAGGTTTAAAAATATATACATTAGATAATGATTTGTCTAATACAATTGGCACTAGTAGTCATAATGACACTGTTAAGTTTGAAATAAACAGACTTAAAAAATATACTGATAGACCCACCCAGCATAATTATTATTATAGACGACCATCTCCTATGGATACACTCCACGAGGAACAGGAATATGTCATTAATAATAGTTATTCAGGGAAACATATTTATGAGTGGAACCTTGATGGTTACGCTGATAAACAAATCTATAGTATGATACATAGAATGCTTATGTATAGTACTATTTGTAAATCATCAGGTAATACTGATAAAAATGTTGCAAAAATGATAATTGCAGGATTTACTAGCCAACTTAAAGGTTGGTGGGATAATTATTTAAGTTTAACTGATAAAGATCATATTTTAAATACAGTTAAGCAAGAAAATAATAATGAAATTGAAAATGTAGTTTACACTTTAGTAACTACAATACTTGAACATTTCACAGGTAGAAGCATTCAATTCTCTGATTCGAGTTTCGGAAATTTTAATTGTGTTATTATGTAGTTTCTATTGGTTCACTGAAACTCTGGTTTGACTTTTTGTGCACGAAGGTGCATTTCGATCTTCAGAATTTTTTGGTTAAGTAAAACGAAGTCGTATGAAACTACACCGTTTGTGCTGGAACATTGTTTCAAAAAAAAAACAGGACACATGCCAAGTTTGTTTTATACCTGTGTTGTGACTACATGTTGCCACATGGCCCACATGTTCCATATGAATTAAAACTAATAAAAAAATGTCCAGGGCTTCCAACATTTCTAGACTTTCACGTCGTCTTCTCAAAACAAATTAACATTCCTCCCCTGTTGATTGCCTCACCTCACCGCCGCCCTTCTCCCCACCGGTTCATTCATGTCTCCATCTTTCCCTTCACTCATACTCTTTCTACATCAAATTGTTCTTGCCCCGGCGAAGAAAAAGTGGCAGACGCAGGTATTAACCATAGATACATAGATGTTGGCGTTGGCTCTTGAAATTGAAGGAACCTGCGGCGGTGGTGAGTCTGGTGGTGGTGGCTCTTGAAATTAATGGTTCCTCTTCATCATCTAATCGGATCATTGGTAAGTTTGAAAAAAAACTAAATAGATCTTCTATGTTTTGTTTACAACCGTATGGTATTTTATCCGGTCAAAATAGCGGCTGGAAACCAACCGGAGAGGTTAAATCATTGTTCTCATCTTCAACTTCATCCGATTAACGTCGATGTATTCATCCTTTCTAGGTTCTCTGCCGCCGCCTCGCTCTCCCCCCATCATCATTCACCGTTTTCTTCTTTATTCTATTCACTGTTTAGACTAATTGTTGCTTTCGAATTAATTAATTGATAATTGTTTTTTTTTTGCTTCTTCTTCTTTATTCTATTCACTATTTACGTTAATTGTTGCTTTCAAATTAATTAATTGATAATTGATTTTTTGCTAACCAGGTCGGTAGACGGTGGCTGTAACGGTGGTCGGTGGATCTGATGATGGTGGTATGCACCTCCTTCTCCTAGATAGATGTGTGTTCTTCCTCAATTGCCATGGCTATTACTTCGTCTCTCATCTTCACTCTATTTTGTTGTCAATTTTTCCATTTTCGTTGACAGTTCAAGAAACAGATTTTCAATTTAATTGAAAGACTGATTTTCTGCTTCTTGTTTGTTGCCCTTATTCCTTTGTTTTGTCTTTTGATAAATTTGACAAGCTATTCGATTAATCTATTGTAGCTGAAAGGCTTTTGGTTGTGCAAAGCCGTATCTTTAGGTAAAGATTAAGAATCCCTTTGCGTTGAGTCAGCTATCGTCCACTTTACAGGCTAGGTGCTGTTTTTTTGTTGACGGTTTCTATGCATCTGTTGTACCTTTTATCTTTTGATTTTTTTCTTTTTTCTGAATGATTTTTGTGAGGGAAGCTGAAACCATGCATTATTCTTATTATTTTCGCTAATTTTCTGAGGAGTTATTGTTTGCAGGAAATTATTAGGGGAGCTGAGGTTGATTAACATGCTTCCTTTTTTAAAAATTATTTATTTTATGTTTGTGTGTTAATATTTTTTTATTGAATTATTTGTTATTGTTGCCTGAAGACTTTTTGGATTGATATTGTGTTTTATAGCTGCTACCGGTCCTTAAAAATCGGTAAAGTTCTGTTTTCTGAGACACATCTCATGCATCATTACAATTAGAAGGAAATTGTATTTCATCATTTGTTTAATCGCCTTCAACTTAGACCAAGAGGGCACACAATGGCGATATATATATATATATATATATATTGTTTATTCTTGATATGTTGAACTTTTTTCAATTTAGGTTTATGATGTCTGTCAAGTTCTTAGTGAAGGTTATTTTAAAAGCTATCCGAGCCTTGCAAAATCCCAGAAAATCGACTAGAACAATCAGTAAATTATCTTTCTTTCTGCTTTTTATGGTTTTCTGATATTGAGCTTTGTTTGCCATTCAGGAATCTTCCACATGATTCATTGTATGTACTTTTATTTCCTGCAGTGCCATATCAACGATTCATGCTGTGTTCATCACAACAGTGTCAATCTACTTCGTCTTTTTGTCAGATCTGTATTCTGGCTGTTCTCTTGCCCCGGCCTTTTTGTATTCAACATTCACTGTCGTCTACATTTGCTTTGGTGGTAAGCTCATAAGTATTGTCCTCCTTTTTTTCCTTCAATATTTATGATGTAAGTAATCTTATCATATGTAATCAGACAGTCACCTGCATTAAGGATATTTGGATCTAGAGGCTGTTAGATTGTTATATGGAGGTGCCTAGAGTTTTTACGATATTGCTCCATATGATTTGAATTTCACGTGCTTTTGACAGACTTCAGTAGGCTATTTTTTAAGCGATATTGCAATGATCTTAGTTTTATCCTTCTTTTGGTGGGATGGAGTATGTGTTGCGGATGCTGTGAACCCTTCGGCAATACCATAGGTATCCGGTGGAACTGCCATTTATGGCACAACAAAAAAAGTGAGGGCACACCGTGCATCGCACGGTGGCCCCCACTAGTTTATTTAAATTTTTACATGGAAGCTAGCATCGTCGTCATAACAAAAAGCTAGCATCATTTTTAGTGATAAATTTAAATTATTAGTTCATTAATTGTACTTTAAATAATTTTAGTTTTTTATTTTATTTTAATAAAGTTTAAACAATTAATCAGTATTTTCAACCGGTTAATCCGGCAAAATTTATGTGTAATAGACATATATCATCATTGATGATTGTAAATAAAACTCTTATTATAACTACTTCCTTTTTTTTTAACTTAATCCATATGTCAATAAATATAATATTCAGATTTTTTTTTTTAATGTGTGACTATTTTTGCCCTTCTTACATTATCTCTTAGTCTGATTCTTGTTTAGTGGTATCCATTGGTAAGATCAATTTTTGTGAAAATTTAAGCCTTGTAAATGTATGTGACAAAATCACACATTACTTATTTGTCTGTCTTCAACTTTTAATGGTCAGTATAAAATAGACTTGAATTCGAAGAGTGATTGCCAAATTATTCATCATCGAACCGAGCTCGAGTTAATATATGATAATCTAAAACTTAATATTTAACACATATACTACTGGCACAGAACATAAATACATGACATATAAGCAAACCGAACGGGTCGGCTTAGAATCTTTCACGAACCGAGTTTAGAATCGTAAGGTGGTTGGTTCATCTTCTGAAAGCCCAAGTAACTCTTCAAAGAAACTCTTCATATCTGATGGCCATGTATACCCTGATGATCCTTCCATTATCCCCTCCATTGATGCCTCGTTACGAGCCGAATCACTAGCGGTTGGTGCTTCTGCATCTCGCAAGTACGGAACAACGAACTTCTTCATGTCCGGTCTTGATATTCCGAGGTGATTTCCGGCCACTTTAATGAATTTCACTCTCCCGGCATCATCCAAGGTTTTCAACCCGATCCAATCCTCGGTATAAAGCTGAGTCTACACAAGGCAACGCCATTCGAGTTCATAATAAAATTGTAGGTATAAAAAACGTTATTGGTCTCGAGTTTGTTCACGAGTTTTGCACTTCTACCCCCAATGTTTCATCTCGACAATTTTGCCTCTAATCTATTATCTATGCATGTCTGTTACATTTTCAGTCCAAATTGCCATGTGTCGAAAACCTAAGGTTGAAGGTGCGAATTGATCTAGACAATGAAAACTCGACACGTGGCAAAAAAAGATTGAAACTATACCTCATTCGGTTGCAAGATAGGTTTGAAAGCTCCGTCGGGATAGTATCCAAACCACGCAGTTTCCTTCGGTATCAGAACCGTGTCATGTTCAAACTACAGAATTCACAAACAAAGAGAAGAATATCCGCGGGCATCAATATAATCACGAGATCGAAACAAAATCAATCAAATCTAAAATAAAAAAATAAAAACTCGAAAATAACGAAACAATATATGAACAAGTACGTACCATGATGAGAACAAGATTCTCCAAATTGCTGAAGCGTTCTTTATAAGTCGAATTTCTTATATCAGGGATTTCATTGTTGAGTCTAGGTAGAAACCTACACTTCTTTAAGTAGCCAGCAATATCCTGATAATCAAAATACCGGAAAAATGTAGTTTTATTCAGAGGGGGAAAAAAAAAGACAGTTGTTAAAGGCTCCACAACGAATCTACTTACGAGGCATCATAGTGACATTCGACCTCTTGAAAGTCGAGTCGAATCTAGACTCAAACATTCGACTTTGCAGAGAGGTCGAAGATTGGTGTGCTATAGTGGATTCGCTGTGATGCCGTGCAACCTACGTTACTTACATTTGGAAGCTTAAGATAGCCACTGGGAGCCAAGTGTGTCTGCCAAGTCACAAATCATGATCACGTAAGAGACATAAAACCGTAACTTGTTGTCTAGGGGGGAGGGGGGTTGAGGGGGAGAAAGAATTGATTGATGCCTGGATATAATCAGTGTAGATTTCTCCTTTGATTAAAGCATCGGCTATAATGCACATTATTCCAGACTGCAAAACGAAAGAAGCATCAACTCCGAATTACAAAAACGATTCAAAATTTTCAGGGACGAGAAAAAAAAAACGAATGAATAATGAAGGCTACTCACACCACAAAGAGGAACCGAAGCTGTTCCTGCATGCGGGCCACCCAACGAGATAAAATTCTTGACCTGTAAAACCCCACACGCAAAAAAAGTTGCTACATAAGTATGAAAGTGACCAAATAAGCAGAATGATCCTACTAAAGACGAACCATGATGCAATAATACCGGGAAATTCTTGTGTAGTCAGTGTACAATGCATCAATACCGTTAGATGAGTGTCGTGTGTTTTGAATAATTGGCAGTCATCTAACGGTGTCGTATAAGAATTTCCCACAAATACCGGTAACCTAATACATTGAAGTGAAGCACCAGACCAACCAAACTCACAAATAAGCTTTAACCACAAGCGCAACTCGAGTGGCATTCGTGCTTTCATGAACAAAACCCGAGTATTTAACAACAATGTAAGTCATCATCTATGGAATGGGTAATCTAATATACGAATTGGCTATGGAGCTCATATTTGTTCTTGGCAAAAACTATACGCGGAAATGATATCTTACCGGAGGTCCACCTTCACAAAATTCCACCACAGCTCTGCCTATTAAATTCCCCTGTAAAACATCGAATTTTTATAGAAAACAGAACGTCTTACAATCGAGTCAACGAAATGAAAAAGATTAACAAAATGAAAGATAAAAATAACTTTTATCACTAATTAACGGGTCGAAGAACTTTGTTCCCCTTAGATCATGTCATATGCCTCTTCCTATGAACAACATTTTATGCCCATTATGGCCTTTAGATGACAGTTGCGTATTTTAGTACGAATTAAGCCCGATTTGTAGAAGTAATTAGAGTTACTTTTAACCTTACAATTCTTTATATATACATATATATAATGAATTGTAAACCGAACTCTAGATAATAGTTAACCGACAAGAATACCTGTGAAAGACCGACAATGTTGTAGCCCAGCTGAAGTTCTTTCATTTTTTTCACCTGTGTCATAAGTTGTTAGCAAATCATTTGATAAATAGATACTTCCCTTTTTTTCGAACCACTTCATTAAGCTCATAAAAGAACGTTGAGTAGACAAACCTTGTCACAAACAACTTCAGCCTGCAAGAAAAAGAAAGAAAAATTAGACGACAAAGAACATCGTAAAACAGGGATCATTGCTTCGAAAATAAAACAATTCTTTTTTTACTTGTTCTTCCAGAGGCATAAACCAGGAGTCCCATGATCCATCTCCAATTTCTCTGCAGGTTCAAACACAAGATACCATGTGAAGAGACATATTAAAGAGACATTCACCGAACATAACAACAGAATCATAACGCATACAACTTTAACATGTACCCAAATCAAAAGATGTGATTTTTAAGAACTTCTACAAAAAGAAAATGCAAAAATTGGATCTCTTAATAGGCCCGCCAAACGCAAAGAATCGAATATAACACTAGTCATTAAGATTTAAGATTTAAGAATGTGAAAAAAGACATCTTTACAATTGGTAACACAACCATGCTTTGAAGCCTGAATGAGATAAGATCAAATACAGAAACAAAGCTTAAATGAGATCTTGGCCACTTTCTCCAATCACAAAACATTCAAATATCTGCCATTAATATTTCTTTTAACAATCATCACACATGAGAAAAGCTCCTTAGGCAAAGGCATAGCATTCACTAAACACACCCCAGCTCAGCTTTAACCTTAAATTAACAGCATAAACAACAAACAACAAACAACAAACAACAAAATCAACTCTGCAAAGTAATATATGATCGAAAACATACACGCAAAATCCTTCATTATTAGACCATTCTGTTAGCTCCTCTGTGAAGTGTTTGACCCCTTTGTTTGAACACTGATCACCAATTCCTATTACAACAAGAAACAGATAATATAAGCAAGCAAAAAAACAAACAAACAAAATCCTTAAGCACTAGTCAACTGCCTCCATTATAATCTAAGCAAAAAAGAACACAAAATAAAGAAAAACGTCATTTACCATGTAATACTATGAAGGGAAGAGAAGACGACAATGGAAACAAAGAGAAGGTAAATATGATGCCAATTAAAAGGGCAAAGAATGAAAATATTGAGTGAAATTTCTGGGCCATAGGATTTACACAAGACCAGGAAGAAAAAAAAAAAGGTCAGTCAATCATCAACAAATTTTTGTTCTTTTTTTCCAAGAACTTTTGCGGAAATCAGGGAAATATGGAACTGAGCGGTGTTGGATAAAGTAATTGAGTTAAAAGTGTTGGCAGGGGTGTGGAGAGTGGAGGGTTAGTGATGGAGCTGGATGTTGAACAGAATATGGCGGCGGTAGATGATGAACGGCGGTGTCCACCGCTGTTCCGATGGTTCCAGAGTTGTGCCGGTGCTAAAACTGTAGCAGTTTTCTTGATAAGTGCGAGCGTTTAAGGTCTCAATCAATCATAGAACAGCAAAATATACATATATTTACAACGAACTTTCATTATTATTATTATTATTATTATTATTATTATTTTCCTTAAATTCTCGGTGTTCGGGACCAACTGGTCCGATTAATTTACAATTCGGTACAGATCGTTTCGATAGAGTTTAACTCTTATTTAGAATAAGGTCTAGCCAATAACTCTTTCAAGATGACGCATCAAAATAGAAATTAAAAATTACATCAAAAATCAGAAATCCCAAACTAGTTTTAGGTTTCTCACACGTTGGTCAACTTTTGAAATCGGGACCCGTGTGGGAGAATATATATATATATATATCTCGGAATCTTAATATTATTATTACTAATATTATTAAAGCTAAGAAAGGAATAGTGAAAAATAGACAAACAATATATAAAATGTTTTTTGATATTACCTGTTGTTAAGGTTATAGTGGTCATTACGAAAATCCGAACGGGCACGATCCACCTCTGAGCCCTATGTAGTTTCACCCTTGATCTCATGGTATTAATTTTCTTATCAATATCGTCTTTTGCTTGTTGATGTTCTTTTTTACATGATCACATGTTATTAATTTTCTTATCCATACCGTCGTTTACTTGTTGATGTTCTCCTTTACCTCATCAAACTATTGCTCAACCTGGTTATAATTAAAAGAATCTATGTATACATCACACTATATATGTAGTGTAGTAGTACCTTGTTGTACACAACTTTTTCTCCATGAACAATAAGGCAAATGTATACAATCATAAACAGCGGCGGTTCTATGTTCCGTTAAAGGAGGCAACTACCTCTCTTTGTTTCGAAAAAATGCTAATATATGTACGAAATATTTTGTTTGCCCCTTTCCCCCTTGATTTTTTCATTTGCCTCTTCAAAATTTTCAGTGCCCCCTTACCGAGATCCTGCGAATGATAAAAAAAAATTGATGTGAATGCCAAAAGGCATTAAAACCACTTAGTTTATTCAATTCGCTTTGGTAGATCAATTCTATTGTCAAAATACCAGTTATGCCCTCCAACTCTTGATTAAATTCCGGTATTTTTAGGAATTTGTCCAAGAAATGGTATCATTACTTCGGGTCGTTTCTCTCAGAGGACTTTCACTGTAGGGAAGCTGCCTGCGTGGCGAGATCTGACCACACAGCTTCTCGAGGTGGAATACACAAAGTTACCTCGTGTGGAAATTGTGTGGTCAGATCTTCCACGTAGATGCGCTTCTAAGAAGGAGTCCTTAGGATAGAATTTTCCCATTACTTCATGTTTATGATGAGTTGTATATAATAATCTTGGAAAATCACATTTAAGATAGGATACTCTGAAGGGGCACGAGCCCCCACCTCAAGCTATAAATTTTCTTATCCATACTGTTCTTTGTACTTATACTATTGTAATGAATTACAAGAATCTTTATATACATCAGAGTGTACAGTTACTGCGGTAATTAAAGACTAGACTTAGATCTATATATTTTTTCCTTCTAAAAAATGCTATATATTTTAGTCGGGTCGAGTCGGGATACCGGCGTGTTCAATTTTCGCACCTGGACCCTTTCCCTCATTTAATCAGGTCGGGAAAAAACCCGATATTTCGGGTCGGGAAAAATTAGGACCGGAAACTTCAGGTCAGTGTCGGGCCAGGGGTCGGGACAAGTCGGATTTGAAGGGAAATTTTGCCACATCTGAGTCGGATAGTGTATCTAAGATGCATTTTATTTTGACCCCCTTAAAATTTATTTTTGTCCCTATATTCATGTTGTGATATAATATGATCGAATACTTTAAAAAAAAATACTAATCATTACCAAAGTGATACATTATAAAAGAAATTATATAATAAAAAAATAGAAAAGCAAACTATGAAACGATTTGTATTGTTTTATTATATTGTTATTGTCAAATAAAAGTTAAAAAGAGGATAAGTCATAAATCTTAGGTATAGATTTGAGACAATTTCCTCTATTTTCTTAATTATTCAAACAAAATGTGCTTGTCGGCCTGGAAAAAAAAACCACTATTGTATCGATTCTTGTTCGTCACCAATTTTAGGGTGGTCCATGTGTAAGTATTGGATCACCAAGTCATCAATTTCAAGATGATTTATCATTGGTGGTTTTTTTACATGTATGACTCGTTTGGATTGATGGAATGTAATGGAATTGAATGAATCTGTTAGAATGAAATACGATGGAATGAAATGATATCATTTCATTACTGCGTTTGATAGGAATAGAAGGGTCCATTATAAACTGTTAAGATCAAACGCTTACCGTTGTACTAAAATAATTGGTGTTAGTGAATGCGCTACTGTATTTCTTTATAATTGAAAAGTGTCCCAACACCTAAAATGCGCTACTATATTTCTTTATACATTCAAAATTGTCCCAACACCCTCTCTCATGTGTGGGCAATCTATCCAACACTTGCACAATTTTTTAAATAATGTTCACACCAAGCTTCGATCCAATGACATCTGATTCCGATACCATGTTAAGATCAAGTTTTATAGTTGTACGAAAATCAATTGTTGTTAGTAAAGACGATATTATATTTCTTTATACATTCAATAGTTACCAACGCCCCTCTCTAGTGTGGCTAGTATAAACATAAATTTTTTAATCAGTTGTGATGCACAAAGTAAGAATTGCATCATGATCATTCTAAAATTTCCCTCCGCCCACACACGTTATCCACATGTATTGGCACATGTTGTTTTATCTTTTTCTTAGGGCCTCCAATACACATACTATATGTCTTGTTTTCAAATTTATTACTGTACTCCATAGTTAGTTTGTCGATCGCATGTCTGTAAATGGTCACACATACGTGTCGTTATTTCTCTGGTATATAAATAAACATTATCTTTTACGGTAACAAATCAATAAATGCATATATTTATTATTAACATCAATTAATTGTCATGAAAGACTCTGTTTTTTTTTTATTTTTTATTTTAGGAAGTCATGAAAGACTCTAAATAGTTTTTTAATTGGAGCTTGATGAGTTTATTCATATATAAACATATATCTGGTGCTAAACAACATTATCATTAAAAAAAAGACTAGATTAATTATATTCATTCCTCGTAGCAAAAAAAATAAAATAAATCATATTCATTCCTTTAGTCATTTTGTTTTTGAAAAAAAATCAGTGACTTAAAATTTTAATATATGTGATTTTTTTTTGAGGGGATTATATGTGATTTTGATTACTACATTATCTAAATAGAAACAAATAGAATATTTACCTACACAATAGTTTTATGGTGGTCCAGGACCAGCATGTCATACCTGGTCCTCCAATAGGAATTCATAAAAAGAGGGGCAAATTTATAAAAACATTGCATTTATATTTTACACGGTTTGACCCCATATGTTTTTCTGGATTTCTATTGGTCTTGGATTATCAAGTCATACTTGGTCCAAGACCACCATAAAATTTCCGTTACCTACATAGTGATATTAAGCATTAATGTCACTTATCTATCCCTCTTCATGGATTCCCTGAATTGTTTTTTCAGATTACAAAAAAGAAAGAAAAAAATCGTAATAGGTAATATTTTTGTACACTTATGTCTTTCAAAATTATTTGTTTTTCGCACTACGCATTTACATGTTACATTTCGTTGTGACAATATATAACAATACTTCCGTCCCAAAATATAAATACGTTTTGGACTTTTTACACTGATTATGAAATTGGTTAAATGTCATTAATTATAGTGGTAAAAGTCTAGAATACCTTTTGACTCTCATTAATATAATAGTCGTAAAGTATGTGGATGTATAATAAATTAAGGGTAAAATAAAAAAATGTAATAAATACTTAATTGGTATTCTAAATGGATTTATATTATGGGACAAATTCAAAATATTTAATGGACTTATATTTTGGGACGAAAGTATTACATTCTAGAATTAAATTACAATTGAGTAGTTAATTGTTGTTACTTGCACACTTCATAAAAGAACATCAACGGTCAACATGATTTCTTGTACTCTTCGTTTTGTTTGTTATTACTAGCATTACTCCTTTCTTGTACTCTTTGTTTAGTTTGTTTAAATACAAGTTGTTTAGGCATGGAAAAAGTTCACATAAATCATCTACAGAACAATTTATAGATAGGGCGGGCCCAAGTGGAAGTGGTGGGGCCAACGTATTTGAAATCCGAAAAACGATATAGTTTTACTGTTAAAAATGTAAAAATACTACTAATATGCCCGTTTGATTTTCGAATTTGTTCTGATGCCTCAACTCAAAAGTTTTTCTAGGTTCGCCACTGTTTTTAGACCTCACGTTTTGAAACTAAAAAAAAAAAAAAAAAAAAAAAAAAAAACAAGACCACGAAAAAGTTGGAATCGGGGGATATAGTGAGGATATATGTGTGTTAATTGTTGCATTAGTGGGTAATAGATTGAGAAACTCGATATGTGTGTTAAATTGTTAATTGGTTCATTAGTGGGTAATAGATTGCGAAAACGAGTTTCCGGAAATTCATGCCGTCGCCCCCGAGCCAATGCCTGGCTACCACTGCGGTGGTCAAGTTCACAGACATGCCTGTAAATTGTTTTTGTATTATGTGTTGAATGTCTTTAGACTGTAATTTTCCAGAAAAAATGATTTACGAATCTGCACGAGTGAAAGTGGTTTTCTAATTCTAGGCATGTCTCAAGAATGAACTTTTATGAAGTGTTTTACGAGCATTTAGAACAATATTTGCTACATGTTTTAGAAGTACAAACATATATGATATGATTGTATGTTCTTGTCCATTGATGTCTTCTTCGATTAGGATGAAACGCATGCAATGAGTTCCTCGAGGGACCCTCGATGATAAGATCCCAATCCTATGCAAGAATTTAGGCATAGGTTGGGCCATTATGTTATGTTATGTTATCTAGTCCACTGGCGATAATTGTGGTCAGTTCGATTTTCATTCTTTATGTTTCCTGTATGTTTCGTAAAAATAGACATAACGTAATACCCCTAGATTATCATCATTTTTATAAGATGAAACTATCATTTTTGGTCAAGAGAGTTATTTGCAGTCAATCATTGACTTTTTATTTAATGCCAAAACTAGTAAAGATTAAAATACATGATACAAAATTCATATACTCATCACTCGATTTCCGGTTGAAGAGACCCGGGAAGGGCCATGTAGTGTATCCGTTTCGAAGAAAAATTATGATGCAACATGTATTTGAACGGCACATCAAATTAGAGTTGTAAATGAGCTGGGCTACTCGTAAGCTAATCGTACTCGACTAGTAAAAGAGATCGACTCGATTCGGTTTTTTTTCGAGTTTGAGCTCGAGTCGAGCTACTCGAATAGTTAACCGAGCCAAGCTCGTGTTTTAAAATATATTAATCAAGTAGCTCGCGAGCTTAATCGAGCTTGATCAAATAATTATTAAATTTATTATAAAGTATTTTTTTCATAATTAAAAAATATTATTCGAGTCGAGTATTAGACGTGTCGAGCTCGATCTTTCCATATTTCATTAAAAAATTAATGAATTCTAGGAAAATAATCGAGCTTACGAGCCGAGTCGAGCTATATCGAGTACATAGCGAGTCGAGTTCGATCTTGTTTTTTTAAAGCTCGATTGAGCTCGAGCCGAGTTTCGAGCCCAAACTTTTTAAATCGAGTCGAACTCAAGCCCTAGAGAGTATCGACTCGACTCGGCTCGATTACACCCCTACGTCAAATGAAGTGATATGATGTATTTCAATTCACCATTTTTCTTAAATAGTATATTGTACCCATATTGTTGGACCTCTCTTTTTAATACATGTTGCTACTCTTCATATGACAATCAAAACCATTCCTATAAGCAAATAGAGATGGCCCTATTTGTTGTTTTAATTAATTAATTGGCTTGACAATTTGAATCAAAATCATCAACAATGTTGAAATACAAAGATGATAAATTCCCATCAAACTTAGAGGCAAGTTTATGGACTGATAATCCACAATAGAGCTTTCCCAATCTAGCAATACAAATTTCAGTTATCTTCTTGAACATCACATCTTCTTGGATTTGTGGTTGCTCTACAAACTCAATCAATGGCATCCACTGCATTGTAACGTAACATAAAAGTAATATATATATATATATATATATATATATTACTCGTATTCCCGTATCGGAAAATGATTTGGCCAATACATTAATTCACTATACGCAGACCATGAGCATGTTCATGATGATCATTGGTGTACGAGTGTATAGTCACGTAATGCAGTGATCAATGTATTATCTTTTGGGCTAAAATGCAAAAAATGTCATTCAACTTGGCATAGTTCGAGATTTTAGTCCTATTTTTTCACTAATACCGGGAAAAGAAAAACCAAGACTAAATCTCTAAATTATACCAAGTTAAAGGACGATTTTTGTAATTTTTCGTCGTGCAACTATCATAATATTAATCAAAATGCATACCTTGGCTGCTTGAATCTCATGATGATCAAGCACAATCTCACTTGATAGAGGCCTTAACATGCAGATGAAGAACAAATCTGATTTCTCAAATGCCACATTATGTGCATGCCTATATACATATGATGATATATAACACATTCATCAAATATCACGTGCCCGGGTTTTGAAGCATAACCGAACGATCTATATATGAGTTTCTGGAACGAGGTGTTACATACAGTGAGATATATAAGTACGAGAAGATGATTGAATCAGTATTTATGTTACCTGAAAGCCATAACCTCAACAAATTCAGTGTCAATCTGTAAGGAAAAGTGTAAATATCATCACTAAAAACATCATATATAGTGGCTATTAAACAGCCTAAAAAAATAATGAAATACGAGTTTAATGGGCGTTTGAATTAGATTAACTTACTCCGGTTTCTTCCTTTACTTCCCGAACAGCTCCACCGAAAATCTCCTCGGACTGTTTAAATGACCGAAATATCGCTTAGCTAGATATATGAATTAAAGGGTCTCTGAATACATTAAATTCAATTTACTGTAACACATACATTAAAAAAAATAAGAAAAAACTCTTAAAAATTGACTTTTAAAAGTCGATTACATGGTTTATATTAAACTTTAATCAAACATACATATTCAACTTGTTGAAAGTCGATTTTCAACATCTAATATAATTGTTGTCACATAGAATAGAGTATGATCCATTAATTCAAAATGTCCCATAAAATTTTATGCACCAAATTTCAAGATTGTAAAAATGTACCTCAAGAATAAAACCAGTAGGTATTTTCCATAAGCCGGCAAGTGCAGTTGGACAATATTTCTCTTGTACCACTAGAATCTGTACCAAAAACAAGCATAGCAAATCACCTCAAAACATTACGGGACGTTGCAAAAACTGTTGCGATGCATTGCATGTCCTGCTATTCTCCGTGTTGTTTTAACGCACTTTCTGCAATACCCTTTTTTTTGCTTTGTTATGTTTTTATTTTTATTTTTATTGTGACATTCATTATGACATTTTATCGTGATGGTAACACTGACACTACAAATTGATAAGAGAGATTATTGAAGAAAAGAAAATGCAAGGACTATTTTGTAGATATTAGAAAAATGGTACCTCATTGTTGTCATTTATGACAAAACCTCCCACTCCAACTTGATGAGAAGCATTAGAAGGAAGTAGACAAGGCTCATTAGGGATCCAATATGTCATCATGACGTATGCCTTTTCAGCATGGTGGTATTCAAATCCTTCCTATATTTAATATAAAATAAATTTAAATTATGTAATACATAAACTTACAGAATCTGGATAAAAACTTGTTAAATATAAGTAATAAAAGATGAATATTAATGATTGAATAGTAAAAAGGAAAAACATATCAAAATTTTAAAAAGTTGTACCTTTACTGCAATGGGAACTAGTTCAGATTTTGCAATTGGTATTTCGAGCCAAATTCCCTTCTTGCCCTGCAGTTTGATGAAATCAGATTGTTATAGTAATCGGATGAAATTTGTTCATTTTCGTTTCATCCAAGGCGGATTAAAGCACCGGCGAATCCAGTAAAAATATTAGTCGGGGTGGGATTTATAATTTCCGTACGCTCAAACATAATATCGAATTTACCTAGTAAACAAATTGGGGTGAGTAATAAAAAAATTTACAAGGCCAAACTATTTTATTTGGTGAATTTTTTATATTTAAACTTAGTATTGGGAAAAAAAATTTACAGAGTCGGCCGTTATCGGTGTCAAAACGGTGGTTCCGCCTCTGAATAGAAGAGAACGGTAAAAGAAAACTAGAAAACTAGAGATCAATATGAAATAACGCCCAAGACTCAGACTTGACTTGATTATCTGTGACATCATATCTAAATAAACCCATTTTTTCTTGTTTGACCCGAAAAATGGTAACCTATGTTACAAAGTGTATTATCTTTGACATTATCTTTGTAATGTTTCTCTCACAATCTGACGTGGGATATTATACATGTAATACAAAGGGATACCATTTGCCACCACCACCAGTAAGCAACCTCTTTAGCCACTTCCACCACCACCACCACCTACTGCCACATAAAGTGTCAGCTGACATGTGTCACATTTCATAGAATCTTGTCAATTTCGTTTCATCACGTTTCAAACGGATAAAATATAGGCTTTTCAAAGAAAAGAGTTGTTAAGATATGGAAGTTTTGGTACCTTCTTTTTCCAGTGAGAAAGTGAGGACCTAAGAACAGAGGCAAATGCATAAAGATTTGAAGGGAGTCTTTCTGGATTAACAATCACTCCATTGTATTCATCATCACAAGCTTCAAGCACTTTTACATCTCCAAAATGTACACCTAAGCCCTTATTTCCATTCATTTGATATGGTTGAAACACGACATTTTCTTCATGAATCGACGAGGTACGATTCACCACCGATGATGAACTTGAGCAAGGATCCTTCATAACTATATCTGAATAAAGATAACAAGTGTACACAAGAATCGATTGATCAGTCAAGAATGTTGGTGGGACCCACTGATTGATACAGATTCATCAATTCATATAAGTGTGTAATGGTTTGTTTGTAATTGTAATGACCCGTAATTGCTACGGTCCCGAGCAGTATAAAAATGGGACCGTATAAACTTTTAGATAAGGCTCGGGTAAGCGGGCAGGGCGTTACAATACAATATTCCCGGACAGCATAAAACTGAAACCGTAAAAACTTATAGATAAGGCTCGGGTAAACGGGCAGGGCTTTACAATACGACACCTTTTATTCTCCTTTTATCTTTCTTCTAATAATAACATTACTCAACATCCAACCAAAAACAGTGGAACAAAACAATTGCAGAGTCCATAATCAAAAGCAAAAGTCCATAAAACCCATGAAACCAAAAAAAAGTAAAGGGACCTTTTTTCATTTCAACCATCACGCTTTTACTATTGCACCACACTCTATTCAACTTTTGGAAAGTCGATTCAATTCCAGAATTAAAAACGACTCCCCCAAAAGTTCATTTGGTGTGATGACCGATAAGTTTGGTGTGGTCGAAATAAAATCCGCCAAAAAAATTAAAAAAAGAAAAAAAGAAAAAGAACTGATTACCGTTTAGATTAACAGAAATTCCTCTGCATGAAAAGCACCGTGCACTGTTCCTGTAAGCAACCATTCTTCCTGAGCCTGAAACACTAATCTTTGATCCAGCTATATTTGAGCTCTTAAAACCAAACAATTTGGACTCCATTTTCTCAAAATCTTCAGGAAATCTTCTCTCACCCCTTTACTCAAAAATATCAAATCCCAGATTCTCTTTATATCGAAAAATCCATTAATTCCTAAAAAAGACAATAAAATAATTTCCCTCCAATTAAAGATAACGAGAGAGGTGAACACAAGAAAGTTTGTAATTATAATTCTCTAAAATATTTAACTACCCTTTGAAGGTAGAAGCTAACTAAAAACAAGAGCTATAGACCAAGAAGAAGAAGACGTACATCCACTGCAAATTAATAGATTATTAACAAGAAATTTTGGAGTGAAGGAGTTAATAAAATAATTAAGAAGATTTTATAAGTTTCAGTAGATCAGATATTATTATTATTTTGTATATAAAGCATGAAAAAAATAATAATTTAATTTCTTGTGGTGATTGATACACTGAAGCTTGAAGTTCAGCAATATTGGCTGAAATTGTGAAAACGTGAAAATTGATTTAATTTGTTTTGGTGATAAAATGATTTGTGGTCTGAATTGCTCCAATGTAAAAGAGAAATGGTGTGAAAAATCTACCTTCTAAAAAATCAGCCGACCACTCCAAATAAAGAAAAAAGAAAAAAAAAAAAATCCCCTTTGTTGCATGCATGAAATGTGTGACAAATAGAGCCGGCAACGTGTGATTTAGCGAGTGATTGATCTTACAGGGAGTCGTCCCACCTACTTGGAACGGGTGTACACGGATACACGTACGCATTATCCGAAAATCGAACTGAACTGAGATTATTTGATTTAATTTGATTCGGTTAATAAATATACAGGTCATTTGGTTCAATTTGGTTCTGTTAATAAATATTCCGGTTCGGTATTGGTTATCATTATAGAGTAACCGGAATTTTCGGTTTGGTTACGGTTAACCCTACAAATTATCCGTATCCGAACCGAAAATCGAATTAAATAGAAAATCATAACCGAAACGTGTATAATCAACTTATATAACAAGTTTTCATAACCAACATACTGTAACCATTTATGAAAAATTGCTTATTGACCGGACTGTTATCCGAACAAATTATAACCGAATTAAAAATTGAACAAACAACAAACCGTTTATTATCGGGTAGAATTGCTAAATTTTATTTTAATTTCTGGTTAACCGAATAGCAACAAAAAAAATATATATTTCGGTTCAATTCGATTCAGTTACCTAAAACAATGGTTCGATTTCAGTTACGAATTTTAATTAACCGAAGTTTACAGTCCCACTCAAGAAAATAAAAGTTTTCCGTTCGGTTTTGATATGACCATTAACCGGATTAATATTGTGAATATAAATATTATTAATTGTACACTATATTGTCTGCCATATTTTCGGTCACTTTCATTAATAGAATAATGGTAAAGCAAAGAGAGGTAGTTACAGTACTTTGAATAAAAATGTTAATAAATGAATACTTGATATGATATTGTAAAATGATTTATATTAAATATTTATATATGCGTATTCTGTATACACGTATCAATACTCGTACAATTTACAAGATGTTGAAGGTTTGGCTTTTACTAGAGTTCATCGGAAGATGAAATCTATGCAAAGATTTGTATGTATACCTATGCTTTTTTCTCATTGACCATGTGTTTTTTTTTTTAGGGAAGAGGAAAAACTTCAAATTTGATCCAAAATAAATAAAGGAAAATTAGGCTGAAGGACACTTTACACATTTTTTTTAATTAACAGTCCTACTTAACATTTTTTATAGGCTGAAGGACAAAATTTTAATTACATGACTAAATTGCCCTTAGTTAACCTATTCCTAAGTTTCTGGTTTATCCTTCTTCGCTTCGAAGACAAAAGAAATGGCTCTGATGAACTTCATCGTGATTCAAAGGATTCACGATCTGCGTTAATTCTCTTCCAAATTCGCATCGTCGACCATCGATCATCGAATTCAAATGATTCTTTCGATGCAGATAATTGATTCACCAGGTATATTTGCCATTTTTTTTTTTGCTTATTGTTCGATGATTTGTAGATCATAAATCTGCGTTTTATAAGAGAAATTTCAATCTTCCTTATGAAATTTAACATAAATCTGAGCTTTTTAAGTTTAATTCGTTCTTCATCCTGAGTTTGATGTTTGTTTTCTGATTATTGTGTGTTTGATGAAAAATAGCTTGATTCACTGCTATTTTTCTCTAATTACTTTGTTGATTCTCCGTTGATTTTCTCTGATTCCTTTGTTATGTAGGTTTTTGAAGGTGCTTGACGAATTGACTGAACCAATTCAAACTGGTTTTCAATCATCTTTTTCGTTGTATAAAGCATTTGAAGCCATCTTCATTTAACCTAAGGCTGTGAATTACTTGTTTGATGAGCTTGAAGGTTTGAAGGATACCCGTCAGCTGTTCAACGAAATGCCAAAACTGTTGTCAGTCACTCATGATATTGTGGTTGATAGTTGTAAAGACTTGGGGTATGAAAATGATGCATCAAATGTCAGTAATGATTCATAGTACAGATGGTGACATCAAGTCTTCCGGTGCTCGTGAGTATAGATGGTGAAGTACAACACTTGTGGGCAGTTCCTTGAGGAGTGTGGATTGCTCCAGTTGTGATGTTTCCAAGAATATGACGGGCCTCAATGCTCGTAGTGCTCGGTATGGTCCACCCAGTTGTTCCACTGGAAACAGATTTTGGCTCATAGCCAATTCCACCCGTCAGATTTTGATGTTTTTATTGCTGTTTCTTTGGTTTTGCTTAAGAATTACAGATAGCCTAAATTGCAGTTATGTTCTCATCTCAGTAATGTGGTTTTGTTGAGAATGTTTTGTATTCAAGAGTTCGAATTTTCTTGGCTTGATGGTTCCTCTTTGCTGCAAGATTTTATGTTTGGTCCCCCCTTGACTCTGTACAACCTTTAAGAGTTTGGGGCACTTGCTTCAGTTTGTGGTGGTTCAATGGATTTTGAATCAAAGCTTTCTTGGATCCTTTTGCTTTCTTCTTTGCCTTTTTACATGTTAATGAGACATGTTCCTATCTCTGGGAATTATTGTGCTTGGTGTCAAGCAATATCTCCAACTAAAACAAAGGAATCCCGTGGGCAATCGTGTTTGGAACCCATGATGATGCCCCTTTTGTTTGGCCTATTGATTGGTTTTCACCTTCTGGCATTCCTCATTGGTATTGCCCTTTTCCTCCTCCAAATTCTTCTCACCCATTGTCGCCCGCAGTTAATTGACAAATTTACCCCATTTACTGCTTTTGTTATAGATGCATTTACTCTTACATTTAATAATTGTCACAATAATTCTTTGAAAATGTCAGGAGAATGCAGTTTCAAAGGCACATCTCGTTTGGAGTTGATGCATACCGAAATCAAGAATAGGTAATGAAATAATGCAACTGTCTATCGGTTGGGATAAGCGTGTAGAAGGTGAACCTGGGAGTATTTATGAAAGCACCGACATCGGAACGTTGTAGGAATCGAAACCATCAAGTTTTAGCATTAAAGGAGCTATAGAACATCAACTAATAGGTAATTTCCAAGGCTCTGAAATTCTAAACATAATTGATAAGTGTGGAGAAGAAATGGTGGAGCATTTGATTGTTGATACTAAATGTTCGATGAAGTTATCCTTCGAATCGCACAGCAACAAGCAGGTACAAAATGTAGCTGATCTTTATGAAGTTCAAGGCAAGGCAATTATGGACATTCAAGATCTTGAAGTTGTGGAAGGGCTGAGAAAAAGAAAAGATGACAAGCAACCTGGAGAGCTTTTGGATGCAATTAACAGAGTCACAAACCTCTTTGTAGATGTTTACATGAACTTGGCATCTATAAGTGAGTGTATGGGTTCTATTAATTCCAAGTTTGTATCGCTTTTATTTGATCCCGGTGGAAACTTCGGCCCCGCAAGGACACGAGCCACTGATTTGCAGGTTCAGATGTTAGTTGAACTTCTGTCATGTAAAATTGCCCAGGCTATACAGAGGAATGTAATCTTGAAATCTCTTTATGAGTAAAATCACTTAAGAGCTTGGATTAGCTCTTGTTTATTGTTTTTATTTCTATCGTTGTAGATCTTCTACATCAGTGTTGGTCAAAAGTTTTTTGGTGGAGCTTCAGAAGTTTGCCTGTCGTTTTGTGTTTGTAGAATTATGTTCATTATCGTATTATATGTTATGTAAAAAATGGATGCATCCAAACAACCAAAAGTGATGAAAAAAATTCACCAATTTCTGTGTTAATACACTTTTTTTTTGTTTTGAGACTTGGTTCGACATTGTTACAACACTTTTCATGAGATTCACCATCCGAAATTCACTAGCGAATATTAACAAAGTGAATTTTGAATAAAGATGAATTGTGACAATGAATTTCGAACAAACTTAATCCCAACTTCTTGTACATATGTCACCGACATGCAAACCAAAACAGTGAAACATGTTAAAATCTTTTCTAAGACAACAAAAACCTAGACAATATCCTTCCAGCAGATCTTGGGTTTAATTAAGTCCAACGTAACCACAAGTGTTCTTTTAAATAAAGTTGAGTGAAAATCGTAAGCACATCATAACCTTTTTTTTTTTTTTTAAAGGTGAATGAATTCAAAATTCACATCCCCATACTTTAGCGTAATACAAATAAATAAAGAGGCGAGAGGAGAAGGAGAGAATAATTGTAACAATTGGAAATAAGGTAAAACAGAGCACTAGATTTCATTTCAACATTAAAGAAAATTAAGAACAATGAAAGATTACATGACGGATGTTCAAATTAATCGAGCAAGTAGCAGTACATCAATTTGTAAAATCACTTCATTCTAACCCCAAAACACCTTTCACCGAAAGATTTACATCATAGATTTTAGAAAAGGTACCCTAATCAATCAACCGCCGAAGCCGTAAAGGGTGCGACCCTGCCTCTTCAAATCATACACCGTAAATGGTGTGACCCTGCCTCTTCAAATCATACACCGTATCCATTGCTGTGACTGTCTTGCGACGAGCATGCTCCGTGTATGACACAACATCTCGAATAACATTTTCCAAGAAGATCTTGAGAACTCCACGGGTCTCCTCATAAATCAGCCCTCTGATACGCTTGATGCCTCCTCGCGAGCCAATCGCCGGTTGCGATCTTAGTGATACCCTGGATGTCGTCCCTAAGCACCTTACGATGACATTTAGCGCCACCCTTTCCTGCCCTTTCCTCCTTTTCCACGGCACATTTTCACTTTTTTGAACAGAGTAAAATAGTTGAGATCGAGAGAAGATTGTGAAGCACATCATAACATATATGTTCGACAAAGCACCAAAATATACAAAGTGGATATAGTTTTATAAAAATTCACTTTGCTTAAACACAATTCACTTTGATTTCACCGACATAGCAATTGAAATGATTGATTTCATTCCACTAAATTAAGTGAAACAGAAGCGTTGAATTCGTCCAATTATTAACATGAGTACTAAAAATTGCTTTGCTATAAACAAGGTTAACAACAACACCATAATTTTTTAAAAACTGAATCAATATTACAAGAAATTTGAGTAAATGTTCACTAAGGAAACAATCAAAATGAGAGAAATCTCATCCACTAATTTAAGAGAAACAAAGCAGTGAATTTGTCCAATTTATACCTACTTAGAAAATGACAGAAATCTCATCCACTAATTTAAGAGAAACAGAGCAGTGAATTCGTCCGATTAGTACTCACTTAGTAATGCGTTAATCGAGTGCAGCTTCATTACTAAATAAACATTCACTAAATAAAGGAAAACAGATCAGTTAATTTATCCAATTATGAATTTCATTACTAATTAAAGGGAAACAGAGTAGTGAATTTGTCCAATTATGAATGTTCGTATTAAAACTTGCTCCTATAAACAGGGAATGCATATTAAAAGAGCATTTTCAATCCCCTCAACACACTTCAAGGTAGTAAATTTTTCAGGATCTTGAATTAACTAAGAAAAAAATATGTTAAGGAGGTACAGTTTGTGTTCATTAACTTCAGGAAAGAAAACTTAAAAGATTTTGAAAAACCTGGAGCCTTTGAATTCTTTTTTATACTTTTGTTTGGTACTTTTTCATTAATGTCTCCATTATTATAGCCACCTTTAGATGCAACAAGCCGTGTTTTTGTCACCAAGAATCCAATATAGACTACCTATATGGTGGTCAACCAAAGTGGGGGTGTTGGATGTTAGATAATAAGAAATATATTCCATCCTTATAGCAACTATCTACAAGAAAAACAAAATATAAAGAAATTGTTCTTCCGGTAAAAAAACCAGCAACAACAAATGTATACTGTAAATTACAGCCTTATAAGTTCATAGGTGACATTAGATATGGTAAAGCAAGAATCTTTGCTAATCAAATTCGTCTTATTCAAAGTGTCAAGAGGCTTTACAACTAAAAATCTGTTCAAACGCTGACCATCTATCAAGACTCAAACACCTTGATTTTTCACACTGAGAAAACAATTGAAATGATAGATATCACATTCACTAGATAAACATTCACTAAATAAAGGAGAAACAAATCAGTGAATTTGTCCAATTATGAATGTCGGTACTAATTAAAGGGAAACATAGCAGTGAATTTGTTCAATTATGAATGTAAGTGCTAAAACTTGCTGCTATAAACATTGAATGCATACTAAAGTGAATTTGAGTGAATGTTCACTGAAAAAACAATCAAAATTTCATAAATGTCATCCACTAAATAAAGGAAAAACAGAGAAGTGAATTATTCCAATTAAATCTTGAAAAAGTAATGCGCTGCTCGATCTTTGGTGAACAACTACTTTCGATCTTGTTTTCGTCATTTTCTAACATTAATTCACTTGCATTCCTCCCGTAATGTGAAAAGAAGAGGAAAAAGTGAATTGAAAACCCTAATTTTTGAAGAAAACAAATTTAGCGAGAATTGGAAGCTTACCTGAGATTTGATCGATTGAGTATTAATGCTTCCAAATTACCGATTTGTGTTGTCTTTGAAATTCCGTCCAATCTGCGATGAATTCTTGCGCCTTTTTGGCAATCGCAAAGGAGTGTTATGCGTATGAAGTTTGGAAAAAGCATGAATGAAGGTTAGCGATTTTTTTATTATGAAGGGTAAGAGTGTCTTTTTAGCTACATTTTTGTCCTTTATGCACATTTTTTAAACTCGTCCTATTCACTAATAAGTGAAATAATTTTGTCCTTATCGCCATTACCCCAATAAATAAACATGACACACTCATTTTTTTAGTTGTAAAAAAGATAAAGAAAAATTAGACAAACAAAAATACCCTCTATATCACCCACGGGGCCTTCGCTGCTTCATGCCTACCATCAAGCGATGCCTGCTTCAAATCTTTTTTTTTTCTTTCAAACAACCGTTTTTTTTCTTTTCAAACAACCGTAACTTTTGATTTAAAACTCCTATCATCAAAAATTTTTCACCAAAATTCATTTTTTTTGCTCTTTATTTTGAAATCTCATACGATATCCTTCCGACGTAAATTTTGAAAGCCAAAAAAATATTTGCATTAATCGGAGTGTTTTTCTTATAAACGATCATAACTTTTGATTTAAAACACCGATCAACAAAATTCTTTCACCAAAGTTTATATTTTTTTTCTCTTCATTTTGAGATCTCATACGATACCCTTTCGACGTTGTTTTTGAAAGCTGAATTTAATCGCAGCGTTTACAGTATCACGGTATCACATTAACACATTTTATTAACAAACACAATGACACCATTACCATTATCATTAATAGTATACGATTAGCCAAAAATCATGGACTCGACAAACTTTACAACAACACCGACAACCTATAGTCCTTTATGGATTAAAACGGAAACAATCCGTAAACTAAAAATCATTTGGACAATAATGTAATCATATTAACACCCAAAAAACTTGTGTATTTTGAAATAACACATTCAATCACAATTATTCATTCACAATGAAAAAAAATTACAACATATATGATAAAAATCTTTAACATTAACATGTATGATAATTAAGTTACATCAATGAAAGGATTATCTAAGCACCTAAAAATATCGACAATGTCGATTGCTACAATCATCTTCTTCTCCAACTTTACACCAAATGGTTTAACATTTGTACTATATCTCAATTCACACATCTTTACCAAGGAGCATTAGCCTCTTCTTGGAACATTAGCTTATAGATCTCCGCCTTAGGTTTCAATGCGTCGACCTCAGCACCATAACACAATAACATTATCAGTATCACAGTATCAATATCACAACAGTAACAGTATCACAGTAACAATATCACAGTATCAGTTCACAATTCAGCTCAATCACAAAGCATTTTAGTTCATCAATTTTAAGCTCAACTTGATTCGTTTATCAATCATATAAGCGTGCGTGAATCATAACAAGAAATCAAAGACAGATTAAGAGTGAGTACCTAGCTTTAGAAGATGATTTCTTGTTCATTTAATAGCTTTTGAAGACGGCAAGTGATAAGAACAACCTCATTTCTTTCTCACAAGCATTGGCTCAAAATAAAAGAAAAACAGAGGATGCTAACACATATCAGATTCCCACACAAAAAGATGTCCATGCCTATCAAAATGAGAAAAACATACTAAATAATCATTATCCATTAATTAACTGAAGCCATCGAATCTAATAAGTCTAATTAACTGATTTAGTATCATACATCCAATTGGTTCACACAAATCAAATATATTTTTTCTAGAATTTTTTTGGTTGCAAATGGAAATACTTTCAATTAAAGGCCTTTAATCTTGCAACAGAATGGGCAACATTTACCAGCAGCCGAAGTTCAATTCTGTAGAAACGAAAAATCAAGAAAACACCATAAAGTTCTTATAATTTTTTAGCAACAAAGTTTGAATCTCCTCCCCTCTTTACCAAGACCCCACTATCCAAAACAAAAACAACAACAAGCAGCAAAGACAGACCAAAAGTTAAAGTGAAAGGAGGAATTTACGACACTTTGTGAATACCAATGTAAACAAGAATGTAAAGCTAATTCATATTTCTTCCTGCTATATTTTGTTGGATTGATTGAAATGCTTAATTGCTTATAGAAAACCTATAGCACAAACGCAATCACACAATTGATGATCCGTTGCAAATATTTGTAGATCTTTGATATTTCAACAACTAGTATTAAAAGGAAACTGAATAAAACCGAAAAAATTCATTACCTTGTGATAGATAAAAGAGAGTGGAGGTTGGATTTGGATGCTGGCAACCTCGTCCGATAAGAATGGAGACCGATTCCGTTTCTATAACCCTATGCAGAAACTGTTTCGGTTTCAATTTTTTATTCGTCCACTTCTTCATCGTCGTCTTCTATACCTTCAATTTTTTTTCGTCCACTTCTTCTATCAGGTCACAACCGAACCATTTCAGATACGATTCAACAAATACAAAGAATCTCTTTACGGGGAAGCAACTGCTATAATTTGAACAAATTTACTGATTTACTAGATCAAAACATTCCCAAACCACGAGCTCCATAGTGCAGAACTATCAAGCTTGTAAGAACAACTCCATAAACTCTAATTTTCTTTCATTTGTAGCCTTGTTTCATCTGATTTTGCTGCTCTTATTCAGCTCAGTTCATCCCACATTTTAAGCTCATTTTTTCACAAGATTCAACTCAATGATGTTGTTGTTAGATGTAGTGCCCGAAAGACAATTATCTAATTGGTTTTATGACAGAATTAATAATTCATCTTATTATATGCATGAATGCTTATAATTAAGACACTACTGAAAACCCTAAGTAACTCGTTTATGTAATCACATAACTCAGTGTATGACTATACACAAGAGGATTGAGTTAGTGAGATGTACTTAAAATCAACTTAGTCCGTAGCGTTTATTAATCTGAGTATGGGTCTCAAGATTAATTTGCTAATAATGCGCCCAGAACACTTTAGGTGTGACAGATTTATCCGGATCGCCGGTAATAGGAGTACCAGGTGGGGCATTTATATATGATGATAATCATATAGAAATTTGGACCGATTTGATTTGAGTTCTCGATATAATTCCGTGGTCGAGAGAGACTTATCGAATCACAAGATGATCATATATGGATTAATCTCAATCTGAGGTGATCACACCAACTGCTTAGACTAGGGTAGAGTTTGATGTGTTAGTAAGGATCACTTCAGATGATGTGGTCCAACACTTCTCGCTGGCTCTATTCAGGATGAGTGAGTAGTCTGTGCTATCACGAGATATGGAATCCATTCCTTCCTCGGGAAGTAGATGAACCGATTCCTTATTTGTTAATCCTAGAAACTGATCGATCCGCGGAGTTCATATTATATTAGTTATGAACTAATTGATCACTTGGAGGTTAATGGTAAATAAGGATAAGAGGTTTCGAGAAGGGTCTACGGAGATATCCCGAATCGAAATGAACAGTCTATGGAGGATTTATGCGTATGTAATGGTTATATCAGTGGACACCTTATAACTCATAGTTGAGTGTAAGTTTATATCTATATTCGACAGAGTTCAGTTTCGGGTTTATGGTGGTGTAATCCCGGAATTAATAGATTGAATATAATTGTTCGGTTTGACGAATAATTTTATTTAATTTATTGCAGCTACTGAATATGGGTCCATTGTCCCCGACGTGGCTCCTAACATGCATATGTTTTCTCGTCGATTCACCTCAATTAATATTAAATAGTTTGATTGGACTGTTTAATTGATATGTGGATTAATTGTTTAGTTAGATTAGATAATTAAATACACGGAAAAGAAATTTTTCGTGGACTCGGCCCAATGTGATGAAAGTACCCCTAGGGTTTAGGGAGTAAGGGGCGCATTTTGTTATTATTATTTGTTGAGAAATTAGTTTTCTTGATAAATAAAAAGACATGTGATTAAATTATTTATTTGTTAAATAATTTAAGGAAAAGAATATCTTTTATATATCCTAATTAATTTTAGAATATACTAGATATATATTTTAAAGAAAAAGGATTATTGATTGATTTTGTATTAATTAATTAATCTTTGGAGGACAAGGATTACTCTCTTATATAAAGAGAGTTATCCCAAACCATATATGATATCACAAATTTCGAGTTATTGGGTAGTATTATGGCTTAGATGTTTCGGCCAAATACTATGGGTTCGAGTTTTAGAAAACTTCGGGTTTTATAAGGTAGCATATCGAGGAGGTCCGGCGGCTTGAAACACCATCCACCTGGTGTTGCTTGGAGACACACGTTGGAAGACTGTGGCTTCTCATCTAGTTTGGATCTTGGATTGACCTTTGTTCTTGGAGTAATTGCACCATAAAAATGTTGGTAATCTAAACCCCCTCGTAGGTTTAGATCTATTATTTTATATATTTTGGTTGACTAGATCTAGATCTTATACTTTCCGCTGCGTAATCGGGTGGATCTTAGATCCACCCGGCGATATTACATCCTACAGTTGTGTTAATTGATGATACTCGACCTGAACTGCACCACGTGTCATTTGTGTAGGGCATGTAATAAATGATAAGTCCTTCAACATAAGGCAGTAAAGACCAAGAGGTCCAAACGAACAAGAGGACAGATCGTCTACCCCAGGTGGGAGATCGACCTAAACTTCTCCTCCAGCCACAGCAGGTCGGTTTAGGTCTGGCGAAGAGGAGCTACCCAGTTCGGCCGTAGTCACCTTGGGGGCTGAGCGTCAGGCGCTCCGCACACCCCGACTGTTATTCCACGTTGGGGATAGCTGAAATAAGGAAAGAATCCTTAGCAATGATAACTCTAGTCTTGGCCTTTAATGTGTCAACGATTATCTCTAAATATTAGGGATTTATTCGTATATATCCTTAGGGAATAATAATTATAATAATACTTGCACAATAAGTAATAGGGGCGAGATGCCACCTATATAAACAACCCTAAGGAACTACGAAAGACTTGATTCCAATTCAACTATTGGATACGTAGGCAACTCTCACAAACAAACTTGAGAGCTCAGTCTAAATAAATAACGTAACACGCCCCTCCCGGCCGAAATTAGGGTTTCTAAGGTTTTGTATCGTTGTCACACAGGAGATTCACCCGCATTAATTAATCGACGGTTTCCAGCATCGTCAATTGGAGCTAGAAGGAGGGTCTTCTACTGATAATCGATCGAAACAACCAGAACCCCTGCAAACGGCCATGGCACCACGAAAGAATACTGGCAAGAAGACTGCAGATCCAACTCAGCAAGGTGCGATGGCATCAACTACTCAGAGAGACGTCCAGAAAAAAGTGATTGTCACAGAGGAGCAGCCCGATCCAGTCCTTCAGGATCCAGCCAATCATGCATTGGTTGAAGCCTTGAAGAATTTGGACAATACAACTATAAAGGCGATCTTAGACGAGACACTCAAGGGAAGGGATCCCCCAGAGATTCCCGAGACTAATCTCAATCAACAAGCGCCCAAAAAGCCTGAGATCGTGGAGTCGAGTGCCTCCATAGAGTATGAGAATACACATCGACTTAATGACACGGCCAAGGCCGAATTAGACAACCTGCTCGGAAGACGGCCAGACGAGCTGCTCTGTGTGTCGCCATTCACAACGCACATTGATAACTATCCCCGACCAGTGGGATTCAAAATCCCTAAGATCTATGCGTATGACGGGTCCAAGGACCCTTATGATCATATGCATCAGTACATCTCACACATGAATCTATACAACGCCTCAGACGAGATGAAGTGTAAAGCCTTCCCCGCACTCCTAACAGGAAGGGCCAGAGAATGGTTCAACAAGATTCCTCCCAGGTCGATCTCCGACTTTGGGACCTTAACCCGGAAGTTCGTCCATGCCTTTATAACAGCTCGCCCATTCCAAAGAAATCAAACCCACTTGTTAATGTTGAAGCAAAAACATGATGAGTCAGTACTACACTTCATAAAAAAGCATTTCAATGAAGAATCTATGCAGGTACAAAACGCAGACAATCGATTGCTGGTCGCCTCTTTCGTTGCAGGTCTGCGAGAGGGACGGCTACATGCAAAGCTTAAGAGTAAGCTCCCTCATACGATGAAGGAATGTCTAGATGTTGCATACAAACATTGCCAGGGGAAGAAGCAAATAGACTCAAAAGAGAGATGGAAAAAGGTGAAAACAAGAGGAGTAAGCCTGAAGATAGATCGGATAAGAAAAGAAAGTCAGTGTGGGATCGAGTAACTGTGCCCGTATCTGATCGGCAAGGAAAGAAGGAAGCTCTGCAGGACAGAGACTTTATTCCGTTGAATAGGTCTCGCGAACAAGTCCTTGCGATCATGCAAAGAAAAGGCATAGCTAGGACTCCACCCCCAATGAGGGGACCAAGAGAAAGGAGAAAGCCCAACAAATATTGCAAGTACCACCAAGATGTTGGGCATGACTCGGAACAGTGCAAATATTTAATTAGAGATATCGATGCGGCAGTAAGGAAGGAAAGCTGGATGAGGTCGTAGATCGGACTCATCAGGCCGAACCACGGGGGCGACGTGAATTTAAGCGCCAGAATAACAGCGACAGGGACCAACGAGAAGAATATCGGAGGATAAGGGACCGTTCTGCAGATCTTGAGGGTCACACAGACAACCGCCCTGTGAACACGATCAACACGATCTCAGGGGGGCCGAACAGACCACAAATAGCGGAAGAGGAAAACAGTAGCAGGTCTACTGCCCCTACCTCCATGAACAAAAGACTAAGGATGTCAGGAGAAGTTATGTATGGTCCAAGAGATTCACTACCCTTGGTGGCTAACAACGAAGGATTGGTGATTGAAGCGGTGATCAACAAAAATCGAACAAGGCGGATATGTGTGGACACTGGCAGTTCTGTGAACGTCCTCTACTATAACGTCTTTAGGGCGATGAAATTGAAGGATGCTGATCTGACCCTAGTTTCAGCTCCTATGTTCGGCTTTGTCGGACCTCCAGTTCACCCGCTAGGAGTAGTCAAGCTCCTCACTACTTTTGGAGAAGGGACCAGGGGCAGGACCCTAATGGTAGATTACGTGGTGGTAAATGCGCCATCGGCTTACAACGTGATTATAGGACGACCAGCCCTTATCGATCTCCGGGCTGTAATCTCACCAGCTCACATTAGCATGAAAATTCCTACGAGGGAAGGTACGATAGAGATCAGAGGAGATGTGGAAACAGCTAGAAGCTGTTACACCGCAACAATAAATGGAATAGTGATGGTCCAACATGTCAGTGTTGAAGAATTGCTCCCTGAAGACGAAGAGAGATGGTCATCTGAAGACCAGACGCAAGTTGTTCGTCTATGGGACAAACAGGAAGACTCAACAGTCAGCATTGGGACATGGTTCCCCCCTCCGTACAAAGAGTCCTTGGTGAACATCCTGAGAGAATTCAGAGACGTGTTCTCTTGGAGAGCAGAAGATATGCCAGGACTATCCCCTGACTTGGCAGTTCATCGATTGAACATAGATCCGAGCAGGAACCCTGTTCGGCAGAAGAAAAGGCACATTGCCCCTGAGCGGATTGAGGCAATTAAGCAAGAAGTAACCAAGCTGTTACAGGCCAACATAGTTAAAGAGGTGATATTCCCAGAATGGTTAGCAAACCCTGTGCTGGTCAAGAAACCAGATGGGAGCTGGAGGATGTGTGTAGATTTCACGGATCTTAACAAGGCATGCCCAAAGGATTGTTATGCTTTGCCCAAGATTAATCCGATGGTAGCTTGGTGGCGATAGATGTTGCAGGTCGGATCTTGGTTTCGGCTTTGCTTGCATGCCATCGGAGGAAGGCTGTTGGTCGGCTCCGATGGTGCTGACTGGAGGTTGAAGGCGGTGTTTGTAGTTGTTCTCTTTATCTTTTATTTTGTTTCTTTCTATTTGTGTCGGCTTTCTGGTTCAAGTCGTAATAATCGGTTTCCCCGGATTTTCTTCTTTTTTAGCTTTGTTCAAGTATGTTATGATAAGAACAAGTTTGACTATGGTATTATGTTACCAAATCAAGTCCTCCATGATAAGGTAGAATTTGGTCGACATGGATTTTTCCATGTCTTTTCTTATTTTTCGTTGTTTATGGTGGTGGTCCACCTTTAGCTGTTGGTGATCCAGAGTTATTTTGACTATTTCTCGGCATTGGTCCGGTTGTAATATGTTTGTTTGTATAATGAAATCTTTCGTTTCTGTTGGGTGGATCACTACTTTGTGGAGCCACCGAATAATAGATAAAAAAATAATAACGAAAATAATAATATGTCAAGTATTATTTAAGGGAATAAACTAGGTTATTTTTTCATAATCTAATCTATCTTCACAGAAGGAGAGGCAAAAAAAGAAGAGAAATTCACAGGTTTTTTGGTGTTGCAGCAGCAGATTTCCGGCAACGATCGGACATAGAAACGGACTCCGGTCGGCACTAAATTTGGAGGGCTTGTTCGCCTCTCATTCTTCTTCAATCTGAACGGTGGAATTTTCGTTTCAACGGTTCAATTTTCGGCAATCAACCACCGACCTGACTACTGCGTTTCCGATGATATTTTCAACAACTCTTGTATTTTGCATTATTAGTTGATGTTTTGGTGTAGTTGAGTTGGTTGATGTGTTTGGAACACTGTCCGGAGGATTTTGCATCACTAAACAAAAAAAATAATTTATAAACCTGTACCTAACATGCAAACTAACTCCTAACCGACCGAATATTGGGTAATTGCTAGCATAGTAGGGTAAATGCACGGTATCGATCCACAGGGAATGGGATGTTGAATCTAATCTTATTAATTCCTTAAATTGTTACTACTATTTATTACTAAACCTAAACGAAAACGGAAAATAAACTGGACAGAGGATTGTCAATCCAAAGCCAGGAAGGATAAAAGCGAGAATTAATAAATAAAACTATAAACGAAAAGAACATAAACTAAAGATACATGGGATCAAGCAAAATATAAACCAAGTGATTTCAATCCTAGTTCATCTCATGATTTTAATTCAAATTGTGGTTTCACCTTTAGACTAGATACAAATTCCTAATCTCTTAGTGAATCTATTTCTCAAGCTATGAATTCCTAATTCCTTAGTGAATTCAATTACCGATCTCTCCTCTTCCGAATGTTGAGACCAATTTCCATACAAAACGAAGGTGTAGATTCAGGTTGACTCTCGTATTTTAGAATCTAACAACCTAGATAATTAATCCATTAATTTGTCACGAATTAACGATTAAAGATCCTATCTTTCTATGGTGATCTAGTTTACGCAACTTCCGTATGTTGTAAACATATCAATTAGTAAACAAATCTCTCGATATGAGTTCACACGATAGCATCATAATCATAGAACGATACAAAATAAATAAAAAATCATGAAGATAAACAAAGGTTGAATAAATCAAAAAGATGAACTCACATAGTTTATACAATGGATGATCCATGAATTGAAAACGAAACAAAAACAATCCTAATCTAACCTCGGATCACCCGAGCACAAGGCTCGGGTGACCGGCCTTGAAAGCTCCCAAGATGCGGCTGCTCTCTTGGAAATTTCTGATGTGAAAATTGTGTTTTCTAGGGTTGGGATCCGCTGCCTTTAAATAGAAGTTTAAGTCGGCTGGGCCTAAGTCGGTGGACGGACGCCCGTCCAGTATGCCTTGGACTTGATCAGACGCTCGTTCACTCAGCGTCCAAACTCTCTGTACCAAATTCCTTCTTTGGACGCCCGTTTGAATATGGCGGACGCCCGTCCACTCTGGACGGGCCTTGGACAAACGTCCAGCATGCCTGGAAGCTGATTTCTTCATCTTTATCATTTTCTTCTCATCCCTATCTCTTCTCTTCATCAGAAAATCCGAATGCAACCTCTTCTAATCCTCTTTTAGCTCGAAAACATATATCTAAAAGATAGTAAAACATACCAAAGTGTAACATAACTCCAAAATAATATAAAATCACAATTTAGCACATAATTCGTTACGTTTTGCAATTTAACTATCGAAAACACCACTTGCTCAATCTTTCAATTATAAAGCTCGATTTCTATGAGAAACATACGAATATGGGGGAAATCGATATAAAACATATCCTTATAAAACGTATGAAATCACCCTTAACAACTCCCCCACACTTAAACCTTGCTCGTCCCGAGCAAGACAAAACAAAATCAAGACTCGAGACATATAAACATTTATGCAACCATAAAGCATATTCAATAGTTTAGAGGTTCACCTAAGTGTGTGTGCATAGCCATAGAAAACTTCCACTAAATCCATACTTGAAATTGATTCAAGCAAAACTAGCCAACAACCCATTTAAATTAGAAATATAAAAATGATTATAACATGCACCTCACAAAACATACATATTCCGAAAAGAATGATAGAGGATATTTAAGACCTTTCTGACATACTCAGAGGATAATCCCTGCAACATATCTTTCAGTTTATACTGGGGATAGTCAGAAGATAACTACGGTTCTCACCCATCTTTTCACATTACCATTCACTAAATTTTTCTTTAAGATTAACTTAATTCCACATATATAGCATATATGCCCTCATTCCCAGCAATAGGACGTTTAGTGATAACACCTAGTGGACTACTATCATCAGCGATCGGGAGCTATTAACCTCATAGTGGTATAGGACATTTCGTGATAATGCCTACCGCACTCAAATCATTGGCGACTACTTCCGACATACACATATATTATTCATATTATTCATCTTAGATTGGTATTCAAACCTTAAATTATATCCCTCCTATCACATTCAAACCTTCGAGATATTCACACAGATGTCATACTTTAATTCTAAACACAAACTATTAAAATTTTCAAAATTCGTATGTAAGCAAAGAATCATGCGATAATCATCAAAAATCTCTAATCAAATGGGCACGGCTTTAAATTATAGCTCATCATTTACTATGGCACGTGAAAAATAGTGTTGGGTGAAACATCTAAATTTACTAAATATGCAAAATAATGCACCAATGATATAAAAACTCAAATAAAGATATGCTTTTGCTCACTTGGGACAAAACAAAATGTTAAAATTTAGCACTTTTTCATAGAAATATAATAGATGGCAAATGAATGTAGATACCTAACCCCTCCCCCACACTTAGATTGCAACTTGTCCTCAAGTTGTACAGAAATAAAAATGAAGAGAACTTAGCTGATTTGGTAATGAAATGAAGATAGGCTGAAGAAGGATAGATAATCGATCCGCGTTTCCGAGGCACGAGATGTCATAGGTATTCCTCTCCAGATTCACTTCCAAGTTAGCTTAACAAAAACAACTAAAAATGTACCTGCACCACTTGAAAAACATGGCAGTATCTCGGGGGCACAGGGGAAATATAACAAGCAACAATAATGATATAAGCACATGGTATAATTGCTCAGATGGAAAAATCACCATACAGGGAAAACACAGGACACCTAAGCGTCTAAACACAACTGAACGGAAGTTTGATATAAGCACAAAAAGAAATAAAGCCACAGAAGCTTGTAGAATAATATAGACCACATGTGCAAACAGAAACATCAAACTCCAACTAATAATGATAGAGGATTATACATGGAAAAGAAGTCATAGAGACTTTTCAAATTAAGCCCATATAAAGATGGAAATTATACATGGAACATTACAAAACAGTAGGGCTAGGTGCAACTACATGAAAAAGATAGTACAATGCAATCTACATGATAAAATGGTAGCGTACGGCAAGCCGACAGTAACTACCCTCAAGAAAAATAAAAGAAAAATAGAAAAACAATGCAACTAGATGACATGCAACTAAATGATATGCAAAAACAAAAGAAAATAAAAGAAAGAAAACTAGCCCACTCATTTGCAACACGACATGTATATAAGAAACGTCTGCCAAATAATGATAGTTTACGATAAACGACAGTACTATTCATTATATGCAGTGTAGACGTGCCTTAAGACTTATCAAAGGTGATAGCATTATGGAAAACCAACAGTTAGCTATACTAAACAGATATAACTCATAAGCCAACGATAGTAGCATACGGAAAACCGACAGTAGCTACCCATATGAGTTACAAAAATAACAAGAAAGCACATAAGTCTCAAAGCTCACAGGATTCATCACAACGATATGTAGCATACGGAAACCGACGTTAGCTACTAAACAACAATAAGAACAGTTATAGCATACGAGAACCGACATTAACTATAACATGCATGGATGAATCATAACACCCTAGATGATCGACAACGAGAACGATAATAAGTCATATTAGAATCACGTCTAGCTAGGTGAATTACTCAACATGGATTGCAGTAGATGGAAAGAAAACCATAACGGTGAAAGATCAGGACATCTACGCATATACAAAGGCCACAGAGGCTCACAATAAACCATCCATGTCAATTAATGTAGCATCTATATAAAAATTAATCAATTATTTAACAAGGATCAGTAGATGGAAAGATGTAAACATGCAAGTTCAGAACATCTACGTAAAAATAACTAGCCATAGAAGCTCATATGAAAATATCCACGTCAAATAAAGCATTAAAAATCAAATTTTATTCACTAGAAGCTGACACATTGGACGGACGTTTGGTCAAGACAGACGCTCGTCCAGAACCACATAAGCGAGCGGGCGTTCGCTCGGGTAACGAGCAAACGCTCGTCTGACTCTCTAAAAACAGAACAGAGTTGGTGCATTATGGGACGGACGGGCGTTCACTTACTATGGACGCCCGTCTGACTCGGCAGAAAAGCTCAGCAGACTCGATTTTATCAGAAAACAGCAGCAACCCTAAAATCATAACCTAATACCATATCATTAAAACAGAAACCCTAGTGTTTATTAAAACGAAAACAAAACTATGAAACCTAAATTCACGTTTCATAAATTGAGTAAAAAACTTTTTGCACATTCTTAACCCAACGGTCATCGAAACATGGCAAAAATAAAAACTCTCAATTTATTTAACGATACTTTTATTGAAAACTACCTAAAAAGATATGGAAACAGAAACCTAAACCTGACTACGAAAAATTTAAAACAAAAAAAAAACAGAAAACCCTAAAAAAAACGTGTTGAAATCTTCTGAGCCCAAAATGGAAGGGAAAACAGTGGATTTTGACCTCGAAAACGCACTGAACGGCCTACGGCGGTTCACCATGTCGTCAGCGTCGGAACGAGCTTTCCGAATTGGGGTCCTGCGTTCCAAACGGACACTCGAGCCGAAAGTTACGGCCAAAATACTAACGAGTGCTAAAACGATCCCTTTTATCCAAAAATTTGACCGCGAAAAACGTGGAGTCAGATGATTCAACCTCAGAACCCTACCTACGAAACCTACCTATGAAAAACAGAAACCCTAGTACATTTACTTACTAAGCACAAGAAAGACAAACCAAGATATCTACCTAAAACAAACAAAGAAAATCAGGATAGACAGAGGCAGGCGGGCGTCCAGTTCTTTGGACGGACGTCTGCGCTGGAGAATGAATAGGACGGGCGTCCAAGTTATTCTTTGACGCTTATCTCGCTCGGGAAAAACACAAACAGAGACGATCAGATTTGGACGGACGGACGTCCAATAGCTCAGGACGCCCGTTTACGTTCAAATCAAGCACAAAAACGCGCTGCTAAACACGAAAACAGGTCCAAACAAAACACGAAAACTAAATAAAACCCTAATTGGAACCTAAACACAAACCTATGAAAAATTAATAATCACTAGATAACACAAGCTACCTACGAAAAACAAAACAAAACAACTTTAGAAAAAAAAATTAATAAGAAACTAGACAACCGTACCGATTCCCCGGCAACGGCGCCAAAAACTTGTCACGGATTTTATCTAACAAAACAACAAGTAATAAAATTTATAAATCCGGTATTCCCCAAGTGTAGGGATCGTAGTATAGCGATTAATACCGGAGTCGATCACAGGGAATCGGGGTATCTAGTTCATTAATTTTCCTAAGGTTGTTACTACTAAAACGAAACTAAAAACGATAGAATAACTGGACAGAGGATTGTCAGTCCAAAGCCAAGAAGGTTGATAACGGAAAAATTCACAGTTATTTTTATAACTTTTCACCCCGTTTCTGATATCATTTTGAGCACTTTTGTATCATTTCGAGTCTTTAATTCCTAAGTTTCATAAAAATATATAAGTAGTAACTATTATGTAAAATATCGTGTTTTTAGAAGTTTTTATTAGTTTTTGTACCGGTTTAGTAACCGGAGTGTCGTGTCGGATTTACGTTTGGTATTTTGGTGGTTTATTGCAGAATCATAAGTGGACCAAGATTCTACGTAACGACATGTTTTGAGCCCTAAAAGAGGTGTTTAGAGGGTTAGAAGAAGGTGCCACAAGCTTACGAGTTCAAAAGGGTCGTTTTTCCTAAGTACTTGAATCGTTACATATTTTCGACGGAGATTTGAACCAGCTTAGAGGCATTTTCAGGGGATGACTTCTTAATGAAAGTTGTAGATCTTCACATAAGCTTTCCAATGCACATTGAATCACGTCAATTGGAGTTCTACAACTCAAGTTATGGTCAAGTGGCTAATCGATTCAGACAAGAAAATGTCGTAAAACGACACGTAATGGAAATGGCTCATCAAAACGACATTTTCTGAAGAAGTTTCCTTAATAAAAGTTGTATATCTTCAAGAAAGCTTTCCAATGGATTTTGAATCAAGTCAATCGGACTTCTACAACTCAAATGGTGGTCAAGTGGCTAATTGATTTGTATTAAGGAAAATGTCGCAAACGACACGTAATGGGAATGACCCATCAAAACGACGTTTTCTGAAGAAGTGTCCTTCATGAAAGTTGAAGAATTTTCCGAGAGCTTAATTTTGACGTTTGAATCATAATTATTGGAGGCCTACAACTCAAGATATGAATTTTAGAAATTTTATTACAAATAAATACTCGATGGAAGGATCTAGATCCTCATAAGCAATGATCAGTTGATCACCCCCGGATCGATCCGACACCAATCCGGATCGATCCGGCTCCTCAACATTTGCTTATATAAACAGAGTGTTGATGCAGAGAAACGGTGCCCCTCTCTTCTCCCATTTCTCTTCTTCTCCTTCTTCTTTCTTTTATTTATGTTATGGAGGGGCCTATATGTAATATATATGTCGTTATAATATCGGTGTAATAACCCGACTAGTTATAGTTTTAATATAATTTCGTTTCCGTTTTTTATTGCTTTCTTTTATTTTATGCAATTAGTATAAATATATATATATATACGTATATTATATATATCTATATCTATATATATCTATATATTCATCTATACGTATATATCTATATAAATTGTAGTTATCTTTTTCGTTTTGTTTTCTTTTCGTTTTGTTATTTTCGTTGTTATTTTCAAGTAATATGAGTAGTTAAACTAAACATAGCCGAATTATGTGAAAACGGGTAAAATTGACCCTCGGGAGACGAGATGGGAGTTGTGTGCGCGTAATTAAACGTTCGTATGATAAACTCATGTTTTAAAACCCGTTTTGATCATTTTAGTAGCTTTGAATAAAATTGACAACTTTGTTCATGGTTACATCGAGCTTATAAATATATTTTGCGGTGAGATGAGAGATATGGATATCACTAATCATAGTCCTGATTGTTAGATTGACAATCTAAGTGACAGATTTGGACTATGCCTAAGTGAAATTCTTATTTTTACGAGATGTGCGAAACATGTTTTAAAATCACTAAACCATAGTCTTAATCGTTAGATTGGCAACCTAAGTGATACGTTAAAATTATGTTTTTGTGAGGTTTTTCAACGGCTTTTTATTCCGGTCAACCATGTTAAAGAGTTAGCTCTTCAAAGGGAGGGTTAATAAACCTAGTGTGGGGGTTAAGTGAGAGCTGTTCAGATCTTAACGCAAGAATAAAGAGTTGACTCCCGTGAATATCATATGAACTGAATCAGATAAAACACACTCCTTATCAAGTTTTTCCTGTGGGGAGATAACTTTGTTGGATCATGGCTCGGCTATGCTTTTTAATCACCTAGTTAATCTCGTTAGTTAAAATTTATTTTTCGCATTAGTATAAACACTCCACTTAAAACTTTGATCGCTAGACTAAGAATCACGTTAAGCTTTGGTACTCACAACCACATTTCTCTTGGGACGACCTCGTACTCACAGCAGCTATCCTAGCAATCGACACAGTACTCTGCCAGCCAGAGTTAGTTTACCCACGATTCATAGTCTTTATAAATGTATTTTTAGTGGGTGAATTTTTCGCTCATCAAAAAATTGGCGCCGTTGCCGGGGACCAATATTTTAGTGGGTGTATTTTTCTCTCATCAAAGGTTAAAAGCGATAATAAATAAATAAAACTACAACTAGGAAAACAATAAAACTAACGAACATGATAATGACTGAAGCAAATCAACATAGAACAAACATGATCCACCATCCCGCAACCCTTAATTCTCCCCTAGATTATCTTATGATGATTCAATCAAAGTTGTGGTTCACCTAATCAAAGGTATGAATTCCTACTTCCGTAAGTAATCCGTCTATCAATCTCATCATCTTCCGATCTATAGAGATTAACGCTCTCAAAACAAGGTGCAAGATTTATTAGATCTAACAACCTAGAAATCTAGCCTATCAACTTCCGTTATGTCAAGGTTAAAAGTCTAATCTTTCCTATGGTGATCTAAGGTTTACACCGATTTCCATCATACGGTGAACATCAAATAGCAATACATCTTCCGATATCGATTGCATAAACAAATAAACAAAGGAAAGAAACAAACTTTAAATTAAACTCACAAAATATCCAAAGGAAGAAATAAAACGCTGCTGTAAAAGTTTCCCATGGCTGCTCCAAGTTCATAGCTTCAGGCCATCTTCATGCGAACAAGAAAAGAAGAAAAAGAAGACAAAAACCTAACTAATCCGCAACCCCAGCCTCCCCAAAGGGGGCTGGGGCCGCCTAGGGTTTTTCTCTAATGATTGTGTATCAATAAGAGTCGATAATGTGTGTTTTAGGGTTGAAATCGTGCTGCTATTTATAGGAAAAATAGGTCGGTTTCAGCATGGCGGTGCCTGGACGCCCGTCCAGAGTGTTGGACGCCCGTCCAAGTACCTTGGACTGCTCCAGACGCCAGTTCACTTCACGTCCAAACTCTCTCTGTTACGATTTCTCTCCTGGGCGCCACCACTTCTTTGACGCTTGATTCGGTCCTTTTTCTCCCAAATTCATCTTGATCTTCACTCCAACTTCATCTCTATCTCTTTCCTTCCATGCAAATCATCACTTGAACATCTTTTAAGCTCCTTTCATCCCTCTCCATGACATGTAAATGTACCTTCAAAACCATAAGAACACGCAAAGTGTAAAACCATAGATAACTACCAATAAAATCACGAAATTAGCTCAAGTTTACACTTAAAGACTTTTAAAACCCATTTGCTCAATATTTCAATATAAAGCTCGATTTCTATGAGAAACATACGAATACGGGGGAAATTGATATAAAATATATCCTTATAAAACGTATAAAATCACCCTTAACAAACACTTTTGTATCACCTTTTTCTGATTAGTGGAGATTTTTGTGGGCCTCGGCCTCGTGGTTTTTACTCTCTCACATTGAGAGGGGTTTTTCACGTGAAAAATTTATGGTACTATTTTTGTTGTGTTTCGTTTCGCTTTATTAGTGATTTATCTTCATTGGGGCTGCCTCGTTTAATTCCATTGTACGGCATTCGTAAAATTTTATGGGTATTTGTGATACGTGTGGTATTACGGTTGTTTGTTTTCCCAACAAGTGGTATCGGAGACCCGGTTAGGTGATTTGGTTTTGAAGTGTTTTGGTGAACTTTTTTTTATTGGTGAAATGGAAGCCAACTTGAATAGAATGATCATTTCGAATTGGTCTAACTATGCCATATGGAATAATAAAATGGAGGATCTTATGTATGTGAAAAATTATTTCTTGTCGGTTTTCAGTGTTGAAAAACTTGAAGATAAAACATATGATCGAAGAGTGGAATTTGTTGTATAGGCAAGTTTGTGGTTATATTAGACAATGGGTTGATGATAATGTTATAAATCACATTAGTGAGGAGAAACATGCTAGATCATTGTGGAAAAAGCTTGAAGACTTGTATGCCCGAAAACTGGAAACAATAAGCTGCTTTTGATGTATAAATTGATGAATTTGAGATATTGTTGTAAGTCAACCCGATGATACAATTCCCGATGATTTATCCTTTTCTCATGCAATTAGTGACATTTTGACATCAACTTGAGCAATTATTATGATAAACTGAACTATTTTGTGTATATAGGAAATATCAGAAAAACCATGTTTTTGCTTTTATAATAGGTTTATTAGCCTATTTTTGTTATCAGATTTACACGTGTTATCTTTTTGTCTATTTTGCAGCACAGATATCATGGCTGAGAGTTTGGATTTTGATTTGATGGTGTCATTGGATTGATTGAGAGATGGTTTTGGAGCTGAGGCGAGGATTCCAACTCACGAGGATTATTGATACATGTCACGGATTTATCTAATGCAAAATAACAAGTAATAATATTTATAAATCCGATATACCTCAAGTGCAAGGATCGTAGTAAAGAGGTTAATTGATGAGAGATAAATTTATGATCATTATTATGACATTTCGTCCCACTTCTGATACCATTTTGATCATTTATGTATCAAATCAAGTCATAAATACTAAGTTTTATCAAAATGTATAAGTAGTAATTATTATATAAATTATCGTGTTTTTATGGTATTTTTATAAGTTTTTTTTTATCGATTTAATAACCGGACTGTCGTGATAAAAATTACTATATTTTATAAACGTTTTATTTTTCACTATTATGTTAAAACTAAAAATATCATAACTAAAGACTGTATTATTAACCTAAAAAGAGTCATAAAAATTCAACGCAGCTTCTTAACTTTTATTGTCGATTTACTCGCGTTTCGTTTCTTTGTGTTCGAGTAAAAAAGAAAAGATTTATCATGCGGAGGCGAAATTGAAGGATCGAATAAGGAGGCGAGTTATGTCCGATTGAAGAAATGGCGAATGGATATTTATTATCCTTGGCATATTCCAAGCATATTCCCTTGGATATTTATTTTATCACCAAAATAAATATCCTTGATATTTTGCTCACCAAACTTGGAGCCCAAGGCCAAGTCAAAATACATCACTTTTGGGCTTAAAAGATGTCTTTTGAGGGATAGAAGAGTGTGCTCAAGCATAAATGTTCAAACGCATCAAAACGCAGCGATGGTACTACAACTATATCGCTCATTGATCTGCATTTCGACCCAACATAGAGGCATTTTCAGGGGAATAGTCCTTGATGAAAGTTTTAGATCTTCAAACGAGCTTTCCAACGGATTTTGAATCACGTCAATCGGAGGTCTACAACTCAAGTTATGGGCATTATACCAAAACTCGGTTCGAACTAGACTTTGACTCGGTTCGAACCTAAAAAATCCTATAAATACCCCCCCTTGCTAGCATAATTCCTTGCCCCATCTTGGCCACTCTTGGCCAAGATCTCTCTTCTCCACCTCCTCCCATTTCTTCCATTCCCCTCTTCTTCATGTCCGTTCTTCATCTCTTTTCTCGTTTTATTTCATCTTTGGGCCCGTATATACATATGTCTATGTATGTATATATGTTTTTATAAATAAAAGTAGTACTGTTGTAATGCTCGAGAGAATTACCGAGAAAGTCGTTATTGAAGAAGTTGTTATTTTCAGAGAATACGGCTTTGATTTGCACTTAACGGGTAATTTTATCAAGTTATTACTTTTGTTGTTTATTTATATATATATATATATATAATATTATATCTATCACTATGTTAAACTAAAAATATGTCTAGCCAAGATATGAATCTGAATTAGTTAATCTTTTGGTAAAATGAATGATCGACTCTGGTAATCATGATTAAAACTAATTATAATGAATCTTTTTCTATTTTGCAACGTATTGATAATATATTCGGATTGACGTAATTAATCAAGATGAATCGCAACATATAACCTGGCGATGAACCCGACCGAGAAGTTAGGATATGAGATAAAAATAGAAAAACCGGAGGGTAAAATTGGCGAGTGAAAACGCGTGACAACGGAACCCGATTTCTACCGGGGCGATTTGTCCTGGAAAGATAAATCTTATTAACTTTGTACTCGAGATCTTAATAATGTTAAAATCACGCTTTAATTGAAACTACACCGTTTGTGTTAAATCGATCCGCTTGACAACCGGAGCCTCTTGAATAACATCGGCCGTCGGACGAACGGAATAACCTCTTTTATCCGGGGTAGATTTGTACTCGGTACTGCTCGAGACTAACTAAGATTAGCATGGGGCGTTGTGGACCTTGGGCTGATGACATTTGACATATGACAATTTCATACGCTCGTGTGAGGAGGAGTTGTCTAGCTTAGGAGTACACCGGTTCATACATAATTGACCTCCTTGAATCAAGGAAAAGATTTGTCTCATTCAATTTCACTACAAAAGGATATTGATTCAGTAAAGTATTCTTGGCTAGATCCAAAAATATATCTATATATCTATTTGTATTTATTTACTATTTTACTAACATCTAACTCTAACAATCTAACTACTAACATAATCTAACCCAGGAAAAAGTAAAAACTGCGACTTAGATCGAGTTAATAATAGCTTCTTGGTGTTTAACCCCACTTAAAAGAATTACCAGGTTTTCCCGAGAATACGACTGACTCACCGGACTAGAGTCTGCAATTTGACCCGGTACACTTTGCCGGTTAGGATCTGTATAGCCTAGGTAATGTCCGTCGACTTTACGCGCCGTTTCCAAGGTTAGGTTTAGATCATCAAGTATTTTGGCGCCGTTGCCGGGAAAAACGTCGCTAATTTCTTTCTTTGTGTCTAGGGTTACTACTAGCTCAAAATTCTCGAGGATAAGTCAACACTCTTCTTATCACATTTCTTTTTTATTTTCCGTTGGTATCTACTTTCTTTTAGTTACCAATTTTCTTCTTCTACCAATTTCGAGTTATTTTCTATTTTCGATAGTAGAAAGTAAACGCGGTTCATTTATTTTTGTTGGTACCTACCTATTGGTAAGATACCAATTAAAAAAAAAAAAAATACACTCGGTAAATACCGAGTGGACTCGGTAATTACTGAGATAGAAAAAAAAAGTGGTTTTTTTTATCGATTTCGTGTTATTTTCTATTCGATATTTTCTATTCCACAAGAATTGTCAAATCGAGTTATGAAAACGGCGAAATCGGTAATGAAACACCATCCGATTCGGGTTTTATCTATTTCAAGTTATTTTTCTATTTTTCGATAGTTGATGACCGTAAGTGGTAAGGCCCCACTCACTTCTTATAGGCCTGATTTAAACACTACGAAAGCGCTTAAGAGTAGAGAGTAAACGCGTCATATCGGTCGGAAATCCCGACCAAGTATCATTTTCAAATCGAAATACGAGAATGATGAAACTAGTGATGAAACACCTGAGCGAGGGCTTGATCATGCCCAAGGAATATTAATAAATAAAATAAAAATAGAAATAATCGAATTGGAAGCGAGTTGGAAGGAACCAAGTTTGAAAGGGCCAATTCAAACCGAACCTTATCCACTCAACCCAAATTCATCTCGGTTCAACCGGATAAGGCAACACCATATCCAATGCATATTTTGAAGAAAAAGGTGCAGAATGATGAAACACAGTCATTCGAGGAAGCTTTACCATATTCATCTAATGACAAGGGTAAGGGAGGTATACATTCTATCCCTATTACAAAGATGAAGTTGGATAAAAAGTATGTATGTTTTGTTGACGATTTTAGTAAGGGAGAAGTTTGGGAGTTAATCATGAGAGCGTTGTCTTCAACACTTACAATTCATTGAAATATCCATGCAGTACACTAGAATCTTGTTCTTGTGTGTACACTTTGTGTTTTTTTTTTGCTGTGGATTGTACTAACACGCAGATAATTGAAAAAGATGACTTCAGCAATAATGTGAAAGCTCGCAAACCTAAAGCTCGAAAATCAAAGGAAAAAGTCAAGAATCATTTGGATTGGTGAAAATTGTCTGCTCTATGTTGGAGACCGGTATTAAAGACGGATGCGGTGCGTGAGGATGACCCACCACCAGTGCCTTAAAAACTGAAGCACGGTAAAGTCTGGCTATAGACTATAAATGTAGTCAATGACGGGTACTATCCTTCCTTTTTACTCCTTAAGCATTTATTTTTAGTGGATTATGTGCTTAATTGTTACGTGCTTTTATGAGTAATTGTTAAAGTATCCCGTTTTGTTTAGTATATTATATTAGTTAATCCTTATCATTTTGGTCGAGCAAACGACGTTAACCAAAAAAGCGCTACCGGAGGCAGCCCGTAAAAATGTTAAATATAATAATTACTCATACTTTGGATGATACTTTGCTAATACTTAGGATTGATTTTCATTTTGTTTCACCAAGTCTTAGGATGAATGTTTGAATGACATTAAACGGGAACGATTAGGTGGTTATCCGAAAATCTGATTAAAAAAGAGAAAATTCAACTGCATCATTTCTTAGACTTAGGTTGTTAGAACGATTTGAAATAACCCTTGAGGATCTGGGTATAAAAGACTCAGAGTTAATCTTTCTCACATATTTCATATCATGGATTAGTCTGGTTTTAAATTTCAAATAATGTGTGACATTTATTAGTTCAACTACTGTGGAATATTGTGTGTTTTAAATCAATAAAAGTTTATGTGGTGTGTTTATCTACCCTTTTGCATTACAAGTTCTCCTATCAATCTTTTATCTTTCGATCTAAAGATTAATGCTTTCAAATCAAGGTGCGAAATCTCTCAATTTCTAACCTAGAAATCTAACCTAATAACTCTCGTTAATTAGATTTAAGATCTATTCTTTATCATGGTGATCTAGAGTTTAACATGATTTTCATCAAAATAAACAATCAACAAGCAACGATCTTTCGATATAAATTGCATAACAACATTAAAAACATGATAAAGAAACAACTTGAATTAAGATACTCACAAGATAATCAAGAACAAAACCGAATTGTTGATTGGATGGCTTCACAACGCTTGTTCAATGGAGGTCTAGCCTCTCAACATCCTCTTTGAATACCGAATTGTTTAGAGTAAAAGTGCATAAAAGTATTTAAGTAAAAACTGTTTGTAAACTAAGGAAAAACGCAGCTTAGCCGCCCCTAGGGTTTAGGGTTCGAATATATGGTGATATTGGGGAGAAAATACGCTGCCTTTATATAGAATTCGAAGTCGGTTCTACTAAGTCGGCTACTTTGGGCGCCCGTCTGGAAAGGGGTGAACGCCCGTCCAAACTTGTGTAAACTTCTTTGAGTCGGGCCGAAGCCGGATCGGGCGCCCGTCCTTCTTTAAATTGGGCGCTTCGTCCACTTTGAAAAACTGAACATCCCGAACCAAATTTCTCCTTACGGGCGCTTCGTCCAATTGACCAAATGCCCGTCCCACTCGGGCGCTGATTCAAGCTGCTGGGCGCTTGATCCGGGATCGACTTCATCTTGATTTCTTCATCTCTATCTCTTTTCATCAAATCCAATCATCATTATCTTTTATCATCAATGAAACTCGACTCTTATCTCTTTTTGATCAACATTTGAGCATCAAACATGTACCTATAACACATTACAACATCGCAAAATGTAATATCGTCCAAATAATCATAAAAATCACAATTAAAACACCAAAATTAACCTATTTTGCGAATAACTCATTTAAAACCTCATTTGCTTAATAAATCTACTAAACACTCGTTTCTAATGCAGATTATACGAATATGGGGGAAATTATCATAAAATATATCGATATAAAACGTATAAATTCACCCTTAACAATACACGTTAGAGGGTTCAGTCCATGCCAGTTGGAGAATAAATTCGATCAGGGGCATATTATATGCATATGGCGCACGCCATGTTACATCTGACCCGCGCCAAGTGAGATATTCAAAGTCTGCTGAGCATTTAATGCATATGTCATTCAGCCAACCACCACATTAGACTTGGCGTACGCCAATTGTCAGTGACCGACGCCAATCCTTCATTAAGGATAAATGACGCACGCCAGGGGTATGACCCACGCCATTATTGCAGAGTCAGCAAATATTGACCCCTTTTATTCCTCCACTTACCAAAAATATCACATACACTTCATCTTCTCCAACTTCTTCCCCTTGAAGGCACCTCCACCTCCCAAGGCTCTCCTAGCCGAATTTTTTTGTAGAATTAACTCTTGATTTTGATTGTAATAATTAAATATTTTTAGCTAAACTTCTACTACTTTGTTTGGAGTTAGAAATACACTAGTGTTGACTCAATTAAAGCTTCTGGAGTTGAATGAAGAACACCATTTACGTGTTCTAGCTTGTGATTGGTAACCTTTACTCTTTACTTTGGTATCAAGTGTTCTTATGATTATGAATGTCAGCCTTGATATGTTAATATTTGTAGTTATGAGTGGCTAGGTTAAACTAGCCAAGATTATGTTGTAGAACTAGTTTATTCTCTTATGTTGATTGGGGATGATTGTTTGTGTTGCTAGTTTCAATTGTTGTGAATCTTTTCCTACTTGTATTGTATGAATTGCTTGCATTAGAGTAATTGACTAGTGCTAGTATTTACACATTTAACGGAGACCGAAAGGAGATGTTAAGTGTGAGAAGAGGGTAGGAAAACCGGAATGTAAAATCGACCTCTCGGGGCATTCGATTTATTATCCGGGGATAGTTGACATTGTCATTGCATTCAAGTGCTTATCATACCAATTCATTAAGTTTAGGACACCTAGGCCAATGAGGAGGTATAGAGTAGTTTCATACACTCGTATGAGGGGGAACTGCTTGCTTAGAAATGCACCGTTTCACACTTTTGAATTGCTAGTCTACACATTGTCTTGGCTAGGCTTTTATCATTTACCACCCTTGTTGTTACGAGATAATTTATTTATGTACTTACTATCTTGGAATTTGCGACATAGATCAAATTAATATAAGCTTTTAAGTGTTTAACCTCACAAATCCCTATGGAATACGACCTTGACCTCCGTACTAGACTACAATTGACCCGGTACACTGCCAGTTAGATTGGACTCTCGGAAAGTTCCATCAGATATCATGATGGAACTCCTATGGCTGATCATTTGAATACTTTCTTAGGTATTATGAACCGACTTAATGCTATGGGTATTTAGTTTGATGATGAAGTGCATGGATGGATGCTTCTTGGCTCTTTACCGGAATTGTGGGAAATTTTTTGAAGTTCTCTATCTAAGTCTACCCCAGATGGTGCTATGACCATTGATCTTGCAAAGACTAGTGTGTTGGAAGAAGAGCGAAGGAGGAAGGCACGCGGTGTTTTATCATAGACGGATGTCTTGGTTACTGAATCAAGGGGGAGAAGTCAAAATAGAAAAAATGTTGAACCCCAACATTAAGGGTCCCCCCACCCCCGATCCCACAGGAATGTGGGGAGATGTTAATCAGTAACCTAGTAGCTCCAACATGGGCTGCCTTTACAACCACCGCCTTTGAAGGTGTTATCAATCGGAAATCAACCCCTTTATGGGAATCGAACCGCTGACCTCCAGCTTATGGTCTAGGCTGCTTTTACACACCCATGCCTTCACCACTAGGCCATATCCAGGGGATAGGAGAATTCAAAATAGAGCTTCTAAAGATAGAGGTCGGAGTAGAAGCAAATCCAAGGGCATGTACAAAAATTTTGAATGCAATCACTGTGGCAAGAAGGGACACATCAAGAAATTTTGCTTTAGATTGAAACAGGAGAAAAAGGAAAACAGTGAGAAAAAAAATGATGAGAAGAATGAAGATAAAGTTAATACAACTTCTTCTAAAGACTGATGATGTTATTATTGCTGATGATATGACTAGTTGGGTTGCTGACAGTGGTGCTTCGGTTCATGCTACTTCAAGAAGAGAGATTTTCACATCTTACACTCCAGGTGACTTTGGTGATATGAGAACGGCTCATGATTCTATCTTAAGGTGTGCATGTGTTGGAGATATTAGTTTGGAGACGTCTAATGGTACCAAACTGATTCTTAAATGGGTTAAGCATGTTCTAGGGATCCGGTTGAATTTGATTTACTGTTGGCAGTGTGATGATGGTTATAATAGATCATTTTCTTGTGATAAGTTGAAACTCACAAAGGGGTCTTCAGTTGTGGCTAGAGGTACAAAGACACCTACACTTTTCTTGACTCAAGCCAAAGTTATTGTTGATGAGGCTCATCCAGTGGAGTCACGTGATGAGACCGAGTTGTGGCATAAGAGGTTATGTCATATGAGCTTGAAAGGAATGATTGTCTTATCTAAGAAAAATTTATTGTCTTGTTCTACCAGTTTGCACTTGGAAAAATGTGCTCATTGTTTTGCAAGGATGCAAACTAGAGTTTCTTTTAAATCAAATCCACCTTCAAGAAAGTCAGAAGTATTTGAGCTTGTTCATTCTGATGTTTGTGGTCCTATGAAGACAAGAACGCTTGGTGGTTCCCGCTATTTTGTGAGTTTTATTGATGATCATTCAAGAAAACTTTGGGTCTACGTTGGGAAGACAAAAGATCAAGTGTTAGACGTGTTCAAGCAGTTTCAAGTTTTAGTTGAATGGGAAACTAGAAAGAAGTTGAAGTGTATTCGGACTAACAATGATGGTAAATACAAAGGTCCATTTCATTATTACTGTAAGCAGCAGGGTATCAGACATGAGAGAACTCCGCCAAAGACTCCGCGGTTGAATGACCTGGCAGAAAGGATGAATGTAACATTAGTGGAGAGAGTCAGATGTTTAATTTCATAAGCCGGATTGCCTAAATCCTTTTGGGGTGAAGCTTTGAGTACAGTGGTTCATGTACTAAATTTGTCTTCTTGTGTTCCTTTGCAGAATGATGTTCCTCAGAAGGTATGGTCGGGTAAGGATGTATCTAACCATTATTTACGTGTTTTTTGTTGTAAAGCTTATGTTCACATTCCTAAAGATGAGAGGTCTAAACTTGATGCTAAGACTAAACGGTGTATTTTTCTGGGTTATGGTCAAGATGAGTTTGGGTACAAATTTTATTATCATGTTGACAAGAAAGTGATTAGAAGCCGAGATGTCTTGTTTGCAGAGAATCAGACTTTGCAGAATGTTGATAAAAATAAGAGTTCAACACCTCAGGCTAGTGATGGTTCAGCTGACTTGGAGATAATTTCTCCTACACCCATAAAAGAGCATGGTGCAGTTGATGACTAGGGTAATCAGCAGGATGATGCAGATGCGCAGTTGATATTGATAATAACATTGATGATGATATGATTGAGGAACCAACAACAGATAAGGCTCAACCAGTTATTCCCAAGAGTTTTACTAGAGAGAGACACAATTCTACTGGATATCCAGTGACTACGTATGTTTTGCTGTCAGCTAGTGAAGAGCCTGAATGTTTTGAGAAGGCCATGGATGATGAATATAAAGATAAATGTCTTGATGCTATGAAAGACGAGATGGAGTCTTTGCATGCCAATCACACATATGAGTTGGTGAAATTGCCTAAGGGGATGAAAGATTTGAAGAATAAGTAGTTATTCAGAATTAAGAACGAAGACAGTCACTCTACACCTCGATATAAGGCAATATTAGTAGTCAAAGGTTTTGGTGAGAGAAAGGGCATTCATTTTGGTGAGATTTTCTCTCCTGTTGTGAAAATGTCTTCTATCCTGACTGTTCGTGGCTTGGCAGCTAGTCTTGATTTGAAGGTTGAGCAGATGGATGTTAAAATAGATTTTCTTCATGGTGATTTGGAAGAAGACATCAACATGGAGCAGCCAGAGGGTTTTCATGTGAAAGGAAAGGAGGATCTTGTGTGCAAGTTGAAGAAGAGTCTTTATGGGTTGAAACAAGAGCCTAGACAGTGGTATAAGAAATTTGAGTCAGTCATGAAGGAGCAGGGTTACCGGAAGACTACTTCAGATCATTGCGTGTTTATTAGCAGATTCTCGGAGGGTGATTTTATAATTCTTTTACTCTATGTTGATGATATTTTGATTGTTGGCAGAAATGCTTCAAGGATTGACAGGTTGAAGCAGCAGTTTAGCAAGTCTTTTGCCATGAAAGACTTGGTCCATGCAAAGCATATTTTATTGATGCAGATTACTCGTGACAGAGAGGCCGGGAAACTTTATTTGTCACAAGAGAAGTACATAAAGAATGTGCTTCAGAGATTTAGCATGAGTGATGCTAAAGCAGTGTCCAGTCCACTTGCATCTCATTTCAAGTTGAGTATCAAACAGTGTCCTTCTAGCGATGATGAAAAAGAAAAGATGCAGAAGGTCCCATATGCTTCAGCGGTGGGTAGTTTGATGTATGTGATAGCAAAATAACTAACCGCTAACCTTAACCGACAGAGTATCGGGTCAACGGTAGTATAGTGGTCTCAAGGTCGAATCCACAGGGAGTAATGTTCAAGTACCAAAGTCGACTTAAAACTTAGTGCAGGTCGAAATAATGGTGGAGAGTATTATACTAATGCAAAAGTAAAGAATGTACTAATGAATTTACTTCTAGGTATTAAAGGGTATAGTCGAACTATGATCCCACGAGCTACTTTTACCCCTAAGGAAGGACTTAACAGGAGCGTGTCTTAACCGACCTAATCGATCCAATGTAGTTTAACGACATCCACGGGTGCCAACTCCTAATTCTAGCGATTAGATCGAACAACTCGATCGACCACCCTATGTGAAGTTAATTAATTCTCCTTTAGAAAACCGATTAACCTAACATGATTAAGCTCTCAGAGTCGCTCGAACAATGATGACAAACCTCAGTATTGGGTTCGACCTAACAACTAGGCCGAATCTACGCACGATCCTAAAACCCCTTATCCCACATCTCGCCGCAAAATACATCTATAAGTTTGATGTGTGTGACAGTGAACTAGGTGATCAATCTAATTCAAAGATGTTAAAATAAGTTTAAGGACGTGGATTAATCGTTTAAACAATAATTTACGCACTACACAACTCCCTATCTCATCCCCCTTAGGGTTTTCGCTCGCTTTCACATAATTCGACTACACATGGATTTAGCTACTCATAATTATGCTAATAACGGAATAAAGAATGGAAATTGAACTAAAGACAATAAATAAAAAAACATCCTTACCATATAACTGCTGAAAATCTGATCCAGAAAATATGAAGAAATAGTTGCACCCAAAAAGTTGAATCTTTGATCTTGTAATGCAAAACTAAGCTATAAAAGATGTGTAGAATCAAAGGAAGTTATCTAGGGAATCAAGGGATCAAAGGGTGTTTAATCTATGCTAAAATCGCCCCTAAATCGCCTAAGAAAAGTCTAAAGTCGGCAAAACATGAGTAGGGGCTGAATGAGCTGCGTATTTATAGAGTAGTCGAAAATCGATGTTGTCGGGTCCCGACGCCCGTCGGTCCATGTCGACGCCCGTCCGCTTTGAAAATATGAAGATATTAGGTTTTCGTCTTGATGGGCGGGCGTTCGCATTCCTCTGAGCGCCCGTCTGGTGAATCATGACTTGAGACTTTTTGAACCCTGGACGCTCGTCTGGAACCCTGGACGCCCGTCTGTGGTGTATGTGCTTTTTGAATCGGGCTGAACCTACTTAAACACCCGTCTGGGGGTCTTTTGGACGCCCGTCCAGCTGAAAATCAAACTTTCTGAATGAAGTGTCAATGCTGTGGACGCCCGTCTGGGATGTGCAGACGCCCGTTTGATGTAGCTTCACGGAAGACGCCCGTCTGGCTTGTCTTCACTCCAAACTTGGCTTTTCTTCACTTTTTATGCTACATTCGGGCCACGAACACGTCTCGTAGTCGAAAACATCGCCTTTTGGGTCCTCGAGTCACCTAAGTCCTGCAATAACATAGACAAACAAACACCACGCGTAATTCCGCAAGACAAAAGTGCTCGGAAAAGAGTGAAATACCGCTAAAAAGGTGGAGTTTACCATCGATATGACAGTTTAACTCCCCGTGCATATAATTCTCAATATTACTCTCGAAACGGTCCATATCTACCCAAAACATGCCAATAAGGTTATAAATAAGGGTTAAACTGCACACCAAAGTACAGTAAAGTTGACTCCCATCAACCACCCCACACTTAGCCTTTGCTCGTCCCCAAGTAAGTTTGGCGCTCTTAAACAGACCATGGGATCAGCTTTACGATACATGCATAACGCTCACGACATCAAGGCAAAAGCAAAACAGACACTGAACGTACACCGCTTGACTCTACCTTACCACGAAAACGAAGTGTGTGTGATATAAACCGAGGGCTACACTCAACATGATCACCAGCTTTGAATACCGGCCATATGACTACACACAGCTCATACCGGGCTAGAATCTCCACTAATCGAGGCAACCGAGGCTAAATACGGTCAAGTAGGACTTGAAGGGTTATAATGTCAAACTCGGGACGGGGTTAATCGAAAGGAAATTTTGGGATTGGAGTACAAGAAAAACACGAGTGAACCTAATCATTTCATGTATTCTTGCTTTGAAACCATACCAAACCACACCAAAATTCTTTCGATTCTTTCTGTACTCATTTATAAACAGCCACAACTTTAACATCATACTTTCAACTTCTCAAAACATCCTCCTTTGACCTTATTTCCAACTTTATTCAAACTTTCTTCTTCTTTTTTTTTTCTTTTCCATTGCTTTTCATTTTTTAAATTTTTTTTTAAACTTTTTTTTCTCCTTTTTTTTTTGAACCACAAGCCTCACGAGACATTCCTCGAGCTCCTCCCCTTCATATACTATCTCGTACTAACTAACTCCTCTCGAAACACGCACCATCTCCCACCCCACACTTGCTTCGGCAAGTGTTCCTAAAGTAATGATTAAGTCCACTTGTAGGGTGATCAAAAGAAAATGTGACCAATAATAAAGCTCAGGGTTAGGGATAATACAGGCTAAGTAACCAAACGGCTCATTTCGGACGGTGGTCAGACCGTCCTATCAAGGCTTAGAGGGTTACGAGGGTATAAGTTGGGATTTTGGCTTATTTGGCTCTGGCTAGGTCAAAGAAGCGCCATGACTCTCATCCCGTATCCGGCCTAGGTCAACCTTTCTGTTTCGCCTCGAAAATAGTGGTACAAGTGCGTATAGCAACCAGACTAAGTGCAACCAAGGTCTACGTGCAATAAAAAGGGTTCGTATCGTGACAAAGTAAAATCACCCGGCATACATTACTCGACTACTAAGACATCCACCAAATCCATCGTGAGAAACATGCATATAACGCGGTGTCAAACCGTGAAAAGTTTTAAAATTTTAAGCAACGAACTAACTCGAAAACGGACATTAACTAAGCATATCACAATTAATGGCACATTTATCAATCGAAACACTAAAGCTAAGTCGTCTCCACCCCCCAGTTCGAATGAAGCACTGTCCTCAGTGTGTGAATGAGATAGAAAATGAGACTTAGCTTGAGACCCGGCAGAAAGGCGCTATCGAATCCCGTAACAGCCGTGAGAAAACACGACCCCAATCCCTATACCAAACAAAAACAACCACAGCAAAGCATGGACGGGACATGGGCCACGTGCCAAAATATTGGGTAGGGAGGGGGAATAACAATAAAACGGCCCTGTCACGTCAAAAACTCGATATGCAAGTGTAAAGCACACAGTGGATTTCTATAGATGGATAAATGTCCCAAACGGGTTAAAGCACAGAACATCAACGCGTAAAAGATAAAACCACAGAGGTTTGACATATAAAAATGATCCACAATGTGTACCAAAATCCAAACACAAGTACGAATGTGCCTTAAGGCTTACAAAACCCATCATAAAAGTATCAACTCAAAACCGATAGTAGCATCAACTGACATACAAATGTATCAAATAGACTCAACAGCTCTTAAACAACCCTAACACCAGGCACAGACGATAAGAGGAGCAGCATAAAACAAAGAAAATCACGTCTGGCCGGGTGCTACATCATCACCAACAGTGGTGGCAATCTGTATATAGGAGCATCAGTGGGAGCTCCGGTCTCGGCCGCCTCGGCCTCAAATTGTCTCCTCGTCAGAGGACGATGCATCCTCCGCCACGATCTGTGTGATGGCCCGCTCGATATCATCCGAAAAGTGGTAGTCCATGGTACTCGGGGCAAAAGCTGCCGGATCCCTCGGTAGTCGACCCTCACTCATCAGCAGTAGGAGAATCAGAATATTGTTCTGCGTTTCTTGCTCTTGATCCTCCATCCAGCCTCGAAATCGTTAGCCATGCTCAACCTCATCCTCATGGAGGGAGAAATAGAAGGAACGGGTGGTGCCGGAGTTGGAGCCGAGGACGAACTGGGCTGCTGCGATGCCATACGCTCTAGCTGTGCCGGGGTCCTTACTTTCTCTCTCTGCAGCAACCGAGGATTCTTAGGCCTGACACAAGCTATAAATCTGATGAGGGCAAATCAGACAGCGGGTGTAGACCTTCTGGTTCATGCCCAACTCATCATAAATGGCCTGACCCACATCCACATTTAACTTAAAATTGAGGGCATACATCATTCCTAGATCGCCGATGTGGAAATGGGTCAGGTTGTTCTTAGGTAGCAACCGGTTCTGGATAAATCGGCATTGGACTTTCCAATCCTCCGCCCACGTCGTCGTGACCAACTCTTTTCTCACCCGACCGCCTCCAAGAGTCCAAGGTACATCCGGGCATACCAACAACCGGAGATCCTCTAACGGGTCCTCACCCGCATCCTATTTCGCCTTTATTGCCTCCTTATAATCTAAACCCTCAAAAGGGGCCAGTCCATATTTATCATTGATCACCTTGGCACTAAGCGGGACTTGGACCCCCCCCGAACCTTAACCATCCCTGTTTCTAGGCTTGACTCCGAAAGATTTGCGTAAAACTCACACACCAAAGTTGCATTCACTTTCATCTCCGGGGCTGTCATCAACGCTTTCCACTTCATATCAGTTAGGTTTTTCACGAAGTCCTTGTCCACATTATACTCATGAAAGGCTCGTTCTGTAAGCATTGTGCGGGTTAGGTAGTGCTTGTTATAGACCTCTAAAGCCTTGGAATTGATAAACCTTCTTGCAAACGGGATCGGGGGACCTTCAGTTCCTGTTCTCTGGGCTCTAACCAGCTCCACAATCGGCTCACCCCCTTCATCCCTAGCTTCAGGTGCAGCCCTAGGCTCCCTCACTTCTTGCTCAACCCTAAGTTCCAGCTCAACTGTTCCCTTCCGCACCAACGTCTCATCATCCGTCTCAGACTCCGATTCATCCCTCAAGGATACCCTAGCCTGACTCTGGGCTGCCCTAGGGGGGTTTTGCCTCTCTCGGATCTCAATCCCTCGGTTGGGGTTCACCGGTCTAGGTTCAACTACCTTTTTCTTCTTACCCGCATCCCGAGCTATTTCTTTCCCAAAACGTTTCTGGCCCGAGGCCCCCTCTTTACCACCAGTACGCACCATTATATCTGATGACGTGGTCAATCAGGTTATAATATACTCGACCACCATAAACCAGTACTAGCAAGAGGACTAGGCCCATCGTAGTATAGCTATAGTGAATCAAGGTCGATCCCACAGGGAACCAATTGTGGATCATCTTATATACAAACAATTAATTAAACATGTCAAGGACATAGAGGCGGTCTACGACCAACATAAGACAAGAAAAGTAAAGACACGACTCGACACAACGTAATTAACCTCCCCAATTATAGTCTTTATCGTTTGGACCTAGATAATTTATATAATAAATCGAACTTATTAACTGTCAATCCGTTTGTATCTATCTTAGATTGGCTACGGGTCATCCTCTTCAACTTGACTTAGCACCGGTAGGTCACTGAGATCAACGTGGTATTGTTACGTGACTTCGCCTTTTGGTGCCTCCATCTCATATAACTCACACGCTTACGACTCTAAGGATGCCGATATTAACCGTACACCTCGTCCAGGCAACATTCCTATGGTGGGCGTACTTCTAAACGATCGCTCAAGCCCTCGTCCAACTAACAATTACCTTTTAGGTCTCATGCTAGTTTACTGAACTACGTATAACTAGGTGACGTCAATTCCTAATACAAAACCTACCTAGATCTCATTTGAAAGCCCCGGAAGATCATTCATGAGCCGACCTAGGAGCCTATATTTGGTATTTCCTAATCGTGCGCTAATTAAAATCGGCGAGCAACGTGGCGTGGCCATACCTAATGAGATAATAAATTCTATTAAGTTAACCTAACCATAAAGGCGTGGCTATTTAACGGATAAACGAGGGGCTCGGTCGACCGAATAGGTGGGCTCGGTCGACCGAGTGAACTCATTCGGTCACCCGAATCAATTTAGATCCCAGTTACATCCCCGAGCGTATCTCAACGTTTCATCATACACAACGGATTAAGCAATAATTAAGTAAAGCATTCATATAAACTAACATAGATACGCATTAATTAAACAATGCGAGATTCATGGATAAATACTAAGTGTATGGCGTAGGTTATGGGATCCCCATAGACAAGGTATCGCCACATCCCTAACGTCATAGCCTAGATCTACATCATCTAGCTATGATTAACTAATTCAAGCGATAAAACATAATTGGGAGGGATTAATTACTTAAAAGAAAAAACAGAAAGTAAAGGCTTACATAATTTGCGACCCTTAAACTCTGAAACCCTCAAATTATTCTACATTGTATCAAGATATGAATAGAGTGATTTTATTGAATGATATTCTAAGGTATTCAAGGTGTGTGTTACAATTGCTCATAGTTGTTGCTTATATAGGAGTTTCAAATTTACTTAGGAAGGATCTAGAGGATAAACACGAGTAAAGCCGAAAACCGCCCGACCAGAGGCTCGGTCAACCGAAGGATGCACTCGGTCGACCCGAAGCTATAGGCTCGATCGACCGAACCTACTTTTGCACACGTTAATCGTTTTCTTGTCTATCTTGCTCCCCACTCCACGCTTGCATGTTGATCCGATTAATCTTCCACTTAATGCTCCGATTTTCTTCCTTCCTTATCTTGAGATAATTGATTGAATGACATTAATCCTCTCGATTTGTTGTGATCTGCAAAATCAATAATTATCGCACAATAAATCGGCTTTAAATAATAAAAACAGCTAAATACCAAATATCATATTAATAATCACTTAACATTAAATAATAAATATAAGCGAGTGATTTAATATGAAATATACATTATTAATCTCGATTTAAGGATAACATTGATGACATTTACGGGTATAATTTGACCGTCATCAACTACCCCCCACTTAGACTTTGATCGTCCCGAACAAAGCATCAATAAGTCATTCCCCAAGACAACATTTTCTATGGTCAAATCACACTTACACAAGAAACTCAAGTCAACTCATACTAGTCATGCTCATAAGATATCCATTATTCACTACTGACTATGAATCGAAGTGATGTGTGCATGTGCATTTAGTTTTATATATTCGTGGCAAGATCGAGAGTTTATGCCAACCGTAATCTCAACCTACCAACCTCAGCATTCATACTTCTCAAGCCTTTAAATTTTTGAAGCACTAGAGCAATAAGCAAGAGCGTATCTATAGGGTTTTTGGACTTGGAGACCGAGTACTACTCAAAGCCTCTTAAAGAGTTGAATATTTTTTCATATCTTCATATTTTTCAAATACTATCAATCTCAAGGAAGAAAACTTTTTAAAGTATCCCCCTATCTTAGATCAAATATAGCATTGAATATTACCACAAGCGCGGGGCTACTTTGGTAATGTTACTACAAGCCCAGTGTTTTAAAGCATTGTCAAACACAGGTACGTCTCAAGCTTATTACTCCGCTTTTGTTGGCAAGAAGATAAGAATACATCAGCCAATAAGTATCGACACTAAGTTTACATAACCAATCATCTATACAATGTACACATACTTTCTTCAGTTATTATGATTTGCGCGGTATACTCGATTCACGAGTTGAGTAATTGAATAATAAATAACTACTCTTAAAAAAGCGGGCATGAATATTCTTAAATTTACTTAACATAAGTATAAAATGATCACGTACTCATGAAACTTGGTTCCTTTCCTATCAATTCTTAGCTAGGAACTCACAATTCTAAAGTGCGAGATACATAATATAGTATTTATTCAAATTTTCAATTTTTCAATTTTTCTACCGTTTCATTCAAATTTCAATCATAACATAACGTAGCTAAGTCTCCTACCCCCCACTTAAACATGGCATTGTCCTCAATGACAAAAATAAATGAGAATTTAAGAAAAAGACTTAGCTCTGGAAACGGCTCTCAAGTTAAGGAACAAGATCGGAGTAAATTTTAGCACGTCGTGGAGAGATAGAAACATCCTGTATAAGCAAACAAACTCCACGAAACCGTTAATAACACCATGTCTATGGAAGTTATAAAATAATGTGGCAGTAATTAGGTATGAATACCGATAAACATTTTAAGCCACTTTATTTTATACAACCAAAGACAAGAAAAATACTAAATAGAAAGAAAAATAAACAAGCAACTAAAGATGGTGGTCTTCATCTACAACCTCCACCGCCTAAATATTCTTAAAACCGGGTGGAGAAGACAAAGATCAAAAGCATTACCCGGCGTGGGAAAACACGAGGCGACTCGATCGAAAAGGTATTCAATCCAGAAAAGAAACTTGGTAAGGTATAACAGTTGAATCGACCTATTGGCTAAAGATAAAATCAAATACTTAACGAAAACTTCTCGCTTGCATTGGATATCAACAACTTAGGAGATGTAGCTACTCCTTGAAATTACTAATAACCCAATGTATCACGTAAAAGTCATAACCGTCATCAACAAGGTCGGATCGGTGTGATAGTTCGAAACAAAACTTATCATCTAGAAATGCCGGAATAGACGGAAAAAATGTGAAATTTAAAACTTCCGGTAGAAAGATAAGTTGTACTTTGAGCAACCAAAACCTTTAAAATCTAGCTAGGGGTCGAGCTACACTTACCCCAACTAGGATCATGAAAATCAAAATGATAAAAGATAATCATTAACGCCGAGCAATATTTCAAATTCCATGACACATAGGTATTGTGTAAACAAAATGGAGGTTTAGAGTGTGTCGGGTTTAGAAAAAAGATATACAAAGATGGTAAGAAAAGATAAAGGGTGGGTAAGAAATTATGTTTATGGGTGGGTTGAAAATGGTTAAGGCATCGAGATTGGGTGGGAGAGTGAAACGGATGGAAAGAAAGAGAGGCGATGAAAGAATGGTTAGAAATGTGAACTGTTGGGGCAGATTGGTGAGAGGATCGAAAAGTTTGAAGGTGAAAAAGTGTAAAGGGAAAGATAAGGATAGTTGCAGAATGAATTGCGCACCACTGTGAATCTTCATTTGGATCACCTAAAAAGTTTTAGAAATTGACAAAGATTGTTCTTGTTCACACCAATCATTCTCTGTTACATTTTCGATAATTCTCAAGCTCTCTTAATGCTTCCATCTTAAGATTGATTGCTAAATTTCCTTTTCTTTAGCATTTTCTTGACTCTCCTACGGAACTCTATTTCACGTGGCCTATCTTGAGTAAAAAAGTTTTGCACATCCTTAGCCCAATGGCCATCGGAACACGGCAAAATAAAAAACCTCAACATATGTCACGTTACTTTTATTTGACTCAAAGAAAACAAAACCTAAAATCCTAAAAAGAAATCCTAAGGGTTTTAAAGAAGTAGTTACGAGTTTAAAGTCCTCATTTCGACTTTCCAAAAGTATCCTTGTCGGTATCATTCTTGGATCGCGGACTTTGACCCTTCGAGCATTATATGAGGTGGGCTTGTCGCTTTTGCGGATTAATACCTTTCCTTTGGTTGTGAGACCTAGGAAACGACATTTATCCATACCATTTATCCAAAGCTCTTACCTCGGCTCTCATTTTAGGAATTAGTGAATTCTAAGAAACTCGGCTAAAATTACGGTTTTGGCCTTGACAATAAGAAACAATGAATCAAAGTACTCGAATAAGGTCGGTTATGTAGGCAAGCCTATGCCGTCTTATTCGTTGGAACATATGTGATGATTCGAGGCCAATCCGTCAAGATAAGCCCGTTTAGCCCGAAGGCTTATCGGCTATGCTAAGTCTTGTTGAACTAACATAACGCATCACATCACGTGTGAGGGAAGTCGATTGAGCGAAGCTCGTTTGAACTCGCCACCATGGTTAAACCATTTCGAACCTATGTACAAAGATTCTTCGATTTCTAATTTTTCACCCAAAGCGTAATCTCGTTTTTGTTTAAGGTGGGTTCACCGAGAAGCCATCACCATAAAACTCAACGAAAGCAAAAGATGGTGTTCTCTCAAAACTCAACGTCTTCTTTAGATTGTGAATGCTTAAACTACACAATTTGTTGCTCCCATGGCCAGTAGAAGCAATCTCATGCATAGGACAATGAGATTTTAACAGAACTACGAGAAACTCTTTATTCACTGCTTCCTTTCAACGACTACATGTTTCCTTACACCCTCTAGATGAGACAGATATGGGGCAAAACCATTGACACTAATAAAATTATTCTTACAAACCAACTCCGGGCTAAGATTCTTACTAAGATTCATGTATAGGCTAACTTATGCTCAAAAAACCAAAAGGTAATAAAACATAAGCAAAAAAAAAGGGTAGTACCTTGCCTTCAACATTGTACCACGAAGAATTTAAGCCATAAATTTTTTCGGAGCCATCTTGGTGCTTTAATGGTATTGCTTCCATCGCTTTTCCCATCTTAGATTCATAGCTCCACATGTTTGCTGGGTTATTTTCTTAGCGCCCGTGAAAAATTACTGACTCAGAATATTGCTTCCCTGGTTTTACGCAAGCGAAGAAAAACAAAAACAAATGGACCGTGGACGATTTTAACATGGTTTTCCATCTTTCGCTTCGGACCTCACGGATTAAACATCTGAGGATAAGCAGACACGCGCGAAATTCCGGACTCAAAAACACAAATCGAAACCGTGTAGGCGAGCGAACAAGAACAAAACAAAACAAAACAAAACAAAAATTCTAAATCCTCGAATTAGGCCGAATGAGGTCTCTCGATCGACCGAATAAATTTTATTTAATTTAATTTTATTTTTTTATTTTCTTTTAAATTTGGAATTTTCAGACGGAGGCGAGACAACGGAGAGGGACTCAAAACGTAAAAGCAGACTCTAAAGCGAGAAAACTTGACATGAATGAAAAATTATTTATATATAAAATTGACCGTTGGTTCCCGGCAACGGCGCCAAAAACTTGATGACGTGGTCAATCGGGTTATAATATACTCGACCACCATAAACCAAGATTAGCAAGAGGACTAGGCCCATCGTAGTATAGCTATAGTGAATCAAGGTCGATCCCACGGGGAACCAATTGTGGATCATCTTATATACAAACAATTAATTAAACATGTCAAGGACATAGGCGGTCTACGACCAACATAAGACAAGAAAAGTAAAGACACGACTCGACACAACGTAATTAACCTCCCCAATTATAGTCTTTATCGTTTGGACCTAGATAATTTATATAATAAACTGAACTTATTAATCTGTCAATCCGTTTGTATCTATCTTAGATTGGCTACGGAGTCATCCTCTTCAACTTGACTTAGCACCGGTAGGTCAACTAGATCAACGTGGTATTGTTACGTGACTTCGCCTTTTGGTGCCTCCATCTCATATAACTCACACGCTACTTACGACTCTAAGGATGCCGATATTAACCGTACACCTCGTCCGAGCAACATTCCTATGGTGGGCGTACTTCCTAACGATCGCTCAAGCCCTCGTCCAACTAACAATTACCTTTTAGGTCTCATGCTAGTTTACGAACTACGTTATAACTAGGTGACGTCAATTCCTAATACAAAACCTACCTAGATCTCGCTGAAAGCCCCGGAAGATCATTCATGAGCCGACCTAGAGCCCTATATTGGTATTTCCTAATCGTGCGCTAATTAAAGCGGCGAGCAACGTGGCGTGTGGCCATACCTACGAGATAATAAATTCTATTAAGTTAACCTAACCATAAAAGGCGTGGCTATTTAACGGATAAGCGAGGGGCTCGGTCGACCGAATAGGTGGGCTCGGTCGACCGAGTGAACTCATTCGGTCACCCGAATCAATTTAGTCCCAGTTACATCCTGAGCGTATCTCTCGGCGTTTCATCATACACAACGGATTAAACGATAATTAAGTAAAGCATTCATATAAACTAACATAGATACGCATTAATTAAACAATGCAGATTCATGGATAAATACTAAGTGTATGGCGTAGGTTATGGGATCCCCATAGACAAGGTATCGCCACATCCCTAACGTCATAGCCTAGATCTACATCATCTAGCTATGATTAACTAATTCAAGCGATAAAACATAATTGGGAGGGATTAATTACTTAAAAGAAAGAAACAAAGTAAAGGCTTACATAATTTGCAGCCCTTAAACTCTGAAACCCTCAAATTATTCTACATTGTATCAAGATATGAATAGAGTGATTTTATTGAATGATATTCTAAGGTATTCAAGGTGTGTGTTACAATTGCTCATAGTTTATTGCTTATATAGGAGTTTCAAATTGACTTAGGAAGGATCTAGAGGATAAACACGAGTAAAGCCGAAAACCGCCCCTGACCAGAGGCTCGGTCAACCGAAGGGATGCACTCGGTCGATCGAAGCTATAGGCTCGGTCGACCGAACCTACTTTTGCACACGTTAATCGTTTTTCTTGTCTATCTTGCTCCCCACTCCACGCTTGCATGTTGATCCGATTAATCTTCCACTTAATGCTCCGATTTTCTTCCTTCCTTATCTTGAGATAATTGATTGAATGACATTAATCCTCTCGATTTGTTGTGATCTGCAAAATCAATAATTATCGCACAATAAATCGGCTTTAAATAATAAAAACAGCTAAATACCAAATATCATATTAATAATCACTTAACATTAAATAATAAATATAAACGAGTGATTTAATATGAAATATACATTATTAATCTCGATTTAAGGATAACATTGATGACATTTACGGGTATAATTTGACCGTCATCAATATCTCACACTAAACGTCCACAACAAACCCAAACACAAACATCACAATTCACAACCCGATTATCGTCCAAACGGGATTTCCCAACAAAACGCCAATCAAACCACACCAAAAGTGACCCACAACCGTAATGTAGACGTCCATAATCAATTAAAGGCACCCCCAGATCATCATCAAAGCAAAAACAAAACAAAACAAAGAAAAACAAGCCCAATCAGTGGCAGTTCGTTTAAGGGCCGACTCGAAAATCGAACCCAAAAAAAACGTGAATTAAAACATGAAAAGCTTAGAGATTCTTACCAATAAGGATGCTAGGATGATGATGGAAGTGATTAGAAGCCCGAACGATGCACTACACGGCCAAAGTTTTGATTTTTGTACTTTGAAAACCGCCCTTGCTAGGGTCTCGAATCCGGCCAAAAAGTGTTTGTTGGTGGATTTGGGTTTGTGAAATGAAAAGAGGATATCAAGAGGTGTTTGGGGGACTTTGAATCGCTCCGATCGGGTCAAAAACGAAGATTTTAGGTGAAAAGGGCGTGAAGAGTCGGGTTTGGCGTGTTTGAAAACTGATTTGAAATGATTCGAAGAGGTTGGGGTATTTATAGAAGGAGGGTCAGACGGGCGTCCGCCTTATCCGGAAGGGCGTTTGCCTGGGCAATGAAGAACTGGACGAGCGTTTTCCTCAAGCCGGACGCTCATTTGTCTTATACGACACATATACAGAGTTGGGCTATTTTGAACGGACGAGCGTCTGCCTAGGGCAGACGCCCGTCTGGTAGCCAGCTCAGGCGGACGGACGTTTGAAAAGGCTGAACGCTCGTCCGACCCCAGCTCTATGCAAAACACAGAAATCGTGATCCCTTGTGATTCTACCCTTTATTCCAACACCGTTTATTATCAAAACCTCAAAAAACTCAGAAAATGGTGGGTTGCCTCCCACCGAGCGCTTTTGTTTTACGTCGTTGGCTTGACAAATGACTTATACTGTGCCGGTTTTTTCAAAGTTATACTACCGGCACGAACGAGGAAACAAGGATAGAAAGATGTGATAGTGGAGTGATAATAGCAGAATCGTCAAAGTTTAAAGTCCATGACGAGACTCAGAACATATTGATCAAGGCTCAGGATCAGTCAAATGCACAATCTCGATAGCCTCATTGAATGGCAGCTTCTCATACTTTTTAAGACGAAGGCCGTTCGTGATGAACGTCCTATGCTTCGGATGTGTTACCTCGATGGCTCCCGAGTCGAAAACTCGCAAAACCGTATACGGTCCCGACCACCTCGACTTAAGTTTGCCTTGAAACAAATGGAGGCAAGTGTTATAGAGAAGGACCTCATCACCTATGTTGAAAACACGCGGTTTGATCAAATTATCGTGAAGCATCTTGGTCTTCTCCTTATACTTTGCCGAACAATCGTAAGCTTGAAGGAGAAACTCATCTAACTCGTTCAACTGGGCCATCCTTCTCTCACCGATTAATGCGTCGTCCATATTTAGATTCTTTATCGCCCAATAGGCCTTATGCTCTACCTCTATGGGGAGATGGCACGCCTTGCCAAAAACAAGCATGTAGGGTGACATACCTATGTGTGTCTTGAACGCAGTTCGGTGTGCCCAAAGTGCATCATCCAACTTCTTTGACCAATCCTTAAGGTTGGAATTTACTGTCTTCTCCAGGATTCTTTTGATTCCTCGATTGGACACCTCTACTTGGCCACTAGTCTGGGGGTGGTAGGCAGTGCCTAACTTATGAGTGACCCCATACTTCATTAAAATCTTATCAAATTCTCTATTGGCAAAGTGACTTCCATTGTCACTTATTATCGCTCGAGGTACTCCAAACCGGGATAGAATATGCTTCTTAAGAAACCGTATGACTACATGTTTGTCATTAGTGGGTGAGGCAATTGCCTAAACCCACTTTGAAACGTAGTCACAGGCGACAAGAATGTACTTATTCCCGAAAGAAGATGGATATGATCCCATGAAGTCTAAACCCCATATATCAAAAACTTCACACACTATTATCGGTTTCTGGGGAATCTCATTTCTCTTGGAAATCCTCCCAGAGCGTTGACAGGCGTCACACGTCTTAACATACGCATGTGCATCCTTGAATATCGTGGGCCAGTAGAACCCACTTTGTAACACCTTCAACGCCGTTCTCTCGCCCGAGAAGTGGCCACCGGCCTCTTTATCATGGCAGAACGAGAGAATACTCACTATCTCACTGTCATCAACACATCTCCTCAGGATTCCATCCGCACACAGCCTAAAAAGTAAGGGGTCTTCCAACACATATCGGTGCACCTCGCTATAGAACTTCTTCTTCTGATTCTCATCAAATTTAGGATCTACGAATCCACACTCGTGATAATTCACAAAAGGGGCATACCATGGATTCCCTTTCTTCCCTCTTTGAATAAAGTTTCCCCGCTTAACCGGGAGCATCGTATCCACTACGAACAACTGCTCATCCCGAAAACGGTCATCAATATCAACTTTGACAAAACATCTCTCTTCACCCGGCTCCATCCTACTCAGATGGTCAGCTACTATGTTCTCACATCCCTTTCTATTCTTAATCTCTATGTCGCACTCTTGAAGGAGCAAGATCCACCTCAACAAGCGTTGTTTTGCATCCTTCTTGGCAAATAGGTATTGCAACGCAGCATGGTCAGTGTGAACTATGACTTTCGACCCAACCAAATGCGACCGAACTTGTCGAAAGCAAAACGACGACTAAAAGTTCCTTCTCGGTTGTGGCGTACTTTTGTTGAGCGAGTTCGTGGTATGGCTCGCATAGTAAATAGGCGAAAGCGACTTGTCTACTTTCGACCTAGGGCGGCTCCTACGGCATAGTCACTCGCATCACACATCACTTGAACTTCTTGGACCAATCAGGTGCCACCAAGATAGGGGTGGAATTAAGAAGTTTCTTAAGGGTTCGAAAAGCATCTAGACATGCCGCATCAAAAACACCGGGGGCACCCTTCATCAACTGAAGAGTAAGAGGTCTGGCAATTTGGGAAAAACCCGGAATGAATCTACGATAAAAACCTGCATGACCCAAGATTGACCTTAGAGTCTTCAGATTTGTAGGCATAGGAAGCTTAGAAATTGCCTCTATCTTGGCTCTATCGACCTCTATTCCCTTCCCCGACACCTTATGTCCTAACACAATCCCCTCAGTTACCATGAAGTGACACTTTTCCCAATTTAAAACCAAGTTTGTCTCCTCACAACGCGCAAGCACCTTATCAATATTAGACAAACACTCATCAAAAGTAACACCAAAAACACTAAATTCGTCCATAAAGACTTCCATGAATCGTTCTATCATATCAGCAAAGATGGCAACCATGCATCGCTGGAATGTCGCGGGTGCATTACACAACCCGAACGGCATTCTTTTGAATGCAAGGTGCCATACGGACACGTGAAAGTAGTTTTATCCTGGTCATGTATATCGATGTGAATTTGATAATAGCCACTAAAACCATCCAAAAGCGATAAAAGCATGACCACTTAGGCGCTCAGCATTTGATCAATAAAGGGGAGGGAAAATGATCTTTCCTAGTCTTATCGTTTAGCATCACGAAATCAATACAAACTCGCGTGACCGATAACTAAACAAGTAGGAATGGGCTCACCTTTATCATTAAGCTCAAGCTGTGATGCCTCCTTTCTTGGTAGTGCGACTTGTGTGGGACTCACCCACTCACCGTCGAGAGATCGTATAAATTATCCCCAATTCCGACATCTTGACTACGTCTTTCCTCACCACCTCTTGCATATGTGGGTTCACCCGTCTCTGGCTTGCCTAACCCGGCTTGGCACCCTCCTAAGGATGATCTTGTGCTTGCGGATATCAGCACTAATCCCTTTTATATCAACCATCTTCCATCCGAAGGCCTTTTTGTGTTTCTTTAGAACGTGGATCAACTTAGCTTCCTGCAAAACGGTTAGTGCAGACGAGACAATAAGAGGAAGTAATTCATCAGGTTCTAAAAACACATACTTTAGATGCTCAGGAAGTGGCTTCAGCTCCAGATCAGTAGGTGGTTCCTCGATTGACGGCTTTGGCAGCGTGCTAGTCAAACCGAGCTCTAGCTTCTTATTCTAGCTTGCATCGACAAAAGGAGTTGCCTCCAAATGGTATACTTGAGCTTTCATTCTCGGATCGTCATCCTCAGCGGTGCTTGACTTCATCAAGCATTCTTCCATCGGTTCTAGGTATCCCTGCAGGTTAGTGTGCTCCAAAATACAAGGATATATAGCATCAACAGAAAAACAATCACTCTTTTCATCATCAGGATGCTTCATTGCATTATAACATTTATGGCCACACTCTCTTTCCCGACTCGTAGTATGATCTCTCCCCTCTTTACGTCTATCAAGGTCTCTCCTGTGTTCCAAAAAGGCCGACCTAACAAAAGCGGGGCTTTGGCATCCATATCTAAGACTACGAAGTCAACGGGGAAAACAAAAACTTGTCAACCTGCACTAACACATCTTCAGCTACCCCCATAGGTTTCCTAACATACCTATCTGCCATCTGTAGGGTCATCCCTATTGGTTCTAACTTACCCAACCCCAATTTCTCATACACTCCTCTAGGCATCAGGCTCACAGAATCCCCTAGATCACATAACACATTTTTAAACACAGTTTCTCCAATGGTAATTGGGATGGTAAAACTACCTCTATCCTGTAGCTTGGGGGGGTATCCTATTCTCAAAGATTGCAGAACATTCCTCACTCAGATGCACCATCTGTTGCATCCTCTCCTTACTCGACAACATTCCTTTCAAAAATTTAAAATATAGGGGAATGCTCGAGATTGCCTCTAATAGGGGAATATTCACCTCTACCTTTCGTAAGAGATTCAGAAATTTCGCCTGACCTTGGGTCAGTATGTCCTTTCTGGGTCCCTTAGGAGGATAGGGTAAAGTATTAACGTCAAAATCAGGGGGAGGGGGAGGAATTCTGTTTTTCTTACCTTTCTCATTAGGTGGTGAGGGATCTTCTTCTTTAATGTCCAAGACCACATAGCCTTTCTTCGGTGCTGCCCCTTCCACTGCTTTCTGGTTTGCCTCAGCCAATGCCTTTTTCGTGGCTTCCAATTCTTTCCTCATTGCAACCATTTCTTTCTCCACACTGCCAACTTCCAAGTCCTCATCTCGACTTCACCATACATAGCCCCTTCACGGTCGACTGCCTTCTCTTTCTCAGCCTTATCAGTTTCTGCTTTCTCGGCCCAGAATTCCTTCCTCTTGTCAGTCAGCCCAATCTCTTTACCATTTCGTGTGAACACAGCATTCACACCCTTTGGGTTCCTCTCAGTGTTACTCGGAAGCCCACCACTCAGGTTTGTTTTCAATGTGTCGGTTATTTGACCCACTTGGGTCTCTAAGTTCCGAATGGCAGAATGTGTGGCCACTTTTTGCTCTACAGCATTCTTGTTTAGCTTCGAAAACTTGATCTGTCTAATCTCTCGAAGTATCTCGGTAGGCGTCTTACGAACACGAATTGTTTGATTCTTGTTGTTTTGGTTGTTACAGTGCGAGATGAGCATTCGGATCTTGATAGGTGCGAAATTATTATTTCTCGATGGTGGCTCGCTTGTCGATTACGATTACTTTGTGTGCGATTACGATTCCAACCTTGATTACGCCCCACCGCGCTCTTCTTTGTTCTTTGTTGGCCTTGTGGCTGAGATTGCGGATTCTGACTATTTTGATTCCAGCCTTGATTCTGATTCTGGTATGAACTCTGATTCTGGGGGTTCTAATTCCAAGGTCATTTGTACGAGCTTTGGTTTTGCCTAAAACCTTGGTTCTGATTACTACTTCGATTCCAATTTTGATTCTGCCCCTGGTTCCAACCTTGATTCTGCTGATTCTGATTCCATTGCCCCTGATTTCCTTGTCCAACATAATTCACATCATATTGTTGTGAATCATCACCCTACCATAATCCATTTGCGGCCCTTGCTGATTATCAAAGTTCTGATTCCAGTGTTGCTGGACAAACTCTTGCTGATTCATATTCATTTGCCCCATTGCATAGACATCCATTCGCTGTTGGTCATTCTGATTTCCAGACTGTTGTTGTACTGGAGTAGGTGTCAACTGTTGGGGATAAGTGGGTTTTTTCGATGATGCACATTCCATGGCAGAATGTCCACCTCCACAAAGTTGGCATTGTTGTGCCTTTTTTTCGTTCTAACTTCATTCGGTCCATCTTTAGTACCATTTCTTGCATCTTGTCGTGCATGGCCGATTCTCGATCGAGTTCCTCTTTCAGCGACTTCACACTTTCCATGGGGGCTTTCTTCTTCTTTCTGCTCGACCCACATTGTCCTTCTCTATCTGCCGCATTCTCAATCTGTCTCATAGCTTGTTCCGGCGGCAGATTCATGATATCTCCGCCATTGGCGGCATTCAGCTTATTCTGGTCCATCGGCTCTAAGGCCCTTAATAATATAATAACCTGTTCCACCGTAGAAAAACCGTGTGGAGGGCATCTCTTCAGTAGACCCCTAAATCTCTCATAAGTCTCCTTTAGTGTCTCTCCCTCGAGACCATCAAATGAGGAGATTTCTTCTTTCAGATCTAAAATCTTTGCCGGAGGAAAATACTTCTTCAGAAACACTCTCGTTACATCTGCCCATGTATGCAACAAATCATTTGGCAGCGAATCATACAAATCTTTAGCAGCTCCTCTCAGTGCAAACGGGAAAACTATCAGCTTTATTGCCTCGTCACTAACCCCATTATATCTCATCGTCCCACAAATTTGAAGAAAATGATCTAGAAAGCTGTTTGGGTTCTCAGTCGACTTCCCGTGGAACAGGGCATGTTCCCCCAACATATTCAGAATGTTTTGCTTGATGTCCAAGTTGTTCGCATTAATTAGGGGAACTCTAATTGGATTGTGCCCTATAACCTCTTGTGGGGTGGTAACATAGTCTCGACAGACTCTCGGTCTATGTACCTGCTGAGCCATCTGTGGCTGATAATTCTCTTTATTCTTCTTGTTGATAGAAGCTAACACTGCCTGAGGGTTCTTGAGAGGTGCGGGTTTTGGAACCCCTATTGATTTCCTTGATTCTCTAGCATCTGCAGTACTCGATTTACCGTCTCTTGGTCTAATTCGGGTCCAAAGTTCTGCGTATTCTGAGCATTTTGTCCTCCCTGTCTTGTCCAATCCACGCCTCTGATTAAACTGTGGGGTTATCAACTGACGCAACACTGTGTTGTCCTCTCTTAACGGTTCATGACGAGGGGTCCTCGGTGGAGTATGCAATGGTAGTGTTGCTTTACCACCAGTAGTGTATGAGGTTTTCCCTTGTACATTGTGCTCGATTAAGGGTTCTTTTCCATCTCTATGATTTGGTGAATCCTCCATTCCCTCTGAGGATTTTGAAAGTGAACTTTCTTCTACCCCTTCTTCCTCAAACAAAGGGTTCGAACTGGCAATCAGAGGTTCTCCTCGGCGTTGACTATTTCTATGATGTGCAAAAGCTTCAATTTCTTCAATTGGCTCGATGAGTGGTTCTTTTGAGCTTCGGGTCATTCACTGACAAACAAGAAACAACAAGAAAACAAAATAAAAACAACCTAAGCCCAAGCTTTCGGTCAACTTACAAGATATTAAACGTTACTCCCCGGCAACGGCGCCAAAATTCTTGATAGCAAAATAACTAACCGCTAACCTTAACCGACAGAGTATCGGGTCAACGGTAGTATAGTGGTCTCAAGGTCGAATCCACAGGGAGTAATGTTCAAGTACCAAAGTCGACTTAAAACTTAGTTCAGGTCGAAATAATGGTGGAGAGTATTATACTAATGCAAAAGTAAAGAATGTACTAATGAATTTACTTCTAGGTATTAAAGGGTATAGTCGAACTATGATCCCACGAACTACTTTTACCCCTAAGGAAGGACTTAACAGGGAGCGTGTCTTAACCGACCTAATCTGATCCAATGTAGTTTAACGACATCCACGGGTGCCAACTCCTAATTCTAGCGATTAGACTGAACAACTCGATCTAACCACCCTATGTGAAGTTAATTAATTCTCCCTTTTTTTTTTAGAAAACCGATTAACCTAACATGATTAAGCTCTAGAGTCGCTCGAACAACGATGACAAACCTCTGTATTGGGTTCGGACCTAACAACTAGGCCGAATCTACGCAGCGATCCTAAAACCCCTTATCTCACATCTCGCCGCAAAATACATCTATAAGTTTGATGTGTGTGACAGTGAACTAGGTGATCAATCTAATTCAAAGACGTTAAAATAAGTTTTAGGACGTGGATTAATCGTTTAAACAATAATTTACGCACTACACAACTCCCTATCTCATCCTCCTTAGGGTTTTCGCTCGCTTTCACATAATTCGTCTACACATGGATTTAGCTACTCATAATTATGCTAATAACGGAATAAATAATGGAAATTGAACTAAAGACAATAAATAAAAGAAACATCATTACCATATAAGCTACTTTGAAAATCGATCCGAGAAAATATGAAGAAATAGTTGCACCCAAAAAGTTGAATCTTTGATCTTGTAATGCAAAACTAAATTTGTAAAAGATGTGTAGAATCAAAGGAAGTTATCTAGGGAATCAAGGGATCAAAGAGTGTTTAATCTATGCTAAAATCGCCCCTAAATCGCCTAAGAAAAGTCTAAAGTCGGCAAAACATGAGGAGGGACTGAATGAGCTGCGTATTTATAGAGTAGGTCAAAAATCTGATGCTGTCGGTCCCGGATGCCCGTCTGGTCCATGTCAGACGCCCGTCCATCTAGAAAATATGAAGATATTAGGGTTTCGTCTTCAGTGGACGGGCGTTCGCATTCCTCTGAACGACCGTCTGGTGAATCATGTCATGAGGCTTTTTGAACCCTGGACGCTCGTCTGGAACCCTGGACGCCCGTCTGTGGTGTATGAGCTTTTTGAATCGGGCTGAACCTACTTAAACGCCCGTCTGGGGGTCTTTTGGACGCCCGTCCAGCTGAAAATCAAACTTTCTGAATGAAGTGTCAATGTTGTGGACGCCCGTCTGGGATGTGCAGACGCCCGTTTGATGTAGCTTCACGGTAGACGCCCGTCTGGAGTGTAGCAAACGCCCGTCTGGCTTGTCTTCACTCCAAACTTGGCTTTTCTTCACTTTTTATGCTACATTCGGGCCACGAACACGTCTCGTAGTCCAAAACATCACCTTCCGGGTCCTCGAGTCACCTAAGTCCTGCAATAACATAGACAAACAAACACCACGCGTAATTTCGCAACACAAAAGTGCTCGGAAAAGAGTGAAATACCGCTAAAAAGGCGGAGTTTACCATCGATATGATAGTTTAACTCCCCGTGCATATAATTCTCGATATTACTCTCGAAACGGTCTATATCTACCCAAAACGTGCCAATAAGGTGATAAACGGGGGTTAAACTGCACACCAAAGTACAGTAAAGTTGACTCCCATCAACCACCCCACACTTAGCCTTTGCTCGTCCCCGAGTAAGTTAGGCGCTCTAAAACAGACCATGGGATCAACTTTACGATACATGCATAGCGCTCACGACATCAAGGCAAAAGCAAAATAGACACTGAACGTACACCGCTTGACTCTACCTTACCACGAAAATGAAGTGTGTGTGATATAAACTGAGGGCTACACTCAAAATGATCACCAGCTTTGAATACCGGCCAAATGACTACACACAGCTCATACCGGGCTAGAATCTCCACTAATCGAGGCAACTGAGACTAAATACGGTCAAGTAGGACTTGAAGGGTTATAATGTCAAGCTCGGGACGGGGTTAATCGAAAGGAAATTTTGGGACCGGAGAAAGAGAAAAACACGAGTGAACCTAATCATTTCATGTATTCTTGCTTTGAAACCATACCAAACCACACCAAAATTCTTTCGATTCTTTCTGTACTCATTTATAAACAGCCACAACTTTAACATCATACTTTCATCTTCTCAAAACATCCTCCCTTGACCTTATTTCCAACTTTATTCAAACTTTCTTCTTCTTCTTTTTTCTTTTCCATTGCTTTTCATTTTTATTTTTATTTTATTTTTTATTTTTTTTTTAACTTTTTTTTTCTCTTTTTTTCCTTCGAACCACAAGCCTCACGAGACATTCCTCAAGCTTCTCCCCTTCATATACTAGCTCGTACTAACTAACTCCTCTCGAAACATGCACCATCTCCCACCCCACACTTGCTTCAGAAAGTGTGTCTAAAGTAATAATTAAGTCCACTCGTAGGGTGATCAAAAGAAACGTGACCAATAATAAAGCTCAGGGTTAGGGATAATACATGCTAAGTAACCAAACGGCTCATTTCGGACGGTGGTCAGACCGTCCTATCAAGGCTTAGAGGGGTTATGAGGGTATAATGTTGGGATTTTGGCTTATTTGGCTCTAGCTAGGTCAAAGAAGCGCCATGACTCTCATCCCGTATCCGGCCTAGGTCAACCTTTCTGTTTCGCCTCGAAACGAGTGGTACAAGTGCGTATAGCAACCAGACTAAGTGCAACCAAGGTCTATGTGCAATAAAAAGGGTTCGTATCGTGACAAAGTAAAATCGCCCGGCATACATTACTCGACTACTAAGACATCCACCAAATCCATCGTGAGAAACATGCATATAACGCGGTGTCAAACCGTGAAAATTTTTAAATTTTAAGCCACGAACTAACACGAAAACGGACATTAACTAAGCATATCACAATTAATGGCACATTTATCAATCGAAACACTAAAGCTAAGTCGTCTCCACCCCCCACTTCGAATGAAGCACTGTCCTCGGTGTGTGAATGAGATAGAAAAGGAGACTTAGCTTGAGACCCGGCAGACCCGGCACTGTCCTCAGTTTAACTCCCCGTGCATATAATTCTCGATATTACTCTCGAAACGGTCTATATCTACCCAAAACATGCCAATAAGGTGATAAACGGGGGTTAAACTGCACACCAAAGTACAGTAAAGTTGATTCCCATCAGTATGCCATGGTATGTGCTATACCAGACATAGCTTATGCAGTTGGTAAGGTCAGTCATTTTCTTTCTAATCCTGGTAGTGAGCATTGGAATGCTCTGAAATGGATTCTGAGATATCTCAAGGGTACTACAGATTTATGCCTTACTTTTGATGGTGAAAAACCGGCGTTGGTTGGTTTCACTGATTCTGATATGGCTGGAGATGTTGATTCTTACAAGTTGACTTCCGGATATGTGGTTACATTTGCGGGGGAGCTGTGTCATGGCAGTCGAGGTTGCAAAAATGTGTTACACTTTCAAGTACTAAAGCTGAGTATATTGCAGCAACTGAAGCGTGTAAAAGTTGTTGTGGATGAAGAAGTTTCTCCAAGAGCTTGGTTTGAAGCAAGATCAGTATGTGTTGCTTTGTGATAGCCAGAGTGCTATTCATCTTGGTAAGAATGCAGCTTTTCATTCTAGGACCAAGCACATTGATGTTCGTTATCATTGGATTTGGGATGTGTTGGAGTTGAAGTTACAAGTACTTGAAAAAGTGCACAAGGATGATAATGGCGCGTATATGTTTACAAAAGCGTTGACAAGGGAGAAGCTTGAGATATGTCGTTATATTGTGGGAATGACGAATTCCTCCACAATGTCGTGAGTGGGATATTTATTGAGTGGATCACTCCTTTGTGGAGCCCACCGAATAATAGATAAATAAAATAATAAGGAAAATAATAATATGTCAAGTATTATTTAAGGAAATAAACTAGGTTATTTTTCCCTAATCTAATCTATCTTCACAAAAGGAGAGGCAAAAAGAGGAGAAATTCATAGGTTTTTGTGTGTTGCAACAACAACTTTCCGGCGACGATCAGACATCGAAACGGACTCCGATCGGTACGAAATTTGGAGGGCGTGTTCATTTCTCCTTCTTCTTCAATCTGAACGGTGGAATTTTTGCTTCAACGGTCAATTTCAGCAATCAGCCGCCGACCTGACTGCTGCGTTTCCGGTGATATTTTTTAACAACTCTTGTATTTTGCATTCTTAGTTGATGTTTTGGTGTAGTTGAGTTGGTTGATGTGTTTGGAACACTTTTGTATCACCTTTTGCTGATTAGTGGAGATTTTTATGGGCCTCGGCCTCGTGGTTTTTACTCTCACATCGAGAGGGGTTTTCCACGATAAAAATTGTGGTATTGTTTTTGTTGTGTTTCGTTTTGCTTTATTTGTGATTTATCTTTGTTGGGCCTGCTTCGTTTAATTCCGTTGTGCGTCATGAGGAAGATTTTGTGTGTATTTGTGATACATATGGTATTGCGGTTGTTTGTTTTCCCAACAGTTTTGGATAAGAAAAAGATAGATTTAGTGGGGTCAGGGACGGACGTAGTATCTCGGACGATGGGTGACGATAATTCTAAAATTTTCTAGCAATCAAAAAAATGTATAATGTTTTTTTTTCCTGCACCTATGATTCGGAATAAAACACTACGTTACATCATAAAAAAAATGACGACTATACATTTCACACTGGTACTATATATCGCAGGATCCGAACACATAAACTCTTCCGATTCTATTAATAAAGATTTAAAACACCACAAACAATATATTTGAAGGAAACCAATATTCTGAAACCGATTAATATTTTTCTAAATATGTCACTTTGGTAATAACTATTTACTTTTACTTATATGATAAAAGTTTATGTCAAGTTATCGGATTATTATAGATAATAGGACCGAATATAAATTTTTTAGGAAGACGAAAAAACATATCACACACATATATATATCAGTGTCCTCTCCGGATTCGAAGGGGACGGGTGCCCCTATAGAGTACATCCGCCTCTGAGTAGGGTGTACTAAAAAGCCCCTAACTTTAGATATAGAAAAAAAAAAGCAGTTAAACCTGCTTGGAAGGCCCCTCGTCCCCCGATCCCATGAAGTCGCGATGAGAGGTTAATCGAGGGACTGCAGCAATTTCAGGGAAGAGGCCACTTTGTTATAAACCGCTTTCCGAAAGGGTGGAGACAAATCACAAATACATTTTTATTTTTTTTGTTGTTTTATTTTTATTTTGTTGTTGAAACAGCCTGCTTCAATATTCGTAAAATCTTTGATCTATTCATATTTTATTTCACAATGAGGGACCGTAATGACCTGGAATAATATAAAAATTGACAAAATGTAGATACTAATTGGCATTAAATCAAACATAATATTTTTTTGTGTCATTGATAAGGACTGTTTAAAATTCCACTGGAGCATTTTCTCTTTTTTATCTTTTGATTACACTTTTAAGATTCCACTGGAGCATTTTGTGTTTTTATCTTTCGATTACACCGTTGGTGTAGGCATTGGCATGTAAGTCCGTATGTATTCACTTTAATTTAATTACATTAGATAGAAAGAAGATAATTCGGTTGCATTTCATGTTTTCAACTAGAAGTGTCCTACAAAGTTATTTTTATAATAAATGTTCAAAAATGTTGGAGCACTTTGCCCATCGGTAATAAAGCAATGTAGGAATAAGAAAGTAAATCATATTTTACTCTAAGTTTAGTTATTAACTAATCAAGAATTCGATATCTGAATAGATTGATTCACAAATTCATTTATTAGTTTTTAATCTATCAGTTTTTAATGTCACAACGGTTGTGTCACAACGGTTGTGTCACAACGGTTGTGTCTGTGTGATTATTCTTTATTATTTTTCTATGGAGTGGGTAAATTTTTTTTTTATAATAATCCAGTCCAAAAGAATAGTTCTATAAGCAAATTAAAGTTTCTTTTTTTTATTCTACATAGTAAATACAATGTGACTAGCTAGTTTAGTTAATTTAATTAGGGGTAGGATTTAACAGATGGAAGATTCAAATTGCAATAGAAACGACACACTAATATCTCTAAAGGCTTTCACATTTAGACATATGGTGTTTCCATGTTCCATATGAAAATTTCAACTGCTTAATATCACTGTAATGTTTCAGATTTTGTGTTTTGTTTTAAGAATCTATAATAGTGGTCTTATAAATAAATAAATAAAGTTGCATTATAAAAAAAAAAAAAAAGGCTAAACTAAAACGATAGTGACACAATTGACTGACTAGAGAGGAAAAAACACTAAGAGCAACCATAGTAAGAGGTTTGTAGATATGTTCTCTTTAACTTTTTATCAGAACAGAAGGATGATCTTTGCAATTGTAAAATAATGAAAGGAAACTAGATAAGTTTTTTTTGAGACCTTCTATCCCATTATCTAATTTGGGAGAGACAACAAGACAATATTCTTGTCTCCCAAACCGCCAAACACCTCTTTAAGAATATTTAATATTATTTTACCTCTAGATTCAAAATATTTACCACCATTACAACATCTAATCACACACAAATAATTCTTACAATTCTTTTATATTTATCACCATTACAACATCACATCACATAAAAATTATCCCAATAATCCTTCTATATTTATCTTCCACTTATCTTTTGTCACGTCAGCCCAGCATCACCAATCAACAAGCTTCTCTCCCGATTACCACTACTCTTGCTCTAACTTGCACACTCTGTAAACGTCAAATATATAAGAATAATTTACAACTAAAAAATCAAAGACAATTAGTAAATAGTAATGATTGTGTCATTCTTTCAAGTTCTTAATGGATTTGGGATAAGCAATAATAAGATAATGAAATAAGGTTGTTATTAAAGAATTTAAGAAAAATAATAATTTGTATTATTTCACTGTGTGTAAATTACAAGGCTTGGCATAAATATATATACCCAAAAATATAAAAAAAGATAAGCACTAGAAAACCTAATCAGAAAAACCTAAACCTAATCCTCTTTGGTATCGCAATTTACTCTGCCTCTTCTTATCAGATCAAGATGGACTTCGAACAGATGAATGCTTCAACAAGGACTCTGCTGCTGCTGACAATTATCCATACTACAGGTATAACCATCCTTATCCCTTTTTGTGAATTCTGCATCTCTATCTTCTGTGAGTATATGCGACCTCCTGTCTTCACCACCATTTGGAAACCTGTCTTCACCACCATTTGGAAACCTGTCTTCATCATTCCCCCTCAATCTGGCGTAGGAGAGTGGTCGAATATGCAGATTGGATTGTAAAATGTAAAACTGTAACTTGGGTAGCGGCTTAGTAAAAATATCGGCTAGCTGTTGCGTAGAAGGAACATATCGTGTAACGAGCTGTTTAACAGCCACTTTCTCGCGAACAAAATGATAATCTAACTCAAAATGTTTAGTACGAGAGTGAAACATAGGATTTACAGTTAAGTATAACGCACTGAGATTATCACATAGCAACTGAGGAGGTTGTTGAAGCTTAACACCAACATCTCGAAGAAGATGAGTAATCCACACCAACTCAGCTGTTGCTGAAGCCATAGACCTGTATTCTGCTTCAGAGCTGGATCTAGCCATAGAGCCCTGTTTTTTTGAACTCCAAGACACACAATTTGCACCTAAAGAGACACAGAAACCAGTTGTACTACGTCTAGTGGTAGGACACCCTGCCCAATCAGCATCACTAAAAGCATATAGTGTGAGAGGACTTTGAGACAAGAAGTGCAACCCATGTGTGGCAGTACCCTTAATAAATCTTAGCAGCATTTTAACTTCCTTGAAATTCCCCACAGTAGGACAGGCAAAATGCTGACACACCTTGCTAACAGCATGAGTGATGTTCGGCCTAGTAAAGGTAAGGTATTGCAGGGCCCCTACTGTGCTCCTGTAAGTAAAAGGGTCAAAGGGATCATCATCAGATGGTTTTGACTGAGTTTTAAGAGCCAAATGAGTAACAATAGGTGTACACTCCAGCATCTTATGCTTACTTAACAAAGCCTGCATATACTTTTGCTGTGTCAAGAGTATGGAGTAGTCTTCACTTCAATTCCCAAGAAAAAGCTTAGTGAACCCAGATCCTTTAGTGCAAACTCTTGCCCCAATCTATCAACTAGAACCTGTATAGCTTGAGGGTCATTCCCTGTGACTATAATATCATCAACATAGATAAGCATGATGACAATGATTCCTCTTTCTCTGAACACAAACATAGAAGAATCTGACCTACTGCAACTGAAATGGATGTGGATAAGATATTGAGATAGTCTATCAAACCAAGCTCTAGGGGCTTGTTTGAGTCCATAGAGTGATCTTTGTAACAAGCATACATGGTTTGGATAGCTATTATCCCTGAAGCCAGGTGCCTGTTCCATATAGACTTTTTCACTAAGATAACCATGCAAGAATGCATTTTTCACATCCAACTGTTTTAGTAGCCATCCATTTGAAACTGCTAAGGCCAATACCAGCCTAATAGTGGTTGGTTTTATCACATGACTAAAAGTCACTTGATAGTCCACCCCTGGCTGTTGAGAATACCCCTGAGCAACTAATCTTGCCTTATACCTTTCGAGTGTACCATCCTCCCTTGTTTGACCTTGTAGACCCACCTAGATCCAATCTCATTAGTATTAGCTGGCCTAGGAACAAGTATCCAGGTCTTGTTGCAGTGTAGTGCTTCTAATTCCTCCTTCATTCTTTGTAACCCATTACAGTTTTTTGTGTAGAAGCGGTTTTAAGGAGTTTGGTTCTGGAATAAAAGTTGAGGTTCCTGTATTCATGGCATAATCTTGTAAGTAGGATGGTGGTCTCCTATCTCTCACAGGTCTGGGTGGATCTGGATGCAGTTGTGTCTCCGGATCTACCTCTACTTCTGAATGTTCTGAGGCACCTGATTCTGACAGAGTATCAGGATATGATGTGTCCTGACTTGGTTCTGGTTGTGGTTCAGTATCATTAACTTCAGTGTGTTCTATTGGTGCTATGATCTCAGGAAGTGGCTGAGTAGGTTCTGGACAACAACTTGAAGTAAGGTGTGGTTGTGGTATCTCATATGGTGTTTGTTCAGGTAATGGTGATACTTGCCATTCATCTGCTGTAGGATACTCCACATATTCAGTTGTTCTTCCTGATTCAGGAGGTGGTGCAGGTGCATAAGGGAACACTCCTTCATCAAATACCACATGCCTGGAGATGTAGACTCTTTTAGTCTTAGGATCCAAACACCCATATCCTTTGTGTGAAGGACTATATCCAAGGAACACACATGGAACACTCCTTTTTGCAAACTTGCATTGTCCATGGTGTCTTAAAGTTGGAAAACACTGGCATCCAAAGACTCTCAAACCTCCATAATCAGGATCAATGTTATATAATTTCCAGTAGGGGGTGACATTCTGAAGCACAGAAGAGGGTAACCTATTGATTAAATACACTGCAGTGAGAAAGGCTTCTACCCATAAGTGTTGAGGGACATGAGCATGGAACATGAGGGTGAGGCCTGTTTCTACCACATGTCTATGCTTCTTTTTAGCCACTCCATTCTGTTCTGAAGTGTGTGGACAGGATATCTGCAGGCTTATACCACAGTCTGACAAGTGGTTCAAAAAGGCTATCAATTTAAACTCACCTCCTCCATCACACTGAAAGACCTTAATTTTATGATTTAGTTGGTTTTCTACTAGTCTTTGAAATCTTACAAAGCAATCATAGAATTCTGATTTTCTTTTTAGTGGATATAACCAAGTAAATCTAGAGAAGTCATCAATAAAGATTGCATAGTAGCTATAGCCTTGATTTGAAGAAATTGGTGCTGGACCCCATAAATCACAGTGAATCTTTTCTAAAGGAATTAAGGATTTATTATTATTCAAACTAAAAGGAAGTTTTCAACTTTTTCCCATTTGGCAACTTGCACAAATGGTAGTTTTATGAATCCAACTACTAACATCTATCAAGGACTTTTTATTTAAAACAGAAATTGACTTGGCTTGAGGATGTCCTAATCTCTGGTGCCAAATCAAAAAAGATGCCTTCCCTAGCTTTACTGCACTTAATGCCTCTTGTATGCCTTCATTAGCTGCATAGAGTCCCCCTCTTTTATGTCCTTGGGCCACTATTCTATGGTCCTGATCCTTAATCACAAATCCACTATTAGTGAACTCAAAAGTACATTGATTATCTGCAGTATATTTACCAACTGATAATAAGTTCTTTGTTAAAGAGGGTACAACTAGGATGTCTTTTAACTTGAGGTTACCAACATAAGCATCCCAGTATGTGTAATGTCTAGTTTACTACCATCTCCTACATGTACCTTATCATTACCAGAGTACTTTCTTTTATAAAAGAGGTTACCTTCATTGTTTCTCATATGTGATGTAGCACCTGTATCTGCATAGAATCCAGTGTCTTGTTCTTCTGTTAAGTTCATTGCTGCTAGTGCCTTGGGAATCTCCTCAGATTGATAAGCATAATCGAACATGTACCAGCAATCTAGGGCAGTATGATTGACCTTTCCACAAATCTGACATACTGGCCTTGACTCTCCAGAATTCTCTGTTTGTCTTTTCTGAGTGTCTGGCCTTGCCTCAGTGCTTCTATTGTTTTGTTGTTGTGGTTGGTTTGAATCTCCAGATCTGCCAGCAGGAGCAAAGCCACGACCTCTTGAGGTAAATTGAGCTCTTCCTCCTCCTCTTCTTCCTCTTCCTCTCCCTCTTTGAGAGAGGTAGGCTTGAGTTTGATTGATCAGTTCATTTTGTTCTGCCTGTTGAGTTTTGATGGTTTGCTCATACCCTTGTAGTTCCATAATTAGCTCATTAAAGGTAGGATTGGGTGCCTTAGTGAGCATAACAGTTCTAAAACCCATATATTCACTCCCAAGACCATGAGCAAACTGTAAAACCTTATCAAGATCTGAAACGGGCTTTTTAATTGCAGCAAGATTATCACAAATAGATTTAAACTCCTAAGTATTCTTCTACAGATTTTGTACCTTTCTTTAATCCTATAAGCATGTTTTTCAGATTACCTTCCTTCTCCACTGTGTGGGGGAGCAGCTGCTGATCAAGGGCCTTCCAGATTTGGTATGCTGTTGCATATTCTTCATACACCATGCTGATGATCTCCTCCTTCATGAATCTTAAGAGCCATGAAACAAGTAGACCATCATTGACATGCCAGGTATGGAATTCTGGATTGTCTGACTCCTCTTCTTCCTCTTCATCTCCTTCTTTTTGTATTTTTTCAGCAGGTTTAGTCTCTGATGTAATGTGGTGATGTATACCAAGACTTTTAATCAGGGGCACAACCTGAGATCTCCATAGAAGGTAGTTTGTGAGGTGTAAACGAATAGAGATCAAGCTCGAACATTGGTGAAACTGTTGAATCATTAAAGCTGATTCTTTGGCCATGTTTGGTTGAGAAAAAGCTTAATTCGATTCAGGCTCTGATACCATAAAGAATTTAAGAAAAATAATAATTTGTATTATTTCACTGTGTGTAAATTACAAGGCTTGGCATAAATATATATGCCCAAAAATATAAAAAAAAAGATAAGCACTAGAAAACCTAATCAGAAAAACCTAAACCTAATCTTCTTTGGTATCGCAATTTACTCTGCCTCTTCTTATCAGATCAAGATGGACTTCGAACAGATGAATGCTTCAACAAGGACTCTGCTGCTGTTGACAATTATCCATACTACAGGTATAACCATCCTTATCCCTATTTGTGAATTCTGCATCTCTATCTTCTGTGAGTATATGCGACCTCCTGTCTTCACCACCATTTGAAAACCTGTCTTCACCACCATTTGGAAACCTGTCTTCATCAGTTATAACACTAATGATCAACCATCCTAATAAACTCGTGATAGACATTAGTCTAATACTTGACGCGACTCGGATCGTTTACATTCCTATTGGAGACTTATCTATGATACACGGATTAGGCATTGACAAGGTTAATCTTTTCGCTTCCAAAAAAAAAAGGTTAATCTTTTCCCGTCGAGTGATTAATTCGGATCTTAAGATTATAGGGTTATGATTAATGGTTTTTGTATAGAAGTAATCTAGCTGTATAAATCTTGTATGATATTGATCCGATTTTAGAAATTATTATTATGAATATCTTCATGAGGTAATGACTAATGAGCTATGTTGCACCGACACTTTAATCTGGTCGCCGTGCGCCGTGTCCGACACAAGACACGACACGACACGCTCCGACAAGCTCCGACACAGTGTCCGATACGTGTCGGCTGATTAAATTAATATTATTTAAAATTTAAATATCCGACATGTTTCCGACACATTGTCGACACTCTCCGACACTCTTGAACCCATTTTTTGAATTTTTTTCTTTATTTAAGTTTTCTTCAATGGAAACGTTAAAATACACAATTTTCATTTCTATAATAATTAAATAAATAATACGCCGTATCAAGTTTATATGTTTTTTCGTTGATAAACATCATTTTTACAATTTGTAATATTTTGAAGGTCAATCACAATTTTTTTTGGCACCATATAAGGGTCGAATATCTATTCTAGATATTCATAGAGTTTATGTAATACCAATTTTATTTTATCTAGTTTTTTCAGATGTTTATGAATATTTTTTTGATAAATTGAATTTTATTTAAATTTTATATATATATATATATATATATATATATATATATATATATATATATATATATATATATATATATATATATATAACGTAATCGTGGCGTGTGCTGTGTCGTGTCCTTAAATTTTGAAATTAAGCCAGTATCGTCGGTAATAAGTAATGCGTAATAGTGTGGCGTGTCACTGTCCCCTCGTCTGTGTCGAGTGCAACATAGCTAATGAGATGTTTACATAAAAATGATGTCTTTTATCATTCTTCATTTACTGTTCATAAATATGATATTTACATAAAAATAATGTTTTTTTTTATCGATCTTTGTTTACTGTTTTTAAATAGAAGGATTGCAAATCATGTGCATGCTTGATATAAACCAACGGCAGACGCATGATCTTGAGTAAGGGGAAATAACACGTCAAATAAAAAATTATAGAGGACAAATAAAACATATAACAGTGTGTGTGTGTTTTTTTTTGGATTAAGGGGGCAGTTGCACCCTTTGTTGTATGTGATATGAATGTATTACCAAACAAGCTTTTGGCCAAAATAAAACTGGAAGTGGTGGTGCCGTCGTTGTAGTGATGGGGGTTGGCGCCCAAATTCATCTATAGTTTGTTTTAAAGATTTTTATGAAAATCTCCAAAGGTGAAAGATAGGTGACGATACATGGTTTCACCCCTCCACGTGTCGTCCATCGGTTGGTCCTCACATTATGAATAAGTGTCAAGGCATGAAGGTCGGGTCCCAGACTCGGGGCTACGACGATCGACATTCGGGCAGTGTAGGGCGATGATCCCCGAGTCGGCTATCGCAGGTCGATTCAATCGACCTCGAGGACAGAGTCCGCACCAGCTACAAAGGCCCATTATCAGCATGATAACTTGGGCAAGGGGCAAGGCCCATTAAGGGTAAATGTGACAATAGCTAAGGCCGACCGAATATTAGGGTTAGGGCATGCATTATCATTATAAATACCTCGTTCCAGGAACTACGTAAGGCTTGATTCCTGGACAATTACAGGATACGTAGGCAATTTAAGACAAGCTCTTAGACTCAGCCGCAAAGAATATCAATCACCACCACGTTCATAGGGCATTAGGGTCTTGGATATTCAACACTAGATTCATAAAAGCCCGGATTGATTAGGTGACATAATTTGTCATCGTCAATAGGCAACAGTCGATGTGGTATGTGTCACCGGAAGGATGAGGTTCTTTGTCATATGCATTTTTTTCTGTGTGATTTATTCCGAAGGATGTATGGTCTGAAGTTCATTCCCAGTATCTCATGCGGAGGCCATTGAGTATATGTCGGAAATGAGCTCCAATGCGGGTGGGGCTGGCGTTGTGGAGTGTGCGTTGCACTGAACGGCCCTGCCCAATGGAGTGGTCAAGTGTAATTTTGACGTCAATTCGAGGTGATCGTTATGCGATTGGTATGATTTTTCGTGACCATAGTGATGCTGTCTAACGTTCTTTTTCGGTGGCTTTGAAGTGCTTTTATCCGATTGAATCACTTAAGCTAATAACTATTTCTCGGGGGCTCCAGATTGCAACTGACTTGGAGTACCAGTCAGTTACGATAAAGAGTGTAACACCATTTTGTGTGTGCAACGCATTTAAAATCATGAGGATGATTTATCTTCATTTGGGGTGTTTGGTTCAAGATTGTTTAGTTTTGACGTTTTCCTCTTCAATTGTATTATTTTTGTTTGTTAAGCGTAGTGGTAATGTCCCAATGAATTTGTTGGCTCAAGCAGGGCTACTCGATTAGTGGTGTGCGTGATTGGGGTTTAATCCCCCCTCCTTATGAATATTTTGTTAGCTTGTATTAATATGGATAATAAAAGTTTGTTCCTAAATCAAAATAATTTTTGATATCTCCTGCACCACAGCCCAATTTTTATTGACCTAGTAATCTTATAATCCAATAAGTTGTGCCGTGGAATTAATGGGTTGGGTTTCAAAACATTATGGAAAACCTCTTTATATATCTCAGCCATTTACATAGATGCTGTTGTCCAATGTTTATTTTTGTTGTATTTATTAACATAAAAAAATAACGTTGGTGAGTAACCTTAGTGCCACGGATACCACCGGTGGATCTATGCTGTTGAGGATGGGTCACGTGATTCATTGAGATTCGATTTTTAAAAAAATATTAAACGATGTAGTTTTGATGTAATAAAATGTAGTTTGTTGTTAAAAATACAATTTTAAATTCCGGTGACTCCACGGTAAATTTTTTAAATGTAATTTCAGACACCGGTGATAATACTGGAATAAATTCCTGGATCCACTCTTGACTGATATTACTTACAAAATAACGTTAGTAAAATTGACGTCCATAGAGTGGTGTCGAAATTAAAAGAAATACGTGTGCAGTACTGTACATAAAAATAATTAAAAAAGATATGGTTCCCAAAGTGATTCCTTAGTGCAATAGAATTCACCTTAATATATATAACTAGCAACAAACCCGTGCAATGCACTGGAAAGCGTAAAATATTAAAATGGTTTGTTTAGGAAAATGGAAAAACCATTAAAAAAAGTTATTGCTCTGAAAACTTCATAATTGATAGAGTGACAAAAAAAATATATAAATACGTATGGTCGAACCAAAAGTAAATCTTGAATATGTAGAAACCATGAGCTTAAGGCTCATCCCAGGTGGTTAGCCACCTGGGTTTTACCCTGGCCTAAGTGAGAGGTCCAGGGTTCGATCCCCCCTTCCCCCGTTTCCCTCCTTTCGTTTCGGAAAAAAAAAAAAAAAAAAAAAAAAAAAAAAAAAAAAAGAATATGTAGAAACCATAACTTAAATGTAATATAAAAATTGCTACAAATCTAAGTACTACAAATCTCTACAAAACCGTGTAATCATGTTAAAAAAAAACACCACAACAACGCTACAACAACAATAACGAAATTTTCAGTATGCATGGTCCAAATGCATCAAATTAATGTCAAATATTAAAAGGAAAATATTTGCTACAGATGAACTTCAGTAAATCAAATCATATGTCTAGAAAAAATTAATAAGGGAAGAAGCAAAAAATATTACGAATGTCATATGTAATGCAGAATGCATGATTCGTCTTTAATGTCAGTTTAGCAACCTTATTCAGCGGTGAACAATGGAGTATAGGAAAATCACACAAATACAATAATAAATCCAATGATGCAAATATAAATCAAGATACAACTAATTGAAAAAGATAGAGAAACTGCAGTGGGGAGCATTATGCACATGTAATGTAAGATGTGTTAATTTATATCTGCTTTACATTATGATCGCTCTAAAAAGGAGTAGATGCTATGTAAATAATCATGTTAACAAACCATTTTATCAAACATCAATTTAGCCGCTATCTATTATGTATTTCACCATTTATTTCCTATAGCGATGTGAATGATCCAGTATTCATATCAATAAATATTCTGAAAGCTTGCAAAGGCATTAAACATAACGGGCAAAAAAAAAAATGACAGTGTCACTAAAAACCAATGGTAGCTCTCCTCCGAGGAAAATATTTGGTTAAAAAGAAGATAGGACAAAAGCATTTTGTGTTAAAAATATGTCTTCATTGCATTTGTGCCATATTTGTTGTTGCTTCTTCATGCTGCTTCTTGTCCATCCGCCATCAAAACACAAACATAAAAGCAATATTTCAAACCATTTATTTCCTATATGGAGTAGGGCATTGTTAGATGATGTAATCATCATGGAATCCATTTTGATGTGGACATAATAAATGGAAAACAATAAAAAAACACACAAGCACAATTTTAAGAATAAGTTGTTACCAAAAAGCCAATGTATGTATAAATAAATTAAGATAATTTTAAATAGATGCAGTTGAATTTATTTCTTGACATTGAATTTGTTTATTTTATCTTTTTTTCAAGGGTAATAAAAATTCTTAAAAAAATCACCATTCAATTTATCTTTATCCTCCCAAGTCTCATATGTCGCAACAAAACAATGAACAACTTGCTTGGTTAGGTCGTGGCAGGTCGAGTGACAACACAGCTTTGTGGGGTTGAGAGGGTAGTGACACGTTGAACTACCATCTCTCCCAAAAGCGATAATTAATATTTTATACTTGTAACACGCCTTCAAGTGTAGAGCATTATATTTTTGCAGAGGCGTGGCTTGATTTTTTTTTTGTTTGTTTGGGAAAATTGTGTTTGGAGCGGGGTTTGAACTGAGGCACTCCTCGCTCGATACTACGTGTGGGATCAATGACTGCACTGCTATACTAAAACCAATTGGTGTTAGTAAATGTCTTCTTATATTTCCTTATCGCCCCTCGTGTGCGCAAACATAAGAGGAGAGCCCAACAATTGAATTTTTTTTTTTTGTTTGGTTAGTGTGGGTTTGTTAGAAGAGGCGCCAACACTGATTTTTTGTTTGTTTGTTTGGGAAAATTGTGTTTGGAAATGGGGTTTGAACTCGAGGCACTCTCCTTCTCTCGATACTGTGTTGGATCGTCGACTTTCGCTATATCTTAAAATCAATTGGTGTTATTAAAGGTGCTACTATATTTCCTTATATGACGGAGCACGGACCACACGACCGTTTTTTTGTTTTGTTGTTTTTTTAAAAAAAAATAATTTCCTAGATACTTGTAATAGAGATCAACTGATCAAATCACAAGAAATAGAATAAAATTCAAAGAAGTGATTGTGTTTGGAACGGGGCTTGGAAAAAGTTTTGCAAACCGACGGATGAAAAGTATGCGTCTTTTGATGTGTGATTTGGACTGATGTTGAACAGAATATGGTATTGGATGACTTTTATTTTTATTTTTTTTATAATGAAAATAATACAAAAAGACCTCAAAGAAAATCTGGAGATTAGAATGTTGAGGCATGTGAGTATGGAGAAGATATTAGCGTGGATTTTTTTTTTTTTCCTTTTTTTTTGTTCAGAATGATGCTTAGACAGCACAATGAAAATTTTGGACGAATAGAGATCAACAAAGTCTATATACTGACGGATAGAAAAGATTATATATATATATATATATATATATATATTTTGTTGTTATGGATCGATCAAGAAGTGATGGTGATTGTGAGTAAAATAAAAGATAAACAATCAAACAAACACAGAAACAAGAAGAACACGGATTTAACGTGGTTTCCGGCAATGTACCGACTACTCCACGGACAAACGAAGATATTTTATTATCAACAGAACGTTACAATTACATGTATTACAAACGGTATTTATAGTCTTGTGAATCCAACCCTAACAGACTAATTAGTCAACCAATAAATAACTGAAATATCCAGAAGTAACTTCACCGAATTAGGAAACCATGCAGACGTGTTCCTTAAGTCTGCTGTAAACTAGCAGACTTCACTCTACTGATACCTTGTACCAGCAGACCGATCAACTTTGTTGCTGCCCCATACGAACACCAGATTCAGTAGATGCTTCATGCTCTGCTGACCACCACAATTTCCACAGGCTCTGCTGAATGCCACACTCAGCAGACTGAACTCAGTAGCATAGTTTAAGTCATCATTACACATATATATATATATATATATATATGATCAAAATGCCAACCTCAGTCACTAAATATATCAAGTGGATGGGGTTATATAAATGTGTGTGACAAGAATAACTTGGGACATGTAGATGGATTATGGATTATTTGATACGGAGACGATGATACTAGAAAAAATGTTTAAAAAATAATCAATCTTTTATTCAAACTACTATTTTATCTTGAGGATATAGCACATTTATTACTTCTTTGAATTTCATTCTTTATCTCTTATGATTTGATCTCTATTAACTTGAACCATTGAACATGTAGTTAGATAATATATTATTAATGTAATATGAATGTTTTTTAAATCCATATTTCATAAGAATCATTAGTGTAAATTTAAGTTTTCGATGGTTTAATCAAACAAGCATATATTTTGAAGTCATTTTCACTGTGCATACGGTGAGACAAATTTTATGGTGGTTAATGACCACCAAACTTAATGGACACATGTCATTAAATGGGTAATTGTAATCATGTGTTATAATTCTCAATCATTGAATTCAAAATTGAATTTGATAGCCATGATCACCATAAAATTTCCCGATGAATGAATGGTTCTTTTTTCATGCGCATATGACATGTCATGCACATTCCCCGCAACATATAGCATCAAAAACTCACTATAAGGAACCAACAACCTGGATATACTTTTTTTTAACGGAAATTAAAAGTTCTCTAACAAGATACTAGAAAAAAGAGAATTGCAAAGATACATTTTAGGGGTGGATCTGTGTAGCTTCAACGGGGATGGGGGGGGGGACTACTGAGATCCGAGGAATCTTTTCAATATTAAAATGATATAGCTTTATTGTTAGAAATGTAGTTTTAGGCTCTAGTAACCCCTACAACTAGGACAAACTTTTAGGTAAAAAAAGTAGTTTTACGGTCTGGTGACCCCACTGAAAAAAATTCTTGGATTCGTCCCTGATACATGTTAGAGAAATTTAACACCACTACTTTGCAAATCTACAACGCAACAAACTAATTAATGACAAGAAATTGTGAGACATGGGATAGATTAGCCATACTAAGAACATGGGTCAATTCTCCAAGCATTCCAATCAATGTTGTTGATCTTGTTTCTTCCGTTGATCTTCAAAAAGCTACAAGTTTAAATCTGAGTAAAGACATCTTTAACTTATAAAAGTTTTTGTTCAAACAACTTTCTAGTTCTGGCAAAACATATGGACCATAAAACGAAAGAATCTTTGATACAAACAACTGCTATGATAAACGCAATAAGAACATGTGTGTAATTAATTTAATTGTTTTAATTTCGTTGTGGTAATAAGGTTTATGTTTCCGAAAGGAAAAAAAGTTCAGGGGCAGTTTAGGATTTTGGCCAGGTCAATGTTTGACTAACATAGACATGAAAAAGTAAAAAACTTGTGAAGGCGTCCATCCAAAAAGATCCACTGCACCATATGACCTAATCAGTCACCTGCAGCACAAGCCATTAAACTGGAAAAAGTAATGAAATGTGACGATATATTGTTAAATACATAAAAATGATATGACCAAATCTCTATATCTGATTATTTACATTTTGTATCTTCCTCTATATAATTATTTATTAATATCAAAGTATTTTGATTTATAGAACACTAAGTAGTAAAAATCATCAAGGTTCACCAAAATTATTATGGTACGTACCTTTAAAAACATCAAAACCTCTGGGAAAAAAAAAAATCAAATATAACCCTAGAGAAAGAAAAAAAATGTTAAAAACACCTCACGATAATGAAAATCATCTGAGTATAAATCCGGATGCCTTTTTTATCTAGTGACAATTTGAACAAGACTAAACCCTAGAAAAAGTAGGAAAAAAGGGGTTGTGTTTAGGTATTTTAGACTGAGTGAGATGATTAATCTCACGTTGCCTACGTATCATGCATGTGTATGAATCGGGAATCAAGCCTATTCGTAGTTCTTGAGATCATTTATTTAGAAGGCCTTATGCTCTAGGCATGCTGGGCCGGCCCTAGTATTTTTTGGGTCTAAGGCCAAGTCGTCGAATTAGGTCTTTTAGTTTGACATTTCATACTTATCGATTCGAATTAGGCTAGGTAAAAAAAAATTGGGCCTTTATCGGTTCGAGTGAATATTTTTTGGGGCCTTTATCAATTCAAATAAAAAAAATAACACATTATATAAGGTTGGATCGGATTGGGTCTACATGAAAAAAAAAAATTTGGCCCCCCGAGCACCCGTTGGGCCTAAGACCGCCGTCTCAACAGCCTTAGTGTTGGGCCGGCCCTGTAGGCATGCCTGTGCCGTGTCCAAGGTGAACTCTGTTTCATATCCTCCAAGTATTTGTTCGTGTCAATACCTTGATTTACGGAAATAATCACAGTTTAAATACTAAGATCATAGTCATAATGTATAAAGGATCTTCCCAAAATTATCTTATAAATTATGCACGTGGACTATTTCGCCTAAGAGATACTCTGGCCGACCTGCGTCGAGTCCTTTAAGTTGTTGTGGCCCGAACTGCGATGAGTGAGCTCCGTTGCGCCCAGACCAACCTGCGGTGGACTGAGAAGCTAGTCAGACCGACCTCCCACATGGGATTAGGCATGCCTTTAGGCTAGAAGCGGGGCTCTTGGCCCTTAAGATGATGGTTTCATGAAGATTACACGTGACGAGATGTAGTCCGACCTTACAAGGTTATGCTGAAACAATACAACAGAAAGAATATCCGGGAGACACCCGCTACCCAAATCTTACAAAAGAAAGAAAACGTCTACACCGACTCAACCCGCAAGCTTATCAACACAAGCCCTGCTTAAAAGACAACAAAACGCCTATACAAACAAAACCATCAACCAAAAACCCTCCGTGAAACTACGTAAAGACTTAAACCCTAAATTTCCACATGCTATTATCAAATGGTTTTTTTTTACAATACAACCGTCGCATGAAGGTTGTACCAAGTGGTATCAATTACAATATATCATTTATAAACTCTCCCGTATACGATAAAAGTATATTATGTGAAAGTGAATAAAAATGAAAATCTATAATATATGTCATTTGATACAACTTTTATACAATCATTGCACTGTAAAATCTTTTCCTTTCAGACAAAACCCCGATCTGAATTACAAATTGACTTAAAGAGAGTCCTCGGTCAACATTACTTACATTGATAATTCGTGTTACGTAAATGGGATGACGATATGAAGTGTACATTTTGGGACAATCAGTAAGGGAAATGAAGAATTTTTACTTAAAATAATGAAACTCTCGGTTAGATTTTGACAATGCTGGCATGCAAAACTAGAAATAGTACTTTGTCAAAATAGTAGCGGTCGTAATCTATTAAAACATATCCTATATATATTTTTCTTTAAAGTCCACCACATTTGGTTGAAATTTCTTCAAAATTTTATAAAATGTTGTATATATGGTAAATGTTTTACTGTAAAAGTAAAACATGAATGGGTCACTATGGACAAGTCCTCTTGAATCTTGATTATGAATTACATGAATATATCATATATATATATATAAATATATATATAATTGGGACACTCCCCGACACTATTGAGATAACCTTTTTCAAAGAAATGTTAAAAGAGTAAATTGCATAAGATTTAAGAAGTAAATATGATTTCTGTTTTAAAACAGAACCATCAGGTTTAAGTTTCACACCTATTTGTTCCCCCACAAGGTTTTGAGAAGGATGTGGTGTAAGTAGAACCCAAGTGTGATTATCACACAAAACCTTGAACTCCTCATTCATTTTTCTGACCGCTAAAGATCCTTCATATATAGCTCCAAAGGCATTTGAGGGCTTTGATGAGTACCGGTGATCTAGAAGCATGAGAATGCTGAGAACCTTTTAGGTTTAAAGAGATATATATATATATACCACTTATAGGCCTAGTTCTCATAGGGCCGGTGACTACTAGGTAGTAGGTACAGATGGCACTTGATGTGTTGGTTCATGAGAGGATGGTAAACTACGAATAATATTTGGTGGTGAGGTCTGTTGTGAATCAGAGGAGTAACAACTAACGTCATCAACATAATGTATGTAGTAGAGATATCCATTGACTGATCTAGTAGGAGATGACCCCCATATATAGGTCAATATGAACAAGCTCAAGATCGAGGTTTTGTTGTGAGGATTTGTGAATGTGGCAAGGGCATTGAACGTAGCTCCTCAAATTGGCAAGCCTCACGAAAAGAAATCTTCTCATTGCTAGGCACATTAAATCTTTTCTTTACAACTTAATTGTAGAACCTTTGCATAAGGGTTTCTTGATATCCTATGTCACAGTTATACACTTTTATGTGAAGAAATTACAAGAGAAAACACTAAATTAGAACTAGCACTAGAAGGATATTTAGTTAGAGTGAGGAGAACAATTAGGAAGGTTTGTCTTGGTGTGCTGAACTTGATACATACTATCTCTAAAAAGACCTTCCAATAATGGGATCTTTGAGTCTTTGTCCTTAACAAGACAAACATGATCCGAAAATTCAATAACAATAGAATTATCAACAACCGATTGAGAAATATATAGTACTCAACAAATTCTTTGTTATCTTTGGAACATGTAGTGTGTTGTTTAGGTGAAGCATGTGATTGGTGTGGAAAAAATGGTATGATACTGGAACCATTAATATTAGATATGATAACTTTTCACCATTTCCTATAACCAAAGCATCATTGACCTCATCGGGAGACCTATGACTCTGATTGTTCAGATTAGAGGTAATATGGTTTGTGGCCCCACTATCAAGATATACCAATTAAGGTCAGTTACAGTCTTAGGCGAGACTAGATAGGCTAAGACATGTTTTGTAGGTGATTAATTTGAAGGACACTCATAATCTGAATCAAAACGATGTCAACAAGAAGCTCTTATGTGTCTTCGCTTTTGGAAGATCTGGAAAACTGGCCTTGAACCTGTAAAATCTCACATTGGTAAAGTAAAGTCCTGCTCACCCCCATATAAGTGTGAGACATAAAGGTCTTGTCAACTCGAATTAGCCATTTTAGATCAAGAGAGGACGGCGGTCTAAGCAGTTGACCGGACCATTTATAACTCATTTAGCGCTACCAGTCCCGGGGTCTGGGGCGTTACAGAATAGTATCAGAGCCGACTATCATACAGAACTAAGTGCTACACCGTGAGAGGCGGTGGGGGCCACTTCTAGAATCCTATGGTAGGGACGAACGGGGACAAATCTTGGCCGTCCTGGCGAGGACGTTAGTCCCTTATAAGGGAGGGAGAATGTAAAATCTCACATTGGTAAAGTAAAGTCCTGCTCACCCCCATATAAGTGTGAGAGGGTCAACTCGAGTTAGCCCTTATAGACCAAGCGATGACGGCGGTCTAAGCAGTTGACCGGACCATTTATGACTCATTTAGCGATACCTGACCCGAGGTCTGAGGACGTTACAGAAACATTGTGGGCAGGGCTTCTTCCTCCTTAGCATCTACTCTGACTGACAAAGTAGCATTTTCCTATACCAAAGGGGTCTGTGGTCATTGGTGGTCTGGGCACACTCATGTTCTAGCTTGGTTGAGTGAAGACAACTTGTGCACCTGGTGAAATAATCTCAACAAGGTCTCTAAATTAAGCCATACCTCTGAGGCTACAGAGCTGCCTACTGCCTTTGTGAGAGCCTGATCTGTCATAGATCTCAAAAGCCATTCAAGGAATAATTGATCAATTGTCACCTATTTTTCAAAGTCAAGGTTAACTTGAGGTCCTAGACTTCCAGTTCCCTACACAACATGTAAAGGCGGTGGCTTGGTTTCAAGGAGATGTCCATCTAGTTTGTACCCTTTTATGACTGGAAGAATGGAGTACTTCCACAAAAAGAAAATCTTACGATCTAGTTTAATGTTACAAGATTGATTCAAACTTCCTCCAAAGGGATTACATGAGTGTGGAGTTGTAGATGAGTAGAAGAGAGAAGGAAAATGATCTTAACAGATAATGGATCTATGGTTTCATGAAGTCGAGAAAGAGTGAATGAAGCTCAATTAGCTGAAATTGGAGAACTCAAGGTTCCTAGTAAGCCCATGTGGAGAGAGGAAACTAGGAGATTTGGGCTTCCTCTGGTGACCGAAGGTAAGGCAGCCACCGTGGGTGGCGGTGCTAAGTTGATTGGAGCGGGAATTTCCACCTTTCAAACTTTGATACTAACTTAGAAACTCTAAGGAACGAATAGACTTTTTATTAGATTCAGTAGCTTGATTACATCACATTAAGTAGGATGGGTAATTTAGTTGGTTCTCATGTGGCATATTACTCCGAGGAACGTTGGATCGAATTTTACAGCCGCAGTGTGAGAGTTAGCTCTGAAACATGGTGACCCTTTTGGGCATTTGGTCATTGTCCTCCCATATAAGAGACCGTTGAGTCACCATGATTAATTAACCTTATCATCATTTTGTCTAGGCGGGGTGAAGGGACTCTGTGGGTGAGAGAAATCGCCTTTTACACCTAAGTAGAAAGAAATCTGACAAACTTATGCTAGGTGTCGTCATTTCACACCAAAAGAGAATCTAAAACAAAGATTTACTCTAGGGCACTTGTCATTCACAAGGATTTAAAATATCTTATCAAGTTAGGCAAGGACAGAGCTAGTATATAGACTAAGGGGAGAAAGTTCACCCGGACAAAAAAATATTATAATAAAAAATCTATATAGGATAGTTTGATTTATAGAATATTCTTAATCAAGCACACTCGACGAAATCAACATAGTCTTTTATGACCGAGGTGTTGCTGCTAGGCCCAGCTTTGTCTTTAGTTTGATATTCAACTTTACGTAAATATTTTATTCCTCGTTTACTTATTTTGTTGAAAAAGATGTGTGAAAAACTCAAGCAGCAAAAATATACCCAGTCCAAATCGTGACTTAGCAAGCTTTTGCATGCACCAAGTCCATCGTGCAAGTCTATCATATATACACAAGGAAAATGATTCATAGACAAAAAGTGTACACAACATTTACACATTTACACAGAAAACTAATCCCTACCATGTATTAATATTTGAAAATAAAATAAATAAGAAAAAAAAATTTAACAGCCGACAGATCTCTATCCGGAGGATATATTCGGTTGAAAATTCGGTGACCCCATCACCATCCTATACACAAAGGGTTTTGGATAATTTAAACTTCTCCTAAGAAATTATTTCAAAGGGTTTTGGATAATGTGAAGGACTTAGTTTTTATCTATAGTATATATATACGTCTGACTATAGGCGGATCCACCTTATACTAAATGGTCCGCAGACCCTGTTAAAAAAAAAAAAAACTCTATATTTAATCTTTAGAAAAGGATTTCGGATCCGTTAAAAAAATATTTATTTTAAAAAAAGATTTACGGACCTCAGTAAACAAAATTTCTGGATCCATCGGTGTGTCTGACTAAGGTCCAATTATTCATTTTTCAACCACGCGTATCGGTTAATACCTCAAACGCAAATATTCCTTCAAAATAAGTATATTTACTCATACATATATAATAAAGAGCATGAGTCCAAGCACACGATGATGAACAATATAAATGAGAAAACACTACTGGTAGAAGGGCAGAACCGCAATAAAATGGAATTTTTATTTTACATATATAAATGCTACAATATAAAAAATATAAATGAGAAAACACTACTGGTAGAAGGGCAGAACCGCAATAAAAGGTTTTTATTTTTTATATAACCTACAATATAAATGAGAAAACACTACTGGTAGAAGGGCAGAGCCGCAATAAAAGGTTTTTATTTTTATATAACCTCTTATTAGTAGAGACAAGCAGTCTAACGATAGGTTGAGGTGAGCTAGTTAACTATATCCGAATGTTCATTAGAAAATTTATTACATTTATTTTTCATCTTACCATAATTTATTATCAATATAACCAATTTTTATTACCTTACAAGTTACATCAATATCATTTTGACCCGGGGGACGCGTTTGAGTTTCATGAAGCTTGGCTTGGAGCAATCTTTCTGGTCCTTGTGGCCGGAAGCGGAGCGTCTAGTCATCCATTCTTTGATTGTCGAAAGTGATTGTTAGCTTGTGTTCAACGTCTAGCTTTCTCGGCCCGTGAAGGATGTCACTTGTTTAATTGGTTGATTGACACAAGACTGATTGGCTCGCCTTTCTAGGTTTTCGTCTGTTGATTTTTTACTTTGTTAGGCACGTGAAATGTCTCACCGTATCTTTTAATCCGGCATGCTCTTTTGATACTTGATGTCACCTCCCGGGGTAGCGGATGTTCTTCGTCTTTTTATCGGACTTGATTTAATAAAAGTTTTTTTCCCTCAAAAAAAGTTACAACAATATCATTAATGATAATCAAAGAATACTTTAGATTTTTATCTTTCAAATATAAAAAATTAACCCATTTTTTTAATGTGAAAAAACACGGATAAGAAATGATTCGTATTTTAAGACGGGTGGAGTTTATATTAAGAAGCTATATACAGCCCTTTCATTTATTTTTATTGTTATAATAATGTGATGTAATATGTTAGTAGTTTTATGGTGATCTAAGACCATCATGTTATATTTGTTCCTTTAATAGGAATTCTAAAAGAATGATAAATTTGTAAAAACATGATATTTATATTTTACATGATCAGACTTTATGTGTTTTTTGAATTTTTTATTGATTCTGGATTACCAAACTATATTTGGTTCAGAAACCAACAAAAAAAAAAAAAAAAAAATTGCGGTAATATGGTATTGAAGGAAAATGCAAGTAATCATTTTTTCAATTACCTTGTATATCTGCACACTGATAATAACATCATTCATTTTGAAAATTCCTATCGTCTATAATGTGAAATGTCAGTCCTCTTTTATTGAATGGATTAAAACATCATGACAGTCAAAAACCTCAAATTTGAAGTTATTGACACCACATTTTATTTCAGAGTCACAACCGACACCACAATTTTTTTTTTATGATGAATTTCATATTATTTAATTGAGTTTATTATAATTCATTGTGTCAGAATGGTTATAACAATAACACTAATAAATACATTAGAGGATAAGAAAAGATGGAGGCTTGGAAAAAAACATCAAATTTTTTTTAAGAGAAAGTTGGATTAATAATTAAAATTCTAGCAAGATGCTAGAGGATATACCGATATACCAAAAAAAAAAAAAAATAAAAATAAACCAACATAATGTTTTCTTTTCGTTGGAAAAAAAAACTATATATATACTTCAAAAGATCGACAACTTTACCAGCACAACAGTTATGACACACTACAAGAAAAACAATCTTTTGATACATTAGTTTTTGCACACAATAAAAAAAAGGATCTTTATATACTTACTTTTAACCATATGAGTGTAGTAAATAAGTCTAACTAAGTATATATTGCCACACATTTTTTGTGTGTATGGTAAAATCTAGTGTAGCAATATAATGTTTTTCTTGTAATGACAACATGATTGTAACAACATATTTTTTCATAATTTATTATAGTAAATCTTATATCAACTGATGAGTCATATATCATTATAGATGCTATAAAAATATATTTTTTCAATTTGTGTCATTAGTATTTACCTACTTCATAGGTTACATACGTACATACATTCTCAAATATTGTTGAAATATTTTCAGAATAAGCAAACTGAATGGCACAACAATAGCAACAGCAAAGATCCAACTCTCTAGAGCAATATGTCGAACACCTAGTTCCAGAATCAGTTGGAACTTGTAACTAACAATTGAAGCAGTTACAACCAACTTCAATCGAGTCCTACACTTCCAAACATCTATATATACACCCATTTATGCATTCTAACAACAATTTTCAGTTCTACAACATTATGAATAAGTTTTGATTCATATGAAGCTTTTCCTGCTTTCTTCTTCTTTTGAATGTTCTAGTTTCATCTTTCTTAGTTTACCTTGAATCATCAAGGATTTTATCAAATATAGCATAGATCACTTGTGCCCGTATTTTATTTTCCAAAAGGATCATTTTATTTACTGCCTCAGAAGATGTGAGAAAAACGTTACATAATTTGTTTTTCATCTACAAATAAATACGAAAAACTTATTCTAAATGCCAAGAAAATCTCAGATTCCTTGCTCTCCTTACTACGTTTGCCAAGAAGACATACGCTGGGGGCCTTTCAGTTTCGTGCTCTCATGTCTAGTTCTATTTCGCCACATCCAAATACCGTAGACCACTTCCTTCCACAAATACTTCCATTTAATCGACCCAAAAGGTGATCTCCTTGTGGAATCCAAAGGTTTAGTTGCAGTCATTCCATGGTTGTTTGAGCTTGAAAAAATTGGTTTAAACATTCAGCCGGCATATAAATTAAGGTTCCAACAATGTCACGCCCAAGTACAGCCGCGTAAAGCGTGTAAAATCGATTCCCCTTCTCCATCACACAACTTGCAAATCGGGTCATTGGATATGCATCGATTATATAAAAATTCATCCATTAGCTTATGCCCCTATTTACATAAATGGGAACCACTAATATTACAATAGTTACGATTCAACGATTAACACAACACATTATTAGACTAATGATTATGAAAGATCACATGTCAATTATTAAATCTCGTTTCTTAATCAACGATGAAAAATTATATTTGCGTGCTATCTGTCACGACTGTTATATATTGCAATAGCATTTTATGTGCATAAATATATATAGAAGCACATATACACGTATACATTTGCATAAATACATAGATATATACAACTTAAAGTAATGATACTGAAACTAGTGATAAAAACAAATGAATCACAAATTGAAATTAATATGTAATAATACTCATTAACCAATAAGAGGACAATAAATAATTATTACTACCTCCTATTAAAAATATAAGTAAATCATCCTAAACTTTTTTCCTTTCAAGAAATTATTCATATCAAGAGCGTTAATTTTCCTTATCTTATACAATCCAACCATTTTATTTACTCAATAATGATAGTTAAGGGGGACAATCCCTAAAATTAATTATTACTTATCATAAGAATGAATCAAGTGGATAATTTCTCATCACAAGCTTGTAAATTACATTCTCACATACTTCAAACCAATTTAGGGAAAACAAAAGAAAGATTTATTTTCGAAAATAGAAACAAATTTGCTTTCTTGCTGAGAAAAAATTAATTGTTGCATGGCCAGGATCACTTATAATCTTTCCAAAGAATATTATACATGAACGATTAAATTTAATTTTATTGAGTAATGATATGAACACAACGGTTGTGTTACAACGAGTGACACAACGATGATCTGCATCGTTGATCATGATAGATTACTTCATGATCAATTTAGACTCGTTATTATCAATGGTAGTACAGATCACCTGTATCATTCCTCTAATTTTATATTGCTGTAACTTTTTAAATATTTTTTTACTGAGAATAACTGAAACTTTCATACGCAGAAAATGCCGTCGAATGCAACGTCTTTCGTCGGTGTTCCCGCCTTTATTCTCATCTAATAACCAGCGCCGGCGACGGTTCCTGTGCTTATGCTTCACATTTTCTAGCTTTGTTAACTGCCGCCTCCTCTTCGGTTTCTCTCCGCCGAGTTCTTCGGGTGGTGTAGGTTTCCGCCGTAAGTTTTCCGGCTTCTAACGGAAAATTCAGGATCGCTTTTCTGCCGCGCATTTTAAACGCAGCTCTATCGTACGCCCTAGCTGCTTCAATTGCAGATTCATAGGTCCCTAGCCAAATACGGGATCCTCGCCTTTTCGGATCTCGTATCTCTGCCGCGAATTTTCCCCACGGCCTCTGTCTGACTCCTCTGTAATGCTTCGCTTCCTCCTCCTCCGGCAATGAATTAATCTCCGCCGGAAACTGATCAGCGAAGTCTATCCACTCAAATTTCTTCACCGGCGACAGTTGATTTCCGTAAGTATCAGCATCACATGATTTCAAAGGTTTGAATTCGAGTTCTGAGAAGTCTATCTTCTCCTCAGAATTCGGATTCCATGTTTGAGTTTGAAATTCGAATTCGAATCCACAATCTTGAGCGAAATTAAGTATATAATCGGAACTACAACCGAATAATTTATCATTGCTCTGACTTTGATCCAAAGTATTGGAGTTGGAAAAAAAATCAAAGCAATAATTTTCATCATTTCCAGAATTGTAGTAATCAGAAGTGGATAACGAAGAAGAAGAATTAGAATCGTAGCTTGAAGTTTGTGATGAAATTGAATTTGAAGAATCCGACGTCTGAGAACTCCTCGAAATCGAATAATCAAAACCGATGAATCCACCACCGGAAACTGCAGCGGCGGCGTTCGTTGACGGAGATAAAACCAATTCTGTGGAAGGTAAGTCATCTTCTTTTTTTGAAGGTGAAGGTAAGTCTCCTAAAAGATAAGCCCTCATTTTTTCCAAAGCTATGATGTCAATACTTTGAGTCGCCATGTTTATGGGGGGAGGGATATGAATATGATTGAATTGGAACTTTTGAAGGAGATGATTGAATTGGTTATTTTGACAAATGTGCATTGTGGAAAGTGTATTTATAGAAAAATGGATAATTTCTTGACTTGTGTGGTTATAGCAAATGGAATTACGCAAGTGATAGTACTTTTGACTCCCTCCAAATTTTCAAATGTTTATGCATGTGTGTGTCTGTTTTTTTTTTTTTTTTTTTTAAAACATTTCATGTCAAAACGAAAAATTCAAGGACCATAAAACCACTGTTTGTTTATTTTTATTTTTTTTTTTTTTTTTTTTTTTTTTTTTTTTTTTGATGTCAAAACGAAAAATTCAAGGACGGGTTTGTTTGTTTATTTTTTATTTTTTCGAATACGAAATATACGTATGCATATATATATTTTTCATCGGGACACGAATTAGAATTACTACTGAATTAATATCTTGTTCAACTGCAAATATATGAGAAAAAGAAGTCTTTTTACCTGATAATTGTCTTAGTACACATATTTCTTTTTAATTTTTAAATTATCTTTTTTTTTACGCTCATTTATTTGATCTAAATTTCGGCAAAATGTTGTTTTTTTCCATCAGAAGGTATGGAATTAGGTTTATGACTGATATTGCGTTTAGAAAACGCTCAACTTCAGATTCAAATTAAGTCATAATAGTCTAAGCCTATTTTTTGTAACCTTTATATAAAGGTGTTTAAGTTTAACCTTTTCAATTTGGGATGATACAATAGTGCATCTATTAAGCTACCGTGCATGATCAATCAAGCTCCGATTAGAAGCAAGTGAACAGTACTGTTTAAGAGGCTGTTCGGTAAGAATATTAAGCACTTATTCTGAAATGTTAAAGAGGTGGTTACATTAAGTGACGTTTGTTAACGTTTTTACATATTACTTAACTAGTTTAGAGCATCTGAAAATTAACAAAAATTACCCTTTAAATTTTCAGTGGTTCATCAACCACTTAACGCTGAAAAAACAATTGCAGCTACATCCAGAAAATGTTGCTACCATTATATCACCCACGTTCTAATCTTCTTTAAGCTTATCATCATTTTACATGCCGTTGCTCATGTTTCTTTTTTCCTAATCTTTTTCTAATTCCTTTTTCTAAACATTCCAAGACTATTTATTTCATATATTTTATTCATTATAAAATACTTAATAAATTCATAACATATCAATAACTTTTTCAATTATATACTACAACGTTGTATTGAAAAATGTTTAATAACATATCAATAACTTTTTCAATTATATGCTACTACGTTGTATTGAAAAATGTTTAATAACGTATCAATAATTTTCTTCTAATAACATATTATCTTATTAAATCATGTGTTTTAAAATATGGGGATGTGCTAGATACAATTATAAGATAAATTAGTATTAATTTTGTTGTTGTTAATAATTAGTATTAATTTTAAATGCAAGTAGTCTAACATAAAAAGTGTTTTTCTATAAATACAAAATATGCATGCATACAATTTTAAAATAATCATTTTCAGATTTATAATATTACAAAACAGTCTAATCACTTCCAGCACTTATATAATTCAGTTTCTTAATACATTCAGACTTCAGATTTCAGACTTCAGACTTCAGATTTAACAAATGACCCCTAAGAAGAGGGGATGAGATCATCTGTCTAATTTGTGTGTCTAATTTTGGTGTCTAAGTAAAAACGACGTCGTTTTATGTGTGTTTCGTTTTTTGGTTTGGGTTTTTCGTCTTTATTTTATTTTCTTCAAGAAATAAAACACACATAAAACGACGTCGTTTTTATTTATACACCATAATTAGACACACAAATTGGACAGGTGATGTCATCCCTAAGAAGAGATAGTTATACTAACATAATCAGTAATAGGTAGTTATTCTTGTAATAAATTTCACCTCCTTATATATACCCTATCAAGTTACACTATTGAGACTTAAAATATATATATATATATATATATATATATATATATATATATATATATATATATATATATATATATATAACTAGTTCTGTTAGTATTTTAGTATATACCCAAGTACTAACTTTGTCACCAAATGTGGGAGTTCAGGGTTCGATCCCTGTTTGGGGCGTGTGTGTACGTGGTGTTATTTTTTCGTTTCCGAAAAAAAAAAAAAAAAAAAAAAAAAAACAACTAGCTCTGTTAGTATAATTGTCTCTGCTTCAACTGTGTTTACTTGTTTCCAATTGTAGCTTGATTGATTAATTATTTGATCTTGTAATAATCAAAACAATATTAATTAGGATTCGAAGCATTGCTTTTTATAGTTTATGACCAGTCTATGGGCATGGAGATTGTTTGTCTCACAAAATGACACTACAAGATCAATATAACGGAACACCATACTCGGGAAAAAAATAATTGATTCTTTGGAGGTTGGATTTTGAATTTGAACTATTGAGAATCGAATTATTAGTTTATATTTGATTCAGAGTGAACCGAATGTCATTATATATAGGGGAAGGAGTCACAAGGACAAAAAAATTAATAAATGAGTCTGGAAGAACAAAAGTAACATTTTCATTATTATAAAGGACAAAAATCACAATTGTTACTTTAAAATTGTTAATTACTTCACGTGTTAATGTTACTTTGTGTTTCACAATTATTACGTCATATTTACTCTATTCCACATTTGTTACTTCATATTTGTTACTTTTTGTCCTGATTAAATTACAGTTTCTTTCTATCTCGATTTTTTGATAATTTTGTTTTTCTGGACAAAAATCTATTATATATATTATTATATATATTATGTACCGAAAATAATTTCAATTTTATACCAATTACCTTAACCTCTCAAAATATGGGTCCGAGATATTTGTTCATCAATTTAATGTTTTAGTACTACAATTCAATCCATGTCGTAGAAAGGTTCCGTCATTGACCGGCGAAAGATTCAGTCAACGGTGGCTCGATGAGAAAAATTAATATAAAAAAACGTGAGTACTTGGTCAATTAATTGTTAGAAAATGTGGATGGACGGCTATGGTTTGAGCAATTCAGTTGTGATTAGGGTTACTACATTCTTTTTTCATTTTCCATAAAAAAAAAATTAATTAATAAAAAAAAATTTAATAAAAAAAAAAATTTTGAACAATTCAATTTCCATATTTAGTAATAAATTATTACACAACAGTGACACACTATATTTCTATAGTATGATTATATTTAATATTGTAAAAATGTATTATGTTAATTTGTTCCACCGGAAGAATTTAGTGATCAATTTTTTCCGGTAGAAAACAGCAGAAAAATTATCTAATAAATCAAGCTGAATAGTTGCATGTACCATAATATTTGTATTAGTCACATATAGTTCGTATAATTTAGGAGAAAGTTAAAATCTACACTAATAGGTCAATATAAAAGAAGATCGTGATAGAAAACGATAAATTCAGATTACCTGAATAAGCGGAAGCGGAAGAAATCATCTGGATCGTTCCTACATCCATCGTTATTCGACTCCGTTTTGCCACAGCGATCCAAGCCCTGGAATAGAGAAGAACTCCATATGCACATTGGTGCTATTAGCCTTCCTGGCCTACGCTTATTTTCTACAGATGATCACCAACCGACCAGTACATGCAGCAGCGATATATATATAAGCAAGACTAGGGACTCAAAGCATTATGGAATATTCCGGATGAAAACCCTAACCATCATAGGATTTAATACCCTTAATTAGATAATAAACCAATAATATATTTACCGACTTAATTGTTAAATAACTTAAGGGCCACATATAATTATCTTTTACTAAATGATAATTCTTAAATTCTCCCACTTGGCCCGAAAAGTTATGTCGGCACATCATTAATGAGTGACAACGAATTTGCATGCTCAAAATGTCACTCTTTGGTTTATCAACACAACTTCAACTGATCAATACTAACACAAGAACTATGGCGGTTATGCTCAATAAAAACAACACTCCCTTCCAAAATTACAATGTGCAATATCAACCAGCCAAGTAAACCTTTTATGAATGAACTAATCAAAATGTCATTCTGGTCCCAGAATCCAAATGGATTCACTCATACATGAACTCGGTGCACTTTCATGTAATTGCTACATCACTATGATGCCAATTTTGACAAATTTCAGAGAATTCAGACGAATCATCTTTATGTGTCAATAAGTTAAATATGAGTACAATATGATTGTGAGATAACATAAGCCGGCAAGATACACAATCTTTATTCTCATATTATTCTACTTACTCGACACTCGTCTTATAGCTAGCTTACCTCTGACAACGTGTCCCATAAATGTCGATTTCCTAATTTCATCATCAAAATCATTCCTCTTATGAGTGAGGATGCGATGAGTCAAAATTTGGGCCAGAAGCAACATCGACCAACAAACCATAAAGCCAAAACTCATAAAGTCTGTGACTTAACTACACAAAATTTTCGGTCATCCATAATGAGCTACTTCAATCAATCCACAAGTTCACCTCTAAAGGTAGTTGATGCAAGCTTAACGAGATCCTGACATAGATGATCTCATTGAACCTCTTATATCGATATGAGATTCACCAAATCATACAACGTATCCTTTTAAGGAAACTATTTGTCATATGTATAGCTCTAACAAAAATGCAAGTGTACAATTCAAAATATGGTTAATACTCCCACTGGTTGAAAACATCATTACAATGTAAACCAATATAACAAAATCAGAAGCTTACAAAATCCATATAAATACTTGCTAACCGAAAACAAATGTTCAGCACATCTTGTGTGCGTTTTCATGGTTCGTCTCACAAATGAGAACCACTATAAAGGTCAAATAAACCATAATTCTATCGTGAGCTACAATCAACAAAATAGGGCACACAATTCTTCATTAACTATATAAAAGAATCGATAATCTTAAAGTGCCTCTTAGAAAAATTCTCATCAACAAATCTAGCATTATTTTGCTCATCATAACAAGAATGAGTTCACAAGTGATTTATTAAATCAACAATATGGAACTCTATAATGAATAACAAAGACTAGTACAAACATGAATTTTCTCTGGATGTAATAATGCAACTAATGCTCATAATATAATAATGTTCAAAAGAACTAATTCATCCAACCAATTGTCAGATAGATTAATGCACACAACTCAAAATAGAATCAGGTTTTAATAATTGAGAAATTTACTCCCACTATTTTACGTAATTAGTGGTTTATAAATGAGGAGATACCATATGTGATTGTCCTCAACATGTGATCAATCTATAATTGACTCTCTTAATATGAAATATAACATATTCCATTTAGAATCAACTAAGTTTCTTCAATGAAAAAGCAGAATGATGCAATTCACCATATGATTAATCATTTAGAACAATCACTCCCACTCAATCAGCATTTCCCAAAATCCTTATGGCTTCTAACTTCGTGATCAACCTTTTGTGATTCGAAAGAATCAATCAAAATATCTATTCACATATGAACACTTCATTTGACCAAAATTATACATCAGGAGTTTTAAGCTCTAGTCACGCTAAGGTCAAACCCAAATGTATAATATTTTAGCATGATTCTTTCCACAACACAATGTTGTCAAAATGACAACTTTGAAGAGAATCTAACAATATTAGACAATGTTCAAATAGATCTTAACTCCTTAGGATACTAATAAATGTCATTTTCGACGGGATTCTCCCACTCAATCACACGATAGTACAAACAAGTGTGATTGGATCATTCAAGGAGAAAATGACATATATTTTCCTGTCATAAATGTCTTTTGTTCTATACTATCATAAACAACATACTTTATCCTCAATTATAAAAACTTTGTGGACAATATAAGCTTTAGTAAGGATAAGAAGTCATAATAATGGATGATATCAAAATATGAGACGAATACTCAAGCCATCCAAAATATTGAACAAAAGACACTTACTATATCATGATCTCATCTAAAATTTGACATAATGAGTAAACTTAACGGTTTGCCCTATACAAACCCGACAAACTCAAGTCATGGTGATAAATAAAGCTATTAAGCCCTACAACCCATCACAACTTTAGTTTACCTTAGAGAAGTGTATTGCAACTTCATATGTCGAAACAATGATATATTCATTGATGTCAACTTTTAATATAGGTTAGATATAATTCAATAGGCTATCGTTCTCTACAGAATAAAGATTTGAAATCTTAAATTGAGCACGAGAGTTTCACTATCCAAAAGATGATAGCCTCATATTTTCATTTAATGATGAAAATTTGACCTACATACAATTGACAATGTGAAGTAAAGATTTGAAACACTTCACCTTATATCACAACTAAATATGAGATCTAACACATAGCAATTTCTGAACCAATGAGATAACATACTTTAATGTCCCTAACCAAAATTAAGATGACATTCAACTAATAGGAACAAGCTTACCTCCGAGTGTAATTTCTTATAATGAGACAAAACAATATTCTTTATATGTCTCACAAAATTCACTTATCATGCTAGAATGCAAATGATCAAATACACTATAGACCACGTGTTTCTCTATGTTCATAAAATTATGAACACTCTGAACATAAAAAGTGTATTTAATTACACTATCACAAACAGAAATCACCCAAGACCATAGGAAAATCATAATATTAGTAATCCAGAATGATCTACAAACCGACACTAATAACCCAATTTCTATTATAAGAAGTACGTACTGAACAATTTTATTATATGTCATTGAAGACAACTCTAACATTAGGGTGGTCAAAATAAACTTTATCCTTAATGGAAATGCATATCAAAAATGGTTTAATTTTATTTTAAGAACACCAACATAAGCGATTGATTCGCTAAAATGCTCATAAATCAACCCATCAGTTGATAAATGTGATTCCGTAGTGAGTGGTGGAGCACCCATACGAATTACAAGATCCTAAGCAATGCATTCCAAAATTAATCATATGAGTTGCCTTAGACAGAATCAACCAATGTTAATTCTTTTAAAAGTAAATTCACGGCCTTCCTGTGGGTAGAGGCTGTAAACACTACATAGAATTTACTATCATAAATAATAAGACTGGAGAATTAACTGTATAGAGTGAGACCATCTGTACCTGTGGGCATAAGATAAATCTCCTCATCTTTATGCTAATTTCCATCTTATTACAATTAGTCTCATAAAGGTAATTGCCTCCCTGTGGGGCCGGACATTATCTAAATGAACTAATTGGTCCGAAATGTATGAGTCACTCATTTAATTACTAAACATTATGTGATTAATCGCTGCATTACTTCTCATGCATTCCGGATGCTTTGGCTACTCCGAGAGATGCAAGAAAAGTAATATCTTAATGTGACACATACGGTTGATTATATAGTCTCTTCATTTAATACAAACAATCAAATAATGTATTTCAATAACGATATGAAAAGACTACAACATTAATTAAACAAACCAGTTAATTATTAGGTTCCACCAAATGCACAAACAAGATATGGTTCACTCATATATGTCAATCAACCCTTTAATTGCAGCTAAAATATGCATTAAATTGATCCCTAAACATGATGCGATCAATTTCGTCTTCTTAATCACCAACAATATGTGATTAAGTATTTTGTCATTCATTGAGTTGCTGTGGCTATACTCAAAATCGACCGTATGACATGTCATATTTTACAAGTTACTAAATAAGGGTAAATACAAATGTATTTCTTATACCGACACACCATTTAATTGAACCATTAGTCAATTCCACCGAATATCGATGAATTTTCAATCACTTCACATATAGTGATCAAAACATTTATGCATCATCATGTCAAATCACTTTGCATTACACCAACAACATTTGACACCATTGACATTCAAAATATTGACAACTTTACATAAGTCAACTAGATCTTATGTTGACATAAATATGTGCAATTTAATACTTAAATATGGTTTAAGTATGCATAAAGTAACAAATTAGTATTGTTAACGTATATAGGGAAGATCGATAAATCTTAATTAATCTCTTTGCGACAAATGATTTATCTATTATACATTACTATATATCATTCACTGAATGTCACAAATTACTCTGACACAAAAGTTTACATTAATATAATCTCCAAACTAATCCATAAAAATAGCAAATAATATTGCTAATAACCAAAGGGGAGACCAATCAAACAGTCAGATTCTTAAAAATTATATACACGTAATCGAGTAACACGAATATAGGGCAATGAGTAATCATTATATTATATGAAGTGTTACTCAATTCAAAAATCAAATTGCATCATTATTTTATATTTGTATATAACAAATATAATGATCCAACTAATAATCATTGCCAAAAACAATCATAACTATAACTATGGTAAGTAAATATTACATACCTTATTTCCATCAATGACGCAATCAAAACATTACAGTCATAAATTTTATTTTATTTTATTTTATTTTTTTATTTTTTTATTTTTTTTTTGGAAGGTTGCCAGAAAATATAACCTTATAAACATCTTCATATATAATAATAATGCAAACACCAATGACGGCTTAGGCTACTTGGAAACTTTTAATAACAATTTCTACCATATTATCAAAATGGTCTAAAACACAAAGTTAATAATCAAACACCGTACGGGTGTATTTTACTAACCTTTTTTTTTTAAATATTATTTTTAAAATAAAGTTGAGCCCATAAGGGCGAAGCCCAAAACTACACTAGTCAAAACATGTTACATCAACCCTATGTACGTTCTTATACAGCCGCCACAATCTTTAACTCACTTTCAACCATCATCGACACCATGCTGAAACAATTCAACAAGAATAATGCCATCTACATGATGGTCATCCTCTCTCTCGGCCCGAAAACGCAAATCGCTTTTTTTTTTTTTTTTTTTTTTTTTTTTTTGTTGCTATGGCTACCATTGCAGCCTTGATGCCACCAAAAACAATAGTGGTCCGGCGAACGTATGCAGGCGCCGTGGCTACCAACGCAGCCTTGATGTGGCCTGTCACCACCAACGGCGGCGGCGGCGGGTGATTAAAGTAGGTGCTCAACTGATGGCTGTGATCTGCCGGAAAAACAATTATAGTTTTTATTTTTATTTTTAAGTCAAATATGACGAATGATTCCTATCTGGAAATCCATGTAATCTATGGTGACTGATAAACATATGAATTATTCAAAACGATACAAACAATTCATATACATAATTAGATCGCATAACATGGAGTATAGGTGGCTCTGCTACCACATGATAGAAAACGATAAATTCAGATTACCTGAATAAGCGGAAGCGGAAGAAATCATCTGGATCGTTCCTACATCCATCGTTATTCGACTCCGTTTTGCCACAGCGATCCAAGCCCTGGAATAGAGAAGAACTCCATATGCATTGGTGTGCTTATTAGGTCTTCCGGCCTACGCCTTTTTTTCAGATGATCACCAACCGATGTAGTACACACAGTTATATATATAGCAAGTAGTAGGACCTAAAGCATTATGGAATATTCCGGATGAAAACCCTAACCATCATAGGATTTCCCATAATACCCTTAATTAGATAATAAACCAATAATATATTTACCGACTTAATTGTTAAATAACTTAAGGGCCACATATAATTATCTTTTACTAAATGATAATTCTTAAAGATCGTACTTTTTTTATTTTTCTTTTGATCTTTCGGGTTGATGAATAAAAGTTAATAATTATATGGGTGAAATAAAACAGTTTTGAATTTTACCATAAATAAAGGATTGGTTCTCATTTCCTATGTACAAGGATTAAGTAAAAGAAAACATAAGTAGCTAGTAGAGACTGTTTAGCCTAAGACCTTATCCAAGATTGGTTGTTTATTCATCACGCCTGTCGTGCGGGCCTCCCACCGGGCCGCTATGCCAAAAGCGAGAGAAACCCCAGCCGGCCCTCTCTTTACCTCAATGAAAGCTGATTCTTGAACCCCTTTCGCGCTCATGTCTCAATTTTACTCTCTTTTACATAATACACTTTTATCATGTATGAGATATTAGAAATGAATGGTTGTAATGCATGTCACTTAGTACAACCTTCATACAATGGTTTTATTATAAAACCTCTTTATCACTAAAATTAATGTATTGTTCTTTTTATTCTCTCACCTTTTATAAATAAGTGTACAATTAATGTAGAAAAAAAAAACACAACAAATAGTAATTCTTTTGAAATGAAATTCCATATCAGATAAATATAAATTGAAACGCGGATGGAAGTAGTATTATATTACCTGTTATATAATTAATGCAATTAAATGCACTATTGCACTGGTCCTTAATTGGGGTGGCCAAGTCAAGTAATTGAAGGCAGTACTCAAGTCAAAGTAATGAGAAGTCATTTATTCTCCATATGCATTTGGATCATAGACTTTTAACGAAATGGGATCGTCTGCTGTGATGCCCCATGCTGTGACGTAAAACGGCGTCGCTTCGACGTCAAACGACGCCGTTTTGCTGTGTTGTTTTTTGTTTTATGTTTTTTTAGTTCGCGGCCAAAACGACGTCGCGAAGACTCGAAACGACGCCGTTTTGCTGTGTTGTTTTTTGTTTTTTGTTTTTTTAGTTCGCGGCCAAAACGACGTCGCGAAGACTCGAAACGACGCCGTTTGACGGTCACAGCAGCCCCTGTTGTGTATTAATCACAGCAGAGGATCCGGGCTCACTTTTAACATATTACTCTCTCTCCGTTTTTATTTATCAATCGCTTTTAGTGTATTCATACAGATTATGAAAGTGATTAATGTGTGTAAAAAACGGTGTAAAACGACTAAAACAGCGATTGATATTCTATGATCTGTATACAATTAGATATTCTATCAATTAGATAATGTATTTTTAAAATATTCATAATTCCTCTCATCGTCTCTTAGTAAGTTGAGCTTTCTTTTCAACCAATCATTTATCTTTCAAAAATATTTTCGCTTGTTGATGCAACAGTAATACTCCTTTGGGAAATAATAAGTTTGAATGTCAAGTTAAATGGATATTGGAAATGTAAAGTAATGGTTTAATTAAGACAATGGTAAGAGTGAAAAAAAAAAATTTGTTGTATTGGTAATTTAAAATGAGAGATAAATGTGAAAAAAACAAATTCTTAAAAGTGCCAGTTAAAAAAAAAACGGAAGAAGTACTTACATTACGAATCCAAAGTGTTTGACATTATTTGTATATTTAGAGTGTTCCTGCACCTTGTCAGTGCAGTTAGCTCGCGACCTGAAGGCAGTAGCCTGTGTCCGCGAAACGCATAGATCCCGAAGGTCTGTTTTTCAGAGCCATTTGTGTTACATAACTTTCGAGTAGGTTTTATTTTTTTATTTTTTTATGTACTAATATTACATCAGATCTATTTGATATTTGAGATCACGTCAAATAGCACGTTCCGAAAGTTTTTTTTTTTAAGTTAAGAATTCAGTATCTTGCCAGTGGCTTTACAAAAATTATCTACTCTTATGTTTGATAGTTTCTAAAGAAAATTCTTCACTTCTAAAGCATATTCTAGGAACTGTGAGAAAAATACTAGCATATTTTTTTGAGGAAAAATGGAAATTAAGTGATTTTATTTATTAAATTAGGCTCATATATATGTGTGTTTTTGTTTTTATGTTTTTTTAGAAACAAGAAGTTTATTTGGGCGCTATCAATCACACAAACGTCAAGTACACCCGTAGCTGGGTGGGTGCCCCGGTCCATAAAAGTAAACAAAGAAAAAGTATTTAAAAAGTTATAGAATGAAAAAAATGGTGTGTTGGTTTGGTTTATTAATGCATCACCCATATCTTTGGAATATAATGGTTAGTTGTGTAAAATCGAATAAAGGGTTTTATTGTTGTTCATTTGTTTCACTTTACATTCTTTGCCTCCTTATATTGGTTTGATGTCTTGGTTTCATATCAATTATTTTATTACAACAAACAGTAGCTCTAATTAACCACTTGCAAAACATGCACCTCCCAAGCCCTCTTCCCCGTACTTAGTACATCGACCTAGTAATTAGCTAGTTTATATACTGATATGACGATCTGGGTTGAGCTTTCTTTTCGACCAATCATTTATCTTTCAAAAAGTATTTTCGCTTGTTGATGCAACCGTAATACTCCCTTGGGAAATAATAAGTTTGAATGTCAAGTTAAATGGATATGGGAAATGTAAAATATTGGTTTAATTAAGACAAGGATAAGAGTGAAAAAAATAAATAAATTTTGTATTGGTAATCTAAAATGACAGATAAATATGAAAATAAACAAATTCTTAAAAGTGACGGTTAAGAAAACGGAAGAAGTACTTACTTTATGAATCCAAAGTGTTTGACATTATTTGTATATTTAGAGCAAAACGTTTTGTCCTTTTGAAAGACAAAATAATTTTCTACTCTTTAAAATTTTTTTGTTTCTTCTCCTCAAAATTGCTTTTTTCCGAACAATGAAATAATAAAATAATGAGGCCAAAATAAAATATTGGTTTAATCTTGAAAAAATAAATAAATGTTGTATTGGTAATCAAAATGATGTATCACCCTCCCTTCGACGGAAGAAGTACTTACTTTATGAATCCAAAGTGTTTGACATTATTTGTATATTTAGAGAATGCCAATCTTTTTTTTTTTTTTTGTCGAGAAATTGCAATTAAAATAATGAGGCCAAAATATCAATGGACTTTTATTTATTATTATTATAATTATAATTATTTTGATAGGTTTTTATTATTATTTTACTAAATACATTTCACTTTTTTTACAACCACTACGCCATCAAATCAATTATATACCATCTACTTTTTACAACCACTACACAATCTAATCATTAATACATCACCCACACAATCCTTCTATATTTTTCAAACAATAGATTTCTTCCATGTCACCTAAATTACTGATCCACGGTAGCCAATTGATGTGCATTAGTACGTTTGCTCTTAGAGTGTTCCTGCACCTTGTCAGTGCAGTTAGCTCGCGACCTCAAGGCAATAGCCTGTGTCCGCGAAACGCATAGATCCTGAAGGTCTGTTTTTCAGAGCCATTTATGTTACATAGATTTCGTGTAACATCAGATCTATTTGATATTTTAGATCACGCCAAATAGCACGTGCCGAACAATTTTTTTATTAAGTTTAGAATTCAGTTTCTTGTGAGTGGCTTTACAAAAATGATCTACTCTTATGTTTGATAGTTTCTAAAGAAAATTCTTCACTTCTAAAGCCTATTCTAGGAACTGTGAGAAAAATACTAGCATGTTCTTTTGAGGAAAAAAATGGAAATTAAGTGATTTTATTTATTAAATTAGGCTCATATATATGTGCGTTTTTGTTTTTATGTTTTTTTAGAAACAAGAAGTTTATTTAGGCGCTATCAATTGCACAAACGTCAAGTATATCCGTAGCTGGGTGGGTGCCCCGGTCCATAAAAGAAAATAAAGAAAAAGTATTAAAAAAGTTATACAATGTAAAAATGGTGTGTTGGTTTGGTTTATAAATACATCACCCATATCTTTGAAATAGAATGGTTAGTTGTGTAAAATCGAATAAAGGGGTTTATTGTTGTTCATTTGTTTCACTTTACATTCTTTGTCTCCTTATATTGGTTTGATGTATTGGTTTCATACCAATTATTTTATTACGACAAACAGTAGCTGTAACCACTTGCAAAACATGCACCTCGATCCCAAGCCCTTTTCCCCATACTTAGTACATCGACCTAGTAATTAGCTAGGTTATATACTGACATGACGACATGGATTGAAGCCGCTAGGGACATAATTAATGTGTGTTAAAAACCTTTCGTATCTTGAAGGAAAAAAAAAAAAAAAAACCCTCTTCCCCCACATGGCCCGTGAAATGTGTTAGTTTATATGGGCCAATGCCCATATTAAACTTTACTTCCCAGCAGCTAGCAATTTTGGAGCCGACATATTATAGTATTTCATAGGTTTTTATAGCCTATTATTTTGGCGTACCAATTTGTATCAATTAAGATAAACTCTCAACTGCCATAACTATTTCGGCTATTGTCTTTAGATTTTAGGAGACTTGTATCTTTTGTATTTCTCCACTATAGTAATATTTTCTCTGTCGCCCGTGGATTAGTCGGCATTGCCAGAACCACGTAAATTTGGTGTTTTGATTTTTTTTTCTTTCCGTTTGTTATTTTGTATTACTGTCGTTAAGGGTCATCGTTCAGTTCGCCCATAATATGTGGAAGTATCGACATAATTTCATAGATTTTTCCTAACTAAATGTTTTTTCTGACTGAAAAAATTGTTCTTCTTTTCTACACCAATTTCTAGTTTTTCATCGACATTGTGCCGTTTTGAATAAGTATTTTGTAGTGTTCTTTTGTATTGTTAAATTTATATTTTACGGTGTTTTTATAAGACCGACTGCAAACCTATTCAGATTCCTTTGGACACTTAAAGAAGCTATACAACAAAGATTTACATCGCCTTGAATAAAATAGTTATTACAAAAGCTTCGTAGGAAAATTATCCTATTTAGGTCTCAAAAGACCTCACGTTACATTGGCTACTCAACAACTTAGTCAACTTCTTGATTGGCTACAACAACTCATAGAGTCTTAGGATGTTTAAAAGAAACTCACCCGGTCGGAGAAGCTTTTTCTCAGCACAAAGTTCCTTGGAATTGAAATCTTATGTTGATATTGACTATACAGGTTGCAATGACACACGAAGATCTATAACTGGTTTCTTAGTCTTTCTCAGAGAATGTCTTATTAGTGAATTTTGTGAACATTCTATTCCAAGTTCAATTCATTCAAGAACTTAACAAATTAACACCTTATCAATCAATTTAGCTTCTGAAAAGATAATAATTCAACATAATAACAATAGCTTTAATTTTGTTTAGTTATAAGCTGTGTTTTCGTTTCTTTTTTTTTATATTTTAAATACAACCACTATATTAAAAGTTCTATCAAGTGGCGTGCACCATAATTTTTAATTTATACCATTTTTCACGTAATAAGTATGTGTTATACGAAAGAAAATAAAATTGAAACGATGTGATGCAAACATCTTGTTACAACCGTAATTATACAATAAAATCCGCCACGTTTCTCGTACTAGTTCTATCTCCTAAGTTGTTTGTCCTGGGTATAATTCTCTACCGTTCAAATACTCCTAATCTTCACCAAAGTTAAACAAGAAAAACCAAAAAAAAAATAAAAAAATAAAAACTTAAACATTTTCAATAATCTGTTATCTTAATTAGGACAATCTTTATTCAACATCAAGGCATGCTATACTCCAAAACTATGATACCAGTTATGATAAAAATCAGTGTTTTACTTAATTTCCACAACTTACAAAACTTCAAAATAAAATATATTACTTAAAATCATAACATATAATATTTCCGAAGGTTTCTTTTCCATTTACATAATTCCAAGGATGCAGATGCTGAACTATAATAAGCGCCGAGAAGTTGCGGAAGTGGGAATGCAGTTAAAGGAAAGTAATAATTAAAATTAATAATAAATATACATAACTTCTTACTAAAACAAGAAACAAGTACGTTGATTTATAGAAATAATGTTATCTTAGGATACTTGCGGAAGATACCGCAAATCTCTCAAAAATAGTATTTTAGAGATTTTAACATTTAGATTTAGAAAGAAATTAAAATAAAATAAAAAACACACTAGGTACTTTAATTTTTTTTTTACCGTAAAATAAAAAAATTCTTAAAATTTGATTTACACGTGTTTTGTAAATTTTAATTTATTTAAATCTAATTTATTATGTAGAATTGAGAATATAATACATTTCATCTTATATAAATATCCTGTAAATAATAAAAAAAAGTATTTTAAAACTGTAAAATAAAGAATTTATTAATGGAGAATTATTCTAAAGGACTAAAACATTGTCAAAATTGTGAAATAGGACATGAACATAATTTTTTAGTTAAAATGACATTTTTGAAATGTAAATTACAAAATTACCCCTAAAATGGTTTTTTTTTTAAATTTTAAATACCACGTACATGGAATGAGAATAGTGGGAAGTTAACAATTAGTGGAGTTCTCAACTGAACGTTAAACTATATATATATACTAGTAAGGTTTGGCCTTGCACCGCAAGGCCCTCTTAAGGCCATGGTTGTATTAATAGAGTAACTATACTTCATTGAAGCAATAAGTAGTAATTGGTGGGAAGTGAACACAAGCAGGGAATGAAAGTATGTTTGCAGTGGACATTGATACTAAAAATCAATACACTACAAATGGATAATAATAAATCACTCTTGTCTAAGGATTACAAAAAAAAAAACTAAATCTGACCACTCTGATCTCTCCTAAAACAAACAATGAAGGAGAGGAATGACTTGAAAAGAACTCAGTGCTATCATTTTATTGTCTGCTTCTTCATCACGTCTAACTGTTGAAGAACGTATTCAAGTTTCTTGAAGCAGATCTCATTGGATATTCTTGGGATGTAGTCGCACTTAACGATAGTCATACGTACTCTTTATTTCTTCCTGTTGAGTCGTTTGTATGTCCTGTTTTAAACACACACACAACACCAAATGCATATCAGCGCCTTACGTTTCATCTTGACGATTTAACGAGCATAGAAGTTTAAACAGAGTCATGCTCTCTAGGGCTTAAGGCAAACATGTATTGATCATGATTATGCCAACAACTAAACGACGAGTAAATCAAGCAACAAACATTTCTGATTTTGGCAGAATATATATGAAAAAAAGGTATATAAAATCGATTTCGGACCTTGATTGATTGCATAAATTCACTACAGCAACGGTTGACTATCTCCTTTGTTGGACCGTTGGGGTTTTCCGTTTCCCAATTCATCCATTACACTACCAAGTTAAGCATCTGTAATATGTGACATCTGGTTGTAAGGCTAAAATGTTGACTATCGTGCCAAGGCTTGTTCCCAAAAACAAATTAAAAGAAACGAAAGAAAGGCAAAACAAAGAAATCCATAAAGGATGCCCAAACACCCTAAAAAATCAAAATAGGGAAGGAATTAAGAACATAGAGTTGGACCTGTGTGTCCAGAAAAAGTATGAGTGCAAGTTTTCCCTTTCCATAGCTTTAAAGTCATGTCACTTGAGCCTGACATCACAAAAAAAATTCTGACATGGATGCTTACGATTCCTTATGATAGCTTCTCGGGATGAAAACGCTACACAAAGCTATAAAAGTAGAACACGACACAAAAAGAAGGCGAGAATCTAAAACCTGTAACAAGTTCACGAGACGGCAATTTAACAGCTACTTGAAAGGGGCTTTATGAGCTTCCCAAACCACAACTTGTTGACCCTTCCTCCATCTTCTTAACGTGCTGAGATGATTAATGATGCAAAAATTGCACATCAGATCACATGAACAAAAACTCTATCCCTTCATAGCATTCTTGCTCTTACACAGTTCAAATAATAAAAACTTTCCGTAAAAAAACGTCACTGTTTCTAGCAAGTTCACCATCACTAAACTAATTCAAATGAACGCAAACACGAGAAAAACCATACCAATCAACTAAAGTGGAGACAATGCCCGATCCATCCATAGCAACCCCAGTGGCTTGAAGTTGATGTCCTTTTCGCGTTTGCAATATATCTCGAGTACCTAAACTCCAAACCAAAACAAGTGTATTCATTCCACCAGACACAATCCCACCCTCCGCCCAACAAAACTGTGTCTTAACAATATCTTTGACATTGTAATTCCGGTGATTCGACTCATCCAAAGTCTATAAAGGTGGAATATGTGAATCGCAGTAATGCGTGCCCAACGGTAAAAAAAATGTGAACTTAATTTGGTTAATTCAGAGTGTAGTAAATGAATGCATACATCAATAGATGAACCGTGCTGCATTCCACAATGCAGCAAGCTCGCGTTTAAGGATGTGTAGGCTTGACCAATATGCATGCCAAGGAGATTTATTGTTCTTTGTGGTGTACCTCCCATTCCCGTTGTTGCTCTGGATCTTTAGACCAACATGATTTCTGCACATTCAAGAAACCATCTAATCAAACTGAATTGTTTCAGTAAGTTCCCTCTTTTGCAAAACACATACGTGAAACATGAATGTGAATGATTTGGACAAATAAGGGAAGGAAAGAGAATGCATAGAATCATTATATCTCTTTTTCTTATTAGAAGGAGAAAACTTATCACATCATTCACTCATAATGACATTTCACACTTTCTGGTCACATCATAACATAGTAACCATCCATTTTCTATTTGCTTCCATACAATAATTAAGTAATGTTAGTTTGCTTTTAGACCCACAAACCTATATATATCACTACCAAGAACATTATGTTATGTCTCAATACTCACTGCCATCTCTTGCTTGCCATAAATATATATTCTTCAAAACTTCACAATCAAACTGAACTATTTTTAATAAAGAACGCACCTTTCTTTGTAACTAAGTGATTCCATGCCGAAAGAATGTACTCCCTCTATATGCGAATGTCCTGCTCCGGGCACCGATACACCATATATGGCCTTGCAGCTTCAATTTTCCTTTTAATTTTGCATTCTTCCAAACAAACTTGTGCAACCCTAGAGCTTGTTGGAAAAAAGGTATATAAAATCGAAATGCCGGACCTTGTCGTTCAGATTTAATAATAATAAAAAAAAAGTCATGTAAAAACTTACCACTAAGAACTTTCATAATCCCCGATGTCCTAAACCTTAAAATACGCATCATTACCCTCAAATGAAAAGAAAGAAGGATCATTTTGAGCTTTTCTACATATCATCATATGGAAAGGAAAAAAAAAAAACAATGATCTAAAATAAGTTAGCTAGTTGTTCAACCTAGGTTCAGGCTCTGATTCAGATAGCTTAGGGACTGGAGGAGCAGCAGAAGGTATGGCGGCACCACCACCACCACCTGTCATTCTAGCACATGCTTCCGCAAACATCCTCTGCTGCTCTGATTCAGATAGCATAGGGACTGGATGAGCAAGGAGTGAGAGCTTAGTTCTGTGTTTTTGCAAGTAGTGAGAGCTCAGTTCTTTTTGTAGGGGAGCATTCTTATCCACTGCATCAGCAATCCTGTTGATGAAAAATGGGACTTGTCACAAGAACCAGAAATCCCCAAAGGAGAAAAGAAAAAGAACTTTTCATTCAAGAATGTTTCAAACTGTTAGACAGGAAAGAATGAAAATGAATTGCATATGAAATAAGCAGCAGCACATATCATAGTCGTACACATCAACCAATCCAGGCATAACAACAACGTCCCCATAGTCATTAACTTGCCTACCCTAGCCATTTCCTTGCTTTGGATCTCCTTCGACTACCGATAAATTTGCCCTCCCTTAACTTCAACTGTTAATTTCAAAATAAACATAACCGGAAGATATATATCATCACCTATCCAGATATATATACACATCATTATCCTAGTTTTACTTTTAACAGAAGGTACCAGATAGAATGAATATGCCTTAATTTTCAAGCCCTATCGCATATACTCTGAGTGGAGCTTGAAATATGACTGTGAATGTGATTATAAGAGATGCTGATTCAACCAAACAAAGTTCATGCGATACTACTTTATATTCCAAACACCATGAGTATTCGGAAGCATATGAATTCACCATATACACTCTCTTCACGGTATTTGTACATAGTCAGTTAGTTAATAATAACCAATTTCATTCAAGGCAATATTCTGAATTCTCGGGAAAAAGTCAAAAATGCTAGACAAACCTGCACCGGATATAATCCCCTTGGATGTTACAACGGGTTTGCATATATAGATATATAGTGTAGATGTAGATATAGATATGTATATCACAAATTTTTTAATCGACAACTGGTAGTGGCAATAATAAGTGTCAGACAACATGTCACTACTAATTATCATATCGATTCACCGAAATTACATAATTAGTATCATTTAATTTTTCACTATCAATTGACACTACGATAAGAGTGACAATAACCAGTGTGCGACAACGTGTCACTACTAATTGTCACATCGATTCACAGATAATACACAGCTAGTGTCATTTAGTTTGTCACTATCCAATGACACTACGACATTAGTGACAACAACTACTGTCACACGTGCCACTACTAATTGTCAATTCATTTTTCACTACCAATTGACACGAAAATAGTGATATTAACCCATTTCAGACAATTTGCCACTATTACATGTCACGCCAATTCACCGAAATTACATAAATAGCGTCCTTTAATTTGGCACTACCAGTTGACACTACAACATTAGTGACCATAACTAGTGTCAGACGTGTATCTAGTAATTGTCAAACCGATTCTCATGAAATACATAGCTAGTGTTAGACGTGTCATTGATTAATATTATGACAGCAGTGGCAATAACCAGGGTCATACAATGTTTCGCGATTGATTGCCACACTGATTTATTGTACATACATAAGTAGTGTCATTCGAGTAGACACAACTAATTGACACTATGACAATACTAGGGTCATAATAAAGAGAACAAAAAAAATGTGAATTATAATCAAAAGAAAGAATTTAGAAGACATATTTGGCTGACAAATTATTAAAATTCCTAGACATTTACCATGATGACAAAACGAAAAAAAACTCAAGCTTGTGTGGAGCTCCCATGACATCGTCGCATCGAAATCTTCCGGCTCTGGGATTTCAAATCTTACCATCATATTCTCCCGAATTTGCGATAGTTTGTATTGTTGAGTGATTGAAATGAATGAGTAAGAAATGGGAGGAAGTTGAACTGTAAAGAAAAGAAAGGGAGGAGGTTTAGTGGAGTACGTGGGTGGAGGTTGGGAGTAGGCGCAGACAGTTTTTATTCAACCGGAGGTTATTTTATCTGGGAATGAATGATAGATCGTGGGTGGTTGTGAGGAGTACATGGCGTGGAGTTTTCATTTTCTTTTTTATTTTTTATTATTTATTCCGGGTTTGGGTCAGGTCAATTGGGTGAAAAGCGGGTCAATTGACGGTTTTTCACTCTGAAATATAATATAAGATTATATATATATATATATCACGACAAAATGACCATAACATTTTAAACAACACACTTTGAAGCCATTTATTATGGAGACTTTTATTCGCACCACGACAAACCTACTGCTGCACCACAACTCAATTAAAAAAGATGGCATCTACCTCTTACACCACACCTATTATTTTAAAATTCCCAAATCTACCAATACACCACACTTTCATTTCAAACTTAGAAAAAAACACATTTTTGCCAAAAAAAAAATTAATATTTCCTGATTTACATATTTCTACACATACCCTAAATTTTTAAAAATTACAAAACACCCCTAAAACACATCAAAACCGACATGGACACCATTTCCCCTAATTTCTCTCATTCTTCTTCTTCCATTCCTCACTTCTTCTTCAAAAAAAATTCAAATCTCCATCTTCAGACTTCTATCTTCAACTATTTTTTCTTCTTCTTTCCATAGCAAATCTATTAAACCATAACTCCACATTCCCATTATCACATAAACCATTTTATCCCATTCTCATTTGTAAGGGATTCCGGAGAAGGGCATAGTAGAAAGTCGATTTTTTGGCATTAAGTGCGGCTGAAAAAGGTAAGTTTATGTTTATATTCAATCTCTCATCTTCCATTTCAAGCATTGTGGGAAATTGTTATTTTTCTTCTTCTTATTTCAAATGCTTACAAGTGTTTGATAAAATGCCTAAGAGAATGAATTATGCACAAGTAGTAGTGTTCATGATGCAATTAGTTTGTGATTTATGTTATGAATGTGTAAAGATAATAGAAATAAGAGACAACTTTGATGATGTCGATTTTTGGACAAAGGATTGAGCCTTAGAAGTTTTAAATGGATTGTTGATTTTTGGTGACATGCGACCTTGGGGAAGTCGCATGTCCTGGAGGAAAAACAAAATTCGACTCCCTTGGGGTCGATTGTCAAAGATGCGACCTCACCATTGTCGGACCACTGAGGAACGACTTTGCGTAAGGTCGAACCTCTAAGGTTCGACAATGGTAATGTCGTTTCTCCTGGAACCTTTTTTTTACTTTATTGTGAAAATGATTCGATCATGAAACCAAGATCATTAATGATTGTAGCTTGTGTTTAATTGAATGAGAAATGACATGAACTTTTCTTTTCATCTTTGTGTGCATATGGGTAGGACAAAGGGCCAAAGTACGTCTATCAATGATAAGGAGCCGTCAAGAAGACGTCAAGCAATGAATGTCTCTTATAGAAGAGGAAAAACAAGTACACATTTGGAAGAAACAGGGGGTACACGTGTGGGGAGAAAATAGTTAATACTTGAAATAAGGGATAAAATATGTAATAAAGATAGTGACGAATAAGAAAGAAACCGGGAAACAAAAGAATCTGAAGAAGAAGATAGTGGTGGAGAGGAGGGTAGTGAAGACGAAGATAATGAAATTGAAGGCATAGAAGAAGAGAGAGATGAAGAGAGAAGTGAAGGGAGCGATGATCGGAATGAAGAAGAAAGTGATGAAAGGAGCCATGATGGGAATGAAGAAGAAAGCAGTGAAGAGGGTTTTAAGGGGAGTGGAGAAGAAGACGATTTGCTCTTAGATCTTGATGATGATGTGTTTAACTATGAATTGTATGATAAAAAGCATGATCACGTAGCACATCATCTACTGAAGAGGGAGGTAAATATAAGTTATCTCTTACAATGTAAATGTTTTAATTATGATATGGATTTGATTAACAACATCTACCATTTTTACTTTGCTTTGAAAAGGATCGTGGATTTATTACGTGCAAGCAATACACAAACAAAATGCATACTTGGGATTTGTACGAGGAGTTAGAGGCCACACGCAAAATGATAAAAAAATCGATTTTGAATCGCCTCTATAATGGTTCTTATAAGACGGCGAATAAGGTTCTTGTGTCGGCCTTTGTTGAGCGTTGGCATCCTGAAACAACATCGTTTCACATGCCTTTTGGTGAGGCCACTCTAACTTTGGACGATGTTGAACAATTGTTGGAAATCCCTATAATTGGAAAGCCGATGGAGGAAGTGAAATGGGCAGAACTTGGTCCGTTGGATGTCTGGATATCAAATATTCTTGGAATACCTGTTCAAATTGTGCAAGTAGAACTGGCTCGTTGCTCAGGATATTCTCTGAGGACATCATGGATTATTAAGAATTTGTCGAAGTCTAATAACAGACGTTGCAATGCTTCAGCCGAGCAAATCACGAGAGGTTTTTTGTTGGTATTGTTGGGATGCACTTTATTTCAAGACTGATCAGGGATAAAGTGAAGGTAAAATATGTTTACTATTTACAAGATTTGAAGCAATTGGATAAATGGGCGTGTGGTGCGGGCACATTGGCTATTTATATAGGATTCTTAGCAAAGCAGCCACTTACGAGACCAAAGGTGTATGTGGATATCTCACTTTGTTGGAGGTACATCTAAATTTTTACTATTTTGTCTTATACATTATAATTATGAAGAAAACCTCGTGAGAAATGTGGTTTTTTCTTGTTTCTGCATGGATATACGAACATTGTCCCAAACAACGGACTCAAAAAAGGAGAGCGATCACCCGCGAGGATATCGGAACACAGAAATGGAATCTGTCATTCCACATGGCGGATGAAGCTGCAAATATTCAATTGAAGTATGTGAGGGGGGAGTTGGACAGTATGACCAAGGAAGATGTAAGTTTTGTACGTACTTGTAAACTGGAGTTTAAGTGAACGGACACACTTATGACTTTTGTTTTCCTTATCTTATTATTTGTAGTTTCTTTGGACCCCGTATCGCAAAAGGAGTGAGGATCCTACGAGGTTGCTTGGTTTTGTGGATGTCTAGTTGTTGACAACATGAAAGAGCCGTATCATCCAAACAGAGTTGTGAGACAGTTTGGCCGTGTGCAGGACAAGCCTGGATGTCCTATTCTTGCAAAGAGATTGTCTCGTATGAAAGTGCGAGCTTACCTTGCAAAGTTTGATAATCGGGACAAAGATTTTGAGGAATATAATTACCATCTTATTCCCAAAATTTGAGAGGCCCACGTGCGAAGAAGAATGGGCGATGCACGAAGGAATACGATGAATGGTACCAATCATCTGCAATAATCAAACTTAATCATGAATTGCCTTCGTCGGTCTTTGCAAGTGGTGAATACGAACAAGTATGGATCTATACACTCGTAATATATTACTTTTATGAATAATGCTTTAATCTTACTTATTTCACTTGCATAGGGTCGTTGGATGAGGAAAGCTATCGACTTGGGTGATGGATACTTGAGAAAGGGCTTGAAGGCAACAAAGAATGAGTTGTATCATGCATTGTAGGTTGTAGTGGACACACTCAAAGAAGGGGTTTCCGTGGGAACTGCTGATATGGAGATTGGTGAGACTTCATCGGGTGTGACAAAGAAAAGAAGTCTACAATTGTTGCGGATCGATGCCGAGAAAAAAAGAGCAAATCTAATATGGAGAAGGAAAAAGGAAGCTCAACGACGACATAGATACCGGGAAAAAGAAGAGCAAATCCGTCAGGAATCCCGGTGGTATTAAAATATGCGAACCAACCGATGTTGGAAGAGACAAATCTAAGGATGATGCCAAAGGAGGAAAGGGGAATGCAATTCTATTGGAGAAGGAAAACCGAAAGACAAGAAAAAAATGATTGTACTTCGATAATTGTCATATGTTTTATTTTATTTTGTGACAATTATCGTATGCTTTGACTATTATGTATTAAACATGTTTGATCGCCCGTATGGCTTTGACTATTATGGATTTTTATGATTGTATCTCATTCTTGTTAGTTATACTTCGGTTGTGGGATCTCAAAAGCTTCGACCATATCAAGGTCGAATCTCAATAGGTTCGACCATAGCAAGGTCGAATGCACTAGACCCGACCTCACTGAGGTCGATTCTCCCTGAATCTATCTTGGTTCATTTTACATGGTCAAATACCTCGCTTATACATCAATGTAAACCTCAAAAATTGTATTCTACGTGTTATAAGTGTTAGGCAAACAATGACACAAAGTTTCATGATTTTTAAAGGGTTTTTAAGAGATGCGATTATATAAAGTCGCATATATTTACGAGGGCAACAATGCAACAAACGACCTTAAGGCAGTCGAATGTACAAAATTTGACCTCCTGGGTGTCGATCCTAGGAGATACGACTTTACGTGAAGTCGATTCTTCCTGGATCGACACCCAGGGGGTCGTTTCTCTTGTTTTCAACCTCAAGGGGGTGGGTTCTCCTTGTTTTCCTTTTTTTAAAGCTCAAACCTTTACTTAACTCGTTTCAAACACGATTCAGTTTATAAACTAAGTTTTGAAACGATGATGAGCCGTATTTAAAGATGAAAATAACGCATCCGAGAGAAAATACAAAAGTGAGTTTTGTTTACAAAATAAACTTCCACCAACAACATAGTTCAAAAGGATGGTGGAGCAAAAGTGAAATTGGCAATATGAAAATAATATAATGCCTAGATCCGATATCCATCAATCTTTGACGTCAACGTGATCTGCAGAGCGACCATTAGGATATAACAATCTCTCTCCCTTGTCAACCCTTTCTCCAAACAGTTGTAGCCATGCAATGCTCACTTCTTTCGACACTTTAGAGGCTTCTTCCTCCCACAGATTGATCATAGGAGGTAGTGGACAATCATCTTTCATCATAACACACGCGTAGTGCTTATTCTTGTACAAAAGTGTGATATTCAAGGGATGCGGGGTTTTCGGCTTCTGTTTTGTTGGAAAACACGTTACAGTGTCGCCCTTAGATTGAGGACAAAACAAAGTCACAACGGCGTTGTACTTTTCCGATATAACCCAGTTCATTGGTGTCGTCTTCATCCAAAAATTTTCGGAGCATCTTCCTTTGCCTTTAAAATCGATTCCCTTTAAAAGTTGAACGCTCAAGCCTTTCATCCTAAACAATTTGTCATAGTGTTCGTCATTTCCTTTAAGCTCCAAAAACAAATCTCGCCTAATCTTAGGCCACTTATTCTCAGGCAAACCGATTGCCACAACAACAGCTCGATATCCACAATTACCATCACCTTTTACTTCAATGACACACTCGATGAATTCTTGAAATGGATCGGGTATATCTATACTCTTCTTGATAAGATTCTCCAATTTTGTGGAATCAACACTCCTCATGATAAGATTCTCCACTTTTGTGGAATCAACACTCGTCATACCGTCCTCCACTTTATTGCTCGCATTGTATGTTCTTGACCTTTTTCTTGTTTTATTTTCTTCTTTCACCTGATTTTGATTTTTCTCATCCACGTGTTCATGCAATGAGGGCAATCTTGTTGTTGAACGCTCGTCATTTTCCATCCTACGTTTAGTTGTTGCCTTCGCCTTCGGCCTCCCTCGAGGATTTATCTTCACTTTTGGTTTAATAAGCGTTGTTTTAGCCGGATCAACCACTTCTACCAGTCGTTGGACCATCTCCATTTGTTGTGTATTGGTTGAAGTGTTAAACACTTCAACGAAATAAGCAATATGTGGCGTTGGATCAATGATATCATCTCTTGATGGCCCATCCAATGATAACGTTTTCCAATGCTCATGAACACAATCCCGAGGTAGGGTTTCCCTAGTCTGTAAAATGCCAAACATCTCGTGTGCACAAGGTATCCCATGCGTTTTCCTAATCACACACTCACAATATGTTAAGTCCAAAGCAAATTTCTTCGACTTATCCACCTCTTCCTCGATCAACGTCAAAGCATCTAGTGACACAAACCCACGCAGATAGCGACACCATGTTTTCCCATCTAAGTTTGAAGGGCACTTTGTTCTTGATTTTTCAAATGATGCCATTATCTTTCGAAACTGTTGCACACACATGTTCGCTGTTTAGGGTGATTTTATGTGATTTATATCGTTGTATTTCGTAACAAATTCCTCCATATTCGTATAATTTGCATAGAAATTAAGGGTTTAATCGAATTATTGAGCAAATGATTTTTAAAAGTATTTAAGTGCAAATTTGGGTTAATTATGTGATTTTATTGGTAAATATCTTTATATATGTGATGTTACACTTTGCACGGTTTTATCATAATTGTAGGTATATAAATATATCTTGTGAAAGGATGGAACGAGCTAAAACGATGTTCATACCAAGACGTGGAGGGAGATGAGATTGAATTTGGAGTGAAGAGAGAGTGGACGGACGCCCAAAGAAATCGAACGTGCGATTGAGCCAATAAAGAGTGAACGAAAGTTTGAGGAGTGAACTGAGTCCGGATATGACAGATCTTTGAGATTTTATCGACGAAGCGCCCACTTATTAAACGGGCGCCCAAAGAAATTACTTAGTTAAACCGACCTTGATTCCTATAAATACAACGCATCATCTCAACCCTAGGCATCATCAGAATATTATCATATCTTATACAGAAAACCCTAATTCGAAGCTAGAGGCGTGCTCGGTCGATCGAGTGCCCCCGCCGGGTCGACCGAGGTTAGATTAGGTTTTTATTTTGTTTCGCTTTCTTTACGATTGTAACGATGCCGATCGGAGGTCGAGCAATTGCTCAAGCTCTGTGAAACCGCTTTCAAAGAGTTCTTTATTTTCAATCTTTGGTTTATTTTGTGATTTTAATTAAAGTCGATCTTTTTCTATATGCTTATTATTGTTATGCAATTTAAATCGAGAGATGTATTGTCATGTTGATGTTTGCTATGTGACGAGAGTCGGTGTAAACCTAGATCACCATAGAAAGATTGGATCTTTAACCTATATATAACGAGAGTTGTTAGGTTAGAAATCTAGGTTGCTAGATTGAATAAATCTTACACCTTGGTTATGAAAGCGTTAATATGACGAGATTAATAGACGAATTATCTAAGAGATTAGGAATTCAAACCTACGATAGGTGAATCACGATTTGAGTTAAATCATCACAGGATAACCATAGGGAGGAAATTGAGGGTTGCGGGAACGGTGGATCATTGCTTGTTCGTTGTTTAATCACCATGATCATCGTCACAACTTTATAGTTGTTTATTGTTTTTTTCTAGTTTATAGTTTAGATTTAGGTTTCGCAACTATCTTTCCTGGCTTTGGGTTCTAGATCCTCTGCCCAGTTTATCGTTTTCGTTTTTAGTTCTGTTTTGTGTTATTTTAATCGTGACAAATTTTAGAAGAATTAATAACTAGATAAACAACCTCGATTCCCTGTGACTCGACTCCGGTACTAACCTCTATACTACGATCCCTGCACTTGGGGTAAACCGGATTTATTTTTATTACTTGTTTGCTTTTCATTAGATAAAATCCGAGACAAGTTTTTGGCGCCGTTGCCGGGGAATCGGTACGGTTGTCTAGTTTTTATTAATTTTTCTGTTTTTGTTACTAACTTTTCGTAGATAGATTTCTGTTTCTTTTTTTTTTCCGTACCTTTTCTGTTTCTTTATCTTTACTAAAAAAAAAGAAAAGAGAAAGTTGTTTTGGTTGCTAGGGTTTCTGAGGTTTTGAATTTACTAACGTGGTAACTGTTGGGGAGATTTTGCATCATTAAAACAAAAGAAAATTTATAAACCTATACTACCATGCAAAACTACCTCCTAACCGGCCGAATACCGGTAGTTGCTAGTAAAGTTGGATAAGTACGGGTATCGATCCTCGTGAAAAGGGATATTGAATCTAACGTCATTAATTCCTCTTTATTAAAACACATAACTAATCCTAATCTAAAATGGAAAATAACTGGACAGAGGATTGTTAATCCAAAGCCGTGAAGGATAATTAAGAACCAAAATAAATAAAACTATAACTACTAAAAACAAGAAACTAACTAACGAACATGATAATGATTGAAGTAAATCAACATGAAACAAATCATGATCCACCATCCCGCAACCCTTAATTTTCTCCTAGATTATCGTGATAATGATTTAATTCAAGTTGTGGTTTCACCTATCAAACGTATGAATTCCTACTTTCGTAGATGAATTACCCTATCAATCTCTATCTTTCGATTTACGGAGATTAACGATCATAAAATAAAACAAGGTGCAAGATTTATCGATCTAATAACCTAGACATTCAACCTATCAACTTTCGCTTGACATAGGTTAAAGATCCAATCTTTCCTATGGTGATCTAACGGTTACGCAACTTTCGTATTTTGTATACGATCGAACATGCACATCTTTCGATATAAATGCAATAAACAAATAATCAAAGGAAAGATACAAACTTTAAATAAAATCATTCATAAAATCATCCAAGAGAAGAAACAAAAGTCACGAGAACAGAGATTACATGGTCGCTCCAGCTTTGATGACTTCAAGCCTTCATCATGCTCGAACAAGAAGGAAAAAGTACAAAATAAAAGACCTAATCTAACCAACCTCCGGCCGACCAAGCATGGAGCTTGGCCGGCCGGGCTGCTGCTGCTCGACCCTTTAAGTGCAAAGAAAAGCTGCTGCGTATGTAATGTATATCTATTAGGGTTGCATTGTGCGGTGCTTTTATAAGGTTGAAAGGCGGCTGAATGAAATAAGGTATGTCGGTCGCTACAAAGAAAAACTTGAACGGAGGGTGGACGAACGCTTGCTTGTAGTTTGCGCACTCAGATTGATTTCCGCCTTGAACGCCGGTTTAAAATCTTGGACGACGCTTGAGTTCGACCAAATTCCTTCGATTGGAATAAAACTTCTAAAATTCATATCTTGAGTTGTAGACCTCCAAAAATTATGATCCGAATGTCATAATTAAGCCCTCGGGAAAATCTACAACTTTCATTAAGGACTCTTCTTCAGAAAACGCCTTTTTGATTAGCCCGTCGTATCCCGAGTATATTTTGGAATTTTCCAATATCACAGCATCATTATCCAAACTTGTAACGCTCATATCTCGGGCCTCGTAAGTCGGAATGAAGTGATTCAAGATCCTGTAGAATCCTCTCTTCAAGCCCTACAACTCTTCTCTTGAGGTCGAGAGTCAAATCAGTGTATATCATATCAAGAACTGCGTCGGAAGTTCGGCTGCTTGAATGCTTCATTCCAAGCTTTATCTCCATCTTTATCCTCTTCCAAGTCAAAAACATGTATCTACATTGCATCCAAACACCACAAAAACGTAACAATATCCAAAACCATATAAAACAATCAAATAATCATATAAATTGATACGTTTTCATATTTAACTCTTTAAATCACCATTCACTCAATATTTCACTATAAACCTTGAATTCTATGAAAAGCATACGTATATGGGGGAAATTGAGGTGAAATATATCCTTAAAAACACTACAATTTGACCCTTAACAACACCCCCACACTTAAACTTTTGCTCGTCCTCGAGTAAAACACCCTCACACTTAAACCTTGCTCGTCCCGAGCAAAACAAAACAAGAACATACTATCAAGAATCCACATAACCTGACACGAGATATAGTCAAAATCATGACAAGCTAGTATTCAGCAAATCGACCTCACTCGGTGATGTGTGTGCAGAACCTACTAAACTTCCACCGATCCTCTCTTGATATAATACATCAAGCACTAACAGTTATCCGGTCAACTAAACGAAAACTTCATTCTATCTACAGCACTTACCCTACAAAAACTAATTACCAAGAACATAGTAACTAGCTCACAATTAAATTCCTTTGCTTAGTACCAAGAAAATACCTCTCGGGTCTCTACTGGGTTTAGATCAACTTGACTTAGAATTCCAAAAAAAAACTTATATTTTATATTTCCTATCGTCGCGTCTCAAAAGTATAACACACTCCCCTACATTAGAGACAGTCACCCTGAGATCACTCGAACCCATACTGTCCAAGGTAAACCACACTCCCCATTTGGGGCAGTATCCAAATGGACTCGAGGTGATAGTTACAAACAAAATTCCCGCAAAGAAATTTTATTCATTTATTATTTATAGATATATATATTTTTATATTTTTCAAACTCTTCGAAACTCATGGGTCAAATATTATTTCTAACACATTCAAGACTCTCAAAGTTCTCAAGAACACTAAGGTATTGAGATTCTAATCTGTGAGTATAGCACAAGTTCTTAACTTTCATTAATGCTAAATAAGTGTTATCTCAGATCAAGAATTAACTTTCCTTTAACTAACCGGAAACTATTCTATATTTGGCTCTTCATCTAATCGGTTCGTGAAATGAAGTTCAAGTGAGTATCGACTTACTAAACCTATTCTCAGAACATGCTATGACTACTGATAACAACTAAAGGGTGCCAGATTATAAAACTAGCATGCCAGTGAAATGTTACTCAGGACGAAACAAAAATTTTGAAAAATTAAGCACTTTTCATAGAAATATAACTACTTAGAGCAAATGAATGTAGATACACATAAACCATCCCTCCCCCACACTTAAATTACAGCATGTCCTCATGGTGTGCAAAAATAAAAAGAAACAGAAAACTTAGCTGATTCGTTGTTCGAAAGGGAGCTATTCTGGAAGTGGGTCGACCTCACCCAGAAATGCTTGAAGAAATCAGTAGATTGTGGACCATCCACCAGAAAACTGATATCGTCTAAAAACTCACAATAGCTAATGCAAATACCCTGCACACTTGATAAACATGAAATACCTCGGGGATAGGGGGAAGATAACATATAAAGCACAGGAAAGGAAGTCTAGAGAATTTTTAGATTAAGCTCATATAAAGATGGACATATACATGGAATATTACAAAATAGTAGGCTAGGTGCAACTATATGAAAATGCATTACAATGCAATCTACGTGAAAAATCCTAAAATAAAATAAAAACGAGGTAGTATTACGGAAACCGAGGAAGCTAACTACACTCAAAAAGAAAATAAACTAGTGGTATTACGAAAACCGACAAAGGACTACACTTAAGAAAAATAAAAGGAAAAATAGAAAAACAATGCAACTATATGAAATGCAACTAAATGAAATGCATTTAAATGATATGCAAAAAGAAATAAAATAAAAGAAAGAAAACTAGCCCACTATATGCAACACGACATATATATAAACGCTCTACCACATAATGACAAAGTTACGATAAACGACATGCTGTCATTCACTAGTGCCGACGCGCCTTAAGACTTATCGAAAGTGATAGACTTATGGAAACCAACAAATATCTATCTAAACAGTATAACTCATATGGAGAAAGGACGTAGCATACGGAAAACCGGCGTAGCTACCCATATGAACTATAAAAACAAAGGAAGCACGTAAGTCTTAAAAGCTTAAAAGATTCATCGGAGCGGTATGTAGCATACGGGAACCAACAAGAGCTACTAATTAACCATAAGAACAATTTTATAGCTTACGAGAACCGATAAATCACTATAACATGCCTAGATGAATCATATATAAGGAATTGATCAATTATCTAACATGGATTCATAGATGGAAAGGTAAAAACATATAAGTTCGTGGCATCTATGTAAAAATCAATTAGCCACGTAAGCTCGAATGAAAAATCCACATCAAATAAAAGCATTGAAAATAAAATCAAGAAATTTAGAACCTGGATTGAACCCGGATTTAACGCTCACTTAGCGCTCGTGAATCGACGGGCGTTCCCTTGCGTACGCTGTCTCGCTTTGAAACCGACCGGACGGGCGTTCGTAAAGTATGACGCTGCCTGGTCCTCTAAATCGTAACAGATTGAAAATATTTGAACGGACGAGCGCCCAATACTTCCCAACGCTGCTCACATGCAGATGAAGAATCGGGCGGGCGCCCAACAATGCGACGCCGCCCATACAACAAGAATGCACAGAGACAAGAGGAAAACACAAAGAAACCCTAAATACTTATGAACACAACACAAAGAACACGTATCACAAAGACATCACCTTATCAAATTAAGCACAGGGGTTAGACTAGGTAACACATAAACATATAAACTTCACGTAAAACAAGTTGAGTAAAAACTTTTGCACATTCTTAACCTAACGGTCATCAAACACGGCAAAATAAAAACTCTCAACTTGGTATACGCTACTTTTATTAAAACGAAAAATAAACGTAACAAAATCGAGAAATAACAAGATCGATTCAACATGACACCTATTCCCGGCAACGGCGCCACTTTTTTGTTGGGGAGATTTTGCATCATTAAAACAAAAGAAAATTTATAAACCTATACTACCATGCAAAACTACTCTCCTAACCGGCCGAATACCGGTAGTTGCTAGTAAAGTTGGATAAGTACGGGTATCGATCCTCGTGGAAAAGGGATATTGAATCTAACGTCATTAATTCCTCTTTATTAAAACACATAACTAATCCTAATCTAAAACAGAAAATAAACTGGATAGAGGATTGTTAATCCAAAGCCGTGAAGGATAATTGCGAACCAAAATAAATAAAACTATAACTACGAAAAACAGTAAACTAACTAACGAACATGATAATGATTGAAGTAAATCAACATGAAACAAATCATGATCCACCATCCCGCAACCCTTAATTTTCTCCTAGATTATCGATAATGATTTAATTCAAGTTGTAGTTTCACCTATCAAACGTATGAATTCCTACTTTCAGTAGATGAATTCGCCTATCAATCTCTATCTTTCGATTTACGGAGATTAACGATCATAAAATAAACCAAGGTGCAAGATTTATCGATCTAATAACCTAGACATTCAACCTATCAACTTTCGCTTGACATAGGTTAAAGATCCAATCTTTCCTATGGTGATCTAACGGTTACGCAACTTTCGTATTTTGTAAACGATCGAACATGCACATCTTTCGATATAAATGCAATAAACAAATAATCAAAGGAAAGATACAAACTTTAAATAAAATCATTCATAAAATCATCCAAGAGAAGAAACAAAAGTCACGAGAACAGAGATTACATGGTTGCTCCAGCTTTTGATGACTTCAAGCCTTCATCATGCTCGAACAACAAGAAGGAAAAAAGTACAAAATAAAAGACCTAATCTAACCAACCTCCGGCCGACCAAGCATGGAGCTTGGCCGGCCGGCTGCCGCCGCTTTCGACCACTTTAAGTGCAAAGAAAAGTCACAGCGTATGTAATGTATATCTATTAGGGTTGCATTGTGCGGTGCTTTTATAAGGTTGAAAGGCGGTCCGAATGAAATAAGGTATGTCGGCCGCTACAAGAAAAACTTGAACGGAGGGTGGACGAACGCTTGCTTGTAGTTTGCAGACTCAGATTGATTTCCGCCTTGAACGCCGGTTTAAAATCTTGACGACGCTTGAGTTCGACCAAATTCCTTCGATTGAAATAAAACTTCTAAAATTCATATCTTGAGTTGTAGACCTCCAAAAATTATGATCCAAATGTCATAATTAAGCCCTCGGAAACTCTACAACTTTCATTAAGGACTCTTCTTCGAAAACGCCTTTTGATTAGCCCGTCGATCCCGAGTATATTTCGAATTTTCCAATACCACAGCATCATTATCCAAACTTGTAACGCTCATAGCTCGGGCCTCGTAAGTCGGAATGAAGTGATTCAAGATCCTGTAGAATCCTCTCTTCAAGCCCTACAACTCTTCTCTTGAGGTCGAGAGTCAAATCAGTGTATATCATATCAAGAACTGCGTCGGAAGTTCGGATGCTTGAATGCTTCATTCCAAGCTTTATCTCCATCTTTATCCTCTTCCAAGTCAAAAACATGTATCTACATTGCATCCAAACACCACAAAAACGTAACAATATCCAAAACCATATAAAACAATCAAATAATCGTATAAATTGATACGTTTTCATATTTAACTCTTTAAATCACCATTCACTCAATATTTCACTATAAACCTTGAATTCTATGAAAATCATACGTATATGGGGGAAATTGAGGTGAAATATATCCTTAAAAACACTACAATTTGACCCTTAACAACACCCCCACACTTAAACTTTTGCTCGTCCTCGAGTAAAACACAATTTGACCCTTAACAGTAACTAGGGTGAGAGTCAAACGAGGGGTCGAGTTTCTCTTTATTGTGCATCATGTTAGGGGCCAGACGAGCGCTTTGTCCTTTCCAAACGCCTGCCTCGCTTCAGGTAGGTTCCAAACGCAAGGCCCATAAGGAGTGGACGCCCGTCCACCAAACGCACTCACTTCAGATATGTTTTGAGAGCACTGCATTTAGCGCCTGCCTTGTCCGAACGCCCATCCAAAGGCATCGCTTTTAGTGAATAGAATTTGATTTTGATACATGCTTCCGTTATTTGACATGGATGTTTTAATGTGAGCCTCTGGGCCTTTATATATGCGTAGATGTTCGTTCTTTCACCAGTATGGTTATTTCTCCATCTATTGCGGTCCATGTTGAGTGATTGTTTGTGTTTTGAGTCCATTGATGTGGCATGGCTTCTTTCTTTTACATCCCCCATGTATCTATTGCATACTTTTGGTATGTGGACCACGTCCCATGCAGGTTTTTCGTTGTTTTCTGTTTCTATGACTTTGGGTACATGGGATGCGTTTATGAGAGGATGTCACGAAATTTATTCACGAAATTCAGTAAGGCCCTACTATTGGTGACACTGGAGCACCCTACTAGACGTGATTCTACTATGATTTATGCTGCTCCTTTTGTAGTCTATCTAGGGTGTTAGGGTTGTTTAGGGGTTGGCTTTTCTGATATGATTCATCTGTACTTTAGTTGAAGCTACTGTGGGTTTTCCGTTGCCATTACTCATTGATGAATCTTGTAAGCCTTAACGCGCATTTGCAATCGCCGCTTGGAGTTTGATATTTCTGAATGCAGATGTTGGACCATATTTGTATTGTAAGCCTCTGTGGCTTGATATTTGACGCTTCGATGCCCTGTGTTTTCCCTGTGTGGTGATTTTTCCATCTGAGCAATTATATCATGTGCTTATATCTTGTCTATCATTATTTTTGCATGTTATATTCCCTTGTGTCCCCCGAGATATTGCCATGTTTGTTCAAGTGTGCAGGATATTTTAGATAGCAATTGTGAGCTTTTAAACGATGTCGCTTTTCGGTGGATGGTCCACGCCATCGATTTCTTCAAGCGCTTCGATCTCGACTCGCGACCACTTCCAGTGCCAAATTCAACTACAATCACCTAAGTTTTTCTTATTCGCACAAATACGAGGACATGTTGTTATTTAAGTGTGGGGAGTAGTAAGGATTGGTTGGTTGTACCTACAAAATGTGCTTAATTCATTATGCTTATTATGCTTACCACCATTCTTCAAAAATTCAAAAAAAAATTCAAGTTTTTTTTAAAGAAAAACATCCGTCCCGAGCATGAGTTTATTTTGGCTTACTTACATGTTATATTCCCATACTTGTGCTCAGTTGACTAGTATTTTAGCATAGACCTTTGATAAATAAGCCTTTACTCAATTCTTTTCACATAAGCCTCTTCGATGACGAAATAACTTAGAAACTGTACCCATTTAAACCGATGATGTTTGATTCTCGTTATCGACCGCTCGCTTAGTGCTAATGTCATGAAAATTGTAATATGTGCGTAGTTGGAATTAAAGTAGGAAGTATCGTGAATATACCAAGCCTCGAATGTGATAAGTGAAACGTAATTCATCGTGCTTTGGAAAAGTTGTTTTAAAATTGAAATTGGGTGTGTCGGAGTCGGTCGATGATTGGAGTGAGGTAGGGCGATCTCGAATGTCCTATACCACTATGATGACCAAAAGCTCACGACAAATCGTAAGAAGTCGCTTTATGATTTGAGTAAGGTAGGGTATATCCCGAATGTCCTATTCTCGCTATGACGGGCAAGAGCTCATTCGATGTGTGTTTAAATGTGAAAGATAAATTAAATCAACTTATATAAGGAATTTGGTATGAATAAGTGAAAGACTTAGTTATCGCCTACCTTATCCCCAAAGATAGACCAAGGTATATGTTGTGGAATATATCCTCCTGGTACGATCGAAAAGATTTCGAAAACACATGTATTACTCTAGTCATGACGTGAGTAGTTTTGTAGGCGTATGTATAGTCAGAGTGATTCATTATCTGTCTTTAATGGGTATTGGTTGGTTAGCTTGATTTTAATTGTCAAGTGTGGAATCGGTGGAAGTTGAAGAAGGCTTTGCACACACTACACATTCGAGTAATCGTTTATTACATGGGATGTATGTTTTTTTTTATGCTAGTCGACCGGTTGTGATTTGATATATGGGATTTAATGTGGTTCAATGTTCAAGTAAGTACATGGTTTTCTTGTTTTGTTTTGCTCGGGACGAGCAAAAGCTAAGTGTGGGGGAGTTGTTTAGGGTGATTTTATGTGATTTATATCGTTGTATTTCGTAACAAATTCCTCCATATTCGTATAATTTGCATAGAAATTAAGGGTTTAATCGAATTATTGAGCAAATGAGTTTTAAAAGTATTTAAGTGCAAATTCGGATTAATTATGTGATTTTATTGGTAAATATCTTTATATATGTGATGTTACACTTTGCACGGTTTTATCATAATTGTAGGTATATAAATATATCTTGTGAAAGGATGGAACGAGCTAAAACGATGTTCATACCAAGACGTGGAGGGAGATGAGATTGAATTTGGAGTGAAGAGAGAGTGGACGGACGTCCAGCAAACTGAACGTGCGTTTGAGCTGAATGAAGAGTGAATGAGCGTTTGAGGAGTGAACTGGCGTCCAGATATGACAGAGCTTTGGAGATTTTACTTGACGAAGTCCCACTTTATTAAACGGGCGCCCAAAGAAATTTACTTAGTTAAACCGACCTTGATTCCTATAAATACAACGCAAAGATCTCAACCCTAGGCATCATCGTAATATTATCATATCTTATACGAAAACCCTAATTCGAGCTAGAGGCAGGCTCGGTCGACCGAGTGACCCTGCTCGGTCGACCGAGGGTTAGATTAGGTTTTTATTTTGTTTCGCTTTCTTTACTCGATTGTAACGATGCTAATCGGAGGCCGAGCAATTGCTCAAGCTCGTGAAACCGCTTTCAAGAGGTTCTTTATTTTCAATCTTTGGTTTATTTTGTGATTTTAATTAAAGTCGTATCTTTTCTATATGCTTATTATTGTTATGCAATTTAAATCGAGAGATGTATTGCTGTTGATGTTTACTATGTGACGAGAGTCGGTGTAAACCTAGATCACCATAGGAAAGATTGGATCTTTAACCTATATATAACGAGAGTTGCTAGGTTAGAAATCTAGGTTGCTAGATTGAATAAATCTTACACCTTGGTTATGAAAGCGTTAATCTTTAAGGATCGAGAGATGACGAGATTAATAGACGAATTATCTAAGAGATTAGGAATTCGAACCTACGATAGGTGAATCACGATTTGAGTTAAATCATCACAGGATAACCATAGGGAGGAAATTGAGGGTTGCGGGAACGGTGGATCATTGCTTGTTCGTTGTTTAATCACCATGATCATCGTCACAACTTTATAGTTGTTTATTGTTTTTTTTCTAGTTTATAGTTTAGATTTAGGTTTCGCAACTATCTTTCCTGGCTTTGGGTTCTAGATCCTCTGCCCAGTTTATCGTTTTCATTTTTAGTTCTGTTTTGTGTTATTTTAATCGTGACAAATTTTAGAAGAATTAATAAACTAGATAAACAACCTCGATTCCCTGTGACTCGACTCCGGTATTAACCTCTATACTACGATCCCTGCACTTGGGGTAAACCGGATTTATTTTTATTACTTGTTTGTTTTTCATTAGATAAAATCCGAGACATTCGCCACCGATTTCCACCCGGTTGCCATGTCGCAATTTGAAGTACGTAACCAATTCTTTAAAACTGCATGAGCCCCCTCAACCTTGCTAGTGTGGGTGTTCCCAAGATGGAACACTTTATTCGTCCAAACATTCACGTATTGTTCTTTGCAATCGCCTACCAATTTTCCTCCAGGTAATTGAATACACTCACGCTTACGTTGGTCTTTATTTCTGCCACTCCAGCCAAGTAATCTTCTTCGGTGTCATTGTATATAATTCTCTTCCACATCTTCTCAATCTCAGCGGATGCTTCTACACTTAATGACTGTCTAAGCTTCGCTTGCACTGCTTTCTCTACGTGCCACCGGCACAAAAGATTTTTACATGTTGGAAATACTGGCAGACATTAAAGCTTGTTCTTTGTCAGTAACAATCACTTTAACCGGAGTGTCAATGGTGATAAGTGCCTCGTGAAGCTTTCGTAAGGCCCATTCGTAACTCGAAGTTGTCTCATTTGCTAGAAAAGCAAAACCAATTGAGAATGTCATGTTGGTAGAGGTGACCCCAACAATTTGTAGAAAGGGAAACTTATACTTAGTTGTCTTGTAAGTACAATCGATCTGGTACACATGTGGAAAATTCTTCACCAATGAGAACGAGTCCTTTGGAACCCAAAACACATGTGTTCTCCATCTTGTAAGTAACGAAAAAACACATCCTCTTCATGAGCCTTGTAAAAGACCTCTTGAATTACTGTCCGATTGTTTCTCTCTAATTTTTTCAACTTCACTCTTTGATTGTAGATTGTTTGCACAGAAGTTTCATTCTTTTCAGCCTATCCCTCAATGCCTTGAGTATATCTTTAGGGCATGCTCCGCTCTTCGTCAAACTCTTAACAAGGTCTATCTCTTCTTTTGACAAACGCCCCTTGAACGAATGTCCCAAATCTGAATTGTTCAAATCATGGTTGTGAAAACCATTTTTCACACTCACCCACCACCCGCTGACTGCCTTCTCACTCTTGAATAACAAAAGGAATGGACACACACATTTTTTTGAGAAAGTATTCTGGGGCTTATCTTTCCCAACACCTCCATCCTTCTTCACATAGTCCTTGCGCGCGTCGCCACCCCTTTCACAAGCGTGTTTCACATAAGGACTTCGACCTTCTGAGTAGTATGACTTCCACCTGATTAGTGCAATCCCAATGTTGCTTGAAACTTCTTTCATCCATTCAATAGCTTCTGTGTCAGTGTTGAATACCTACACATGTGAGTATTACCAACAATTAGCGATCGTGGGATTAAGTTTTCACATATAACGTCACATCGGTGAATATATAATTACCTGTTCAGTAATGAATGCATCACCGGTATAAATATTGTTTGGTGTATTTTCATCTACTACCACTAACGCCATGTTTTGGTTCAACAATTCTAATGCGATGATTTCATCCTCACTAGGGAAGTTGTCATCACGACCATCATTTTGGCTAATGTTGTCGTCTACCTGTAATGTTATAAGTTATCGTCAAATCATGAATAATTGTAGTAAACAACGTTAAAACTTAACAAGTAAAAATACAATGGTACTTGTACATTGACATGAACTTCGGTCTTGGTTCCTTCGGCAATCCCATCTAAATGTGGCAAATCTCGAATTATATCGTCCATGTTTGTTGATTCTCGGACGTTTTCAACTTGTTCACTTGTTTCACAAAATTCTCCACCGATCTAATTCATCCAAAACCCACATAAGACGATAAATATATCAATATTCATCACCAAAGTCGATTGCCACCCGTAAAAAACGCCATAATAGGGTGCACATACCTTGGACAAAGTCCAAGTGTGAAACATTTTAGACATTCGATCCTGTCAAGGTCGAACTAGCCACATGCGACCCTGACAGTGTTGCATATATTAGTGACATGCGACCTTTACCAGGGTGGAATCTATGAAATCCGACTTTGGTAAGGTTGTATCGATCTGGGCGAAATCTAGCTTTGAAAAGGCTTAAACTTTGGCTAGAAATCATTCACCAAACACAAAATGAGAGTTCAATATCCTGATTTCATGTACATTATTGCATTTTGAAATGTTAATCTAAGGAAAAGAACATCAAATAGGTTATTGATTTCAAAAGTACCTTCTCATCCATGGTGTTGGAAACCCTATTTTCTCCAAGATGTGATTTTGATTCCTTGCCTTCATCCATTGAAAATTGTTATAGACCCTCCAAAGAAGCTTTTTTTTTGTTGTGCTATTGATTGATTTGGTGTAGATATTATTATGAGGAAAAAAAATTGGTGAGGATGATGAAACAAAGGTGTAGATGAAGAAGATGGAGAAGAAGAAGATTAGAAGATGAAAAAAAGTTTGAAGATGATGTGGGTTTATGATGATGATGAAGATGAAAGATTTGTGAAGGTGGTGCTAATTTATGAAGATAAGGGTTTGTGAAATGGGTTTAATGAAGAAGAAGGTGTTTATGGTGGGAAATTTTGGGGTTTGTAGGTAGAGGTTTGTGATATAATGTAGGTAAAAATAGGGGGACTAATTCGTGATAAAAATAAATTGGTGTGAAAATAGTTATAAAGTTTGGTGTAGAGGTAGAAATTGTGGTGTAAATAAAGAGTGAAATAAGTTTCAAAATCATTGTGGTGTTAATGTAGATTTTTCATTTAGGTGTGGTGCAAACTATAAAGTGGTGCAGCGGTAGGTTTGATGTGGTGCGAATAATAACTCCTTTTATTATGACGTGAGACCTATTGAATCATATGAGTCCCAAAAAAAATAATAGTTTAAAAGTTTGTTGTGGCATTTTTATCCATATTTTGTTGTGCCACAAACAGTTCTCTTTATATATATTTTCTAAAAGCCCGATATACGAGACCGACTGGCCCGAATCGCGACAGGCTGTCAGCAGAGCCTAACTTTTAGTCAGAAGCAAAGCGAAAATTTGTATAGTCAGGTGTGTTTGGTTAAAGGGACTAATTGTATTGAACTGAATTAGACCTTTTTTTTTGGGGAGAATTATTCTGAAGGATAAAAACATTTGTGAAATTAGCATTAAGGACATGCATATTTTTTTTACAGTAAAAATGACAATTTTTAGATGTTAAGTACCAAAATACCCCTTAAATCAATAGAAAATAAACTGCACAAACTACCTCTACCCACTATCATGCACACCGAAAGAGAGGAGTAAATTTTTTTTTTTTTTTTTTTTTTTTTTTGTGATTGAAGTGGAACTACATGATATATATACAAAAAAGCTACATCCCCCGAAATGAATCACAAAAAGAACACCGAAAATAAATTAGAGCCGTGTATTTTTTCAATGACATGACCTAAAGAAAGAAATAAAAATAAAGGAATGGTGGTGATGTAGTCTCGGTAGCTTTTCGGGAGTATTCTTCGGTGACTGTAGCTCTATCCATATATATATATATATATATATATATAAATATCTCACAATTTTTTTACTCGAAAATTAGTAGTGACGATCGGCAGTAGTGGCAATAATTAGTGTCAGACAATGTGTCACTATTAATTGTCACACCGATTCACCGAAATTACATAATTAATTTCATTTAATTTGTCAATAACAATTGACACTACGACAGTTGTGACAATAACCAGTGTGAGTCAATGTGTCACTACTAAATTTCACATCAATTCATAGATAATACACAACTAGTGTCATTTAATTTGTCACTACCATTACACTACGAAAGTAGTGACAATAAACAGTGTGAGTTATCACATCGATTCACCGAAAATACAACTAGTGTCATTTAATTTGTCACTACCAATTATCACTATGACAATTAATAGCAATATATTGTCTGACACTGATTATTGTCACAGTGAAAATTAGTAGTGTTAAAGTGATTGAAAAGTATCAAAAAAATCAAAATCGAGGATAATAATTGTAAACGTACATCATTATAAAAAAATTAAATAAGATATATATATATATATATATATATATATATATATATATATATATATATTAGGTTAAAAGGATCGATTTTATATATATCAAAAACAAGAAATGTTCAACTTTACAAAGAGAAGACAACGCTCTACCATCTACCATATGTACTTCGACTACATTTTATTATACCAAGCTAAATGTAGTTCTCTCGCTTTTCTAACAACTTTGTCTACGATAACAAAACACGGAGGGGGGGTCGTCATCGGGATCAAAAACAGCTTTGTTGCGCCAAGACCAAATGTCACGTGCGGTTTCGCTAAAGATCAAACGCCATAAGTTTACGTCAGATTCCCGGGAGAGGTCTAACGATAAGCATAAGTCTAGCCAAGTGGTGATTGAATCACATGATCTGAAAAGACTCCATTTATTTCTGTAACGCCCCACTCCCGGACACCGAGTCCTTAACCGGAAAGAGCGCTCGGCACAAATATTATCAAATAAATTCAATAATATATGTAAGCCTTACGTCATCATCAGAACTAAAACGACGCGGAAGATAAAATGACTCGGGAAAAAAAAAACAAAAGATCGAACACACGGTTTTCAATGCTGTGAAAAACTAAATCCAATAAAGAATACTAAACCAACCAACATTCAAATCCAAAGGAACTTAAAAGGAACTAATCCAAAAGAAAGAACAACATTGTTCAAAACTGGAAATAACTGTTTTAAAAGAGACAAACTAAATGATCTAAGTCTTCGAACTCCAACTCAAACATCATCGTCATCAAAGAACTCATCAGCGGTAACCACCTGTTCATCTTCTTTGGGGAAAGGGAAAGACAAAGATAACGTAACGGGGTAAGTACAAAAGTACTCAGTAACGCGTAGAAGATCGTATAACTATGATCTCATAAAGAATTAAAAGCAACGTCGTCTTTTATTAATTCATTTCCGTTATTAATCTTAGCTAACTATCATATTATGTTCATAGCATAACATGAGGTTCCAAAGGGTATCTAGCCTAGCTCAAGTTTGTTACATCATGAATAACAAGGGCACTACGCCTAGTAATAGGATGTACTAGGACAACTGGGTGCAACCTACTTAGAGACTTGCTCTAGTAGCCCCGGGAATATCTGAGTCCCGATGGTGTGATGACCGGCAGAGTGCACCAGACGCTTTATCTGGCCAATCGATTGACCGGCGTGGCATACGATCTACTTTGTGCAGTCGAGGACACATCGCGATATTGTACTATGCCTTACCAAGCATTGCATGATGTTTAAGATTTTAATCTAGCACATACGCTTGATTAGATGTTTAACTAGCCACCTAAGTGTTTTCGTAAGCTCCTCACACTTCCTACCCTCGTATTTAGACCTCTGTACACGGACAAGCCCTAGCAATTACACAGACATCGATAAACCCTAGCCTATCGAAGCTCAAGGCAAATCCGAAGCTTCCAGTGGTCCCACACTTCATCTTTTTAGGGAATCCATGTGGTGCCGGAACTAAACGCACCAAAAGCTAATTCAGAGCTTTGTCACATAGGGTTAAGCAGTAAAAATCATGTTATAAAGCCTGAGAAGCAAGCTGACATCACAAGACAATAGAAAACTAGAGACACAGACCAAACGCCCGTCCAAAGATCAACGCCCGTCCAAAAGACCGAACGCCCGTCCCACCTTCAAGCCATCACATCTCAGTATGAAAATCGCTTCTTGACGCGCCGTCCGAAAGTCCGACGCCCGTCCAATTTGCGAAGAAGCGACGCCCGTCCATTAGGCCGGCGCCCGCTTCACCCAAACTCAATTCAATCTCAGATCCAAATCTTCACTCAACGCCCGTCCGTCGAGAATCGGGCGCTCGTCCACCTGGGATTTTCCCAGATTTCACGCAACTTTTCTCTGCGATCTCCATCCCATATACAACCCAAGACTCGATTTTTAGCAGTTAAAAACAAAGCAGAAAAACCAACAAATTGCCTACAACCTTACGAGAACTTAGCCATACGATAAGAAAACCACGTTACCTTGATTTTGCGAGCTACAACGATCCACGCAACCAAAGTTTTGAAAAAGGTTAAACCTTTAACCTCAAACCTAAAACGATCAAACCCAAAACCGTCACTACGGCTTAGACTCGAAAAACGTCATTAAACCATGAAGAACGACCACTAAATCAAAACGATGAAGAAACTTACGTTAACGGTTCTAGGGATTGTTGGTATCCAAACGATCCTCCCAGTAAGCGGTGATCCTTTTCTCTTGATGAATCTGCTCAAACGAACGACGGATTAACCTTGGGATTCAAAAGCTTCTCTCTCTCTTTTTTTTGAAACTTGCGCCTCCTCAAAATAGATGCGCCCTTCTCTTTTTTTTTTGACAAAAGTGATTAGGTTAATTTAGGATTATTTCCTTTTTATACATCCCAAATTTTCCTAATTATTATATAATTCCTTAATTATCCCCCTTTTTCTTTTATAAAACCTTTAAAAACAAAAGAACGTAATATTCCGATTTATTAAAAGACCGAATTGCCCTTTATCCAAAGATCGGGATATTACAATTTCCATCGATGATAAGCTTCCAAATGTTCCAGACCCAATCACAGTCACGTAGGGCATGAAGAATCGTTTCACTGTTGGATAATATTGAAGCAAATAGGGCAGTGGTCACTTTAGGAACGTGGTCCCTCAAAAAAAGTTGGCGGTTTGCTTTTTCAGGAACGTCTAGGTTTTTTTTTTTTTAAACCTGATTTTAAAAGCATTTGTAAATAGAGGGTTAATTCTGATTTCACAAAATATGCATGTTCTTAACACTAATTTCACAAATGTTTTTGTCCTTTTTAATAATTTCTCCTTTTTTTTGCACGGTTACTTTTACACTATTAATCATTATGTAAAACTTATTGATCATGTACTACTTAATTCTTTTGATCTTGCATGGTCCCTCCTCATTAAGGAGCACGTCGGATGAATAACAGGTACGTGAAAAGGGTACTTCAGTCAGTAGAGTTTATTATTACACCCGACCAGTCGATTTGTCATGCATGTGACAATAAAATAAAACAGTTTTATTTTTATATACACACGGCGCACATCTGACGGTCGAGTCCTCCAATAGAGACTCTCTGCCTAAGAATTTTCCCGCGAAAAGATAAAACATTTCTTTAATCTTTTATGTACACGTGTCTCTTATCCAATGGTGCTACTCATTGATTACTCATTACATAAGAATTCCTCGTACGTGTACACAACATTTGAGCAATTCTTAAATAATTTATGTCAATGTGTACGACGAAAATTTTATAATCAAACCGTTGTAAAAATTTTGTATTAAGTAACGTACATTACAATTATTTATTTCAAACTTTTTATACACGATAAAAGTGTATTATGTAAAGAGAGTAAAGATGAATGACTTTAATGTATATCACTTATATAATACAACTTTTCTACAACCGTTGCATAATAAAATTTCTCGTGTGTATACAGATTGTTGTGTTTCAAAATACAGCTCCGTAATTAGTTCGAAAAATAAATACATAGATGAGTTCTATTCGAAAAATAAATACACAGTTTGAGTTCTATAGTATTGATACTCTATAAATATTCCGACAACGTATTTATACATTAAAATTTGTATATAATCGTGATAAGTGTAATAATTAGAATGTGTAAATAAAACCAATATATTTGGGTATGTGATATTTTGTTGGAAAATGATATATGCATTTCTACTTTTGTGTAATCTGCTCACTACACGTATGTGGTGATCCATCGATTAAAGTGATTAATTATTTTTTGTGATGGGTCCTAACAGAATATGTGGTGTTGATTGTGTTGTGTAAGATGTTGTGGTTGAAGGAGTAGTGGATGTATCACTACTCTATTTTGTTTCATCAATTTATTGTTAATTAGTTAAACAATTAATCTATCTATGTCGTAGAAAGGTTCAGTTGGTGCCCGGCGAAAGATTTTGTCAACGTTGACTTGCTTATGAAAATTATACTTAAAAAGAAAAAAAAAAAAAAAAAAAGAAAGAAAGAAAACATGATTACCTGGTCTACCGTGGGGACAAGGGTGGTGTATCCATACGGTACATATACACCTATTTTGTCGTCAAAATACTCGTATTTTTAGGATAATTTGTATTTTAGTCTATCTATGCGTTTTAAGGTTATAATAAGTGTATTTGCAAGTGCGGATAAACTAGGGCTGGCCCTCCCCATGAGCGCCGAGACGCCTCGCCTTAGTTCTTCAACAAATCTTGGGTAGCGCAATGATACAATGCTTCACTAAAATAAAAAAAAATTCTCTGTAGATTCAATCCGATCCAACCTAATATATTATGTTAATTTTTTTTGGATGTAGGCTTAATTTTTTTTTTTACTCCAATGGAGGTACTCCTTGCACGAAAAGGTAGATTTGTCACTGTTCTCCGGATGTAAGCATGCAACTCTCACACGAAATGGTAAGTACATATCCGTTCGAAAACATTATTTTGTTCGGCAACTCGTATGCAAGCGATTACAAAAATAATTTATGAAGAAAAAATATCTAACAAAAGGTGCAATAAAAAATTTTACTTGGCCAAGAAAAAAAATAGACATACAAACAAGTTTTATTAAATTTTTGTTTGGAAAACTATAGAAATTAAAAAGAATATATTATTTCACATATCATTTTGTTTGTGCATACGTATGAATTTGGTTTTTGTTTCTACATATATTAGAAAAGACTATTTTGTAAGAATGTTTTGAGACTATTAATAAATTGAATTTTGTATTTACGGATGTTAAAAATACGATAAATATGTTTTTAAAAAAAACAACTTCAACTAAAAGTCCAATTCGAAAACTTGGTCTTAACCCCCAAATATGCCGGGGCCGGCCCCGGGATAAACTACCTAAAAATTTCGCATGCATAGTAAGATTGACTTTGGATATTTCCGAATGAGAATTGACGGCTATGATTTGAGCAACTCTGTTGGGATAGGACTACATTCCATTAATACCAAGTCAAAAAATTTTAAGGGTTAAAAAAACCTAATTTCATTTGATTAAAATACTCCTAATATTAACGTATATTTTTGTTCAAAAAAATAATAATAATAAGGTATACTCTTATTTTTATCTGGAAAATTCTCCACAACACTTTATATCTATCATAAGTCATTATAATTAATTATTTAAACATCTATTTTCCTTCAAAAAAAATCGCGAATTTTGCATCATAATTTTTATTTATACGTCCTCTTATTTTGAGATTCATAACTACTACTTTATGTTGTCATTTAGAAATCGCAAATATAAATAACTGTAGTGGTTTAAATGGTGCTTTCTTAAAAAAAAAATCGTGGCTCCGTCCTTGCGTGGTTCTTCGGGTTTTGTGGCCGTGTTGCAGATTGGGAGTGGACTGCTCAGAAGATGATATAATAAGCATGCATAAAAAAAATTCAAGATTGAGGAAATAACCATGAATATTACAAAATGTTAATCATGTCATCGAAGTATAATTCAATGGTAAAAGAACGAGAATATAGTGTAGTGACAAACTTGCTTTTAAGCTGGGGTGTGAGAGTTCGGTTCTTTGAATCGACTTTTTTTTCGTAAATTATGTGTATAACGAGTCTCTTACAAACTAGACCATTAAAACATAATTCTTGATTTACATCAATTCTCTGCGAATCTCTAGGCGTGGGTCAGTCGAGCGATTTGGGTTAGGGCTCAATTTTTTTTACTTTTCAAAATGTTAAAATTTTATAACCAAGCATAATGTTAGACGATGAAACCGTTACTTTGTATTGGCATGGGCCTAACCGTTGAAACATGTTACGTGATGAAACCGTTACTTAATTTGCATCGTTATGGACCGAGACTTTGAAGATGACATTGAAAGGGTATCAAATAAGATCTTAAAATCAAAACGAAAAGATAAGAATCATGATTTTGAAAGGCTTATATCAAAAGATTCGATTTTTTTTCTTTTTTTTGAATAATTTGGTAGGATAGATAGATTATTCAAACTTTTTATGATATGTACGCATTAATCAGGGTTAAAAAAAAATGATTCTTCTGAATTGCTATGAAAAACTAAATGAGAAAATTATTGTGAAATGAGTTATGTTTAAAGTATATACTTTTCAGTCATATACTTTAGAAAAGTAATTCAACATAAACCGCAGAGGTTTATGGGTGAAATCGGGTCAAGACCCATCCTGCAATCACTACAACAAAAGGTAGCTATAGAGACATACCTATAGAGTCATTTTTCAAAAAATGTGGCTAAAATATGTGTATTAGGACGCTGGTGGAATACATGTCTTCATAGATACAATAAGTTTTTTTATAAATTAAAGGGGGAAGGGGCTACAAGGACAAAAAAACATATAAATGGGTCTGCAAGGACATTTTAATTTTTCAGCTGTTATAAAGGACAAAACAAAATATTTGGACAAAAATACCCCTTGTTACTTTTACCCTTCTACAAATAGTAACAATCAAGAAACAAGTAGTAATGTACCCATAAAATATCGTAACATCCAATGAAAAAGTAGTAACATCCTAAAAACAAGTAGTAACAGCCCGTTAAATATAGTAACGGCCATTAAACAAGTCGTAACATTCTCGTAAGGTGTCGTAACATCCTAAAAACAAGTCGTAACAATCCCGTAAAATGTCGTAACATCCCATAAACAAGTAGTTACATCCCATAATCAAGTCGTAACATCCCAAAAATGTAATAACGTAATAGTAACAACCCTAAACTTTCTCAAAAAAAAAAAAAAAAAAAATCTATACGCAGTGTTTTTCTCCGGCGGCCTTGTCTTCTCCGGCCGGCTCAGTACATTTGCACCTCCGGTGGTTCCCTCACAATTCAGCTTTCACCCAACAAACCCTCGCCGTCCGGATTGAACGGAACAGTGGATTTGTGACCTCGAAAGAGGAGCAAACGGAACAGCGGAACGGCGGCCCCCAAACGCCACCGCACTCGCCTCTCTACCGCCCCATGCCTCCATTCTCTCCGGTCTGCAATTCCGACGCCCCATGCCTCCATTCTCTCAGGGATTTCGATGGAGGAGCTGCTGCCGTGGAGGAGGAGCTGCTGCCGTGGAGGTTCAATCTAACCCTAGAAGCCATTGCCGGAGAGATTTTTGGGGTGGGGGTGCTTTGAACAGGGACGTTTGCAGAGCATTTTATTTTTATTTATGATATGTTGTTAAATAGAAATAGGTTAATGTGTTTTCAAAAAAAAAAAAAAGAAATAGGTTAATGTGAAAAAGGGTATTTTGGTAAGTTTAATTAGGTTTTGTCCTTTCTAATCATCCATGTCCTTGTAGCCTAATAAATGATGTAGTTTGTCCTTTTGGACAAAAACCTATAAATTAAATATCATGCTCAGTTGAGACGTTTTAAGATGTCATGAGCTTCAAAAAAAAAAAAAAAAAAAAAAAAAAGGTCATGAGCTGTTTACGTGTAAAAAAAAAGTCGTCAGTTTATGTTTTAAGGGAAAAAAGTCGTGAGTTATTTTAAAGCTTATCCACATAAATACAAGTATACACAAAAGGATATGGGTACCGTCGTCTCTTCAACTCGCACTCTCGACCTAAGCCATAAATTCGCGCGCGGCGGTGTCCATCAACCCTCCGGAATTAAGCTACTATCTTTACAAACCCAAAGTAAATTGGAAACGTATCGGCGATCTAAGATTTGGCGATTTGAGAACGAAATCTATCTCTTGATCATCACTTCGATTCAGCAAAATCGTAAGCTATGATCTTCACGTGTAGGAGCACCACTACTACGTTATCTGATCTGTCTTGTTGTGCAAGTGGCCTGAGAACCTTAATTAGGCTCTCATCGTGTAGGAGCGCAATGTCAACGATGAACTGCAAGTGGCTAAGAAAGAACTAATTAGAGTAAGTTGCTTATGGTCGTGGGGAAATACTCTTGATTTTCCCTTTTCTTTGATAGTCAAAACCAATTTACTCTAATTTGAGGGATTGTAAGAGAAATCCCTTGAAGTTTCTTTCTTTCCATTAAGTGTCTAAAATAATGATCTTTAATTGGCTGATTGTAATTAGTAATGATATTCTGGTGTCATTGTCTATTTACGGCTTTTCTATTTTTCTCTGATGTTGCTGGTCGTACGGTTTATTTAAATGGAAATCTGGAAGTGTATAATATCTGTTAGGGCGCTTTTCAGTGTCTTGACTCGGCCCTGTTGAGGCGCTCTTCAGTGACTTGACTCGGGCCTGTTGAGGCGCTCTTCAGTGTCTTGACTCAGGCCTGTTGAGGCGCTTTCTAATGTCAGGAGAGGTGTTTTATTCTATAGTGAAATCAATAGTGGTGACGTTTTGAAAACGCCACAAAGAACGCCGCGAAACCAAAAACGCCTTTATATGACATTTTTCATGGCGTTTTTCAAAGTCCCCAAACCCTGTTTTTCTTGTAGTGAATCCGTCTTTTAATTCTGGAGCGTTCGTATGTAATTGAGGGTTCTAAGCGAATTTTTTTTTCAGGCCCTTGACATTGCATCAAACTACAGTGTAGCTACTATGTGAAGATGTGCAGAGTTGGTTAGAATTTTTTTGATTGAATATGTTTATGTAGTTGAGTCTTACCAATTTTATTAGATTAAGTAACAAATATAACCTAAAACACATTACGAAGATATAAAAGCGTGCCCTGGAAAAAAATTAATTTTGAGGGATCCTAGGCCGTGGTTTTATGGGCTTGTGCCTGGGACGCCCATGAAGAGAAGAGGGCCGGAAGCTGGGTATAATTGGAGTTTGGGGATTTTCGTTAGTCCCGGTTGTATGTTGTGTTTGTCGTACTAGTTCTATCTTCTCTGGTTGCTTGTCCTAGGTATAATTCTCAACCGTTCTGATAATCCTAATCTTCACCAAAGTTAAACAAGAAAAACAAAAAGCTTAAACATATTTAATAATCTATTATCTTAGGACAATCATTATTCAACATCAAGACAAGCTATAATCCACAACTATGATCACGGTATTGAAACAATAAGTGTTTACTTTCCTCAGCTTACAAAACTTCAATATAAGATATAGAACTCAAGCATGTACAGTCATCCTCTTTGTATTATCCAAACAATATGTAGAAAATATAGGCCCAAACCCATATAAGAGGAGGGGCATCATCCCCAAAATCTAGGTTATGAGATGAGGGAAGTCCATCTCTTAATATGGTGGGTGAAACAACCACAAGTTCCCAATGTGGGACACTTTAACACGCCCCCTCAAGTGTGGGCCGGGCACACAAAGCCAACAAATAGGCCCAACACTTGCACAATAAAGGGTGGCTCTGATACCATGTAGAAAACATTGGCCCAAACCCATATAAGAGGAGGGGCCTAATCCCCAAAACCTAGGTTACGAGGTGAGGGAAGTCCATCTCTTAATATGGTGGGTGAAACAACCACAAGTTCCCAATGTGGGACACTTTAACACAATAGGACAACAACATAAATCACTAGATTGAATTCAATTTCATCGCCAATGAATTATGAATAATGAAAATTGACGATTTCGGATATCCTTTGCGTAATATCCGCATAGATGAACGGCAAACTAGAACTCCGAAGTGAGATTTAAAAAGCCTGGAATAAACTCGGAACACAAACAATTCGTGAGAGGGACCGGAGTTTGCGTCCGAGAAGATCCTCCGATGCTCAAATCAGTTCGGTATAGAATATTTGGCTACGTAAATTGTGAGTTTGCTATGTAAATTGTGCGTACATATAAAACGAGGATGACGAACCCTTTATATATTGCATAGTCGTCGGTAAATACATTATCGTACATTTAAAGTAGTAGGCGACTGTAGATATAAAATTTTTGCATGACATAATATATATGTCACGTACTGCATTTGTCTCGAAATTAAATTCATTTTATATTATTTCCTATACAAAAATGATATAAATAAATAAGTAAATAAAATCTCTTAGAAATTTAAAGATTTAATTATTTATAATTAAATGGCTATGTAGATATACAAAATATATATGTGAAATATTATATTTATCACATACTACATACGTCGTTAAATCTAAGTATTTTTATATTATTTCCTACATTAAATATTGGGGATAATATAAAAGTCAATAAATCATAAAAATCTCTTAAAAATCAATTAATTGGGAGATTTTATTGATTTATAATAAATGTGGAGATCTTCTAGAAATTGTAAGAGCCAATCATGAGAGTCTGGACGCATTAAATGCGGATATTGTAGGAATCAATCAGAGTGTGGACACATTAAATGAGTGTGGACGCATTAAATGCGAATTAATTCCAAGGCACTCATCCTGCACTATAAATAGGAGAGGCATTGGTCATTTGCAAACACAGAGCATTAACACAGAAAATGGAAGCTCTCACAAGGATTCAAGATTGGAGAGGAAGCATCAAGCACTGCATTCAAGCATTCAAGCACCACTCCAAGAAAATCGACTTTTAATGAGAGGAATTCCCATCATTAAATGCCCGATTCCCATCATTAAAGGCTTTTAATGACGGGAAATATCCCTTCATTGCCGCCTCCCCCGTTAAAGGTAATAATGACGGGAATCGCTTCCCGTCATTAATTGTATAATACATTCAGTGACGGTATATCCCTATCATTAAACATTGTTTTTAATAACGATTCATCCACTCATTATAGGCTCCTTTCCCCTCATTAAACAACGATTTAATCACAACACATGTCCTCATTAAAAGGTCATTTTCCCGTCATTATATAGCACATTCATTGACGGTACCATCCCGTCATTAAACATTATAATTAACAACAAATAATCCCCTCATTATAGGGTCATTTTCCTCCCATTAAATCAAGATTTAGTAAGGAAATACCCCCTCGTTGCAGATGTATTTTCCCTCATTAAATCTTCGATTTAATGACGACATATCCCTCATTATATGTTCATTTTACCATCATTAAATCATGATTTAATGATGACATATATCAAAATTATATGCTCATTCCACCCATATTATACGTGCTTCATATTGGAAGTTACAATTCATGCAAGAAAGTAAAAAAACAAAGGCCGGAAAGACCACCCCTAATGCAAAATAGTCTTGATACATAAACACTAAGTAACATACGTAATGAATTGATAAATGACATAAATGACAAGTAAAATGGGATTTTTTGTAGATCCCATAACTACGGGGATTTGCAATAGATCCCCTAACTATGGGGTTTGCAGTAGTACCCCTAACTACACTCACCTTAAGCGGTGATAAGCTTGTTCGTAAAGTTCAGAACTTTGTAAGCACACTGACCTTCAACAGTAGAAACTGCACAAAGCATTAGCATGATTAGTCTCAAACAAACCTAAATATTATGTGTAGCCAAAATAAAAGGAATAATCGTTAATAGGAGCCCTAAAAAGAGGGGGTTGAGATTTTCCCATTTTTACCTCATATAAAGCACCTTTATCACATGCATAGAATGGGATGCATAATTTGTGTTCAAATAATGCAACTCAACACACAAATCAAACTGGCACAACCTAAGAAACTAAAGTAGAACAAACATAGACTCAAAGAAAGACTTGTAGACACCACATCATTTATTACTAAGTATTTTGAGCATGGCTGTCCATATAAGTACTTGACTGTCCATATAAGTATTTTGAGCATGACACCACATCATTTATTACTAAGTACTTGACTATCTATATTTTGAGCATGAGTTGATAATTCTTGATAAGTACTTTATCTCCTATAAGTAATTTATAATGAAGAAACCACATCATTTATTACTAAGTATCAAAAGCACCCTCTCCAATACCACACCGATCACAACCACCATAATAGGATCTTTGGAAAGTAAAGGCATCAAGGTGAAAAAAACTGTAAATTAGAAGCATTAATTAGAAAGTCACACTTAATAGATATTAAATGGTTTGAATACTCATTTCATCTCTTATAGATTAGAAAAGAACGGGATAGAACTCCACAACCCTAAAGTGGAGACTTCATATATTTCAATACCGTATGCATACTGTAACTAAATCTACCAAAAGATAACATTTCCAATTCTACTATCATGCACAAATGTACATCTTGGTGAACCAATCAAGGGAAATATACTATAATGTGCACAAATGTATTTCATTGAGAACACGATCATAGTGAAACATACCGTGGTAAGAACAAGAGAAATAGTTCACTATACCATGCGAAACAATACTTCCTTAGCATAAACTGAGACTAAAAGATCTAAAACTTAAATTGCAACAACAAGGATAATGATTTGGAATTAAAAGGTCCCATTTACACTCTAATACTATTTCAAACGCTAACCATGTCAAACACAAAACAAGAAATAAACAAAATCAAATAAAGAACATCACAAGTAATCCCAAAGGCCTATCATTCATCATATTGCAATTGAAATGAGGTATTTACAAATTCAATATATGAATCAGATACTAACCTCTATATTATAAACCCCTATTCTGCCATCAAAATGTGATGCTCATATAACCCCTGCAATCCTAGGGTACCAATGAATATCGAAATTCCAGTTGCTTCCAGCTTGCGATTCAGCAACAATCTGCATTCAATTGAATAAGACAGTGAACACATTTATTTACTTAGTGTCACCTCAAGATATGTAGGAAGGGGATATGATGAAACGGAAAGGCAAAGAGAAGAGTATAGAATTATAGATAAATAACAGTAACATGTATACTTAATAACTGCAAAAGACTGTAAAATGAGGACATCCGACATAAGATTTTAGGAAGTACTTTTAATCATTATCACTCAGATAAACTTAACATGTCCAGAGTGTTGAAATTGGTAATAAGTATTACCTTGTCATTGGCTTTTGCTTCTTTAAATCCATAACGACCCATCAAAAGAATATAATCTTCAACAAAAGAAACCACTTCGATAAAATCTAAAAGCAAACGACAATATGAACATAACAAATTCTTTTCAAAACCTGCCAACGACACACTTGTGAGTACACCAATCTTGTAAATATCAAGTGACCAGTGGCAGTTGACTACCCAAAGTTGACATGGACGATGATAAAAATGTTAATGTGTATCTTTTCCTTATCTATGTAAAGACCTAGGAAATAAAAGGAAACGCATTCATATAAAATTCAAGAGGTAAGACAAAATGCAGTCATTTGCACAAGCCAAAAACAGAGAATACATATGTATACCTCAAAACTAAATTCCTTTTCAGTACTTTAAAAAACTTATAGTATGCCCAAATATAGTTCCATCGGGTATCCAACAAAAATCGGTATGAAAAAAAAGCTATTCATTAAACCTTGACACATACCACAACAGAAACTGCTGGATGGCGAATCTGTTTATTGGGGTTGTTTAGAACCCATAATCATGCTTCCAGCTCCATAAATCTCCTGAGAAACAGAATGCCAAAATAGAAAAAATATCATTTAATTTCTGCTACACTAGGAAAAGGAGATGTGATTGTCGATATCGGGGAATATAGTTGGATTTCCATTGCACTAAAAGAAGAGAAGAAATATATATGTTCAAAAAAATTATTGACTGCCATTGCACTAAAAGAATGTAGCATTATAAGTTACTAACTGAATGGTCTTTCTTCCGAAGGGCTACATGGAAGGAATATTTTTTTGAATTTTATAGGCCATTAAAACAATGATATCTCTAAGAAATAGCTACTTAAAACCATGAAATGGAAAGAAAAAATTATTTAAATCAAACCACCATAGAAAATAATGGTTTCTAATACAAGATATATGACATAATATCCATCCATATATAACTCCAATTTTCATTAGTGCTAGAAGAACTTTGCCAACTTACATTCCAATTGAAGAAAAATATACATGGACTCATGGAGTGGTATTATTGGAACTCAAACAAGAACAGCAGTAGAAATATGAAGAAAGTTTAGACATAATTATTGAAAGATCCTTTGTTGCAAGTGATGGAACCGGGATACAATGTTCAAGCTCGAATAGAAGCAAGGCACCTAAATTCAAGCTCGAATACAATGTTCTATATAATTAATAATCAAATTCTAGCCATATTTCAACTAATGCTACTATTTCGTGACTAGCATTGAAGAAAATGGTATTATAGAAACTTAGAGACATCAAAAGAAAAACTTTACCAAATAGAAAAACAATGGAATCTTAAAGAAATTATACCTCTCCTCATGTCACTTGAGTGGAGGATGAATTAATCTGATTCACATCCATTTCTGGAGTAGTCACGATCAAAGAGAGCTATAGAATGTCAAGTCCTTGATAACATAACCTGGAGACAAAAAAATAGAGCATTTCACTTGACTATAGTGCGAAAATTGGGTTATTCATTATAAAGAAAAAGGAAAAAAAAAACATGGAACTTAAAAAAAAGTGAAATCAGGAGCAAAAATGGTCTAGTATTACATCACAAAGAAGTAATCTTTTGCAGCTTTTAAGTACATATGAATATTGAATCAACTATCTAGCCCACATAAAGGGTTCAAGCCCACCTATGTCAACTATCTAGCCCACATAAAGGGTTCAAGCCAATTTACCTCGAAAGCGGTCCAGGTTAAGATTCACCAAACCGGGTGAAACAGAGGAGAGAACCACTTGTTCTTGTTCAAAATGGCAACACATCGATCCACCTCTCGACTGCATCGAAAAGGGACGGGATCATCCTTTAACGGCTATGGAAACAGCTTACACGTTAAACACGTGTTTCTTGAATCCATATGATGCAAGATCAACACAAATGGAAAAGGTCAAGGAAATATCAAGATCAAATCAGAAAATAACAGGCACAATATTAACTATTAAGTAAAAAGATACGACCTTGATTTAGGGTTAACTGCAAATTCAGAGAATCATACATTAATGGCTCGTAACAGTCACCAGATTTGATAAAAGATCACACCTTTCATATGCACGCCTTCAATCGTATTACGAGGGCACAAAATCGAGCGAGTCAAGTCCAAATCAAAGATTAAACTCGAATATATGATATAAACATAAAATCAGAAAAAATATGACCTGATTAAATGCAGATACGGTTGGCCTTCCATCTAGAGTTTCCGGAAATGAGAGGCCTTCACAAGAACGGTTCTTGTGTTGCTGCTCTGTCACAATCGCAATCGAATCAGTCATAAAGACGGAGAATTTATGAGATCGAAAGCAAGTTCATCAACCCTCAAATATGAAGCTCAAAGAAGTACAAATTAGTGTAGCAGTGCATCAAAGCAAACACCAAATTAGACCACTTCACAGTTCAAGACAAAGGTGATGTGATTCAAAGAAAGTGCGATGTAGAAAGTGAATCAAGAAACACCCAATGCACACACAGCCTCAACAAAAACACTCGAATCAAGACAAAAACACCCAATGCACACAGTCTCAACAAAAACACCGAATCAAGAAATAAGTCACCGATTCAAAGACTGCAACAGGAATAAAACATGAGAACAAAGCAGACTAATCCGCAATGCATAGTGTGAACAAAATCGAGCTTTAATAGCTCGAATCCACAGAGAAGATTGCACCTTTTTCGAACATTGACTGTAAGTTTACAAAATCAGAACTTTTAATACAGAGATTGGCCGGATATTGACATACCTCAGCGCGGAACGACCGGTCACTACGTGAAAATCCTGGCGGTGAAGACTCCTCGTAGCTAATGGCTCAATCGATCGATCGCGGTTGGAGGTTTGAGGTTGCTACTTGCTAGTGCTCGCCACGGTTGGAGGTTTGAGGTTTGAGGGATGGAGGGACTAGGGACTAGGGGAGGACCGAGGATGAGGACGAGGACGACGGGGAGGGGAGGAGGAGGGCGACAAAGCGAGAGACAGCTCAGACACGACGGGGAGGGAGGGCGGTAGGGTGATCGAATGGAATGGCTAATGAATGATGATAATTGAGGGTTTGGGTAATAATGGGGATAGTATTGTATTTTTAGAGTATATATGTTAATTTAATTAAAATTTTGAGTATATATTTTAGTTATTTTATTTAATTATGGACTCGGGTCTTGAGTTCGATTGTTTTTCAAAATTTGTTAATCTTTTTTATATTATATGTCAAAATTGAGTTCGATACCTCTAATACTCGACTTCGACTAATAATTAATGTTTTTATAAAATATTTTGTGATGATACACTTACATATATGTATATTTAATTAAATATTTTGTATAAACCTTGAATAACTCGCGAGCTACTCGATAAATGTATTATGAACTTCGATCTAAGCTTGATTAAATTCGAGTAGCTCGACTCGAGCTCAAACTCGTAAAAACCGAATTGAGTCAAGATAAAACGGATTTAAAAGCTTTCTCTCTTCCAAGGTCACTAAAACCTTCTCGCTCGAGCATTCCACTTCAACACGCCCTTACCTTCTCGGTGTCGGCGGCACTAGGTCGCCGGCTTGTGATTTCAAAGGCGAGCTAGGTTCATTGTAGAGTCGATGAGTTCAATCTCGAGATTCGTTATTGAGTAAGTGATTACAATAAGAGGTTCATTACTGAGTTGGTGAGCTCAACCCCGAGGTTCGTTATTGAGTAAGTGATTTTAAACCCTATATTTGTTATTCAGTGAGTGATTACAAACCGAGGTTCGTTATTGAGTTGGTGAGTTCAATCACAATAAGGTTGGTTATTGAGTAAGTGATTAAAACTCGAGGTTCGTTATTGAGTAACTGATTAAAGCCTGAGGCTCATTATTGAATTGTGATTTTAGTATTGAGGATCGTTATTGAGTTGATGAGTTCAGTCTCGAGATTTAATATTGATTAAATGATTACAAACTGAGGTTTGTTATTGAGTTAATGAGTTCAATCCCAAGGTTCGTTATTGAGTAAGTGATTAGAACCCGAGGTTCGTTATTGAGTAAGTGATTTCAAACCCGAGGTTCATTCTTGAGTAAATGATTAGAACCCGAGGTTTGTTATTGAGTAAGTGATTTCAAACCCGAGGTTCATTCTTGAGTAATTGATTAGAACCCGAGGTTTGTTATTGAGTAAGTGATTTCAAACCCGAGGTTCATTCTCGAGTAAATTTCTCTTTAACCCGAGGTTTGTTATTGAGTAAGTGATTTTGTGGGATATTTAGCATATCAATCGGTCGTTAACGAACCCCGAGATTCAAATCAATCGCTCGATAACGAACTGACGATATATATCAGATAGTACTATTATAATGAGTTAATTAATAATGATATAAATCAAAACACAATCAACGGTTGTGATCACCGTTGTGTCACTCGTTGTGGCACAACCGTTGTGCCTCTATCATTACTCATCATTAAAACAGTCTTTTAATGATGGGATTTGCACCCTTCACTAATTTTCTATACAAATAATGAGAGGGTTTTTTTTATTGTATTTGTAATGACGGGAAATAAGATTATTAATGATGGGAATTTAAATTCCGTCATTCATCAACAAATTAATTTGTGTCCCGTCATTATAAGTACCATTTAATGACAGTTTTACATCCTGTCATTAAGTTTTCGTCATTGAATCACAGTTTTCTTGTAGTGCACCAATAAGGAGGGGATCTAGGGAGCACAAGGAGCATTCAAGTGTTCTTCAATCTTTGAGGATTCTCCATCAAATCCGGCGTTCTTCAACATCACTTAAAGATCATCCACCAAGAAATCCGGAGTTCTTCAACCAACTTCGAGGATCTTCCAACCTATTCAGGAGGGTGAAGGTGAGTCAAAGCACTTCTTCGAATCTCCACCCAAATCAAAAATTCTTCCACAATATTCGGAAGAAAGCAACCAAAGTCAAGATCTTCCGGCATATCCGGGAGAGAACAACCACAGATTCAAGATCTTCCGCCAAACTCGGGAAGAATCAACCAAAGTCCGTTTCTTCCGCCATATTCGGGAGTAATCAACCACAAAGTCAAAATCTTCCGCCATATCCGGAGGAAATCAACCAAAGTTAAGATCTTCCACTAAATCCGGGAGTCCAATAATTTTCAACAATTAAAGAGGAGAATCAAAGGATTCAAGAGATTGTAACCGCTTTTTATTTTATAAATTAATAAAATTTCATTTGTTACAATTTTGTGTTTTCTTTGTTTATTTTCAAGGATTAACACGAAATTTGTGTTACAAATTTCTGGCACGCCCTTTGGGACAGATCTCTCCTTTCCAAAGAACTCAAGAACAAATGGCACCAAAGGTTGCTTCTACCGCTCCGAAGGTTGCTGCTGCAAAGACTGTGGCTTCGAAGGGTGCTACTGCAAAGGTTGCTGCTGCTAGGGCTGTTTTCCAATCTCAGGGACCACCTTCGGGTCCTATCACTCGTTGAATGTCAAAGGAGTTTGGCATCCCCCTCGTTTTCCCGCAGGAAACTTCTGAGTCCGCATCACCAATGGCCGCTGACGTAATGATGACGAATTCCACCACTATGGAGGAGCATATTGATAGCCTCATAAAGGCTATTGAAGCCCTCACGTCTCATTTTCAAACACAAGACATGTCTATTGTGAAGCTCACCAACAAACTTGATTCCATTGGAGATACAAGTAAGGGGAAAGAGGTGGAGCATAATGAAGAGGACGAGCATGATGTCACTTCCAAGGATCAAGAAGCCTCTAAATCTTTCCGTATGACGAATAACTTGAGGGTTGCTCCAGAAAACTCTTTCAAGGACCAGTAAGGCTCCAAGTCCTTTACCTTGGCAAGCAATTTGAAAATCTCCCCCGATGGAACCATTCCTATCAGCCAGCTGCATGAGTTCATCATGGGGAAGATCAAAGACAAGGTTGGAGGGGCCGTGAAGTCATCTCAGACTTACATCAAGCCATACACCCAAAGGATTGACAATCTGCAAATGCCTGCCGGTTATCAACCACCAAATTTACAGCAATTTGACGGGAAAGGCAACCCGAAGCAACACGTCGCCCATTTCATTGAAACTTGCAACAATGCTAGGACCTATGGAGATCATCTGGTGAAGCAATTTGTGCGTTCTCTCAAAGGCAATGCCTTTGATTGGTACACTGATCTCGCCCCTGCCTCTCGGGATAGTTGGGAGCAATTGGAGCAGATCTTTATCAATCGTTTCTACAGCACTCGTAGAACTGTGAGTATGGTGGAGCTGACCAACTCCCGCCAGTGGAAAGAAGAGAAGGTAGTGGACTACATTAATAGATGGAGAAGTCTAAGTCTTAACTGCAAAGACCAATTGTCTGAAGCCTCTGCCATCGAGATGTGCATCCAGGACATGCACTGGGGTTTGCAATACATCCTCAAAGGGATTCTCACAAAATCATTTGAGGAGTTAGCCACTCGTGCGCATGATATGGAGTTAAGCATTGACGCCAATGAAGGTCAGGCTCCTGTTCAAGACCCAATAAAGGGGAAATAAAAACAAGAAATTAAGAAATTCATGAAAGCTTCTCCCAAAATGGAGAAGAAGAAGTCCAACGCTACCACCGTAGCTCCAGTAAAAGTTAACAATCCAGCATCAAGCCAACCTGAATGGAGGAAGGTTGAGCCACGACAAGTTGAAAGACGGAGGCCAACTCTGAACGAAAGTCAATAGAGGATGTATCCGCAATTTTTGATGAGTTGTTGAAATTGAAACTCATTGAACTTCCAGAAACAAAGCGTCTGGAGGATGCAGCAAGAGCCCACGAAGGTAACTATTGCAAATATCATCGCTTATTTGGTCATCCCATCGAAAAATGCTTTGTCTTCAAGGACAAGGTTATGCGTTTGGCCGAGGAAGGAAAGATCGTGCTTGAAGAAGATAAGGCAAGCACAAATCAAATCACCGTAGCAGAGCCGACAAATGGTCATTGCATGACCATGCAATTCGGATCACTCGACCCTGTTGAGATTAAATTCAACGACTCTCTACCCATAGCTAAGAAAGAATGGAACGCCTCCCAAACAAACAAAAGTCGCTTGTGGAAGAAAAAAAACCCCAAAGTCCAGCCGAACAAGACGATGATGGATGGATTCTGGTGACTCACAAGAAAAAGCAAAGGAAGTCACATTGCTCCAAATTGGAAGAACCAAAGACGATTTGTTCCAAGTCTTCCAAGCCAAGAAGAGGCCGAAGGGCAAGAAAGCTGAGAAGAAATCAAACGAAGGTAAACAAGAAAGGGAAGAGCATCTTCCCTGAAGGGGTCGAGTACAAAAGCCCTCGTACTCCAATCACCTTATTGGAGTACATGCCCAAAAGAGTCCTCGAAGTTGAGATGACTGAAGAAAACTTAGAGGATGAAGTTGTCTCATGTTATGCTATCCATGTAGAAGAAATAGATGGTGCAAAGGAAAATGAAGACTCGCCGGCTGAGGAAGAGGCTTCAAACAATGCAAAGCTCGCTTGCATGGTTGAGATCGCCTTCACAGATGATGACATGCTTCTCGGATCAGCACCCCATAACCGCCCGCTATTTGTCACAGCATACACGCGTGAGCAAAAATTTAATCACGTGTTACTAGATGGAGGATCAGCTGTCAACATATTTCCGCTCCGAGTAATGAAGGATTTGGGTGTCTCTATGGATGAACTCTCCGACAGTCGCCTTATGATCCATGGATTCAACCAAGGGGGGCAAAGAGCCATTGGCGTGATCCGACTTGACATATTGATTGATGAGCTATCTTCAAGCGCATTGTTCCATGTGATTGACGCCATAACGTCCTACAACATGTTGCTAGGGAGGCCGTGGTTACACGAGAATGGAGTCGTCCCTTCAACCCTTCATCAATGTTTTAAGTATTAGCGCAATGGTGTGTTAAGAAAGGTCGTTGCTGATGAAAAACCTTTCACTGAAGCCGAAACTCACTTTGCAGCTGCAAAATTCTACCTGAAGCCGGCTCTTTTGAAGATAGTAGGCATTTCCAAGTCACGAGAAAAAGATGATGAGGAGAAGGCCACACCGTCAGAAGATAAGATGGAGGTTGGCAAGCATGGAGAGACAAAATCATCACCGCCTCAACACAAAAAATCCAAAGCGATGAGTGGACTGACGCTGCCACTTCCCAAGATCAATGCCGTACAGACGGATGCTCCTCTACAAGGGTTTACCCGTCCTAAAGAAGGTCCGGTTATAGAACATGCAGCATTGCCAGCCACAAGAAAGGAAGGTTTTGATCATATTGCTTACAAACTCCTTGCAAAGGCAGCAAACGGATCCCGAAGCCCTGCTCTAAAAAAGGGGGCAAAAAACGAAGAATCTGGAGAAATGCAAAATCCACAAAAGCTAATGTTCCGGTTATTAGGTCCCGAAAGGGTCTGGGGTATAATCCTTCACCGCCTGTCCGTATCTCAATAAGGAAGGAAACCAATAAATATATTGGAGTTGAAGATGAATCATCGCCATCAAACATCCCAGAACCTCTACATGAAAGGCCATCGGTGTTTGAGAGGTTGCAACCCAAGAAAGAACGTGTCTCGGTCTTTAAAAGGCTTTCGATCACGACCAAGAACCTGCGAAAATCTAAGGGTGTCAAGAGCCAAAAACGATCAACACACATGCATGCTTCCGGAAAGGAGATGACAAACATTGACTCCAAAAGAAATCAAGAGCCTGATCCCGTCTAGAATAAGGCGTCAAAGATGTCTCCTCGTTCATTGTGATAATATAATGAAGGCTAAAATGCGAACGGTGGTGTACACTAAAACTGATGCCAAGCACAATATGGAGGATGTGCATCTGACACGACAAGAAAATGAGCCTGAAGAAAGCATTGGATCCTCATATGTTATCACTGTCGGCGAAGAATCCACTCCAGCCAAAACTAAAATGATGTCAGAAGAAGTCACGGAACTTGATTCCATCTATCATATCACCTTGGAAAATGATAAGATTGAAGAAGATGCTAAAGAAGCACCCCCAGAACTAGAAGAAGGGGTCAAGTCCACAGTGGATGAGTTAAAAGAAATCAACCTTGGCACCGAGGATGAGCCACGACCGACATTCATCAGTGCTCTTTTGTCTCCAGAAGAAGAAGGAAGATACCTCAAATCCTCCAAGAATACAAGGATGTCTTCGCTTGGACGTACAAAGAGATGCCCGGCTTGATACAAAAGGTAGCTGTCCACAGTTGTCCGTAAAGAAAGGATCACGCCCTGTCAAGCAGGCTCAAAGGAGATTTAGGCCGGATCTTGTCCCACTCAAGAGGCGGAAGTCAACAAGCTCATTGAAGCAGGCTTCATCCGTGAGGTTAAGTATCCAACATGGATCTCGAGCATCGTCCCCGTGAGAAAGAAGAATGGTTAGATTCATGTGTGTGTGGATTTCCGGGACATAAACAATGAATGCCCAAAGGATGATTTTCTCTTGCCAATCACCGAGCTGATGGTAGATGCAACCACGGGTCACGAGGCTTTGTCCTTCATGGATGGATCGTCTGGGTATAATCAAATTCGAATGGCTCCTGAAGATGAAGAATTCATAGCATTTCGAACGCCTAAGGGAATCTACTGTTACAAAGTGATGCCTTTTGGTCTAAAGAATGCAAGGGCAACTTACCAACGTGCCATGTAGAAGATCTTTGATGACATGCTACACCAACACGTTGAATTCTATGTCGATGACTTGGTTGTAAAGTCGAAGAAGAAGGCTGGCCACTTGAACGATTTGAGGGTCTTTAATAGACTCAGAAGATTCCAACTGAAGATGAACCCACTCAAATGTGCGTTCGGAGTCAGTTCAGGGAAGTTTCTTAGCTTTATCGTCCAACATCGAGGAATAGAAATTGACAAGTCCAAAGTTGAAGCCATTGTGAAGATGCCCGAGCCTCATAACTTGCGTGAACTTAGAAGTTTGCAGGGCAAATTGGCCTATATACGGAGGTTCATATCAAACCTCGCCGGAAGATGCCAACCTTTCAGCCATCTGATGAGGAAGGGAGTTCCATTTGAATGGGATAACTCGTGTAGAAAGGCGTTTGAAAACATTAAAGCGTACTTGATGAATGCTCCGGTCTTGGCGGCCCCTGTTAAAGGTAAACCTCTAATCCTTTACATCACAGCGTAAGAACGATCAGTAGGTGCACTTCTTGCTCAGGAGAATGACAAGGGCAAAGAAAACGCATTATACTATTTGAGCAGAACGATGACTCCTCACGAGCTGAAATACTCTCCAATTGAGAAGCTCTGCTTGTCACTCATATTCGTCATCCAGAAGCTTAAGCATTATTTTCAAGCTCATACTGTGCATCTGGTGTCAAAGGCAAATCCTCTAAAATACGTCATGTCCAAGCCAGTATTGTCGGACCGATTTGCGAGATGGTACCTTCAACTGCAACAGTTCGAAATTGTATATGTGTCTCAAAAGGTTGTCAAAGGACAAGTGCTCACAGACTTCCTGGCTGATCACCCTATTCCGGCAGAGTGGGAAATCTCAGATGATCTTCCCGACGAGGATGTCATGGTGATTGAAGTCCTTCCACCTTGGAGGATGTACTTTGATGGGGCTGGCGCCGGAGTCGTCTTTGTTTCCCTAGAGGGTGAAGTCTTGCCATACTCCTTCAAATTGACGGAATGTTGCTCCAATAATGTTGTCTGAGTACCAAGCTTTGATCTTAGGGCTTGAGATGGTGATAGATATGAAGCAATGCAGACTAAACATCTACGGCGACTCTCAGTTGATCATCAACCAACTTAAAGGAGCCTACGATGTAAAGAAGCCAGAGTTAGTCCCTTACTGCAATTATGCAAGGAAAATCATTGCTTACCTTGGCGACGTCACAATTGATCATGTTCCGAGAAAAGAAAATAAGCAAGCGTACTATCTAACAAATTTGGCAGCGGCACTGGAAATCGGTGATGGAAAGATGCAAGTCCCCGTCTGTGAGCAGTGGGTGGTTCCTCCATACTTTGGAGAAGATGAGGGGGACGATAATGAAAGTCATGCCGTGTGCGTCTATGAAATATACTAAGAGGATTGGCGCCATTCATTAGTGGAGTACTTGAAACACGGGAGACTCCCTGACGATCAAAAGAATAAAGTTGACATAAGACGTTGGGCTCCACGCTTCTTTCTTCACAATGACATTTTGTATCGCGCTCATTTGAAGGAGTACTTCTTCATTGCCTCGGAGAAGATGAAGCTCATCACGCTATAGAGGAGGCTCACCCTGGGATTTGTGGCGCCCATCAGTCTGGTCCGAAGCTACACTTTCGCATCAAGAGGATGGGATACTACTGGCCGACTATGGTAAAAGATTTCATGGATTACGCTCGAAAATGTGAAGCATTCCAATTCCATGCTAACTTTATTCATCAGCCTCCCGAGCCGTTGCATCCAACTGTAGCGGCATGACCCTTTGATGCTTGGGGAATGGATGTGGTTGGTCCACTGCCGAAGTCTTCAGGCCAACATCTCTACATCTTGACGGCCACTGATTACTTCTCAAAATGGGCTGAGGCTGTTGCACTACGCCAAGCAAAGAAAGAGGGTGTAGTCCGCTTCATTCGGGTAAACCTTATATATCTCTATAGGGTTCCACGATACATCATCACGGATAATGGGAAGCCATTCGCGAATAGCTTGGTGGATAAGTTGTGTGAGCAGTTCAACTTCAAACAACACAAGTCCTCCATGTACAATGCACCGGCCAACGGACTTGCTGAAGTTTTCAATAAAACGTTATGCAACTTGTTGAAGAAGGTAGTTGCAAGGCACAAGAAAGACTGTCACGAACGGATGGGTGAAGCACTGTGGGCCTATCGCACAACTTTTCGGACGCCAACTCAAGCCACTCCATATTCTCTTGTATACGGCGTAGAAGTTGTGCTACCTTTAGAGCGGAAAATCCCTTCTCTCAGGATCGCTATCTAAGAGGGTCTAACTGATGAAGAAAATGTGTGCCTTCGCCTTGAAGAGTTGGAAGCATTGGATGAGAAAAGGCTTCAGGCTCAGCAAAATCTTGAATGCTACCAAGTCCGGTTGTCAAAGGCATTCAACAAGAAAGTCCGCCCAAGATCCTTCCAAGTCGGTGATACAGTGCTTGCGGTGAGAAGACCTATCATCATGACACACAAGTCCAAAAACAAGTTTACATCAAAGTGGGACGGCCCCTATGTTGTTCGGGAGGTGTATACTAATGGTGCATACAAGTTTGTGGAAGAAGACAGTGTCAAGCTCGGCCCAATCAACGGAAAATTTCTCAAGAAGTTCTATGCATAACTCCAAAAATGCTCCTCAGCACGAGCCTAAACTGCAATAATCCTGTTACAAAAATATATATATAAAAAATATATTTGAACTACGTTTGACTTGATCCCCTAAAAGCATTCATGGGGTACGTAGGCAGCTTGGAAAGTTACTCCAAGTTCAGTCATACCAAAAAAAATCCATTCAGAAACATAAAGAGGAAGAGAGTGAACTACAAGTTCAGTCATATTATACCAAAAAAAGTATGGAGATTCATCATACAAAAGGGGTCCTCATACAAGGAAAAGAAAGAAACAAGTCGTAAGGCGTTAAGGGAATAGTAGAGTTTTTATTTGATTCATATCAATTAAAATTTTATTACACCTCAAAACAAAAAGCAAGCAGAAAGAAAGAAAGAAAAGAAATGTTTTTCGAGGAAAGGAACAACAAATTAACTAAACAAGATTATAGTCCAACAACTCTTGGCGGGCAAGCTCAAGCAACTCTGTCATCTTCTCTAAAGCTTCGTGTTCCCCCGGTTGCAACTGAGGTGCACTCTCGAGCTCATTCAGACCATTCTGCAATTCAGAGACACAAATTGTCATATTTTTCCACTCCTTTTCACGGCTCGCAAGTAACAAGGACAGTTATGCTTCCTTTTTCTTCAGTGTCCCGACTTTCTTCTCCAAATTCTCTCTTTTGGACACGAGCTCAGCGAGACTTGACTTCGATGATTCGATCTCTTTCAGATGATTTGCCTCGGATGCCTTAAATTCGTCAAGTTGTTTTGAAAGGATAGAATGCTTTGCTTCATACAAAGATACGGTGAGCCTCCCCGCAATGTCCTTCTGAGCTGCACTGTGATGCGGCGCGTTTTCAAAGAAGGAACCTAAGAGAGTTTCCAAGCCAGAAAGGTCCGACCTACTATGGCGTTTCATATTGTCAAATATCTTGTAAACATCATCCTTTTTTTAGGCCAATTCCTCTAGAAGACAACCGGAGATCTTCGTTTTGAGTCTAGTCTAGAGCATGTTGGTCAGATGTTGATAGCAATCATCGATGATACGTCCGGAGTTAAATTCTGAGACTTCCACGGGCAATAGATGCGGATGAGCAAGAGGTGTCGCCGGCCGTGCACTTTTAAGAGGCTCTTTGCTCGATGTAACCTTAGCAGTAGTGTGGTTCGATGATGGAGGCATAGCACGCACGTTCTCCACACCATTGTCAAGTTCCTGGACAGAAGTCCCATGAATAATACTACAAATCAGACCACACGCAGGCAGTAATCCACCAATTTATACCTAATTGATGGTGCACAGTAAAGGGTAAGCAATAAATGGAGCATGCATGTGTTTAATTTAAGCTTACTTACCAGATTAATTGAGTTTCTAATGTGAAGACTAAGTACAATGAAGAAAGCAAATATTAAGGCAACTACTGAAATCTGATAAGGTTTAATTAGAGGAAATGGTGTTAATTTCCGTAGGGATGTAGGCAAGGACAATAAACATTGATAACATAAGAGGCTATTACCATGGTAAAATAGCCATAGCCATGGAAAGAAGCAAAGAACCCAGCCTCCAACGCTCAACCCGTCATTCCATCACTATTCTTCTGATAGAAGTCCCACCCATCAACCGGAAGCCGTCAGGACGTCTGGTGAGTGGAGGGAGAAGACCCGGTCATCTATTAACTAAGAACTCCAATCGACGGGTTGGTGCAGGTGAATCGTTTCCGTGAATACCGGGAAACTGAACTGGAACAAGAGGAAAAGCCGTGTGTGCATCAAGCACCATATTTTTCTTCCATTTTTTCGACTGTATAATAATAATAATAATAATAATAATAATAATAATGATTTTGGGAAGATGCTTTTTGCTGAGACCACTTTCTGTAGACAATATTTTTGGGCCTAACCCGGACGAAAAGCCCAGCTAAAGTAATCACAACATTTTGTACAAAAACTGATGATGATGAAAACTGGGCTATTTTTTTTTTTTTTTTTCTAGATTGGGCCGGGGATGAACAGTGGAAAAGGACTAAGAGCCAATAGACAAAAACAAATGTCAAACTCTTCTTCAGGGTCTCTTTTCTTCTAAGATAGATAGATTTAGAAGTATTTCCTTTTTTTTCATTTGGAAGAATTTTTTTTTAATTGTTATTTCACTATTTGTTTCATCATTTTTTTTTCTTTTAATGATTTTTTTAATTTGTTGTGATGATTCAATTGCACTATAAACACATCAAGAGGCTCAAATGTATAAGCCATATGTCATCATTTTGGTCTATTTATCAATCAATAACTCCGATATTCATCGATGTTATCCATCATCCTCATTACAACCACATCAATAAATATCTAAATCGTTTAAAAAATATGCTCCCCTCCACTTGATGTCACTTGTGGTTCGGAATTCGAACTAGTGGGACACTGAAATTTTTTTTTTTTTTTTTGAAGAGGCTACCGAGAATAATAAAGGTGTGCCTATTTTTTTAATTTAGACATCGATACAAAATTGAGCTTAAGCTCATCCCAAGTGGGTAGCCATCTGTGTTTACCTTGGCCTCCAGTAGGAGGTCCCAGGTTCGATTCCCCTTCCCAACCTTTCGTTTCGGAAAAAAAAAAGACATCGATACAAAATAATTTTAATAAAAAACAAAATCGTCAGCCAATGTGTTAATGCAGAATAGGTGAACCAAAATGGGTCCATTGAACCTCTAGTTTTTGAATTAATTGGTTGATCGGTTCAATATTAAATATGTTTATATTTCATTTATAAATTAGGTGCATATTCACCTATGAGGCTATGATGTCATACATATACTTAAACAAGAGAATAATGTGGTCATGTTATGTTTCACCGGTTCACTAAAAGTGGGTTCATTTAAAACACATGTATCAGATATTCTTAACCGTTTTTTATTTACAGTTTCAAATAATACATATTAAAGTTTACCGAATCTCTATATCGAAGATGAAATGCATCAGATTATCTATATCATACATTCTAGTTTAATGTCTTAGAGAAAAAAGAAAATTTACGGAATCTAGATTAATGCGATATATAAAAAGAAAAATTACAAAAAATTATTTTATTGTAAAAAATGAGAGATTTTGTGATGCAAGGGTTGTAGGAATGTTTTGTACCAAGTGACACATATTAGATCTCTCATTTTTACTCTATTTCACATAATACACTTTTGTCGCGTATGAGAGGCTATAAATGAATGGCTGTAAGAGCACTAGCAATAGATACTTACTGGAGAGATTTTAAGGTGCAACGGTTGTAGGAAGGTTATACCAAGTGGCATACATTAGAGCCTCTCATTTTTACTCTCTTTCACATAATACACTTTTATCGTGTGTGAGAGGTTAGAAATGAGTGGTTATAATGTATGCCACTTGGTATAACCTTCCTACAACGGTTGTATTTTAAAATTTCACTACTGTAAATGCTTTAAAAACTTTATTTTAGAAATTTCAACAGGAAAAATAACCCTGCAGCATATACTATATTTTTTTTAGTGTAAACTACAGATTCGGTAAAATTTCCTTTACATCTACCGCATTTTTACAGATTCTCTAAATTTTACTTTATGTCAATTGCATTATGCGAAATAGAGAATCTGATGATTTCATTTAAGATAGAGATTCTGTAAACTAGAAAAATGTGTGTTTCAAACTGTAAAATAAAAAATTTGTTAAGAGTATCTGATGCAAATACTCTAAGAGCACTTGCAGTAGATACTGTAAATCATTTAAAAACTCTATTGTAGAGATTTCAACAGGAAAAATAACACTGCAGCAGATACTCTATTTTTTTACTGTAAACTACAGATTCTATAAAATTTCCTTTACATCTACCGCATTCATCCGAATTCTATAAATATTCCTTTATATCTTCCGCATTATGTAAAATAAAGAGTCTGATTCATTTCATCTTAAATAAAGATTCTGTAAAATAGAAAAATGTGTACTTAAAAGTGTATAATAGAGTATTCGTTAAGAGTATCTGATGCGAGTGCACTAATTCATGCCACTTGGTACAACATTCCTACAACGTTTGCTTTATGAAATTTGTCTAAAAAAAAGAATATACGCTTCTGTGTTTTGTTTTTTTAAAATCTAAATGTTAATTTTTTTTTTAAAATATTTACAGTATATCTACCGCAAGTGCTCTTACGATGAACTCCTATTTAGTGAAAATTCTCTAGTTTGCCACAATGCACATCAAATGCCAAGAAAAAAATCTTGTTTTTTTCCCTTTTATTCATCTACATAACATTACTTTATTACACTAATGACCAGAATAACCTAGTACAGAAACAAATCACCTAATTATATTTGTCTTACCACAATATCCCATAGCCCATTAACCAAAAATCAAAACCTCCATGATTTTACTCCTTTTGCTTCAATCTCAATTCATTCTTAACCTTTGAAACAACCAGGGTTTGGTCATGTTAATTTTTTTTAAATATTTACAGTATCTACCGCAAGTGCTCTTACGATAAACTCTTATTTAGTGAAAATTCTCTAGTTTGCCACAATGCACATCAAATGCCAAGAAAAAATCTTGTTTTTCCCCCCTTTTTTTATTCGTCTACATAACAATACTTTTTTACACTAATGACCAGAATAACCTAGTACAGAAACAAATCACTTAATTATATTTTGTCTTAGCACAAAATCCCATAGCCCATTAACCAAAAGATCAAAACGTCCAAGATTTTACTCCTTTTGCTTCAATCTCAATTCATTCTTAACCTTTAAAACAACCCGGGTTCGATCTCATGACCTCTGGTTCTGATACAATGTGTTAGAAAATAAGTATTTAGTGTGTATTTATCTTGTAACAAGTGTCACTGTGTGGAGTTGACAAGTGTCCTTCTTATCTTTTGTATTAGTTGGTTATCCATATAAGGGATGTAACAGAATGGAGGCTTGACTGAATATTCATTCAGAAAATCTAATACAAAATATTATGCTTTCTCTGTCCTTCTATCTCCATGTAAAAATCAAACGCTTATCGTTGTACTAAAACCAATTGGTGGTAGTAAAGATGCTATTATATTTCCTTATAGATGAAGAGTGTGAGCAATCTGTCCCAACACACGTCCATCAAGCAAGAATATATACAAAAAACAAGAACATTGAGCAAACAAGAATGTCATGGGCGTGCGATAAAAACAAACAAGAATTCGGTCAAGAACATTATCGTGCGCGAGAAGATTCGAACAACTATTAATTCATGGCTTATAGACTCCAATGTGATTCAAGAAAATGAAGAAATCTTTTGTATTGAAAAGCAAGGGATAGTAAAAAAGAGAAGGCATTTTATGTTATTGTTGCAATAACATGTTCAATGCTTTAGGGTTTACTTATCATTGTGGCGTAACAACAAGTAAACCATATGATTTCATTTTCGTCGCGAAAACACGAGCCACCTTGTTATTTTGTATGGTTGAAGCTTGGAATAATTCGAACGAACGCGTTCGTTGTGGATTCAATGATATAAAGGCGAAAGGTAATATTGCTGTTGATATTCATGATGATGGTTGTATGGTATGTGCAGATGAAGAAATTTGATGTGTTGTGAAGATTGTAATTCTACATACCATCATTTTTGTATGGGTATGAAGGTAAGTATTTATATTCAAAGAATTTTTCATAAATTTGTGTTAATACATTGATTTTTTTTATTTTTTATTTTTTATCTCAGGTGCTTCCTAGGGGTTCTTGGTATTGTCCTTATTGTGTTTGTAAATTTTGTGGTGATCCTGCTTTTGGTGATGATGATTTGATTAAATGTATGTAAAAGTCATTTCTCATTTACTATATATTATTTTTGGTAAATATAATAAATGCTAGTGTTACAATCATCATGACACAATAAATATCACAAATTTGTATTTTAAATAGATGTCATTATTTCAAAAAAAAAAAAAAAAGATGTCACATTTATATGTGTCTCACTGTCTTATTGTGTTGTGACATTTGTTGTGTCAGAATGTTTATAACAATAAAATAAACATTGTAGAAAGATATCTTCCCTTTAAAGTTTTAGTTTCATTTTCTCTTTCCAAGGTCTAACTTACTAACTATGTCTTTTTTGTATAGATCATTGGGGTTGTTACGTAAGAAGAGAGCTAAAAGCCATAGACTTAAATGACAAAACATGTGCACCATTTTGTGAAATCGGCTGCAAATTACACTATCATTTTCAAATTTCAACATTTTATAAATTAAAAATGTATTTTTCCGTGTTGGTAATGGTTGATTAATTAATCGAGTTTTCGTGAAGGTTTATGAGAAGTTGGAAATTGATTTGATAAAATAGTAACATATATGTTGAGAGGAATCTTTGATTTAACATTTTGTATTTTGCCCTGAAGGATTTTCATATAATTAAATGGTTAAGCGTGTGATTTAGCCGAAATTTTTCGATCAAAATGTACCCATGTGAGTGCCGGAATGAGATCACCTCTCTAAAATTCGTGTCTATATAATAACTACGTCGTTTTACGTGTATTTGATTTTTATGTTTTTCTTTAAAAATTCAAATACACGTAAAACGACGTAGTTTTTACTTAGACACCGAAATTAGACACACATCTTAGACAGGTGATCTCATCCCAGAGTGCCACGACACTAAAAACACTCCCAAAAAGAGTATTACACCCCTGATCGTGAAATATCGATTGCTTGTTGAACCCTGTGAATTGCATGAAAGTAGGATACTCCAAATCCGAGGGTCAAAGAGTTTTAGAAAACGTTATTGACGGAAAAAAATGTGAATGAAAGATCCCACTGAATTGAATTGGGTTCATGAATCTAAGAAATAGTGAGAATTCTTGATCTATCTCAATATTTCTCTCAATTCGAAAATCGAGGATTTGAATTGATGTCCTCGTATTGTAGCATGCGTACTACACATGATGGTTATTTTTGCATGAAAACACATATAACCCCTCATATGAGACCACAAGGGCAAAGTATACGATATTACGGGAATAACAACATTTTCAATCCAAGTATTTCATGGTTTTTGCGTTTCAAACCTTTTTGTTTTATCTTGACACTTTCATGCTAATTTATATATTTCAAATTACATTGACAAAGGTATTTTTACTCTTAGTTATTTAATCGGGACGATACATCCACTCAGGGACAGCCTTGCCATTAGGCAAGCCAGACTATCGGCTTGGGCCTGCAAAACATCTTTTAATATTAAAAAAATCTAACTGGCCCAGATTTTATGCCCAAGCCCAGATTTTATGTCCAACTGCCCAAGACTGCCTAATGTGTCATGTGTGTAATAAAAACAAATCTACGTTGATGAACTTAAAAAGAAAAGAAAAAAAATCGAATTTAAAATGCCCGTCCAAATCGTCTAAGGCTCTGAAAATTTCAGGGCCGACCTTGCATCCTCTATATAAATTCATAAAATCGTTCATGACACGTTTTTAATATTATTGATTGTGTATGTCTCGTATCAATCGATAGATACTACAAATTATTCACTAGAGATAAAGTGTGTAAAGGAAGATGTTGTGGTTATTGCACCGTGTGTTGAATTACCATTTTTCCCAAATGCTTAAACTAACATGGAGATAGATAATTTACATTTTATATATTCAACATGTCCCCTCAAGTGTGGGTCTATTATATTTTTAGAGAGGCCCAACTCTTGGTTTTTTTTTTTTTTTTTTTTTTCTATTTGTTTGGGTGACTGTGCTTGGAGCGAGGTTTGAACTCAGGGCCTCTCGCTCTGATACCATACCATGTCGAATTACCATTCATGTTGAACTACCATCTTTCCCAAAAGTTTGAGATTATGGGAGAGATGGTAGTTCAACATGGTCCACATATCATTTTAATTTCCTTGTTTAGTGGTTAAAGGTTATGCTTTAAATGACTAATGAGTACAAATGCATTATAATTTTCAGGCACTATGCTATCTCAATGTTAAAAAATTAATCATTCAATCAACAACAGAGAGGATTGAAAACTGGATTGACAAGTTTGAGTTCAATAATCTTGATGACTCATTGAAGAAGAAGTAATGTCCTACAAACCTGTGATGTTCCATGATTCAGTCAGATTACAAAAGACATTAACGTCAAGTCGTTCACGAATAAAATCCGATGTTAGAAAAACAGAAGGTTTTCTCTTCTTTAAAACCCTTTAAAACCGGAATATGATATATATAGACATAACACATAGTATCACAACGTTACGTTTAAACATTAATATTTTTGTCTAGTTATAGTCTCGGAAATAGTGAACGGATGCTAACAGAACTCGCCTAATATTTTTTGAAGGGTTATTATTCGCATTACAGCTGATCTACTCTGTGTACACAACTACCGGTGCATCACGTCACTTTCACATAATCGACCCAGTGAAAGTCAAATGTATAGCAACATGCGATTTCCTGCATTGTCGACCTTGGTCGACTTTCTCAGGATCGCATGTTGCCAATGTATTCGACTTCCACGGGAGTGTAGTACACGATAGAGTCGTTGCCCCCTCCCCTCCCCCCTCTTATACCTTTCAGAGTAAATATCTTCATAGAGAATAACACTTCGCGCCTAATATCTCGAAAATCAATAGTGATTTTATTGCTTTTATGGGCCTTAAAACATTTCTATACAATTATTAGCATTCATATCCGTGAAAAAGCCCAAATCTATTGAATACAATGGCTTTACTTATGAAAACTCATGGCCCAAATCTGAAGGATTATATTTAATTTTGTTTTTAAAGATTTTAGATTTAAAAATAAACGTTTCATATTATGTCACATGATTAATAACCTTATTGGAAAAAAAATTTGGATGGAATGTAATATTATAAGGTAGTTAAAGCCATTTTAATTTATGTGAAATGAAACAAATTGGATGTCATGAAATTAATAGACTTCTTTTCCAAAAAAAGAATAAGAAATTAATAGACTTTATTATTATTATTATTATTATTATTATTATTATTATTATTATTATTTTTATTTTATTTTTTATTTATTATTACTAAGGTGACGTGGAGTGTAATATCTCATATTGAAATGTTACACGAGCCATGTAGTATAATAATAGTAATAATTATAACAACAATGTCTATTAACTTTTACCGAGCTCGAGAGTTTGTTATAGCAAAGTATATTATCAAAGTCTGTAAAAAGTATTTGTATAATCATAGAGATAAAAATAAATACTCTCTATCTAACGCTTCATATCTGCGGGCCAGATAGTGCTATTTTAGCCATAATAGATCTGATAAGTCGTAAATTTACGGTAGTCCGGCCACAAGTATATCTTGGTGTAGCATATCCAATAACATTTGTGAATGCTTACGTACCCCCTGTTTATGGAATAATTTTAAAGGATCTTCCATTTTCTAAAGAGTGGAGCAAGTATGACATGGTCTGGTAGCACCACCAAAAACTTACGGCTGGTAACTATTTAGGTCCGTCGTCTTCGTTTGATCTAAATGGAAACTCATAATTACCATGTTCATTATATCTCAACGACTCAACCTTATATATTAATACTATTTTCTCAATTTTTTGATGTGAGATATTACATTCTCCTTTCTTAAGAAGGATGTGTCATCGCCTTGACCCTACCAGATTTAACTGAAGGTGGCCTCCACCGCCTACTTTTTCACGCAATCATTCAATGTGAGATAGTACATGCTTCCCCTCTTTAAGAAGAGGCGTCCTCACTAGAGCCCCGTTGCTTGCTATTTCTCCCAATATCTCGATGTGAGATATTACATTCTCGAACCCTTAAGAAAAATCGTCTTCACCATGTGGTAACTAGAGGCCAATGGCTTTTATAACCTCTCACTCCTCACGGTGTGACACTTAATTTCGTCTTGCATGTAGACCCTGACAACATTACTCGTTATCCTCTCATGGATAAAATGGTTAACTGTATTCATAAAATTCATTATACCTCAATCCCATATCTTAATATTATTTTGTGTCAAACGAAAAGAGTAAATGGTTTCAGAATATTACAACGCATCAAAGGGTAGTCAACCTGGATAAAGTAGGGGTGGTCCATGTGGAAGAGCACGGGTGGTAGTGAAATCAACCTTTATTAGTTAGTCTACAAAATCTAATTCCTTGTCTTCTAAGACTAGTTTTCTCTATTACTTTTTCTACTTGAATTTTCTTTTCAACTTTCTCATAGAAAATTTAAAAAGGTTGAGGGGGCAATCGTCCTACCTGTTTTCCATCATGAAATTAAGGAATTGTATGTTGAAACCGAGTTGAAATCTGAAATTTAAAGTCTAAAAAAGAGAGATTTAATCGATTAAGTATTTGAATGATTTTCGTGTTGATTTAATAATAATTATCTTTGAAACTTAATACTCAAAATGATAACAATCGTAAAAAAAACCCAAAAAAAAGGAACCGATAGCATTTTCAATATTTAAATACATAAAACTATAATGTTTTGGTCAATTTAATAGATTAAAAAACATAAAAATGTCACACCTATTTCATTAAGTCACACTCGCATCACATACAAAATGTTAAGATTAGTTAAATTCATTGAGTCCCTCGAAAAAAAAATCATTGAGAAAAATTATGGACAATAACTGATGCACAATATATATATATATATATATATATATATATATATATATATATATATATATATTCCGAATAAAAATCCAGGGAAAAAAAAAACTGAATAAAAATCTCATTTCCCTTCTGAAAATAAAAAAATTATTACGTGAGACACTTTACATTTTTACCCGAAAATATATATATAAAAGCCATCAGTTGATTCTTCACCATGGACTTTGTATGATTTGAAGAGTCTTTACTTGCAAAGAAGATAAAACGAAAAAATTAAAGCAAGAATATCTGGCTGGATATTTTGAGATTTCAAGTAAAAGAGAAAGATTAGTAAAAAAAGTACACCATAAAGTTTGATTTTAATCTGCACTTTCGTCATGCAAGCATCTCTAGTTTCTCATTTGCTGGTTTTCTCATGACTTTTTAGATTAATATACTGCCGTCATGAGACTTGTCGTTATTATTATTATTACATAATATCACTCCCTCTGTTCCATAATAACTGAACCAGTTGTCAAAAAGTTTTGTTCTAAAATAACTCAGGCAGATTATTTTCCTAAACAACATTTATTGCAAATTTTCTTACTTTACCCTTATTTAATACTAGGGAGGAAGTTAAAAAGAATACTGTATTAATTGTATCATAGGGGTTTTTTTAGTCATTGCATCCGAAAAGTCATAGCATTAAATCATGTTTTTAATAATCGTGTTTTTGGCAACTGCCTCAGATATTTTAGAACGGAGAGAGTATAATATTATTACAAGTCAGTGAAATCATTCATGATCAATGGCGGAGCCACTAATTGAATCTTTGGTAGGCTATTAGACCATATTCGGATGGACTTAAATAATACTCCCTCTGTTTTTTCTTCTAACTCTCACTTTTCCGAATTTGTTTTGTTTTTATTTATCAGTCAGTTTACGATATCAAAGCAGCATTTTTTTTCTCCTTTACCCATCATTTCAATAACCCAAATTTTAGTACAATTTTCCATGTACAATGAATGAAGGGTAATTTTATTATTTTACACTCTATTTTAGACACATTAATCACTTTTTTTTTGTAGTGAATTAATCACTTTCTTAATCTGTGTGATTCTTCTCTCTGACAGTTTCAAAAACGGAGGGATTATGTTTTAATTTGATGAGTTAAGTTGGATTATATAAGTTTTTTGTGTAGATTTTTTTTTTCTGCTGGATGCGCTTAGCCCTCCTTGTCCGGTGTCTAGTTAGGTCCTTGTTCATGATTTAACGTTATAGAAACTTTCTCTAACTAAATGTCTTGAATGATCACATTTGACGATTTCTGGAATCGTCCGGATTGAAATCTGTTAGTGATGTAGGTAAATGGACTTTCCAATGGATGATCCAAGTAGCTGTTTGATGGATTTGAATATGAGCCTGCAAAACAGACAGAGGGGTCTCGGAGTTTTCCTCCGCATAGACATTCCGACGCTCAAGTTAGTAATGGTTTATAGAGAAATATCTATATTGACAGTGAGCAAATGCAGTATGTAAAAAGTGTTGTACCTTTAGGATGATGACATTTTATATAGATTTTCTTCGTGGGGGAGTCATTTGAGCATCACTGAGATCGTGCCTGAAGACATGGAGCTGTTACGTCATTGTAAATGGAGCAAGCATGACTTTGGTGGTGATAATCATTGAGCTGTTACACAATCGTGGGTTAATGCCCAATTAATGGGGTGTAATTGTCTTATGAAATCGGGATTGACTTGCCCTGATCCGAGTATAAGCGGCCGAGGTGAACATGCACCATGTCGGCATTACGAAGTCGTAGACGTCTTACGTTGTGTTGACCATAGAGAACCTAGGACGACCTGCGTCGTGTCAATAAAATAATGATGGGCGACCTGCGTTGTATAAATATGAGTTTTGTTGTCGTCGTATATTGTATAAAGTGCAATATTAAGTTGAGTCCATGTCTCCCATTTGAGAAGAAGACTTGATTAAGTCTTATAAGTGCCACGTAAATAATATCTGGTTATACTCAAGTTTCCAATGTAGAATACTTTAACACGCCTCCTTAAGTGTGGGCCGGGACACAAGGCCAACAAAGAGGCCCAGCACTAGCACAATAAAAGGTGGCTCCGATTCCATGTTGACAACATTGACCCAAACCCATATAAGAGCAGGGGTCTCATCCCCAAAACGTAGGTTGTGAGGTGAGGGAAGTCCATCTCTTAATATGGTTGGTGAAACAACCACAAGTTATCAATGTGAGACATTTTAATAAAATATCATTGTGTATTTGTTTCAGAACCGTAGGATAAAATGACTTTTTATCCACTTTCTAACCGTCCAAACTCAATCAAAGAACATTTTCCAGTTTAGAAAGTGGGTTAAGATTTTTTTGTTTTTTTTTGAGTAAGTTTCTTGGTATGTTCATGAAAAGATGAAGTAAAGAAATAAAGAAAGGAACAAACGACCAACTATTATGGTAATTGAATAAAGTACTAATCAAATCATAAAGTCAAAATATTTTATAAGATTTAACTTTGAAATTATATTTGGTCAATTTCCGTACGTTAGATCCAGTTGGTGGATCATCAAGTTTGGTTGGGAGTTGAAATCCTCTACCTTTTAAGTTGGACTTTAATTATGCATTGTTTTGTCATATAGCTTGGGTCACCCTAATAATATTGGGCCTCTGACTTACTCAGACCCAACCCATTGGCTTGTGAATCTTTGCATGATTTCGTATTAAAACAATTTTGAGGAAGAAAAGTGTATTAAAACAATTTCATTTTCTCGTTAATAAAAAAAATACATCCATGTTGTCTTTTTCGATTTTGTTTTATGCTTGATTATTGGCATTCTCGGTAAATTCATGACAAAATAAAGGCAAGAAAAAGAAAATAAAGGCATTAATAAAGACTATTATCCTTGCCAAGCGTGTATTTAGGTTTGAGAAAAAAAGAATGCGACTTTACACTTGGTGACAGTTGGAAGGTAGTAGGCCAGGCATTGTTAGTGTGAAGCTAGACCGGGTAAAGCATACATGCATAAGGGGTATTATTCGCACAGCTGATATATCCGTTGTTTCTACCCATCGGTGCATCATATCATTTTAATAGAATCGTTTATGTAAAATTTGAATCTATAGACAACATGCGACTTCCGTAAAGTCGATTCAGGATCGACACTGAAAATATCAAATATTTTGGCTATAGATTCGACTTTCACATAGTTGATTCTACCGGTGCACATATATTATGGTACACCGATAGAATTATTGTGGTGTAAATAAATGCTCCTATGTAAAAAATTTAAATGTCGGATGATGACGAATGGTTAAGGTTGAAGTTAAGGGGATGGTAGGATAGTAAAATATTCAATTGAATAAATTCTACATTTTTTATTACTTGTCTTGACTAGTGAAAATGTTAGGAAATTGCTAATATAGGACCGAGTTGAATCAAGTATAACCGTAAGTCCGTAAAGACCTTTAATTAATTGAAGAAAGGTTAAAGGTTGTAGATGCTGTTTTTAATCTAAAATTGGAAAAAAGACAAAAAAAAAAATAGTGGTTGTGAAAAATGCCGTGACGTATTACTACTTGTGTTCTTACACGCTGCAACAAAATGTAGTGAATACGCGCGTTTTTATTCTTTCTCAACCACTATCTTTTTTCCCATTTCAGATCTTATTTTGTCTCTATGCGTACAAAAAATTTCATTGAAATACTACATCTGTCCCGAAATGTAAGTTTTTTTTAGCTTTTTAGTTTTGTTCCAAAATGTAAGTCCATTTACAATACCAATAAAGCATTTATTACATATTTATCCTTCTACCCCTAATTTATTATATACTCAATCACTTTTTATTATTTTGCATTAATATCAATGAAATGTCATTTTAGTCTTTTTAATCAAAATTAATGACAAATAACAAATTTAACCAACTAACTTAATATTTTGGGACAGAGGTAATATATGTTAGATTATACCTAAAAAGAGAACAACCTAAAATTTATATCGTAAAGGCCTTAACTGAATCGAGTATAACTGTAAAGACCTTTAAAACTCCTCAAAAAAAAAAAAAAAAAAAGCCTTAATAAAGTATTAATAAAATAAGAATTGAGTGAGATCGCCTAGGAAGAAAACACTCAAAAAAACCTAATCACTGAGTTCACTTGCGAAACAAGAAAGCGGGCAATAGGCCTCGAACATGATCTTTGAGGGGCATCCAACGCTAGCTCTAGTCAGTGCACGACTGTAGATAAGAAAATGGCTGATTAAGTAATCGGTCACATGCAGGGGCGTCCCTATCCAAATTTAGGCTCAGGGCCAAAAAGAATTTTAGGCCCTCACCCTTCGAAAAAAAACAGTAACCAAAATATATATATAAAACATAAAACAAAAAAATGCTGCGTGAGATAGTGTGAGTTTGGAAGAAAAAAAAAGCTATTTATTTACTCATAAATCACAGTTTAAAAAAACAAAAATTATTGTAATTAGCAAGATTCAAAACAAGTCTCATGCCTAAAGATACTTTATCGCTAACCATTAAGGTATTACATTCCTTGCTCATATAAATACAAAGATATATATAATATTATGTCGAAAATTTTGTGCCCAAATTCATTGATTTTCGGAAAAGGTCAGGCATGGCATCTACTCTTTCACAGGCGCCCTCTGTCACATGCTTAATTGAATACATGGTATATGGGGGCCTACTTTATATCTAGAAAACGGAAGATAATTGGTCTTCTCCCATAACACAAATTAGAGGAGAGAATAATAAGGTTTCTCCCATAAGAGGTGGCGCCAATACAAGGCAGCCATCGTTTCCGTGTGGACAGTCTATGGAGGGTTTATGGATGTTCAGAGATGCAGGTGTTTTCCCGATTCATTCAAGCTTGGATGGGAGAGTTACTGGTGTTTCCATATCGGATTCCAACCTTCGTAATATGACCAATTTGGCCAAGAGATGGTTATTAAAGCATAACGATGACAAGAGTGAGTCCGATCGAATTAGGTAAAATCTTGGGAATTGAATGGAAGGTGGGGCAAGAGGTTTAGTCAATCTGTATCTCTTCAAACACCTGCATCTCTGAACACCTGACAAGAAGTAGAGGGGCAAGAGGGTTTATGGATGTTCAGAGATGCCGGAAGTGGGTATGGGTTTGCACTTGCTAAGTTTGAGTTTTAATGTATAGTTTGATGTTTATAAAGGCGGGTTTTCGATTGACAACCATAATTACTTCCGGCACCATAATTACATATCAGTTTCAACATGTAAATGTGATGTTAGAAATAATTAAGAGGTGCATACAGAACCCATATTTATAAATTAGAGTATCCATTGTACTTTATTTCTCCTAAAAAAAATGAAAAGATGAATAATTAATTTCATATCCCAAATAATCTAATTTTTTCTTCAAAATAGTTAATTTCATATCCTGAAAAATCGCATTTTTTCTTCAACCCGAAGCTCGAACCTCACCGACCTTGGATTTAACCATTAAACAAATTAATAATCAATGATAATTAGTCAAAGTGTTAAAAAAAAAATCAAGTTAAATTGGAAAGTAACATGCTCTTCTTCCTTGATCTTTCTGTGTGAATTTATACATGCATTCTGCCCTACAATTCTTCAATTTACACATCAGCCATGGATTTGTGTAAATTGAATATATTCATCAGATTTCTCTTGTTTCTTGTCGTGCAAAACATCCTACAAAAGTGCATGGCGGAAAGTAACACTTTAAAAATCTTCCTTTTGGACCATTCTTGATTGGATTACATGTTGTTTGAATTAAATATTCAAGATGCATCCAATTACACTAATATTCTTACAACTTGTGAATTACTAATACTATTGCAATAAGCAAATGTAATTTCCGAGAAGGTTTAACAGAAGTGTTACATTTGTGCATGTCCAAGAAGTTTCAACAAATAAATTCGCACTTGTTGAGACTTGAGGACTCTTCTATTCAAATGCAATATTCTTTTTATTTATTGATGCATGCACTAACAAAACTCAACTCAAAACATGGAATACTAAAATAACATTATTAGTCTTTTTTTTCATTAACTTACACTTAATTTATTAGCCATTCATCTTCTAAACTTCATAATCATCGCCTCATAAGATATTTTAGATTTAAAAAATAAATTTATAGACCGTTCTATTAAGGGTTATGTTGATCGTAGATCGTTGTTTAATTATCGTAGGATATTCGTAGAAGTGATTGGGTTCAAGAAATTAGGACTTTTGCTTTTGATTTCGCTTCCAAAACGCTTTTGGATTACTAAGGTAAGAGGATGTTCTTAAACGGATTTTGGCGTTTAACCGTATTTGATGATGTTATTGTTGGTGCTAGTTATTTTATTTTTTGTATAGTTTCTGCTATTTAATATATTTTAGTTTTGCCGACTGTTAGTGCTTTTACTTCTCTGATTTATTTTGGTTGAGAAGGAAAGTAATGTCAAAAAAAAAAAGTTGACAGGTTCTTGCTTTTGAATGGTTAAGGAAAGAAAAAGGGAAACATTCTATGTACCTTTCTTTTTTTTTTCAAGTTGCTGTAAAATGTATAGTATGGATAATTATAATAATAATAAAAAAACTAGAGCATGCCTGCTTTCTTCCTTTTAGCGATTATCTTTTACATTATGATACAACGCCAATCCCCCAGCTTTGAACCAATATCAAACTTCCCTCGACCTGGAATCATCTTGCCTTGTTGGTAGCCCAAGCAACCTCTTTTGTTTCAAGTGCATTATACCTTTCTTCGGCTTACCAAGTTGACATACCACCCTGATATCCAACTTGTCACTTTTCAACTTTATTTGCTTTCCAAGTAAGCCGGCCTCATGTATAATATCTAGTGCATATTTTCTCTGATTTAAGAAAATTCCGTCTGGATTCCTCGCGACCTCAATGCCAAGAAAGCATTTGAGAGCCCCAAGATCCTTCATCTTAAAAAATTTCCTTAAATATTAATTAAAATGTGAAATATATTATTTTGTAGATATGATTATGTACATTTATTAGGATAAATTCTCTATTCATTTGGAATATATATATATATGACAAATTTCGGTCAATCTATTTCGTATATCATTCACAAGACATAGTTACAATATTTATAGCCGATCCCAGGGCTTCCATTCCTAATCACAATTATCAATCTACCGTTACTAATTACACATAAAATAACACATCCCAAAATAATGCATCATATCGTAATACCCCCTGAAGTGGGAGCGTGAAGATTTTGAACGCCCAACATGCGCAATAAGAACTCGAATTGTTGTCGTCCGAATGCTTTGGTAAAAATATCCGCCAATTGATGCTTCGTTGGAACATACGAGGGAAGAATCAAACCATCCGTGATGGCATCACGTACGAAGTGACAGTCGGCCTCAATATGCTTTGTACGTTCATGAAAGACGGGATTCTGTGCCATATATAACTCGGACTGGCTATCACAAAAGACTCGAATCCCAGGGGGTGCCTGTTGAAATAGTGTCCTAAACCCAATCGGGTTGGACCGGATCCGACCGGGTCGGATCATTTCTACTATTTCTTTGTGTTTATACATATATTAAGTGGCTTTTATGTTGTCATATATCTGTTCTTTTAAAGAACCAATTGTGAATTGTTATATGATAACGTCCTTAGTATTAGATTGTGATAGAGAAACCATGATAGACGATTATGGTTGATGAGATCTCTAATCATTTTAATAAGTTTGATACTTAAATGTCTCTAGGCTGATGTGCTATTAAACAGGGCATTGATAGTATAAACAGACTAGCACGTATTAGATGTCTTCTGTCTTTAAGGGCAGGGATAGATATCGTCTATCAAAGTGTAGAGACACTTGGACTGTACGTGGACGTGTATTAGAGAATGCGTACGTTAGACTGACCCACTTACACGGATAAGTGTCACACTATGTGACGGTTGTGTAATTATCCTTAGGACCGGAGTCTTCATGGCATCACGGTGTGGATTGTCATGCTTTGACACTATTGAGGTTTCCCCTAGCCACGGGGCGATCATGCGGTAGAGATTGGGTGTGATACTGAAGCATACGGAGTATACATGATTGGTCGTACGGGAATCACGTATCCTATGATTGGGATCGAATATCCGAAATGGCCTTCTTATAAGAAATGTCTTAATCTCATGAATCTTTGCAAAGTGGAAGTAAATGAGTTACTTCGAGAGAGCTTGATATCCAGATTATAAGATACGATCGTTGATGTTTTGACATTCGACTAACGACCGTACGTATGGATATTATTACATCGATAGGATTGTAAGTTACACGGTAACTGTTTCACATGAAAGGTAGTAGTCATTGCATTTGACTCTTCCGATGATTGGGGGTCACGGTGTATTGCTAGACGCTATCCCGTGATCGTTAGGCATGAAGGACATTTTCGTAATTTGCACTTTGTGTCTACGGCCAACATATTTGAAAGCCTATCGGGTCACACACATATGAACATCTAGCCGGATTAAAATGTGGCTATAGATGATAACCAAATAAGGAAAGTTTATCTCGAGACTATAAAGGTTATAGTGGTAAATTAATATGGTGGTATTTATTTATTCATATAAATAATATTTCGGAAGCCAATTAATGGCTAAAGGGGGCGCATATATTATTGTGTATAAGATACACTTGGATTGTGCAATTTAATTAATAGTATTACCAAATATTAATATAAGATATTGATATATATATGTATCTAAAATATATGCGGCTGAAATTTGTGTGCATGTCACACGTGAATGCCAAGTTGACATGTTTGAATATTTGGATATTAATAGATTTATATGTGTTATATATATGTGATATATACACATGTGTAAATTGATTTATGGTAATAAAATAAAGATAGTCAATATTAGATATTGACACTATCTTGAAAATATTCAATATAAGATATTGACAATAGCCTAGATTTATTTAATATAAGATATTATAATAAATGAAATAAATCAATCTATTATATTTTCCTTATTTTATTGGGAAAATGTTTTCTTCCTTTCTACTCTATTTGGGGCGCCACATCCATTATAAATAGGAGGTGGGTGTCAAGCTCTTTTGTACATCATAATTTCAAGAGCTAATAGTTCTTGTGTAAAATAGAGAGCATCCTATAGAGAGTTGGATAGAGGGGAAAAAGGCCGGTCTAGCAACCGGAGTTTTCCAATAGCAATCCATGATGAGATTCCGGCGGGCTGTTCGTGTGGACTAGCGGTAGAGGCCGAACACTTGGGCGGCTCTATGCATAACTACTCTCCTTAGACGGTCAAAGCGTCGATCTTTTAGATCAACCAAGGTAACCACCGTCTACTAGTTTATTTGTTTATTGCTTAAACGAAGTCGATCTTGGGTAAAAGGAAATCAAAATTTTGAATTCATTGCGTTCCCAGCGTGATTTTCCTAACAAAGCCAAACACCAAGATCGAGCCGAGTAATCTGCTTTCACCATTTTTTAATTCACACGTCAAAGAGGCCATTGACCGATATTCGGCTTCCGCAGAGGATCGAGACACCGTGGTTTGTTTCTTGGACTTTCAGGAGGTTGGAGAAAGACCAAGGAACACGAACCAACCACTCAAGGATTGCCGAGTAAGTGGGCAACTCGTCCAATCAGAGTCACACCATCCCTCTAGGAGAAGGGAACTGTCGGAGCGCAGCAGAATAACCTGCCCAGGGTGCTTCAAATAACGAACTTGTCGCAAGGCGGCTTCCCAATGTTCAACCCGAGGTGCTTGCATAAATTGAGATAAAACATGAACCGAATAAGCCCAATCGGCCGGGTGACGCCGAGATAGATAAGTCGGCCAATAATACCCGGTCGCTAGCGCCAACTTATGATTCTGTTCAATGGGAAAATCGGCAGGTTTGCTCCCAAGGAAGCCGGCCTCATGTATAATATCTAGTGCATATTTTCTCTGATTTAAGAAAATTCTGTCTGGATTCCTCACGACCTCGATGCCAAGAAAGTATTTGAGAGCCCCAAGATCCTTCATCTTAAAACATTTCCCTAGATATGATTTAAAAATCGTCATCGCCACTTTATCATCCCCCGCAATTATCATATCGTCAAGTGTCAACATATACGAGCACCACAAGCTGAATTCCATCACGAGTCAAAGTAAACAATGAGCAGTCAGAGTAAGATGGACGAAGCCATAGTCACGCAAGGCTGAGGCAAGTTTCGCAAACCAACATCGGGGTGCCTGCTTCAATCTGTACAATGATTTGCGCATCTTGCAAACCAAGTTCGATCCATGCCCCTCAAACCCGGGAAGTATCTTCATATAGATTTCCTTATCCAAGTCCCTATGCAGAAATGCATTATGGACGTCCATCTGGTGAATGTCCCACCGTTTTACTGCGGCGACAGTGAGAAAAGTTCGAACCGTAACCATTTTCGCCACAGGGGTGAAAGTTTCTGTGTAATCAATACCTTCTTCATGGAGATGCCCAAATGCCACTAATCGGGCTTTAAGACGCTGTAGAATCCCGTGCTCGTCATATTTCTCTGTATACACCCACTTACTCCCCAATGCCTTTTCCCAGGGGGAAGGGGTTGCAAAACCCAAGTACCCTGATTTTCAAGTGCCTGAATTTCTTCTTGTTGGTCCCAGAGAAGGGTGAAACTATAGTCAGAGGGGGGATGACTATAGTGGAGTTTCAAAAACTTTTCTTGTGTTTAAAAGCTTTTGGGCAGCGGATAAGTCCCTTCTTACTATATTGTTTTCAAATCTGTTTAGACAGTCACAGATGTAAATTTTGATGTATGCAAATTAAATGAATGCTGTAAAGTAAATTGCAGAAATTAAATTGACACAAGGCTTATAGTGGTTCAGGGTGGTGTAATCCCTTAGTCCACTCTTCTCCTGTGATGATTGGAGGAATTCACTATTGTTTTCACTGATACAATAGTATGATTGTCCTTGGCTTCCCAAGCTTCACAATCTACAAGACTATCACTCCTTGACCGCAATGCACTTGGTGATTCAGCCTTCCCTTTGTTGCTCCTTAAGATCAAGATCCTTCAACAAACTATCACAGATTCAACTCCTTCTCGATTGCCTCTCGATTCGATTGCTTGATTTGATGTGAATGTGATTCACACACTTGCTTGATCAATCTCAGTTCTGAGTATGACTTTGTAGTTCTGATATTTGAGTTGATCACTAGATGTGTCCTTGTAAGTTCAGAGAGAGGGCTTTTCAAATTGACAGAGTTTCTGCTTGATTTTTTTTTCTTTTTCAATCATTGTTTGTTTTTCTGTCAATGCCTTCTATTTATAGCCTTGAGTAGTTTTGGTTTTGAAATTCCGTCCGTTGGCTATATTAATGAGGGAATAATCCTTGATTTTATTCTTGATTCCCCCTTAATTGTATTCTCCTTGATTTCAGTGATCGGATTCTTTCTTAAAACGTATAGCAGAAAACCCGTCCTTGATTGATCCTCTATTGATTGTGCATTTAATGCATGATCTTCTGTATCTTCAACATATATCAAATCTGATTTGGTAAATGTTACTTCACCATTTTTGAACGGTCGAGTGAGCCTTCTGACTTCGCCGTTAGTTCTTTCTTCGCTGTTTCATTTTCACTTTCCCGAAGGTCAGTCTACTCAGCCGATTCACTGTTTCCTTCTTTGTTCTAGTATTAGGAGAGTCTTTGTACTTCACTGATCCTTGATTTGGGTGAGACCAGTGTACACCATATTTGAACATTGAGTTTCATCACTTAAAAACATAACTTAGACTTATCCAAGGTCATCACAGACTTCCTTGGTTATAAGTCAGACCATAATGTCTTCATTACTTCTCTGCTGGTGTTTTGCTGGCTTCACTTTGCCGAATATCTGTTTTTGCTTTGCCGTCCTATCCAACTAGTACAATACTTGTCTCGACTCAACTTATACAACATGTCGGACTCTAAGTAAAGACTTATACTGAGAGAGTTCTAACTTATTTCAGGCTTGCTATAACAAATAGCATGGCCATCATCAAAAAACATAATAAAATGTTCTAAACACTTCGACATTGCCTTACGCCACCCCTCATGTTTCATAGCCTCCTTAAAGATTTAGAAGGATTACCCGTAGTTGGCTGCAAGGTACTTGCGATGTTTATCGAAAACGATCATAATTAATGTAATGCATAAGAGGATACGAGTCCTTGAGAAATTTCCCCCTTTTTGATGATGCCAAAACCCTCATAAGCCTGAACATAAGTAATCAAAATTTTTCATAATAGACAACTGAATAAAAACTTTAGCAATTTTATTCATCCATCATAGGGTAATAAGTTCTAAGACTTTATTCAAGTGTTACAAACTATATTTTGCTCAATTCAGCCTTGTACCTTTTGAATTTTGTCGTCTGAACCTCTTCCATGTCTTTCAATCAATTTCTGGAAACTTCCACTTCCAGTAAGCCAAAGCTGTGTATTCAGATACACCTTGGAAAACTCTTTTGGCAAAAAGTCTGTTGAAATCAGGCATGGTCTCATTTGACTTAGGTTCTCTAAAATATTTTTCAAGTCTTTCCCTAGCCTCAAAGAATATGTGAATCAAGAAACTTGAGACTTTTGTAGAGACTCCACTGCTCTGCTTTCTCCATTCTCCCATAGGATTGAAGAATTTTGCCATATATTTGAAATCTTCTTGTTGTTCAAATTGGCAAGTCTTTTGGTCCTTTTGAGATAGTGGTATGGGTGAGAGCTTGGTTTGTTGTTGGTTTGTTTGAGAAGTGCAAATTCTCTTTTGACTTCATTGTAGAGTTTGGCCATATCGGTTCTCATCCTTTCATCCTGATAGCTTAGCCAATCACCCAACCTTCATCTTGTGAGGAGTGAGGATAAAGTCCTTCTGTACTCTGAAAAATCTCTCTTACATGGTCCAAGATTTCAGATCATATTCTCGCTTTGCTTTGGTGACCAGTGTAAGTTCTGTGCTCACCAAGATATTTGGAGCCGCTGCTACCTCTCTCTGCTGGTGTTTCCTCCGTGCCGAGTCCAGGTTGGTCGACAGATCCTCTTTCTTGACTAGATCCAGGCCTTTCTTTGTCTGCCGGACTGCCTCTATCATCATCTCTTCTATCATCATCTCTTCTTTGCATAGGGTGAGGAAATCCAATGCGAGGTTCCTTTAGGGCCTTTTCCTTTCTTCTCTCGACCGCTTCTTTGTCAGTTCTTCCGCTTCATTTCCGATTCTTATTTCTCTGTCTCTTGCTCTCGCTTGTTCCTCGGTGAAATTTGGAGGTCCGATTGTTGATCCTTTCGAGCTTATCCAGTTTTCCCCTTTTTGGCAAAGATGGGTAGATGTATATGCTTTGGTGTGGCTTGAGCTGCTCCCCCTATCTCTATGCCGGGGTTGTCTTGACTGAGTGGCGGCGGTGAACCAATGTCCACAATGTTTGTCTTTAGTTAGAACGTTGACAGATGGCGGTTGAGTGGTCATCTTTGCTGGAGTTGTAGACTTGCCGGAGGCTTGTGGTTTCAAAAATGTACGAAGAAGAGTAGTATCATCAATTGCATCTGGTGCAGGAGAGTCCTCTTCTTTGTCTTGACCAAGATCATTATCATGATGATCATTATCATCATTGTCATCATGATCATCACCATCATCCTGATGATCATCTCCACCATCTTCTGAGTCGTCACTTTGTCTCCCAGAGGTCTGGGGCAGTTTTGCCTTGGCTGCATCAACCAAGTCCCATAGAGGTGATTCATCAAGTACACTACCAGAGTTGTGATTCCCGAGAAGTCAAATAGCCATGCTTCTTCAAAGCATGCGATCCGAGTCTTGAAGTTGTTGTTTGGAATCGCCTTCCTTCCACTTCAAGATAATCTGCAATTCGATCATCTATATCGCTTGCGCATGGCCAGAAGACTTTTCTTCCGGAGATGATTCCTCATCCTCTCCAGTGTTTTCTTTATTAAGTCTTTGTTCATCCGCATGACCGATTTCTTCTTCTTCTTTGTTTTACGCCTCGATTAACGAACCTTCTTCCTCTTCTTCTTCATCAATCAGTTTTCCAACGTCTGTCTTTTCCAGACTTCGCTGAATCTTTTGTTTCTTTCTTTGACTGGTGGTGCTGCGTGTGGATTTCTTCCTCTTTCCTTCTCCTGCCTTCTGTTGTTGTTTAACATAAGTGAACATGACTTTGGATTCATGCAGTTTGTGGAGTTGTACTGTGGGGACTTTGAGACATTGCAACAGATAGTGTAACTGAATCCCATATGACTTTTTCACCCAGAATTGTCCTTTCTTTGTCTTTCCTTCTTCTGTCCCCTTGTTTGCCGCTTTTTCTTCACCTTGGATTTGCTCTCTGAGTCTTAGAAAGAAGTATTTTGCCCAGTTGAATTGCAGATTGTTGTAGATGATCCCCATCAGCCTCATTCTGATTTCTGTCATTGCATTATTTGCTCCCAATTTTCCTTCAATGGTCTTGCCAATTAGGGCACTGAACTCATTGAATGGTTTCTTTAAAGCAGATCTCAAACAATTGACCTTTGTAGATCTTGGGTTTGCCGTTTAGGCAATGGTTGCCCAGAAATCATCCAAGTTTTGTGATACAGATGTCACTTTTGCTTGGCCTTTATTTGAAAGTTTAAGATGTTTGTGAATTACCTTTTCAGTAATCGCCACTTCTTTTCCGTTGACAGATGCTACAATCTTGTCTTCTTCCCACTCGTCACCTTCTTCAAAGAGGATCCCAGCACGTATTGCGCGATTTCCGAAGGAAATCAGACTTTCATAACAAACCTCGGTTATGGGCGGATTGAGAAAGGTTGATAGTTTTAGGATTTTGCAACTCTTCGCTAATCGCTTTGGCATCTTCGTCATTTCCGCACAGTTTCAAGTAGTGTTCTTCTTGAAAGAAAGATCCCGTGGCAATCGATTTTTCATATCTAGCTTGGGTGTTTGATGATGCCATTTTTATTAAGGTTTGAAAATAAATTTGAGTTTGTAATAGAAAGTAACAAGAGTAGGGTTTGTAATTGCCAAGAAAGCGTAAAGATTTCTGAAAATCTCTAAGTCTTGTTTATATAGTGTGATTTGGGTAGTGTGAACGTGGTTTGAATATGGAAGGATTTTGTGACATAATGGCGTGATTTTGTGTATGCAAATCGTGATATTCGAGTGAAATGGGGAGTGGTTTGAGGTAAGTAATGATAGAGCCGGGAATCGAGGAGTTTATAATTCAAAATAATATACTTACCTCCATGATCATAAGTTGATCGCCACGTGTGTACTGAAATAATCATCCATAATTTCCTTATTCTCCACGTGTAATCTACTTATTCAATTTCAATCATTCCTAACTCGATTCTTAGCTTATCGAATTTTTCATAACTGAGTGGTTTAGTGAAGATGTCATCCAATTGATCTTCAGTGGGTATGTGTTTTAGGATGACATCTCCCTTTTCAACATGGTCTCTGATAAAATGATGCCTCACATCAATATGCTTTGTTCTTGAATGCAATACTGGATTTTCTGTAATAGATATTGCACTTGTGTTATCACACATGATTGGAATTGTTTTCTCTTCCACTCCATAATCCCTTAGCTGTTGTCTTATCCAAAGTATTTGTGCACAACAAACTACTGGCGCTATATATTCTCGCTTGGTGTTGATGTGTAGTTATGGAGTTTTGCTTTTTAATGAACCAAGAAACTAGTCCGTTCCTAGCATTTGGCATGTTCCAGAGGTGCTTTTTCTATCTATTTTTCATCCAAAGATAGTCGAGTCCGAATATGATATTAATTTAAATCCTCCATCTTTTGGATACCAAATGCCAAAGATTTATAGTGTTTTTCAAGTATTTGATTATCCTTTTAGCTGCTAGAAGATGTGATTCTTTTGGTTGAGCTTGAAATCTTGCACACACTCCTACTGCAAATGCTATGTCAGGTCTGCTAGCATTTAAGTACTATAATGATCCAATAATTCCTCTATACATTTTCTGATCAACATCTTTTCCTCCTTCATCTTTTCCAAGTATGACTCTGGCACACATTGGTGTGTCTGCTGTGCCACTTGTATCCATCCCATATTTGTGTATCAAGTCTCTTGTATACTTGGCTTGACTAATGAAGATGTCATCCTTCATTTGCTTTACTTGAAGTAGTTTAATTCTCCCATCATGCTCATCTGAAATTTGCTCTTCATCAGGTTTGCAAATTTCTCACACACCTTTTCATCTTCGGATCCAAAGATTATATCATCAACATAGATTTGTACTAGCAAAGTGCTTGCTCCTTCCTCTAGTTTGAATAGAGTCTTGTCAATAGTTCCTTTGTTGAATCCATTCTTGATCAGAAATTGTGATAGTGTTTCATACCAGTGCTCTGGTGCCTGTTTGAGGCCATAGAGGTCTTCTTGAGTTTGTATACTTTGTCTTCTTTTCCTTTAATTTGAAATCCAGGAGGTTGTTCTACATAAACTTCTTCTTCCAAAAGTCCATTTAGAATGCACTCTTTACATCCATTTGATAGACTTTGAAGTCTTTGTGTGCAAACAAATGCTAGAAAGAGTCCGATTGCTTCCAATCTTGCTACTGGTGCAAATGTTTCATCATAATCTATTCCTTCACTTTGGAATAGCCTTTTGCAACTAGCCTTGCTTTGTTTCGACAACGAGCCTTGCTCATCCATCTTGTTCCTGAATACCCATTTTGCACCAATGATGTTGGCCATTTCAGTGTCTCACAACAAGTTCCTGCATTTCATTTCTTTCAAATTCATTTAGTTCTTCTTGCATGGTCGTGATCCAATCTGCATCTTGGATTGCATCATCTATGGTCTTGGGTTCCACTTGTGATAGAAAGCAAGTTAGCATGTGCTCAGCTTGTCTTCCTCGTTCGACTCTTGTGTGAATATCTCCAATGACTTGTTCTTCAGGATGGTCTCTTAGCCAATTTAGATCTGGTTGAAGTTGTTCTTCACTTGGTGCTTCCATACCTTCATGCTGAGCATGAACTTCAACTTCAGGTGCTTCATCTGTTGTATTGGTAAGTGGTTCTTCTTGATTTTCAAAATGATGATTTAGGATGGTAGCTGGTATGGTTGCATTTGTATAGATTTCCCTTTATGCTGCTTTCTCTTCTTGATCTTGAATATCTTCACCATTTGTATTTGGTTCATCAAAACTACATGTATTGATTCTTCAATCACCAAGGTTCTTTTATTGAGTACTCTAAATGCTTTGCTGGTGTCTGAGTATCCCATGAAGATTGCTTCATCAGCCTTCTCATCAAAGGTATGCAGCTGATTCCTGTTTAAGACAAAACATTTTGATCCAAACATATGAAAATATGAGATATTAGGTTTTCTACCATTCCATATTTCATATGGAGTCTTTCCATGATGTTTGTTGATGATTGATCTGCTTTGTGTATGGCATGTCGTGTGTTAGCCGCTTCAAATTTGAAATCTCTTTGGTAAGCATGCTTCGCTATCATTGTCCTGATCGCTTCCTTGATGGTTCTGCTTTTCTTTCTGCTACACCATTTTGTTGTGGAGTTCTGCTGCCGCAGAGATAGTTGATGTAACACTCCATTTTCTTCACAATAGGTTCGATAATTTCATTTAGAAATTCAATGCCTCTATCTGATCCGATCTTGATAATCTTTTGCTCTTTTTCATTCTCGAGTCTTCTCAAAAATCTGCGCCTTCTTGAGTGTTTCTTTCTTCTTGTTCATGAAAATGGTCCAGGTGAACTTTGAGAAGTCATCCACCACTACAAGAGTATATTTCTTACCACTCACACTTACTGGTGTGACTGGTCCAAACATGTCCATGTGTAATAGATGTAGAACTCTTGTTGTAGATTGATGAGGCTTTGACTTGAATGAACTTTTTATTTGTTTTCCTTTCTGACAAGCGTCACATAGACTTTCTTTCTTGAATGTGATCTCTGGCAGGCCTTCAACTAACTTGCTCCTTGATAGTTTGTTGATGGTCTTGAAATTTTGGTGGTTTAATCTTCATTGCCAAATCCAAATTTGTTGATTGTTTATTTTTGACAAGTAGACATGTTTCGCCTTTGGTCGCTTTCCACCCACCACATACATGTTGTCTTCTCTTCTACCCGCAAGAACTCATGTGTTGGTTTGACTGTGAATCACTTTGCATCCTTCTTTGTTGAAGTGCACATTGTAGCCTTTGTCACGCAATTGACCGATGCTCATCGATTGAAGTTAAGTCCCTTGACATATGCCACATTTTGAATATTTAGATTGTTCTTGAGTATTGTGCCTTCCCCTTAATCTTGCCAGGGTTTTCTTTACCTCCAAATGTGACTTTGGGTCCATCAAAAGCTTTGAAATCAGTGAGCCATTTCTTGTTTCTGTCATGTGTCTGGAACATCCACCGCCTATGTACCGACATCCTACAAAAACAGATTAATTAAGTTTAGGTACCCAACACCGCTTTGGGTCCATACTGTTAGAAATCATGCCTCCCATACCAAGGGTGTATCCAAAAGTTCTTCTTTTTGGATAATTGAAGTCATCAACTTCATATGTGTAAGGCATGACAGAATAGCTCCTAGTATTTTTACTGAAGGTATTCTGATACTTTTCTCCACCTTTTGGTGCATTTACATCCTTCTTCACTTTCCAATATGCAGTAGGAAACCTTTCTTGCTTCATGTGTCTAGAACATATTGGTTTTTCTTAAACATATGATGCATTTTGTGAAATGGTTTCCTCTTGTATTTTGGAGGTGCAACATTCCAATCATCCTCTCGAGGGTAAAGTCCGCTTTTACCTTTCGGATGGTCGTTGTTCTTGATTGACTGGAATGAGGATTTGATTTTCTGTTTCACTATACTTTGGTTTTGACTTCACCGAACAGATGATCTGTTGGAATCATGGTCCGTCCCTTTCTAAATTTTGGTCCACTAGTGGTTCTCAATTTAGAATGGTGTTGACCATTATTCCTACTTTCATCCTCGATCACAGCCAAGACCAGATCTGATCCAAACCTTTTTGAGGGTTTGTAAGTCGGTGCTTTTAGTGGTGCAATGGATACCTTCACCGGTGAGGAGATTTTCTTAATCGATCCATTAGTAATGTATGTATGATCATCTGCTTTTGTTGATCATTTAAGTAGGTCTCCTTACTAGTTAATTCAAACTTTTTGCTTTATCCAGCTTCTTTCTTTAACCTCTTATTCTCTTTTCTTAGATCCTTGCATTCCTTTTCGAATTTCATGATTCTTTTCAATTTCATCAAATTTAGTCATGAGATTTTGGACTAGGTCTCTTGTGATCTAATGGGAGACTAGAGGATTGTGCGATGTTAGATGTGGATGCATTAGATGAAGAACATGAACTAGATGTTACCTCGTTTCATCTCGATTCTTTAGCCATTAAACATAGGCTTGTTCCTCGATTCCGAGCTATCACTTTTATCTTCATCCAATTCTTTGGTCATGAGGCATAGGCATGCCTTTTCATTTTCCTCGAAATGCCTTCTTCATCACTATCGCCTGCGTCATTATCGATGATTCTTCATGCTTTTCACCGCTTTGGATTCTCTTTAAGTGCCTTCTTGCTCTTTTTCTTTCGTGATGCTCTATATTTCTTCTTTTCATCATCTTTGTCATTCTCTTCGTGACAATCACTTTTGAAGTGACCTTTCTTGTTGCAAATTGAAGCATCTGTATTCTTCATCTTTCTTCTTCATGTCTCTGTTTGAGCTTGACTTTTTGTTTGACGAAGAATTTCCTTTGAATGGCTTCTTTTAAACTCACAAAGCGTTTAACTAATAAAGCTACCTGTTCTTTTAGTTCATGTGTTTCTTTGTCTTTGATGTATTCGGCAAAGTTACTTTGTCGGGATGCAATAATGCAGTGATTTTGTGTGTCTCTCGCCGAGCACCATCTTCGCCGTTCAATTCGAATTCATGAGCTTTTAATTGGGACATCGCGTGTCGAGTGTCGGTGCTTGCAAGATTTGTTGTTCCTCCGACATCGATGTTATGATCTTCCATCTTTTAGGTAGTCCTCTCAAGATCTTCAAGCATACTTCTTTCTCGGGAATATGTGTCCAAGTCGTTGTAATTCATCGATGATACTTGAGAATCATTGTCCATTTGATCAATGGATTCACCAAATTTTCATTTTAAAGTTCTCAAATTTCTGCTTTGCAATGTATAATTTGTTTTCTTTAATCGCTTGAGATCCTTCATTTATCAATGATAGCTTGTCCCACATCTCCTTTGTTTGCTTTGCGCTTTTGATTCTCATGAACATGTTGTCGCTTCAGTGGTCTTCAAGATCATGTCTTTTGCAACAAAGTCCAGATTTTCTCTTCTCCTGTCATCTTTGGTCCAATCCTTTTTAGGTTTGTCAATTTCCTTTCCTTGATCTCGCTCCTCGTGCTTACCACCGTAGTGATTTTGATTGGTCTATCATTGATTACATCCAAAGATCTCTTCATGAGTTCTTTGCAAGATGAGATATCATTCTTATTTTATATTCATCAAAATTGTTAACATTAAACACAGTACTTTTGACAAGAAGGTTGAGGAATCCATCAAAGGCAATTGAAGATATAAATGTAAGTGTATGTAAAAACTCGATTTGAAAACTACTTTGAAAATATGTGATCTCCTTATTACTGTAAATTAGATCTCAATGTTACGATACTAGGAACACCGCTCCGATACCAATTGTTGGTCCCAGAGAGAGGGTGAAACTATAGTCGAGGGGGGGTGAATGACTATAGTGGAGTTTCAAAAATTTTCTTGTGTTTAAAAGCTTTTGGCACAGCAGATAAGTTCTTTCTTACTATATTGTTTTCAAATCTGTTTAGACAATCCACGAGATGTAAATTTTGATGTATGCAAATTAAATGAATGTCAGAAAGTAAATTGCAGAAATTAAATTGACACAAGGCTTATAGTGGTTCAGGTGGTGGTAATCCCTTAGTCCACTCTTCTCCCGTGATGATTGGAGGAATTCACTATTGTTTTCACCGATACAATAGTATGATTGTCCTTGGCTTCCCAAGCTTCACAATCTATAAGACTATCACTCCTTGACCGCAATGACTTGATGATTCGATCTTCCCTTTGTCAGCTCCCTTAAGATCAAGATCCTTCAACAAATTATCACAGATTCAACTCCTTCTCGATTGCCTCCGATTCGATTGCTTGATTTTTGATGTGAATGTGATTCACACACTTGCTTGATAAATCTCAGTTCTGAGTATGGCTTTGTAGTTCTGATATTTGAGTTGATCACTAGATGTGTCCTTGTAAGTTCAGAGAGAGGGCTTTTCAAATTGACAGAGTTTCTGCTTGATTTTTTTTTCTTTTTCAATCATTGTTTGTTTTTCTGTCAATGCCTTCTATTTATAGCCTTGAGTAATTTTGGTTTTGAAATTCCGTCCGTTGGCTATATTAATGAGGGAATAATCCTTGATTTTATTCTTGATTCCACCTTAATTGTATTCTCCTTGATTTCAGTGATCGGATTCTTTCTTAAAACGTATAGCAGAAAACCCGTCCTTGATTGATCCTCTATTGATTATGCATTTAATGCATGATCTTACAGATCTTCAACATATATCAAATCGATCCGGTAAGTGTTACTTACCGCTTTTGAACGGTCGAGTGAGCCTTCGACTTCGCCGTTAGTTCTTTCTTCATTGTTTCATTTTCACTTTGCCGAAGTCGTCACTCGGCTCACCGATTCAATTGCTTCCTTCTTTGTTCTAGTATTAGGAGAGTCTTTGTACTTCACTGATCCTTGATTTGGGTGAGACCAAAGTACACACCATATTTGAACATTGAGTTTCATCACTTAAAAACATAACTTAGACTTATCCAAGGTCATCACAGACTTCCTTGGTTATAAGTCAGACCATAATGTCTTCATTACTTCTCTGCTGGTGTTTTGCTGGCTTCACTTTGCCGAATATCTGTTTTTGCTTTGCCGTCCTACCAACTAGTACAATACTTGTCTGACTCAACTTATACAACATGTCAGACTCTAAGTAAAGACTTATACAGAGAGTTCTAACTTATTTCAGGCTTGCTATAACAGCTAGCATGGCCATCATCAAAACATAATAAAATGTTCCTAACACTTCTGACATTGCCTTACGCCACCCCTCATGTTTCATAGCCTCCTTAAAAGATTTAGAAGGATTACCCGTAGTAATGGCTGCAAGGTACTTGCGATGTTTATCAGAAAACGTATCATAATTAATGTAATGCATAAGAGGATACGGAGTACTTGAGGAAACTGACGGAGCAGAAGAGCATGGAATAGGACTTTTCTGATCAATCAATGTATGCTTTACAAAATCTTGAAAACAAGAATTCGGAAGCTTCTGTCTTTTACCCCTACCCAACGCTTCGATAGCTTCACCTGGATGTCGAGGTTGTGGTGAAGGCACTATATTACCCCCAGTATCACCTATTTAAACTGTCGCGTCAGTCCCCCATCAACCGGAGGATCCGGCAAGGGTGGATCCTTGGTAGAAGAGGCATCGAACCCCTGATCCACTATGCCAACATCATCAATCAAAGGGTAAGGGGCTACAGATGTTTCACTATCAGCCTACTGAGAAAAAGGAAACACATGTTCGAAAAATTTAACATCCCTAGAAACAAAGATCTCCTTCGTATCTAGGTCATATAAGGTCCTTCTCTTCTTCACGAATAGGTAACCAAGGAAAACACACTTACGACTCCGGCTAGCAAATTTATGAGTGTAACGATGGTCGTGGGCATAACATAAACATCCTAAAACTCGAAGCATTGAGAGGTACGGTTTTCTCCCAAAAAGAGTCTCATAAGGCGTCTTAAAATTCAAAACACTAGACGGTGTTCGGTTAATTATATAAGCCGCAGCCATAACACATTCCCTCCAAAACTTCAGCGGCAAATGTCCATCAAACCGTAATGCACGTGCAACATTAAGAATGTGTTGATGTTTCCGTTCTACCCGACCGTTTTGTTGAGGAGTACTAACACAAGACGTTTCAAAGATGATATCTTCTTTACGAAAGTAAGGAAGCAAAGGTCTAAATTCTGTACCATTATCACTATGAACCCGTTTAATGTTAACCTTGAACTGACGAGAAACTAAAGCAATGAAATCCAAGAAAGCAAATTCGACTTCCATTTTGTTCAATAATAAATAAATCTAAAACGAGCGAGAATAGTCATCAATAATAGTCAAAAAATACGTCGCACCACATGTCGAGGGTACACTATATGGCCCCCATAAATCACAATGTATCAACTCAAAAACATGACTAGCTTTATTCTCACTAATGGGAAAAGGTTCACGAGGCTGCTTAGCTCGAAAGCAGATATCACATCCATCTTTATGTAAATTTTTGGAAATAGAAATATTAGGAACCTGCCGAAGGACCTTTTCTGATGGGTGTCCCAAACGCCGGTGCCAAAAATCTGCAGATTTTCCGTCATCAATAGCCAAAACCTGAACCTCCGGAACGCCCAAGAACATAAAAAGTCCATCCACACGCTCTGCCAATCCAATCAGCGTCCTCGTCACTCGATCCTGCATAACACATAATTTCCCCGTAAGTTGCAATACACAATCATTATCATCCTGTAATTGGGTAACCGAAAGCAAGTTGCAATTCAATTTTGGCACGTATAAGACATTTTTAAGCATAAATTTCCAGGCAAAATAACTCTCCCTTCATGAGTCGCCACTGTTAACTCCATCGGGTAACCCAATCGGGCATTGAATAATTGGTCATGGATCAACGAGGGACTTAAAAGAACCAGTCACGTGATGTGTCGCTCCTGTGTCAACAATCCACGCAGACTGAGTTGATAGTCGATATTTCGGTTTGAGCAATCAACGATACTTTTCCATTGGGCTGGGCTAACATTGAAAAGACCTAATTGGTCAGAATTATCGATCTTCGCGTTCATAATAGACATATTTTCACCAATATAGAAACCCTAGAAGTCGATTTCATAAAAAAAACAACACCAAAATGCAGCAGTTTGGTCTCGGGTTTATTCTGAGATATTGAACCGTCCAAAAACAATTTCAACCGTTTAGATTGTACCAAATAAAGATACGAACACGCCCTCAAAATTTTGTCACGATCGGAGTCCGTTTCAATGTCCGATCGTCGCCAGAAAACTTCTGCTGCAACAATTAACAGAAGTTCGGCCGCGGGCAATTTCAGAGAAATTGAACTTTTTAATAAGAAATTTCACCGTTCAGATTGTAGAAGACAAAATTTCGAACAACCCCTCCAAATTTCGTCACGATCGGAGTCTGTTTCAATGTCCGATCGTTGCCAGAAAACTTCTGCCAAACAATTAACAGCAGTTCGGTCGCGGGTAATTTCAGAGAAATTGAACCGTTCAATCGGAATCCACTGTTCATATTGTAGGAGAGAAAATTTCGAACAACCCATTCAAATTTCGTCACGATCGGAGTCCGTTTCACTATCTGATCGTGGCCTGAAAGTTTCAGCTGCAGGGTTAAAAAAAGCAGCGAATTTTTTTTTCAACCTTGCTCTGATACAATGACAATTTTTGGTCTAAGTATTTCGTATCTATTTAATCAATCAATGAGTATAATATTTATAGTCATTAGTATGGCTTCTACATTACACTATATACAAAAACTACCCTTACTAAATCAATACACAAATCAATATTTTCCATAATCGTAATATATCGTAATAACAATCAAAGCATCTCAAGCACTCCAAGACAGATTTCGGCCTTTGTACTTAGCTTCACATCAATTTGTCACCGATTCTTCAAGGTTCATGGACAGTAGGGCCACAAACAACAAAATTGTTGACCTCGACAATCTTTATCCATGCTTAGGTTATACTGGTAATGACACATTTGGTTGTTGGAAATTGTGAGCAACCACGAATCTTACATGTACGGCACAACACACTGCATACCACACACTCACCATTAACCTTAAATACCTTGTTGCATGTTCTTGCTAACCTATTGAGCTTTTCTAAATTATCCAGTGATAAATGTTACTGTTAAGTTTACTAATTCTTATTCTCTAGTGAAGGAAAAACCTCAAGGAAAATATTTCTCGTACGAAGAGGATGGTTTATACAAAATGGTCAGACGAACTGAGATAATAAAAGGCTCCCTTCAATCCAACCTTCATCTGCAAAGACTGCTTATGTAGTACATCGTCTCAGCCTAGTCGGGAGTCATGTAATATCAAGTCTGTAGATGATAACAAAGACACTAATGTATGGCATGTAATGTTTGACTATCAATCTAAAAGGGTTCTTAGTCAAGTTCTTTAAGAGTGTAATGTTTCAATTGATGAAAAAGTTTCCTTTTGTGAAGCATGTCAGCATGGAAAATCTCATGTCATATCTTACACGCTCTGATTCTCATGCTAAAGTTGTCATAGACTTAGTTCACAGATGTATGGGGCTATGCCCCTGTAACATCGACAGAGGGTTATTTCTATCATCCAATTTATTGATGACCACAAATGTTTCACATGAATTTATTCTCTAAAATCCAAATCTAAAGTGTTTGTTGTTTTTACTCAATTCCGAAAATGGTTCAAAACCAATTCTCCACTTCAATCAAATTCATTCAATCACATTGAGGTGGAGTGTAAAACTCTTGAATCATATCTTATAAATTACAGAATCATGTTTAGACACGATTGCCACATTCTCATGCTAATTATAGAAGGGCTGAGATAAATCATACGCATATTGTGGAATTAGGCCTAACCATGTTAGCTCAGCCTATATGCCGCTTAGATACCGGTGACACAGTTTTCAACAAGCTACGGTAGCTACCCTCATTCTAAACAGCCTTCCAACACCAGTTTTAGGAAATTCGTCACCTCATGAATACATCTACAAGTCAAAACCAGACTACAGTGTGTCTAAAGTGTTTGGACCGGTGTGCCTGTTATCTACACTCATCACAATATCTATAAGTGTTACGGTCGTTATTCACAACATTTTCGATTAACTTCCAAGTAGCATTTAGGTTGACTATCTCTACATAAAAAGTTCAACTTAGATTGCTAAACCGTCTTAAAATAGTACTCATTTTGTTTCATTTTAAATGTCAATTTTAATTTTACACACGATTTAAAAAAAAAATGTAATTAAATCAGCTTATGTTTGAGTAGCTAGTTTAATAAACTTCATTAGTTATTGCTCGGCTTCGGTTTTTCACACCTCTGTAATGGACATTTGGGAGAAATTATAGATTCAGGTCAATGTAACACCTATTATTTTATTTTAGATCGTGTCAGACCTGATATTTTTTTATAAGTCTCCCGTGCAATTGTGTAAAAAGAGCTCGTGCAAATTTGCACGGGCCAGGTGAAAAATTCCACGGTGCTTGTGATATTTTGAAGCAAAGTAAAAAAAATATATATTAGGGAGAGAGATTGCACGGGCGCGTGGGATTTTCCACCGGGCCCGTGCAAATTTGCACGGGTTCTTTGTTGGGGAAAATCAAAGGGGAACGAACAATGCCGAACCAGAAATGAATGTGCAACAATGAAAATAACCGGATATACACGTAGAGTCGATTTGAGAATCTTTCACACGAATATGATCACGGGATAAAACTACGTTCACTTTCGCCTAGACAATATAGACAGAAAGAAAGCTACAGAGTTTGGTGATATTTTGTGTGTATAGAACTTGAGGTTTCAAGGACATTCCAAGAAAACCGGAAAAGGTTTTTCAAATCCTTCTTATTATCTATGAAAAAAGGTTCCAAGTGTTCTTTTATATGTATGTAGAGTTATATTTATGTATCTCTACATACACAACCTTTAGAATTGGTTACAAGAGCCAAAAACCGAAAGGACACCAACAAAACCGACCAAATCTGCTTTTACAATCTGAAAAATCTGCATCTTGGGCGCCCGTTTGAAACAAAATGGGCGCCCGTCCGAGAATCTATGGACGCCCGTCCACGGAGCAGCGGTTACATTCGATGACTCAATTTGAGACTTTGGGCGCCCGTCCCGAAGAAATGGGCGCCCGTCCGAAGCGATGGACGCCCGTCCATCGAATGCATTGCTCCGGTACTCAAATTTAGACTTTGGGCGCTGTCTGAATCAATGGGCGCTGTCGTCAACATCGACACCCGTCCATATAACATGGACGCCCGTCCAATTAAGCAAAGAAGACTCGGTTTTGTTCAACACTTGTTCTAACACTCTCATAAGCTTGTAAATATCAATTGTGAGCATGCACTCCGCATCTCCTAACTCATATCGATTGTTCCAAGCTTACCAAACCTCAAACTAAATCCAATTACACTAAATGACATTGGTGATATTATCACCAACAATCCTCCCCCATTTAGTGTAATCCTTGATTTAGTTAAAACTTATCAACACACAACAGTTCATCTTTCAATGATAATGTCACGCAGATTGAATTACCATCTAGTATATTACACATTCCAAAATATTCGAGTATTGGGGTGTGACTAAGCATTGAACCCTTTACACATTTGAATACTTCAAAGATAATACACAAATGAACCAAGATACAACTTCATAGGTGCTTGACACCAATTATCCAGGCCTTGTGTCCATATCCATTTCATGAGTATATAAAAAGTCAACCCTAACTTTCTTGAAGCGGCCAAACTTCATACTCATATAGGTGAATCTTTCTAATCATGTACCTGAAACACTTTTCCAAAAGATATCACCTACACAACAGGTAATGCACATACTTTCGGGACTTTTTCATGTGCCAAATCTTTGAGGATGGGCCTTCCACATTGAATTCTCGCTTATGGCGTTGTACCGTAAGGAATTGGGTATCCCACACCAAAGATTTAATGGGTTCTACACATCCCGATAACAAACTTTTACCAAGTTTCAAGTCAATCTATATTTGATCAAACAAGATTTGACTAAATCACGAGTACTCTTTGAACAACCACCATCATCCTTTGAGTTATAAACTCACAATCCAACTTTTCATTAATACATTGGTGTCTAGATCACCATTGTAACACTTGACAATTTTCCAGCCAAACACATTGGATAAGCTGGGATGAACTTGGTTATTAATTGCAGGAATTCGAACTTCTAAGTCATCAACAAAGAAATCCAACTCCATAGTCCAACCAGAAATTTATGCACTTAGAAGCTCATAAATGATACTTCATCCCAGCACAAACTACTAGTTAACCAAGGATTCTTCTAAACCGAAGGAATCTCATATAACTTTACTATAGAGTTTAAACCTCCCCCATGACTCAGTAGTTTAAAACCTTGATGACAATACCGTCCGATTATGAACAACATGATTTGGTTAACACCAAAATCAACATGTCAAACAATGTAAACTACTACATCACCTTATATTCCAAGGCAAATCCAATCTTCATATATTGAGCATGTTTCACTTTTAGTATCATGAATAGATACTAAACCAAAGCAAAACAACAAACATGTATTCAACATACATCAAAGGATCTAAGTCATTTCCTTAGACATCAAACACATATAAGACATATAATATGTAAAACATATATAAGAATTGTATAGTTACTGAACAAGGTATTATAAACAACTTTAAATTAAACTAATCTACAAGCTAAGATGTCTATCAAGTTTAATTTAGCACCTTGAACCAAGATAACATATACACTCCTTATGTTAATTTTAACATAACAAGACCCTCCAGCTTGTTTCAAATACAATGCCCATTCCAATCTCCATTCTAAAACCGAAGTTTTACCATCCATTTAATGGATTACAAAATTGTTTAACAAATGTTAAAACAAACAACAACAATTTATCCGAGGAGATTTCATTAACGGTGCCAAGTTATCAAAATAACCAATACCTAAAAACGTACAAAACCTTACATTATTAATCAGGATTTATACATGTTGATTTACATCAACTATCATCTTTCATTGAAAGATTCACCGCACCATTTGCTCTCATTGAGCTTTACAGGCATATTTAGAAAACAACTTTATTGTTTTCCTTCACTCAACATTGGTAGTCATACTTCAAACTTTGTACAACATTATAAATGTCCAAAGATGGCATACCAATGATCAACAACGATTAAATCAGTACTAGAATCATTCAGCTCCATTATATGGAACCAAAGAACATTGGAATGCATAGCAATTCCAATAAACATAGTTTCAATGCCTCTTTTACTCAAGGAATTAACCTTAACCTCGGAAAGTCACAAGACCTCCTCACACCTCCAAACCTCAAGTTTGGATTTCATTATACCAAAGTTCAAGTAATTTATCAAACAAACAATCTGTTGGGCGTAGGAGTATAAACAAAAGCTTAAAACTTATGCTTAAATACTTTCCAATAAAACTCATTAAAACATACACTCTTTTCATTTACCTTTTGGAGGACACGATAGTTATTTACTACCATTTTCATACCATCACTTGTATTACTACAAAGTAACGCAAATAAGCGATGTATCTATTAAATAAAAAGAGTTACAACTTTTCCAACCAAGGATTCATAATCTTACAACGGAAGAACTACAACTCTTACAACCAAGAGTTACAACTTTCTATACCGGAAAGTCTCAAACTTTCAAAGCAAAAGTTACATCCTTCGAACGAAGAATCACAACTTTTCAAAACAAGTCACAACTTTTAAACCAAGAGTTGTAACCTTTAAAACGAAAAGTTACTACCTTTAAGCGAAAAGTTATAACCGTTCAAAAGAATACAAACTCTAATGAGTTGTATCCTTTCATCAAACCGATACATTCTTTATCAAATCAATAACATGATTTTTCCTCCAAAACATTCACTTAAAATCAAAGTGAAAATCCATGATACTAATCATGTTTCCGAAAAGAATAAGTTCAAAACAAATTATAAACATACATTACATATAAGTATCACTTAAGCATACCAATACACATACATGTATAGTTATTTCAAATTATACTAACCATGTACAACTAATGTTTAAACTATATAGTTTCAAGAGCCAAAGGATATACTTAAATCTCTTAACAATGACAACCTTGACTCCATTTCATGAATGTCACGGATCAACAATCCACCGGTTCAAAACTTCAAATCAAGTTGATCCTTACACTCACAATTTTCCAAACCGGAGTCAAAAACTCAAAACAACATTTTATTAGTTGTTTCACCAAAACTTAGTTTACAGTCATTATTCTATCCTTTGTTTGATCTTACATACTAGGCATTCAACCTAGTAAAACAAGATTTTCAGAAATCCAAATTTCTTTAGATTTGCAAACTCTTAATTACAAATGTTCTATCAAGGATAGACATTTAAAAACATTATCTCTTCAACATGATTTCCATCTATTTGTATCATTAGAAAACATCTTACTACAATAGACATCAAGTTTTCCAAGAGATAACACTTGATTTATCCCAACATTAGTTATACACAAACACTTAAAATTTCTAAACATTAACATGATTTTATCACCAAGATCAATGAACATTAAACATTAAACACGCAGCAAGTTTCATCATTGATTCAATCATGTCTAGAAATATCAAGCCAAACAACATATATGTATAATCAATCAACATCCAAGAACAAAACTTAGACACTACAATCAAAATTTATATTGATTGTAGTTCTTTGATTCTTGGACACCACAAACTTGCATGAAATAATGTAAATAAACATACATACCATTCATCCGTAGTCATAGCAACATCACAAAGAATTTTTACAAAGTCATTCCAATGAACTTTTACTTACCAAAAGATTATAATCGACTTTGCATCAATCAAAAACCGCAGCAACTTCTCAGAATTTCTGACAACTGTCAACATTGAACCAGACTGCAAACTTGATATCACTGCGATCCTCGTCTCGCCACGATTCTAACGGTATCTCCGGATTTTCAAACCGATTCTGAATCAAGAGTTATGCCCAAAACACTAGGACACAACCTTTGATAAAATTCGGAAAAATGCAACTCTTCATTTTGAAACCGACATTGTTCTAAAAATTCAAAAATAGTTTTCGCAGATTGTTGGGGAAAATCAAAGGGGAGCGAACAATGCCGAACCAGAAATGAATGTGCAACAATGAAAATAACCGGATATACACGTAGAAGTCGATTTGAGAATCTTTCTGCGAAAACTATTCGTCCCCAAATGATTGTCTCGGGTAAACACGAATATGATCACGGGATAAAACTACGTTCACTTTCGATCTAGACAATATAGACGAAAGAAAGCTACAGGAGTTTGGTGATATTTTGTGTGTATAGAACTTGAGGTTTCAAGGACATTCCAAGAAAACGGAAAAGGTTTTTCAAATCCTTCTTATTATCTATGAAAAAGGTTCCAAGTGTTCTTTTATATGTATGTAGAGTTATATTTATGTATCTCTACATACACAACCTTTAAAATTGGTTACAAGAGCCAAAAACCGAAAGGACACCAACAAAACCGACCAAATCGCTTTTACAATCGAAAAATCTGCATCTTGGGCGCCCGTTTGAAACAAAATGGGCGCCCGTCCGAGAATCTATGGGCGCCCGTCCACGAGCGAATTACATTCGGTACTCAATTTGAACTTTGGGCGCCCGTCCGGAAAGAAATGGGCGCCCGTCCGAAGCAATGGGCGCCCGTCCATCGAATGCAATTGCTCCCAAGACTCAAATTTAGACTTTGGGCGCTCGTCTCGAATCAATGGACGCTTCGTCCAACATCGACGCCCGTCCATATAACATGGACGCCCGTCCAATTAAGCGACAAGACTCGGTTTTGTTCAACACTTGTTCTAACACTCTCAAGCTTGTAAATATCAATTGTGGCGTCGCACTCCGCGTCTCCTAACTCATATCGATTGTTCCAAGCTTACCAAACCTCAAACTAAATCCAATTACACTAAATGACATTGGTGATATTATCACCAACATTCTTTTTACACAATTGCACGGAGGATTTAAAAAAAAAAATCAAGTCTGACACGACCTAAAATAAAATAAGATGTGTTATATTGATCTGAATCTATAATTTCTTCGGACCGACCAATAAATAAGTTGTACTCTCTTTCAAATTTCAATAAACATGTAGGGTATTTCAAAAAAAAAAAAAAAACATGTAGGGAAATCGAGGAAAAGTTACGAAGAATAAGGTTAAAAATTGTAGTTGTCCTTTTTTTTTTTGGAATGATAGTTGTCCCTTTTTAGTTCAGCATAATTGCTCTATGCCTAACAAATAGCAGACATCTAGCTTTATTTGGTCGGTATTAAATTTTTTAAATTTTTTTTAATTTTATTTTAGTAGGATACGAAAGATTTTAATTAAACTACGGGAAGAGGGAATCGAACCCGGATCCTTCCACTGGAGGCCAGGGTAAATCCCCAGCGGTGACCACTGGGGTATGGGCCTTGCCCGGTCGGTCTTATTCATTAGGTTGCTTTCCTCTTTTGATTAACGAGGGAGATTTTGAGGGGGAGATTTTATATCGTATATTAATTTGTGTCGAATTGACATGTAAACAAATCTGAACCACAGTTTAAATTCACCTTAGAAATAAAAAGTGTACATCTTGCCACATAGGTTCACTCTGCGTATGGTGGGTGCATCCAATAACTTCCCATTTTTAGGTGCTCCGTACACTTGTGTGGAGTTAGGACGTGGCACAATCAACACCGCCAGTTTTTTAAACTGTATTTAAACTGTGTGGTTCAGATCATCTCAACACTCACTTCACTGTAAATGGAGTAAGTAACAAAAAATTTCCTGATTAACGTCATATGAAACTAGAGTAATCATAATGCCACAATCACACTCTAATGTTGTCACGATCACAATAATATTATGATTTGATAGTGAGACCTTCAACTTCAAGATATGACAAAACGGTTCCTCGTTAATTATATGCCATATCTTTAGATGTCATACTATATTATATTACGATACTCCCTCCATTCAAATGGAATTGATGAAAGTTGGCAAAAAACCACACAAATTAATTAAGTGATTTAATGTTGTAACTTTAACACCACATGACTAAAAACTTCTTAAATAAAATTAATTCAATGTTTTTTATTCTCTCACCAATTGTTAAATAAGCGTAGATGCAAGAAAACCACAATAAATACTGCTTTTAAAAATAGAACTCTATCAAATAAAAAAGAACATACTTTTTTGACAACTCTATCAATTAAATTGGGACAAAAGAGCATTTATAATGTCTTAAGTCAAAGTGATAATGACATTATTCTTTTTTCCATATGGGTTAATATGTTTTGAGATAACTTATCCGTAATGGAATGGAAAGAAATGTTTTTTTAATTACATTTCAATGTTTTTTTTATTATGATTATAAGGTAATTAAATAGAATAAAATAGAAAGAAATTTTATTCCACTAGAATTAACAGTGGTCATTCACTTTTTTTTCTTCCTGAAATAAGACGAAAGTTACATTTAGAAGGCTAGATACATGCATCGAAATTTGAAACCCAAAAAGGGAAAGGTCTAACCCATCTAACTTCGCTTTCAAGCTTAATCCTAAAAGATGCTAATTTGTCAGCCAACAAGTTCTGAGTTCGAGGCCTATGAATTACAACACTATTTTTCAAACGTGATTTTTGCACTCCACAAGTACCCAACACAATGCCATTGCCTCCGCAGCAAGCGAGGAGGTGAGGTAAACTGGTTGCCCCTAGCTACAGCTTCACCGTATCCTGCTTCACTATGCTTCCTCCAATGTGCGTCCACCAAGACAATGATACTATTATCTGTACTCATGTTGAATTCACAAGTAGATAAAGATCTAACATTATTATTAACTGATCTATCACGATTGAAAAATTCGTACGTTAGTGAAAATGGCCATTCTCATTACCATTAAAAATAGATGGAATGTGATGAAATTGATTCGGCAATACGTGTGGATGGTGGGTAAGAGTAAGTTGGGGTAAGGTGGGTGGTGAGTTTGGGTAAGGTAAGGTGGAAGGGGTAGGGTAGGTTGGTAAGGTAGGGGTGGATAGGTACGGTAGAGTATGTGGTTGTGTAGGGTGGTAGGATAGTGTAGGTTTGGTAGGGCCGGGTTAGGTAGGGTAATATGGGTTTAGGGTAGGGTGGGTAGTGAGAGATAGTAGGGCAGGGTGGGTGGTAGTGTAAGGTTGGGTATGGTATGGTGGATGCCTGAATAATGTATGGTAGATTATAAAGTACAGTGGTTTATGTAAGGTAATATGGTGTGGTGGGTAGGTATATGCTAGAGTATGGTAGGGTAGGATGGGATGATGGACAAGGTACGGTGGGGTAGGAATATGTAAGAGAGTGAAATGGTAGGCTGCCGTGGTAGAATATGTAAAGCCGGGTAGGTTAAGAGGTAAGGTGCGGTAGAGTAGGGTATCATGGTAGGGCGTGATAAGGTAGGCTAGGGTGAGGTGTGGGATGGTGGAGTGGTAGGGCTGGGTGGGGTATGATGGGGTGTTGGATGGGGTAGGGTATGGTGGTCTGAGTTTGGTGGGACTAGATTAGGTAGTTTAAGATAAGTAAGGCAATGTAGGGTATGGTGGTAAAGTAATATGGGTTAGGGGAGGGTGAGGTAGGTTAGGTAGGTGGGTGGTTTGTTAGGTTGGATGTTGAGGTAAGGTAGGGTATTGGGTAGGTAAAGAGGTTGGGTACGGTTCTAAGGAATTAATGATGGGTAGGGTAAATGGTAGGTAAGAAAGAGGGGGTAGAGTAGGGTGGAGTAAGGTGGGTGGTAAGGTAGAGCTACCCCACCCACCTTACCTAACCCTACCTAATCCACCCTATCTGACTTAGGCACCATACTTCACACCACCCAACCTTACGTCTACCATGACCTACTTATCATTGAATGCGTCACATATTGTGAATTTTTGTTTTATTTCATTTCCATATTCCAAACGCAGTAATAGAATATGTTTATTCAATTGCATTCTTATTATTTCATTACATACTATTTCATTCATGTGCAACAACGTGCAAAGGGTTTTATGGAAAGTGTAAAGCATGTTCTCTGATAAAAAAATGCTTAAACTTGTTGAACATTTACGAGCTCCACCACACTAAATAAGTATGTTTAAAGAAAAATCAATTTTGTTTATATAGTATTGAGTATTGCGTGGAATAAAATCGGTTTAGGCATGAAGATTAGAAAAGTAAGAAACATAATTTACTTTATGATATTTTTTCAATAAGGAAACCAGAGTATAAATATGATCCGCCGATGACATCAATGGTAATATTATGTTATTTAACGGTAAAAATACATCTTTTGATTCGTTTTGCGGAGTTCAATGGGGCCGTTAGCCTTCTCCTCTATGGCTTTGGATTTGCCCCTGCTTTATATATTTAGAAAATAAATTTGATTTACTCGATAAATAAAACTGGTATAAGAGAGTAAAGATCGACTAATTAAACATCTCTAATATTTAATTAACGATTGTTAAACTACAACAGAAAAGAGACCCTTTTTTTTCTTCTTAAAAGTACGAGAGTATTAGGTTTGGAATTGCTGGCTTATAGTCATATACAACATGCTACGAAGTGGAAAACGGAAAGCATCACCGACCCATGCAATACTTATGAAGTATCTACTAGTTTAACGTTTTTAGTTTTGATCTACAATCCATAAAGATTATTGTACACAAAAGCTTATGTTGGTCGTCAAAAAATGGAAAATAAGTGATTATGAAGGAATTGTATTGAAATAAAATTAGCATATACATTTTTATATTGTTATTAATTTATATTCTATTAGCCAGACGTGTGTTGAATCTTTTGGAAAACGTGAGATGTTCTTTTTTTTTTGGGGTGGGGATGGGTCTTCAAAAAATAAAATTGCTTGGGTTCAGGGGCGGAACCACCTTTGTAATGGGGTGGTCTCAAGCCCACCCCAAATTTTGAATTTTTTTTTAGTAGTAGTGTTAATATTAGTATGTTATGTGTCTTTTTCTTGATGTTACCAAGACCAAGACCACCCCGAAATTTCTATATACCAAGACCATCCCGAAATTTTTACACCAAGACCATCCCGAAATTTTTTCCTGGTTCCGCCACTGCTTGGGTTAATTGGTATAAGTTGCAAGCTCCTAAAGCTTTGGGGGGCGTTGGGGTGGGTAGTCTTAATGTTCAGAATCTTGCTTTGCTTGGGAAATGGTGGTGGAGGTTTTTATCAGAACCAAATGTGTTGTGGAGGAAGGTGATTGTGTCTATTTATGGGGTGGAGGGAGCTTGGGAGGGGAATGGTGTTCAGGTGAGACCGTGACAGGTTTGGAAAGGTATTGTTAGAGCGGTTGAAAATATTAAAAGGCTTGGGGTGGATCTGTTGGGTTCGGAAAGTTGGGTAGTGGGTGATGGTAGTAGAGTAAGGTTTTGGGAGGATGTTTGGGTGGGCAATGGCCCTTTGAAGCTCTCTTTTCTTAGGCTTTTTAGGCTATCTTTGTCTAAAGGAGGTGTTGTTGGAAGTGTGGTAAAATGGGTAGAAGACAGGCGTTCTTTTCATTGGGCTTATAGTAGGTGTTTGAGGGGTTTCGAGGAAGGGTATGTAGGGGAGTTGGAGGATTTAATCAACTCTATTTGTGGTAATGCAGGTTCAAGTGATAAATTGAAATGGAACCTATGTTTGAATGGTGTCTTCTCGGTGGCTTGTTTGCGGAAATTAATTGAGATAGATTTTTTTCAAAAATTCTTTTTCAAATAATGAGCAAGTGGCAAAGTGGAATAAGATGTTACTTTCAAAGGCAAATCTTTTTATGTGGAAGACAAGTCTCAAAAGATTTCCAACAAAACCAAACCTTATTAGTCGTGAAGTGGCAATTCAAGATTCCTTTTGTCCGTTATGCTATAAGTTTGAAGAATCAGTTAATCATCTTTTGTATGCTTGTGATGTTTTGTTGTTGATTTGGTCCCATATCCTAGGTTGGTGCAAGATCGTTGGGCTAAATGCTTACTCATTCTGTGATTTATATCTTTTGAGTCCTAAAATTTGTCCTCAAATTTGGAAAACTGCTTATGGCCAGCTATTGTTGGTATCACGTCTTGGGGTAATTTGGTTGCATGGAAACAAAGTCAATTTTCAATCTCATGTTTTAAATCCGGAATTGATTTTAGAGATATTCAGAGGTTGTGTTTCTCTTGGTTATCAAATTCCAAGGGTTTCAGGAAGATGGAGTGGGAAGATTTGAAATCAAATCCGATGGTTGCAGCAGGTTAAGGCCAAGGGTTGATTCATGTTTCTTGGGGTCATCCGAAATGGTGCCAGATTTTTCTGCATATTTTTGGAGTGCAGTGGAGATAGAAAATGTGAAGCTGAAATGTTTTTGATTCTGGAAGTCATCTTTGGCGGGGAGCTTTTGTTTGAATTTCTTTTAGCTTTGGGTCAATTACTTATGTCGACAGTTGGGAGTGTTTATTTTTATAACTTAGACATTTTTTGTAACTTTTTTAACATCTTGCTGATTAATAAAAGTTTTTGGCTGTTCAAAAAAAAAAGCCAGATGTGTAATTTAGTCATTTGTCTTTAAATCTATGCTTTCCCAATTTAGTCATTTCTATCAATTTATCTCCTTCCTTGGTTGAATTACAATCATATATATCAGAGCTTCATAGTCTATCCTTACTTCAGCATTCTAACATTTAATTAGCTTCAATAACATCAGGAGAATTAGAATCGGAGTAGCTATTGCTCCTACATCTTCTATTTCAGTAGACTATTTTTGGGTTCATGATATATTCAATGACTACCTCACCTTTCATGTGTTCAGAGTGATCATATAGTTGTGGATGTCCATAATTATTTGTTAATGTGTGTTGATTGATGTTAAGTTTGTCTTGTCATCTAAAATAGGATGGTAAACGTTGTGATATTTATTTAAAAGAGCGAAACATTAATGTAGTAGTCACGTGTAACATCTCACATTGTTAATGTGGAAGAAACATCAAATTCATATAAGTGTGAGACATAATGGAATTGTTAACTTGAGTGAACCCTTTTAGGCTAAGAGTTGACAACGGTTTGAGTAGTTAACCGGGTCCATTATGACTCAATTAGCACTACCAGGGCTGGTTTAGGGGCGTTACAATTGGTATCAAAACCGACTACCAGATGGAAGTAAGTGTTTGTTAGGAAATCTACGCGGGAACGCAGTGGAATTTAAAATTTATTTCGTTCTAACCAGGATCAACTTCATTTAAGCAACAAGCATAAATGAAGTAGACATAGAATATACCTTAGATGATCAAAATTAGATCGTCGCTTTGTCTACGGTTGTAGTTTTTGCACGAAGCCGCCCAATGTTCGGCCTCTACCGTTGATCCACACAAACAACCTTCCGGAATCCCATCATGGATTGCTCTCAGAAAAACTCGGTTGCTCGACCGACCTTTTCTCTCTCTCAAAAACACTCTCTAGGAAGCTCTCATATTTTCTAGTAAATTAGAACTCTTCTATTTGTGATGTTACAAAAGAGCTTGACACCCACTACAAATTTATTGTGGTGTCTGCGCCCCATATGCCCCAATCTGTTTGGGAGAAGCTTCATAATTGATTGAGAAGAAAAAAGCATTTTACTAGTAAAATAAGGAAAATATCTTTGATTGATTTATCTCATTTAATTTAATGTTTCATATTAAATATTTTCAAGATATTATCAATATCTAATATTGATTATCTTTATCATATTACCATAAATCAATTTACACTTGTGTGTAAATCTTTATTAATATCTAATAATAATACAAGATAATACTATTAATTAAATTGCACAATCCAAGTGTATCTTAATACAACAAATATGGCGCCACCTATATATATAAATATAGGCATATTTAATTAATATAATACTATGATTAATTAATTCGCAAAATACATGTATATCATATATACATATATATTTCGACTCATACATCTAATTTGTATATTTAATTAATTAACATAATTAATATCTAGTATTTAATTTATTCATAATAAATAAATACCACAATATTAATTTATCACTATAACACTTTATAGTCGAGATAAACTTTCCTTATTTGGTTATCATTATAACCGCATTTTAATCCGGCTAGATGTTCTTTTGTGTGTGACCCGATAGACTTACGAATATGTTGGCCGTAGGCACAAAGTGCAATTACTAAAATTCCCTTCATACCTATCGATCATGGATAGCGTCTAGCTACACGTCCACGACCCCCAATCATCGGAAGAGTCTCAAATGCAATGACTACTACATTTATATGAAACGGTTACCGTGTAAATAGAATCCTATCGCTACTACAATATCCATACGGTCGTACATCGAGTGTCAAACATCAACGACCGCATCTTATAATCTGGATATCCTACTCTCTTGAAGTAACATATTACTTCCGCTTGGCAAAGATTGCCGAGAGTAAGACATTCCTTATAAGAAGGCCCTTTCAAATATTTACTCCTATTCATAGGATACGCGATTTCCGTACGAGCGACATGAATCCTACGCATGCTTCAGTATCACACCCAATCACTACTGCATGATCTACCTCAATAGTGTCAAAGCATGATAATCCACACCGTGATGCCAGGAAGACTCCGGTATCAAGATAATTACACAACCGCCACATAGTGTGACACTTAATAAAGTAAGTGGGTCAGTCTAACGTACGCATTCTCTAATACACCTCCACGTACAGTCTCAGTGTCCCTACACTTTGATAGACGAGATCTATCCCCATCTTCAATAATATAGAAGACATCTAATACGTGCTAGTCTAATCGTACGATTAATGTCCTGTTTAATAGCACATACGACTAGAGACATTTAAGTATTAAACATTTTAAAGTGATTCAAGATCTCATCAACCATAATCACCATTTGATATCTCTTTCACGGTTTGACACTATGGACGTTATCATATATACAATATCATAATTGGTCCGTTAAACGAACAAATATATAATAACATAAAGCCATTTATTATATGTATAAACATAAAGAAATAGTAGAAATGATCTGATCAGGTCGGATCCGGTCCAACCCGATTGGGTTTAGGACACTATTTCAACAATCTCGCACTTGGCCTAAAGCCAATTACTCGTACACACAAGACCAAGTTGAAACACAAGAATCTCATGCAATACTCGCAACCAAACCTAAGAGTAAACGGATCACTATCCGTGGGGACTCAGATTATCTTCATATCATGGTCCAACTGACAAAGTCAAAAGGAACCGCCTTAAAACACATGAATTTCTGACGAGACCCTGGTCCTTGCTTCAAACAATGAATCCACTTACTATATCAGCTATATATAAAAGGTGGAGGAACCATACAAGGTTTACGAATGAACCTCTTAGATCCATGTACTACTCCCGCTGTGCTCTAAGGCATGTACTGCATTTCGGCCCAGTTGCAGAATTCACAGTGATCTCTAACTAAGAACATTTCCAGCTCACTGTGTCATTTAATCAAAGTGACCGCAAACCCAGACTGTAACTCCCACTATCTTCATAAGACTCTGGGTATACATCTGTATATCTACGTTTATCCAATTCCAAGTTTCAATAAACTAGGAACTCATCCTTAACACTTTTAAGGATATTCTCGACATATACTAGAATCACTTTCATACTTGGTCATGACTCCTCATGCAGTATGAACATCTTGTTCGAATCACAACACTTATGTTGGATCCTATTGAAGTAGCAAAGGGAACCTTCCATAAGTATCATCTTTCACCTTATCTTTTAGGACTGACTTCCTATCATAGATAGATCCCAAGAATACTGGCTAGCAGTATCTCTTGCTATGATCTATGCTAAACTCCTTTAGCATATCATCTATGCAGGTGAACTGTGATAATCAAGCAGTATCCAAATATGTCACTATTGATATACCGACCCCGAACAGGGCCCATCCGACCAGCATCTGACCCATACATACGGTCACATCTCAGCCTCTGACCTCCATCGCCACCAGCCTAAATGGTAGTAAGAAGGCCAGGTCATCGAGTCCGCACGATCACAACAGCGCTCTGGCTGGGGTCCAAGCACGTCGCTATCAGACCACCATATCGATCAGTCGGATCATGGCCTCTATACACAGGTGAGCACGTTCTACACTTGGCATCAACAAGGACCAGACTACACAAGCAGAAAGACATCAGAGCGATCAGCGGTTCCCTCGAGCCGACCCTTCACCGCCGTTTATCTTCTTAATTATGCTTAATTATGTCTTGTCACTGTTAGCCTAACCATCATAAGAGTGTTGCCTATAAATAGAAGCCCCATGTAACCCACAAATAGGATGAAAAATATAAATAGAAGCAGATATACTCTGCCAATTTGTCGAACACGTTCTCTACCTTTATTACATTGTGCTCTCCGGTGGAGCACCGCCCTGTGTTCATCACAGACACCATCACTTCATCCTAAAGGTCATCCCTTTCATCCGGATATCCACCACATAAACACTTAAACCAACCACCGTGATATTCCAAGCAATATCAGTTGGCTCCGTTACCAGGAAACCTATCAAAATCATATTTGTGGAATCTCCGGTGACATACGCCGCTACTTTCAAGTCTTGAAATCATTAAAAGCTTTGATTTTCTGGGTTGTACAGCCTAATGATCATAGCTTTCATTGTTATTGATGCAACCTTTCTAGGGTTTCAACCTTTCTAGGGTCAATCGTAGTCTAGCGTGGTGGTCAAGGTCGTCTCCCAAGGGAAATGTGAGGTTAAACACCGATTAGGTGTCATTATCTTGATCCGAATCGCAGTTTTGTTAAAAGACTAATAACTAGCTATAAAGATTGTTCAAACGATAAAAGAAATCAACTAAGATGATCTTTAGTTCAAGTTAATTCCCTTAAATTGATTGGAATCGATCAACATTGGTGTGCTATTGTGTGAATGGTGCACTCTTAAACATGCAATTTTCCCTCATACGAGTGTATACAATTACACTATGCCTTATCCTTGGCTTAAGCACCTTAAACCTAATGACTTGGCACAATTAACACTTGAATGCAATATTTCCCCGGAGAAGGAACCGAATTCCGTTAAGGTCGATTTTACCTTCCGTCCCTTTTGTCCTCGTTTCACAACTAACGTCTCCGTTCGGTATCTACTAGTTGTGTAGGCACATACATTGGTTAATTACTCCAATACACATATTTTCAATCAAAGCAAGCAAGAAGATTTTCAACACAATAGACGCTAGAAACATAAATGATCAATTCCAAACAACAAAAGGATTAACTATCATTACTATATCATCTTAGTTAATACAAAGAACTAGACACTCATTATTATAACTACTAACAAACTAAAGCTAGCATTCATAATAATAAGAACAATTAAATCTAAGTAAAGGTTGATAGAATACCGAATTCGGAAGATGAACTCGAGGTTCGGATGTTCATCTAACCTTAAAAGTGCTTCAATGGAAATGGAACACAAAATAGTTGTTTCCTACATCCACCAAGGAGCTTCAAACATCAAAATGATAATTTTAGAATGTGTACAATGAAATTTAAGTGTTTAATTAATGGTGATTTTGGCTAAGAGAGCCCTTAGTGGTGAGGTTGTCTTCAAGCTTAAAAAAAAACTATCTGTCAAACTCTCTCTTTCTTCTCTGATAAGCAATAGTTAATATTGCAATTTTCGCATTTTTTATACCATGGCCTGCGCCATGGGTGTTGTGGCCTGCGCCACATGTGACCAAAGTTGTTGAGATTTGACAATCATTTAATGCATTCGCTGAAAAAGCCTCCTTGATGTCATGGCCTGCGCCATGGTTTCCATGGCCTGCGCCATGGTTTCCATGGCCTGCGCCAGGACATCAACAACTCTGACTCTTTGCATGGAAATAAACCGAATGCTTTCCAATTTCCTTCATATCTTTCTCTTCTTCTTATATCACTACAAAACAAACATAAACATATACATAATGAGCCAAAAATCAACTGATAATTATGAAAATATTAATTGGATAGATATGAAATAAACGATTCGATTTATAACGTATTTTACTATAATTGAAGCGAATTATCATATATACTAAGAAAAAAGGATAAAATTATCGTGGAAATTTATCATCCGCTTGACATACATCAACCACTCCCCACTTAGCTTTTGCTCGCCCTCGAGCAAACAAGCAATAAAATATCTAGAGTTACAGTTAAGATAATGCGATGTCGGGAACTGGATGTCAACCAGGTGATGTAACCAATCAGAATTATAAATGTACGTTTATCGTGATCTCAGACAAAAGTGGAGTGTGTGTGTGAATATTTCTCAGATTTGTTATCAAGCAATCAAAATATGAAAATCATGCATGCAAACTCATAAAAATGCAATCCATAGGCTTAAGAATGATACCAATCTCCACTAATCGAGGCATTCAGAGTCAAGGAGATAGATCGGGCAGGACCTGTAGGCTTGTAACATTAGGCTCGGGAATTGGCTTATCGAAGGAATAAAAAGGATATATCAAAAGAAAATGAGCAAGATAGTAAGCATTCTACACCTTCGACTCCACTAAAATGTGAACCGATACTTCTACTCTCATAAAGCTACTCAAGAAATCTCCCTCATAACAGTCACGAGAATAAACGCACCATATCAACTTGATCAACTTCCCAACCCACATTACTTGATTTTGATAATCTGTCTTCCCGCATTTTTCTTTGAACTACAATCATTAATTGATCATATTTACACTAGAAATGAAAACAATTTTTTTTTCTAACAAATTTGATAATATGTACAATAATGGCTCCGAACTCGATAAAATAACATCTCAACCACATGCCACGAATGCTATCCAACTCTCGACTCCCTAAGTCGTCACCGCACAATCCATAGAAGCTTACTATACTTGCAGGAAAACAAGGAAATGTAGACCAAGATTCGGTTAAGGGTCGGATTATAACGAGGTTAATCATGAATGACTGTTTCGAGTGGGGTCTCGCCACTCTACAAGGCTGATATGGGGACAGGTGGAAATTCATGTTCGGGTAGGCCATTTGGCTCTAGCTAAATCAAAGAAATGCCAGGACCATCATCCCTAACTCCGACACTGAACACCTTTATATTTCGCCTCGAAAGGATATCAAAACTAGGTTCTAGTTGCTAAAGGGGCATGCTTGCATGATCACATAAAAGTTTACTTGTTAACAAAAATTTGAAATATACGTACTCTAAGAGTTCACACTATAATCACAGAATCACGATAAAATACATTTATAATTTATTAAAGTTGCTTACTTCGTTAGAACATCTATTCTCTTAATCACATATCTTAGCTCGTACCAAAATTTATTTTATCCACTTATGTGTTCGAGTTTGACTAAAAGTTAAGCGTTTCTTAAGTATATAGTGAAATAATTCTGTGATTTCCCGACTACTACTTCACTCCCCACTTACGATCTAGCATTGTCCTCAATGACTAGTGAGGGTAGAAGTAGTTGGAGGGAAAAGCACAAAATCAATTATAATAATGGGTAATTAATCAAATAATAAGAAAGCATGCAGATAAAATCAGGCAAAGTAAAAGGCATGGGGCACACTGATAGCAAAATAACTAACTGCTAACTTTAACCGACAGAGTATCGAATCAACAGTAGTATAGTGATAGCAAGGTCGAATCCACAGGGAACAACGTTTAAGTACCAAAATCGACGTAGAACTTGGTTTAGGTCAAGATTGCGGTGGAGAGATATTACACTAGTGCGAAAGTAAAAATTAGCTAACGGTAGTTCTAGTTATTAAAAGGTATAGCCGAATTATGATCCAACGAGTTATTTTTACCCCTAAGGGAAGACTTGACATGGAGCGTGTTTTAACCAACCTACCTTTCCACAAGATTTTTAACGACATCCACGGGTGCCAACTCCTAATTCGGTGTTAAGATCTCAACAACTCTCACTCAACACCCTATGTGAAGTTAATTAATTTTCCTTTTGAAAACCGATTAACCTAACATGATTACGCTCTTAGAGTCGCCGAACAACGATGACAAACCTCAGTATTGGAAACGGTCCTAACAACTAGGCCGAATCTACGCAACGATCCCAAAACCCTTTTCCCACATCTCACCGCAAAATACATTTATAGGTTCGATATGTGTGACAATGAACTAAATGATCGCTTTAATTCAAAGACGTTCGATTAAGTTTTAGGGCGTGGATTACTCATTAAAACATTATTTTACGCGCTACACAACTCCCGCTTTAATCCCCTTAGTATGCTTTTACTCGCTTTTACATAATTCGACTATACGACGTTTAGCTATTCATTTTGGCGATAATAACGGAATGATTAACGGAAATTATATTAACGACGAAAAAGTAAAAGCGAATTCATTTTTTTATAAGTACATATATATATTTATATATATAGATATATAGTTATATAGCTAATAATATATATAAGTGCATAAAAGTAAATATACTATATATATATATATAAGTGCGTAAAAGTAAATAATACGTAAGTAAATGCGTAAAAGTAAATATACTATATATATATATATATATATATATATATATATATATATATATATATATATATATATATATATATATATATATATATATATATAAGTGCGTAAATAAAATGCGTAAGTAAAATGTGTAAAAGTAAATAAAAGATCAAACAACGAACTATTGATAACTATACTATTACAACGGTATTTTAATTAATTTATATAGAACATATATATATATATATATATATATATATATATATATATATATATATATATATATATATATATATATATATATACGAAATAAGATAAAAGAAGAGGGAAGAAAACGGAAATAGATCTATATATATATAAAATTACCCGATTACAACTGTTGATTCCGAGATCGTAGTCTTCCGGACATTACAACGACTTCAGCAACACCGAACTTCCGATAATTTCCCGAGCATTACAACGATACTACTACTACTAAATTATTCCCGGCATAATGCCTCTATATAAACTAAAAATTAAAAAGAAATGAGGAGAAGATAGATATATATATATATATACGCTATGTATATATATAAATGGTACATCCGTTCTGATCTCTGCTGCTCCTCTATTTATAGAAATGAGGTTGAAGGCCGGCCCGGGCCGGGGGTTAGACCGGACTGGTCCGGAATCATCATGAGTGTAACAACTCATCACATTCTGATCCTTCGATATGATAATTATGCAATTAAAACTTGTAAAATTCGTATCTTGAGTTGTAGACCTCCAAAAATTGCAAACGAAATGCCAAAATTAAGGTCTCGAGAAACTCTACAACTTTCATGAAGGACACGTTTTCAGAAAACGCCTTTTTGATGACCTCGTGTTCCTCCGAAGATATTTCGGGATTTTTACGAAATTGAATCAATTAGCCACTTGACCACCATTTGAGTTGTAGATGTCCGATTGACTTGATTCAAAATCCATTGGAAAGCTTTCTTGAAGATATACAACTTTCATGAAGGATTCTTTTTCAGAAAACGCCGTTTTGATGAGCCATTCGTATGTCGTGTCGTTTTCGGGATTTTTACTATTACGAATCGATTAGCCACTTGGTCATAACTTGAGTTGTAGACCTCCAATTAACATGATTAAAAATGCGTTGGAAATCTCTATCAAAGATCTACAACTTTCATTAAGGCCACCTCTTCAGAAAATGCCGTTTTAATGGGCCATTGGTTCGTCGAAGATATAAATCGTTAGTGACACTACTGAACCACCGATCCACTTGACCTTTTAGCTCATGCTACACTCTTATATCCCCATAAACACCTCTTTTAGGCCTCAAAACGTGTCGTTACTCGGGATTTTGGTTAACCTATAATTCGCAATAAACCACCAAAATACCAAACGTAAATCCGACATTTACACACAATAAGTTACTAAACCGTACACAAAACTATAAAAACACGCTAAAAATACGATATTTTATATAATAACTACTACTAACATATTTAGATGAAACATAGGAATTAATGACTCGAACTGATATAAAAATACTCGAAATGATATCAGAAACGGGTTGAAAAGTTATAAAAATAACGGTGAATTTTTCCGTTATCACACACCATAGGGTATCATGGCGCAAGCCGAACATAAATGCATGCATGCAAAGAAGGTAAAAGTATGGACAAAAAATTTAGAACTAGAAAGAAAATGCATTAAACAAACATAATATATTATACAGGGTTAAAAAAAAACAAGAACATAGGAAGAGGTGCTAAGCACCAATTTATTCAAACCAACTGAAGACAAGCTAAAAAGAAAGTAGCAAGCATGACAACTTATTTGAACTAAAAACTCAAACACCAACTGTTGGGTAGATTTTGCATCATTAAAACAAAAGAAAATTTATAACCCTAACCTATATGCAAAACTAACTCCTAACCGGCCGAATACCGGGTTGTTGATAGTAGAGCGAGATAAGTAAGGGGTCGATCCACAGGGAATTGGGATGTTGAATCTAATTTCATTAATCCTTAAATTGTTACTTATTCATAACGGAACTAAAAACGAAAAAACAAAACACAGAAATCAAATAACAATTCAAATAAATCTAATCTAAGACACATGGGAACAATCAAAGTACAAACCTACGTGATCTCAATTCTAGTTAATCTCATGATTCTAATTCGATTTGTGGTTTCACCCTTTCACGAGACATAAACCCCTAATTCCTTAGTGAATTTATCTCTCAAGCTATGAAAGCCTACTTCCGTAGTGAATTCAATTTATCTATCTCTCATCTTCCGAATGTTGAGACTGATTTACCAAACAAAACTCGGGTGTAGATTCAATTAACTCTCGTTTTTAAAGAACCTAACAACCTAGATCAATAACTCATTAACTTGTCACTTAATCAACGGTTAAAGACCCTATCTTTCTATGGTGATCTAAGGTTTATGCAACTTCCGTATTATAAACATCAATAGAGAACTGATCTCTCGATCTATTCGCATAGCCATACAAACCGCATAGAAAAATACAAAAGAACTAAACTCATGAAGAAAAAACTGAATTGAATAAATCAATAGTTTTGAACAAGGATTGATCCTTAAAACGAAAAAGAAACGTAAATAATCTACTCCTAATCTAACCTCGGATCACCCGAGCACAAGGCTCGGGTGATCGGCCTTCAAGCTCAGCAAGGGCGGCTGCTCTCTGAAGAATATGTGTGAAGAAAATTGTGTCATTAGGGTTAAGGGCCGCAGCCTTTAAATAGAGTTTTAAGTCGGTTGGCCGAAGTCGGTGGCGGACGCCGTCCGAATATCCGGACGCCCGTCCGGAATGTCTGGACGGATACTGGACGTTCGTTCGATTAGCGTCTGAACTCTCTGTATGTAAATTACAATTCCGAACACTCGTTCACTTTATCAAACGCCCGTTCACAATGGACGCTAGCCGGACGCTCGTTCGATTTGCCTTGAAATCGAGTTCCTTGATTTTTCCATCTTTATCTTTATTGATTTCTTTCCTTATCTCTTCCAATCTCCCATAAATGTGATTGATCCTCTTCAATCTCGAAATTAGCTCTTTTAGATCATCTTTTCCACCATCAATGAGGTATCTACAAGCATCGAAAACATACCAAAACATAACACAATTCCAAAATAACATAAAATCATAATTTAAGCACATAAATTGATATGTTTTCATATTTAACCATTAAAAACCTCACTTGCTCAATATTTCCATATAAACACTTGATTCTTATGCAAATTATATAAATACGGGGGAAATCATTATAAAATATATCAATATAAAACGTGTAAAAACACCCTTAACACCAACTAACAACAGAACCGACCATCAGAACACCATCATTATCAATCATCAGAAGCAGAAGAGGATGTGGAAATGGGTGGAGTGGAGGAACCATCAGGGAGATCAACAGGTAAGAAACCGGAGCGGGTAGCACGGCTGGGCATAAGATCATCACCAAACTGGTTAGGCAGGCCTGCAACACGAGTGCAAAGGTACGTAATGAGCCATGCAACCGGCAGCGGCTGGCAAGGGTGATGCTGAGCCCTAGCAAAGTTGATAGCAGTCCTATGGATGATGGTGCCCCAGTTGACCAATGCACCAACCCGAATAGCGTGAAGGAGGACAAGCTCCTCATCAGTAATTTGCGAGAATTGCCGGGAGGGTAGAACTCTGGAGTTTATGAAATGTTTCCAAGCGTGCGCGTCACTATCAAGGTGGGCAGCATCCACGGTTCCTGGAGCACGGGTTGAGCGGAACAGAGTGCCCAGGGCCTCGTAGATACGGAGACTCATGTTCTCAGGGATATCAAGTTCCCATAACTGCTCGTAGGGAGCCATAGGCTCGACAAGAGTCTCAAAGAGATGAAAAACTGTATTGATGACGCTTGGGTTAAAAGGAACCTGCACACCACGCAAAGCGACTGCATTCGTGCCAGCTACGGATCCTATTTCGTAAAGAACGGAATAGAACTCATGGACCGTAGAAACATTGACACGACCCCTAGGAGCCTTAACAAACCTGGACTATCCACCCCAGTCGATTCTCACTTTGGAAAACTTGTTGAGTTTGCTCCGATTCAATCCTTTCTCATACTGAATCGGGGCATGGCTGAAACAGTAGGTAAAACGATTTATTGCCAACTCAGAGCCATACTGGAAGATGCGCGGAGGAGAATGAGGCTTGGTATACTCGGGAGAAGAGTCAGGAGAATCTGGAGGTGTTAGGGTTGGTGAAGGTGGTGGAGTGAGCTCGTTGTTAGAAGACATGCTCAGATGGGAATTATAAAAGTGAAGGGAAGGGTATTTGTGTTTGGTGCGGAAAGAAGGAAAAATAGGATGACATTAAATAGAAGAGGGGAAATAAAAGTGGTAGAAAAGGGTCGAAACTCTCTGTTAAGGAATAGTGGAACATGGCGTGCGCTAAAGGTGGTCATGGCTTGCGCCATGTGATTGAAAGTTGTCAAAGAGTCTGCAAATTGGATAGGCTGGTCAGAGGGAAAATTCTGAGTAAATGGCGTGCGCCAAAGGTGGCATGGCCCACGCTATGACATTAAACATGTCGGTCAAAATGATAAAAAGGGGCAAAATTAAATCAAATTATACCAAATCATAACTGTAGAAGCAAAAGCAACTGCACACTGACATTCAATTTGACTCCAAAATTGGAAAAAGCTTGACAACCCCAAAATAGGACAGAGTCACAAGCAAAATAGTCTAAGATTCACAGAACATTGAAATAAAGCAAGCCAAACAGTCAAAAGATAAAGTATGAAATTGTTTGAAATAAAACTGATACAAGACAAATAAATTAGGTCTCGTTCTCGTCAACATCATGAGAAGTGCCCTCGAGATCAATGCCACGCCACTCAACAGTGCTAACTGGAGCGAAACTCATCGGATTAAGAAGACCGGCTCCTTGAAACTCGGCTGCGTGAGGGTTACTGAGCATCTCTATCGGCTCAGATGAAGCATAATCAGCAGCGGATTGTCCGGAACTAGTAGCCAGAGTGGTCATCAACACCGAACTCTCTAAACCCATCGTGCTCAGACCCGTACTGAGGAAATCCATCGCAGATGGCAGATGGCAAGCTCATGGCAGTCTGAGGAAAAGTCTCCGAACTTGTACCTGTAAAGACTGACTCTGACGCACCACCAACAGACACAGATGGATATGGCGGATACGGAGTAAAAACGGGAACGGCAGGAAGCCAGTCAGGAACGGTGTAGGGAGTCTCAGAACACTGGGGATATGATTTGGACTGCTCGGTCATAGAAGGGTTGACGTTTGCAAGGAAATCACGTAGGCCTTGAATACCAACTCGGATATCGTTGGCCTACTGACACATGCGCTCAAATCCTAAGTTCATGTTAGCACTGGAGGCAACCTGACTACCACGGAGGAAAGCTAACTCAGTATCCTAAAAATCTAATCTGGCAGTCAGGACTGGGTCCAGAGTGGAAGGTCCTGACCGAGGAGCAGACCGACTAGATGAAGGGGCAAACCGAGGTGGAAAGCGAGACGGTAGAGACTGAGACGCAGGAGGGACTGAAGATGAATGAGGAGGGGTCTTAGGAAGGCTAGGGCCGATCGGAACTGGGTATGGAGCAATCATCGTATCATTTGGGAGTGGAGTGACTTGATGAAGCATACAGAGGCCCGTGATAAGATTAAGGAATGGCATGTTACCATCCTTATGACATTGCTCAGCAAAAACCACGGCCTTGGCATGAATAATGCTTCCAATATTAACTGGAAGACCCTCTAGGATAGCGGAGGCGTTGCAAGCCTCCTCAAAGGTAAAGGTCGAAAGGTTATGAGAAGGGCAGGCGTTATGACTCAGAAAGTGCTTAAGGGCCCTAATTTCACGTGTGGTATTCCCAAAAGGGAATCTACCTTTAACCCAGTCAACAGTCGGGTCAACCTTCTTTCTAAAAGCTTCAGCTCGTTCCCACAACTTAGCTGGATTATCTAATTCCCAAACAATGTTAAACTCAATACTTCTAGAGATTTCTGGAATACGATAAAACTCGTTAATGGCTTTAGGGGTGAAAGGGACCTTGGTTTTGTGAATCGTTACAGAACTGACTACACCATCCTCAAACTCTCTTGGTTAACACTAGACAGTATAGAATAAAATTCTGCCACCATTGTAAAATTAATGGGTGCCATAAAAATGGGTGATTGGGTGTAATGGAAGAGAGAGGGAACCGTTCTGATTTCAAAAATGATGATCATGGCGCAGGTCACTACCTAATTAATTTGAATTAAATGCAATTAAAGTGGCGCAGGCCACACATACTGTGGCACAGACCATTACATCAGGGAACGGAGGTGAAATTCACTATTCATTAACAGAGAGCAAAACACCCACAATTTTATGCTTAGAAAATTTTTCTATCTCCCAAAACAAAACAAAAAAAACACATCTTTTTACTTAGAAAAATTTGTAAACACTTAAAACAAACACACCAAGCATATCAACACCGTACTTCTATCACATATCAAGACAAGTGTTAAACTTAAAATAGAATTTATACGGTCTAACGGGTTGCCTCCCGGAAGCGCTTTTATTTAACGTCATTGGCTCGACGAGCTTATACGGTAGATTAAATGGACTTATACAGATTAATCGTAGGGATCACTACCAACTAGTACCACTTAAACACATAGCATACAAGCACTGAAACTTACCAAAATTGATGCATAAGTGGTAAAAAGATAGATAGTTCCCGGTGTTGCTAAGTTTATAGTCTATAGCTAGACTATGCCTATTTTTTTTAGTCAGAAGGGGGGTCTGTGAGGAACATCACCTCCTCAGTTTGAGGGATTCCTTCCTTCTTAACGAACAATTTCACTCGATGTCCATTGGCTAGAAACATGGTCTTTCCATTGTAATCTCCACTGCTCCGGATGCATACACTTTGGTTACTTTGAAAGGACCTGTCCATCTCGATCTCAACTTTCCTGGAAACAACTTCAAACGTGAATTATACCAAAGCACCTCATCACCTACATGGAACTCACGACGAAAAATCTTTTTATCGTGAAAGGACTTCGTGCGTTCCTTATAGATACGGGCGTTTTCATAAGCATCTAAACGAAACTCTTCCAATTACGTGAGTTGGAGCAACCTATGATCAGCTACGGCTTGGGGGTCAAAGTTAAGAAACTTGATAGCCCAAAAAGCTCGGTGCTCTAACTCAACTGGAAGATGACAAGATTTTCCAAATACTAATTTATAAGGAGAGCAACCAATAGGTGTTTTAAAAGCCGTTCTATATGCCCATAGTGCATCATCGAGTTTCACCGACCAATTTTTGCGGTTAGTGTCTACCGTTTTTTCAATGATCCGTTTCACTTCTCGGTTAGACACCTCCACTTGACCACTAGTGTGTGGGTGATACGGTTTACCTATCTTGTGCTTCACACCATACTTTTCAAGCAATTTTGTGAATGGTTGATTACAAAAATGAGATCCTCTATCACTAATGATGGCCCGAGGAGTGCCAAATCTTGTGAAGATGTTCTTTTTAAGGAACTTCATCACTACTCCGGCATCATTGGTGGGAAGAGCTTGGGCTTCAACCCATTTAGATACATAGTCAACCATTGTTAAGGGTGAATTTATACGTTTTATAACGTTGTATTTTATGATGTTCTCCTCCATAATTCATATGATTTGCATCGGAAATGTGGTTTTAAATGATTTATTAAGCAAGTGAGATTTTAATTAGTTTATTCGCAAAATGAGGTTGTGTACGTGTTTTGATTATGGTTTTATGAGTATTTGGATTGTGTTACGTTTTGCGATGTCTTAATGTGATGTAGATACGTGTTGGAGGCTAAATTGATGATCAAATGTTGATATAATTCGAGCTAAATCGAGATAGAGATGAGAAAAGAAGGATAAAGATGGAAGAAGGAAGAGATAATGATCAAGAGATCGAGTTCCAAAGATCGATGGACGAAGCGCCCACGGTCCGTCCATGGTGGACGGCGTTTGCTCAACCGAACGAGCGTTCAGAGGTGCGATTTACATTCAGAGCCTTCAAACGCTGCATAGACGAGCGTTCACCTCCGTCCAGAAGCTGCTGGACGAGCGTCCAAGATAGTGGACGGGCGTCCAAGCACCGCCTTAGCCTAAACCGACCTAAAAATCTATAAATAGGCGCGATTTCTCAAACCCTAGACACATAATTTCGAACCCAAAACCCTAGGGGCAGCTTGGCTGCGTTTTTCCTTCAGTTTTTCTCTAGTTTTATGCACTTAAACTTCTAGATTAGATTAGATAGTTTCATGTACTTTTTATTCAACAATTCGATGTGCAAAGGATGCTAGGAGGCTAAATCCTCCTTGAACGAGGTTGGTGAGCCGTCCGTTTCAACAGGTTTGATCTCGAGTTCGTGATTATTTTGTGAGTGTCTATTAAAGTTGTTACTTTTATCATGTTTTTATATGTTGATTGCATGCTATATCGAAAGATCCGTGCCTTTGTTTATTGTTTGCTTGATGAAAGTCATGTTAACCTTAGAACACCATGATAAAAGTTTAGACCTTTAATCTAATCACAACGAAAGTTATTAGATTGAATCTCTAGATTAGAAATTGAAAGATTTCACGCCTAGGTTAGAAAGACTTAATCTTTAATCGAAAGATCGAAGATTAGAAAACGAACTTGTCTACGAAAGTAGGTGTTCATGCCTTAGATAGGTGAATCACAACTTGAGTAGAGATCACGAAATAATCCAAATTAGTATCAAACGTTGATAGGATAGGTGGAACAATTGCTTGTTCGTTCGTTAAAATTTGATTTAAATCACTTGACTCAATTGCTTAGCTTAGTTTAGTTTATTTTATTTTTCTCATGACTTAGTTAGTTTTTATTGCTTTCAATCTTTCCTAGCATTGGATTAATCTCCTCTGTCTAGTTACTTTTATGCAATATTTGTTTAGGTTAGTTTTCGTGACAATAATTAGTTAAAAACAAAAGCTAGGGTTCACAACAGTCTAGTTCCCCGTAAGATCGACCCGGCATTAGCCTTCATACTACGATCCTTGCACTTGAGGTTAACCGGTTTATTACTTGTTGTTTTGTATTGATAAAATCCGGGACAACCATTACCAAAATAAACTTATTACCAAACGATGGAGGAAACGGACCCATAAAATCGATGCCCCAAACATCAAACAACTCACACTCTAGAATATGGTGGAGAGGCATTTCGTGTTTTTTAGATACATTTCCCCATTTCTGGCATGACTCACAAGTTTAGCATAATGATGTGCATCTCTATATAACGTAGGCCAATAAAAACCACATTGCAAAACCTTATAAGCGGTTTTCCATCCACCGTGGTGGCCTCCGACTTCACATCCATGACAAAAGGATAGTAGACTCGAGATTTCATTATTAGCAATGCATCTCCTAATGATGCCATCCGAACACCTCCGAAAAAGGTCCGGTTTCTCCCAATAATAAAATTTCAAATCATGGAAAAATTTCTTTTTCTTTTGCCATTTCCAATGAGGTGGGATATAACCATGTGTAAAATAATTAAGAATGTTACCAAACCATGGTGAATCCTCTTTTTGCATCGGGTTGTTTCCAATAAGTTGTTCATCCGGGAATGAATCTTGTATCTCTTTTCTTTTGCCTTCCTCTTCAAAAATCCCTAGTCTACTCAAATGATCCGCCACTATATTGTCTTTACCTTTCTTGCTTCAATTTCCACATCGAACTCTTGAAGAAGTAATATCCATCGTAAATGTCTTGATTTTGCATCCTTCTTGTTCAATAGATGTCGTAGTGCCACATGATCGGTGTGGACAATAACCTTAGAACCGATAAGATAAGAATGAAATTTATCCAAGGCGAAGATAACCGCCAAAAGTTCCTTCTCGGTTGTGGCATAGTTGATTTGTGCCGTATTCAAAGTTTGAGATGTAGAGTAGATTGCTTTTAGAACTTTATCATGACGTTGGCCTAACACGGCCCCAACCGCTAAATCACTTGCATCACACATCAATTCAAACGGTAAAGTCCAATCTAGGGCTACTAAGACGGGTGCACTTACCAATCTTTTCTTCAAAGTTTCAAATGCTTCCATACACTTCTCATCAAATTTGAAAGGTACTTCTTTTTCGAGTAGATGGCTTAAAGGTTTAGCAATTTTTGAGAAATCTGTGATAAAACGACGATAAAATCCGGCATGTCCAAGAAATCCTCTTAAGGTCTTCAAGTTTACCGGTGGTGGTAGCTTTTCGATCACCTCAATCTTTGCTTTGTCAACTTCGATACCATAACCTGAAATTCTGTGGCCTAGAACAATGCCATCGGATACCATTAAGCGACCCTTCTCCCAATTTAGAACCAAATTCGTATCTTCACAGTATTGTAGAACGCGTTCCAAGTGAGATAAGCATTGATCAAAGGAATCTCCAAAAATACTATAATCGTCCATAAATATCTCCAAAAATTTCTCAACCATGTCAGAAAAGATTGCCATCATACATATTTGAAATGTAGCCGGAGCATTGCATAAACCGAAAGGCATTCTCTTATAAGCAAAGGTTCCATAAAGGCAAGTGAATGTTGTCTTTTCTCGATCACCGGCCGCAATGAAAATCTGTAAATATCCCGAATAGCCATCAAGGAAACATTAGAATTTGTGTCCACACAACCGCTCCAACATTTGGACAATGTAAGGTAGTGGATAGTGATCCTTCCTTGTAAGCTCATTCAGTTTTCGAAAATCTATACACATGCGATAATCGGTCACTTCCCTCGTAGGAATCCATTCATGTTTCTCATTCTCTTTAATTATGAAACCGCCTTTCTTTGATACCACTTGAGTAGGACTAACCCATTCACTATCCGAGATAGGGAAGATTATGCCTATTTCTAGCAACTTGATAACCTCTTTCTTCACCACTTCTTGCATATGTGGATTTAGACGGCGTTGTGGTTGTGCACACGGCTTAGCATTTTCATTTAAAATGATCTAGCGCACAAAAATTTCCGGGCTAATTCCATGAATATCCGCTACCGTCCAACCGAATGCCCTTTTGTGCTTCCTAAGCATCCTTAGCAATCGGTCTTCCTACAAATTGGTTAGTGACGAAGAAATAATAACTGGCAGCAAATTATCATGTGCAAGAAAAGCATATTTAAGATTAGAGGGTAAAGATTTAAATTCCAAATTTCTTGGTGGATCTTCCACCGAAGGCTTTAAAACAGGTCCACTCAAATCTCGTTCCAAATACCGGTGCCATGATTGTCTTTTAAAAGGGCCACCGACATCCAAGTGGAAAATCACTTCCGTCATATCTTTGTCATTCTCTTCTTCTTTATAGATTGATAAAGCCAAACATTCTTCAAGTCTATCTTCAAAGGTCTGTAAGTTAGTACGATCCACACAAATTAGGCAAGACTTTTTTTGTGTTTTCGTAACTAGTACGGTGTCAGAAGTCCTGGAAAAAAATTTGATTTTACCAGGAAAATTTTTGCTTCTTTTTCCCCGAAATTTGGCGGGAAAATAATTTTTCTAGAAAAATAAATTCTTCATTTTTAGGCTTCAACCACCTGATTTTGTAATAATGGCTGCCGAAGATAGACGTACGTTGGCAGACTACGCCATGCCTGGCGCGGTCACAGTCAACCCGGCTATTGTTATCCCAAATGCATTCATCGCACGACTTTTTCGAGTTACGACCGGGACTCATTCGGATGATGCAAAGATGCATCAATGTTTCACGGGTCCCTTACGAAAATCTCACACACACGTACACACATTTCGGAGATATGTGGTACGACACGCATTCAAGGTGTGAGTGAGGATGCGATTAAACTTACACTCCGTTCTCTTTGAAGGGAGAAGCTAAAGAGTGGTATAGCTCTCTCCCTGCAGAATCCATTACCACTTGGGCTGCATTGGAAAAAGAATTTTTAAGCCAATACTTTCCACCTGCCAAGACAGCCCAGTGTTTAAGGGAAATATACAATTTTTATCAAACGGAAACAGAATCATTCTTTGAGGCATGGAAGAGATTTAAGGCTCTTCTTCGTAAATGCCCCCACCATGGGTTAGACTTGCAGAGGCAAGTCAATACTTTTTTCAGTGGGTTGACCGAGCTCACCAAGGGCATGGTCAATAGTTCATCAGGTGGGGCATTCCTGAGGAAAACGCCTCAAGAGGGGTGGGCATTGTTCGAAGACATTGCCAAATATAATTACGCCCCCTCCTTTCAAGCTGTTCAGGCACCACCTCCTCCTCCTAGGATCGAGGAGGTGAAAATGCAAAATGAAATCGCCATGCTGAAACAAAGCAATGGCTACTCTCACGACATCTCCAAATCCGAGTTATCAGACTCCTTCATTTCTACAGAACTCTCAAGTTCTCATCACCGCGAAAATTGCTCTCGATCGCCATATGGTTGGCGGTGTCAATTTAATTCCCTGCTCCTTATCAAGTCAATGCTTGTCGTAATCATGGATGGTATAATCAAGCCGCATGCCAAGTATGTGACGATATGGGGCACATCGCTTCGTTCGTCCTATGATTGGGCGAACGCAGAGATCAATGCCTTCAATGGCCAGCCGAATCGAGAGGTTGGAAATCAATTCTCTGGCCAGGGCAATTTTCAAAATCGGGGTTCGTCAAAGCTTCAATCAAAACTCGAATCTCAATCGAAACCCTAATTTTAATCGTAACCCGAGCTTGAATTCCTCCAACCTAAATCAAGGGTTAAATCAAAGTTGGCCTAACAATCCAAATCCCGCATTTCAAAGTCGGTCTAGCCAACCTTTCTCTCAAAACATTCAGAACTCTCAAGGCCCCTCTCGCGTCGATGATCTTGAAGCTAGATTGGACTCCTCGATCGAAAGAGTCAAGGAGCGAGAACAATAACTTCCAGAGGGAGCAAAATAATAATATCCAAATGTTGATGAGCACAATCAAGAACCTTGAGAAGCGGATGGTCGACCAAAGAAGCTTTAGACCATCGAGCGATTGCCCGATTTTATAGAGAAAAATCCGAAGGGTGGCCTAGTAGCCCAAACTGATTTCAATTGTGGCCAAAGCACTGACCTAGTTCCTTCGATTCCTTATGGCATACCAGAGGCCAGTGCAATGAATCTTAGAAGCGGTACTCAACTGAGTGGTCCCTCTCACCAGGGAAACCACTAGCCCCTCCTCGCCAAAGGATAAGGCGAGAGGGAGAGTGAGCATCTACGTTCCCCGCTCACGAAGAAAAGACTCAGTGGTGATCCCCGAGAGGTGAAGAAGTTGTAAGTCCTCGGTGGCTGATCCTTGAGGAATAAAGAATCAATTGGAAGTCCTCGGTGGTTTGTTCCCGAGAAGTGAAATATTTGAGGATCCTCGGTGGCTAATCCCGAGGAGTGATGAGTTAAATGATAGTCGTGTGGTGATCCTCGACTAGCAAAAAAAATGAAAAGACGGTTCGGTGGAAAGATTTGGAAGACAAGGCCGTTAGTTAGCCCTCGAAGAAAGTATTTTCCGAGGAGGATTTGAAAAGCTTCCTTTCCACCTAGAAAGAGCAACATCCCATTGAGCGAAGATAAGAAGTATGGAAAGGTGCATAATTTGTTGAAAAATACTCGTGTAAATCTTCCATTGTCGATGTCTTGGTAGAGATGCCTAAGTACACCAAATTCATAAAGGATGTTGTTTCTTCAAGAAGAAGTTAGCGAGAAATGGATCGAGCAATTGGTGAGGATTGTTCAATGATCAATTATCCGGACTTACCAATCAAAAGAGGTGACCCGGAAATTCGTGCTCACATTGCGGATGGAAGGCCTAGTCTTTCCAAATTCTTTATGTGACCTGGTGCATCCATAAGCTTGATGCCATTATCTATTTGCAAGCAAATTGGGTTTACAAAGTCTTCTAGAACCCACTACCATGAACTTGCGTTCATGAGATAGATCTTCTAAGAAAGCGAGAGGAATCTTGAGAGACGTATTAGTTCAAATAGATAGGTTTACCTTTCCAGTTGACTGGTACGTCTTAGATATTGAGAAAAGTGAAAATGTCCCCTTGATTCTTGGAAGACCCTTCCTATCTACAGCTAGAGCCCTCATCGATTGTGATGGTGGGCATGTCACCATTCGAGTTGGTGACCAGGAGGTGAGCTATAGTGTTTCGAAATCTATCAATGTACCTTCTGGATCTCCAACCGGCTGTTCCATTGAGGAGACGTCTGATGACTTCAATGACTTCATGGATAAGCAAGTCTTGGCAGTAGAATCTGAATATGAGCGACTGATTGATAATCTGAATAATCATGGTGTGGTCAATCTAGATCGCTTAGCAAACGAATTTGAGGATGAGCTAAGAGAAGAAGCCTTGGCGTGGGACCACTAAGTAAGCTCAACGATGTTGAGTTGAAGAGTGGCGATCTTAAATCAAGTCTAGAGGATCCTCCCGTAGATTTGGCATGCTGAAGCCGTTGCTAAACATCTTAAGTATGTGTTTTTAAGAGAAGGTGACAAGCTTCCTTTGATCATCTCTCGCCAAGCTATCTCGTATAGAGGAGCTTAAATTGTTAAACGTCTTGCGCAAAAATGAAAAAGCCTTTGGATGGCAGGTGGGAGATATCCGAGGGATATCTCCCGACATCTGTATGCACAAGATCAAGACTGAGGAGGGTGCAAAACGAGTTAGACAGCCTCAGAGAAGGCTCAACCCTCACATGCAAGAAGTAGTCAAGAAGGAAATCATTAAGCTTCTAGATATGGGTATCATTTACGCCATTGCAGACAGTGAATGGGTTTCCCCGACTCAAGTAGTTCCCAAAAAAAGTGGAATTACGATTGAGAAAAATGAGAAGGGAGAAGAGATAGCATTGAGGCTCGTTACTGGATACAGAGTATGTATCGATTATAGAAAACTCAATGAGGTCACAATGAAAGATCATTTCCCCCTTCCATTCATTGACCAGATGCTTGAGCGTCTGGCGGGGCATGCATTCTACTGCTTCCTGGATGGATATTCAGGATACTTCCAGATACCCATCGATCCTGTTGACCAAGAGAAGACCACTTTCACTTGCCCTTATGGGACATTCGCCTACAGGCGGATGCCATTTGGTCTCTGTAATGCCCCGGCCACCTTTCAAAGGTGTATGATGGCAATCTTTGACGGGCTAGTTGAAAAGTGCATGGAGATTTTTATGGATGATTTCTCGGTCTTTGGTCAATCCTTCGATGATTGCCTCGATAATCTTGATCAGGTGTTGTCTAGATGTGTGGAAAAGGACTTAGTGCTCAATTGGGAAAAATGCCATTTCATGGTAGATGAAGGCATAGTTCTTGGCCACAAAGTGTCAGCCAAAGGTATAGAAGTAGATAGGGCCAAGGTTGAAGCTATTGAGAAGATGAGTTATCCTAAGAATGTTCGGGAGGTCCGAGGTTTTCTCGGACATGTCGGCTTCTATAGGAGGTTCATCCAGACTTTTCAAAGATTGCCAAGCCCCCGCCTACTTTACTCAAAGAAGACGTTACTTTTGATTTTGATGAGAATTGCAAGCGCGTTTGAGGAGCTTAAGAGTAGACGATCTCTGCTCCAATTCTTATATCGCCATCGAACCTACCTTTTGAGCTTATGTGTGATGCATCCAACTATCTTTGTTGGTGCGATCTTAGGCAAAAGCTTAATGGAAAGTTCCACCTATCTATTATGCCGCCACACACGAATCCTCTCAAGTTAACTACACGACAACTGAAAAGGAACTATTAGCCGTAGTCTTTGCTATGGATAAGTTTCGTAGTTACTTGCTGGGTGCTCAAGTGATTGTGTGGACTGACCACGCTGCTTTGCGATATCTCATGACCAAAAAGGAAGCTAAACCGCGCCTACTGCGTTGGATACTGACCCTCCAAGAGTTTGACGTTCAAATCAAAGATAAGAAGGGCAGTGAGAACGTAGTGGCGGATCATGTTTCTAGGATGTTAAGTGAGGAAAAGGGTGATCCTGATGATATAGATCTTTACTTTCCTCTAGAAAACATCATGTTGATCGATGGCCGCTCTCCAGATGTTCCTTGGTACTCCTCCATTGTCAACTACCTTCATGCCAAATACCTTGATCCTGAAATGTCTTATCAAGAGAAGAAGAAGTTCTTCTCTGATATGAAATATTTCGTTTGGGATGAACCTTACCTCTTCAAGATCTGCAAAGATGGTTTGCTGAGGAGGTGTGTTCCTGAGTCTGAGCAACGCGATATAATCGAGCAATGCCATAGTGGACCCACAGGTGGTCACTTTGGTCCTTGGAAAACGGTTGCGAAGATCTTCCAGTCCGGTTTCTATTGGCCCACAATCTTTAAGGATACAGAAGCTTTCTGCAAAGCTTGTGATCGTTGCCAAAGAACCGGAGCTTTGACAAGGTGGTTTGACATGCCGTTGAAACCCATCCTTGAATGCGAAGTCTTTGATGTTTGGGGTATCGATTTTATGGGACCATTCCCATCATCTTGTGGCAACAAATACATCTTAGTCTGCGTTGACTATGTTTCGAAATGGGTGGAGGCAATTGCCACTCCTCAAAATGATCATAAAACGGTCATGAAATTTCTGAAGAAGAACATCTTTGTGAGGTTTGGATGTCCACGTGCCTTGATCAGTGATGAAGGGACACACTTTTGCAACCGACCTTTGGAAAAAGTCCTCGAGAAGTATGGTGTTCGCCATAAAATCGGCACACCATATCATCCGATGACTAGTGGTCAGGTTGAGCGAAGCAACCAGAGTCTTAAGAAAATCCTGGAGAAGACGGTGAATAGTCATAGAAAAGACTGGAGTCTGAAGTTGGACGATGTACTTTGGGCATATAGGACTGCCTATAAGACCCCTATGGGTACATCGCCATATCAAATGGTTTACGGTAAGCCATGCCATCTGCCAGTCGAGTTAGAGCACAGGGCGTATTGGGCTACGAAGTTTTTGAACTTCGATTCCCAATCCTGTGGGAAACATCGATTGCAGCAGTTGCATGAGCTGGATGAATTTAGACTCCAGGCTTATGAAAGCGCCAGGATTAGTAAAGAGAAGATGAAACTCCTCCATGACGCCAAGATAAAGAAGAGAGAATTCCAGGTCGGCGAGCAAGTTCTCTTATACAATTCTAGGTTACATTTGTTTCTGGGAAGTTGAGAACACGTTGGTCCGGTCCTTTCGAGATTCTCCAAATCATTCCCGAGGCGTTTAGTCGCTGTGATTACGGCGATCAACCGTTCCGAGTGAATGGTCAGAGATGCAAGCATTACATTGGTGAACCCAAGGTAAAGCCTTTGACTGTTCGATTTCTCGATATCCTCGGGTGTAGCACCCCTAAAGTCGATGAGTTTGACGAGTTCTCGCCCGACTTATTTTCTGAGGATGACGGTTGTGGTAAATCAAGAAGAAGTTCTAGCGGTAGTTGGGATATGGAAGAGTTTTTCAAAGAGCAACAACTCAAGAGGAAGCTGGCAAAGAAGAAATCGACCATGGGGAAGTTCAAGCGTGTTTGGAGAGCTATTAAAGAATTAACCCCTTGTGTTCGCTGCTGTTTCTGCAGCCACACTACTGATGAGAGCTTACACGAGGTAGTGGCTGGCAGAAAAGTCAAATGGCCTGATCCAGGCTGAGCCTTCATTGCGTCGGGCTCTCGACGTTAAACAAAGCGCTTGGTGGGAGGCAACCCACTCTTTTCTTTTGTTTTGTTTATTTATTTCTTAGTTTTTCGAGCTCACGCCGGTTTCTCGTAGGCTCGGATTTTATGTTTTCCGATTTTGTATTTGAAATTTTTCTGCTTTTAAAAAAAGGGTGCATTGGTGTTTTGAATGGAATTTCTTTGTTTTTGTTGAGGCAATCGCTGTGGATGCTTTTCAATCTCGACTTCTCTTTCTTTATCACTTTTATGCGCTACGATATAATCCCTTGTATCCCCGAGGTATTTCTTTGTTTTCATGAGTGCAGGGAATTTGCATTAGCTTCATGCGATTTCGGATGATGTCGCTTTTCCGGTGGATGGTCCACGATCTCATTTCATCGAGCATTTCTGGAGTGGATCGATACGCTTCGAAGTGTTTCTTTATAACTACAATCAGCTAAGTACTTTCTTTCTTTTTTAATTACGCACACCATGAGGACATGTTGTCATTTAAGTGTGGGGGAGGGGATTAGTCGGTATGTATCTATGCATTTGCTTACATGATATTATTTCTATGCTAAAATGATGCTAAATTTTCAAAATTTTTGATTTGTCTCGAGTAAGCAATGCATGTTTTTGTTTGGTTTGTTATATTCATCGATGCCTTATGCCATATGTTCCATAGGTTAGATGTTTCACCAAGATTTATTTTTCACGTGCCATAGTGAATGATGAGCTAATTTATAAAGTTATACCCCTTTTGGACGAGTGATTTCTGATTGTCTTATAAGTCGTGTGCTTAGTGCTACGTACATATCGTGAGACTTATGATAGTTTGTATTTAGTTCCAAGTACGATGTAATCGTGAATATCTAGAAGTTTGAATGTGATAAGTAATACGTAGCTAATGTCCTTTGAAAAAGTTGAGTTAATAATGAAATCAATAGTGTGTGTCGGAAGTCGGGTCGATGATTTGAGTGCGGTAAGGCATTATCTCGAAATGTTTTATTCCACTATGATGACCAAAAGCTCACGACAGTCAGAAGAAGCTGCTTTATGATTTGAGTAAGGTAGGGTATACCACGTATGTCCTATTCTGCTATGATGAGCAATAGCTTATTCTGATGTGTGTTTAAATGTGCAATCGATTGAATCAACTTAGGAATTGGTATGAAAAGAATGAAATGAGACTTAGTTATCGTTAATCTTATCCCCAAAGATAAACCGATGGATATCTTTGTAGGATTATCCTCTAAGTATGTCGGAAAGGTCTTAAATGTGTTCTATCATCTTTTCCGGGATATGTTCCGTTTGTAGGGTGCATCTTATAAGTATCTTTTATTACTAGTTTGAAGGGGGTATTAGCTAGTTTTGCTTGAAATATTCAAGTTTGGATTTAGTGGAAATTTGCTATGGTTATGCACACACACACGGGTGAACTTCTAATTTATTGACTATATGGTATATGTGTTGAGATGTCTATATTCTTTCCGAGCCTTTATCTTGTTTTGTTTTGCTCGGGACGAGCAAAGTTTAAGTGTGGGGGAGTTGTTAAGGTGAATTTATACGTTTTATAACGTTGTATTTTATGATGTTCTCTCCATAATTCATATGATTTACATAGGAAATGTGGTTTTAAATGATTTATTAAGCAAGTGAGATTTTAATTAGTTTATTCGCAAAATGAGGTTGTGTATACGTGTTTTGATTATGGTTTTATGAGTATTTGGATTGTGTTACGTTTTGCGATGTCTTAATGTGATGTAGATATACGTGTGTTGAGGCTAAATTGATGATCAAATGTTGATATAATTCGAGCTAAATCGAGATAGAGATGAGAAAAGAAGGATAAAGATGGAAGAAGGAAGAGATAATGATCAAGAGATCGAGTTCCAAAGATCGATGGACGAAGCGTCCACGGTCCGTCCATGGTGGACGGGCGTTGCTCAACCGAACGAGCGTTCGAGAGTGCGATTTACATTCGAGCCTTCAAACGCCGTGCATAGACGAAGCGTTCACCTCCGTCCGTGCTGCTTTGGGCGAGCATCCAAGATAGTGGACGGGCGTCCAAGCACCGCCTTAGCCTAAACCGACCTAAAAATCTATAAATAGGCGCGATTTCTCAAACCCTGAGACACATAATTTGAACCCAAAACCTAGGGGCAGCTTGGCTGCGTTTTCCTTCGATTTTCTCTAGTTTTATGCACTTAAACTTCTAGATTAGATTAGATAATTTCATGTACTTTTTATTCAACAATTCGATGTGCAAAGGATGCTAGGAGGCTAAATCCTCCTTGAACGAGCGTTAGAAGCCGTCCGTTTCAACAGTTTGATCTCGAGTTCGTGATTATTTTGTGAGTGTCTATTAAAGTTGTTACTTTTATCATGTTTTTATATGTTGATTGCATGCTATATCGAAAGATCCGTGCCTTTGTTTATTGTTTGCTTGATGAAAGTCATGTTAACCTTAGAACACCATGATAAAAGTTTAGACCTTTAATCTAATCACAACGAAAGTTATTAGATTGAATCTCTAGATTAGAAATTGAAAGATTTCACGCCTAGGTTAGAAAGACTTAATCTTTAATCGAAAGATCGAAGATTAGAAAACGAACTTGTCTACGAAAGTAGGTGTTCATGCCTTAGATAGGTGAATCACAACTTGAGTAGAGATCACGAAATAATCCGAATTAGTATCAAACGTTGATAGGATAGGTGGAACAATTGCTTGTTAGCTTCGTTAAAATTTGATTTAAATCACTTGACTCGAATTGCTTAGCTTAGTTTAGTTTATTTTATTTTTCTCATGACTTAGTTAGTTTTTATTGCTTTCAATCTTTCCTAGCATTGGATTAATCTCCTCTGCCTAGTTACTTTTATGCAATATTTGTTTAGGTTAGTTTTCGTGACAATAATTAGTTAAAAACAAAAGCTAGGGTTCACAATGATCTAGTTCCCCGTAAGATCGACCCGGCATTAGCCTTCATACTACGATCCTTGCACTTGAGGTTAACCGGTTTATTACTTGTTGTTTTGTATTGATAAAATCCGGGACAACCATTACCAAAATAAACTTATTACCAAACGATGGAGGAAACGGACCCATAAAATCGATGCCCCAAACATCAAACAACTCACACTCTAGAATATGGTGGAGAGGCATTTCGTGTTTTTTAGATACATTTCCCCATTTCTGGCATGACTCACAAGTTTTAGCATAATGATGTGCATCTCTATATAACGTAGGCCAATAAAAACCACATTGCAAAACCTTATAAGCGGTTTTCCATCCACCGTGGTGGCCTCCGACTTCACATCCATGACAAAAGGATAGTAGACTCGAGATTTCATTATTAGCAATGCATCTCCTAATGATGCCATCCGAACACCTCCGAAAAAGGTCCGGTTTCTCCCAATAATAAAATTTCAAATCATGGAAAAATTTCTTTTCTTTTGCCATTTCAATGAGGTGGGATATAACCATGTGTAAAATAATTAAGAATGTTACCAAACCATGGTGAATCCTCTTTTTGCATCGGGTTGTTTCCAATAAGTTGTTCATCCGGGAATGAATCTTGTATCTCTTTTCTTTTGCCTTCCTCTTCAAAAATCCCTAGTCTACTCAAATGATCCGCCACTATATTGTCTTTACCTTTCTTGCTTCAATTTCCACATCGAACTCTTGAAGAAGTAATATCCATCGTAAATGTCTTGATTTTGCATCCTTCTTGTTCAATAGATGTCGTAGTGCCACATGATCGGTGTGGACAATAACCTTAGAACCGATAAGATAAGAATGAAATTTATCCAAGGCGAAGATAACCGCCAAAAGTTCCTTCTCGGTTGTGGCATAGTTGATTTGTGCCGTATTCAAAGTTTGAGATGTAGAGTAGATTGCTTTTAGAACTTTATCATGACGTTGGCCTAACACGGCCCCAACCGCTAAATCACTTGCATCACACATCAATTCAAACGGTAAAGTCCAATCTAGGGCTACTAAGACGGGTGCACTTACCAATCTTTTCTTCAAAGTTTCAAATGCTTCCATACACTTCTCATCAAATTTGAAAGGTACTTCTTTTTCGAGTAGATGGCTTAAAGGTTTAGCAATTTTGAGAAATCGTGATAAAACGACGATAAAATCCGGCATGTCCAAGAAATCCTCTTAAGGTCTTCAAGTTTACCGGTGGTGGTAGCTTTTCGATCACCTCAATCTTTGCTTTGTCAACTTCGATACCATAACCTGAAATTCTGTGGCCTAGAACAATGCCATCGGATACCATTAAGCGACCCTTCTCCCAATTTAGAACCAAATTCGTATCTTCACGGTATTGTAGAACGCGTTCCAAGTGAGATAAGCATTGATCAAAGGAATCTCCAAAAATACTATAATCGTCCATAAATATCTCCAAAAATTTCTCAACCATGTCAGAAAAGATTGCCATCATACATCTTTGAAATGTAGCCGGAGCATTGCATAAACCGAAAGGCATTCTCTTATAAGCAAAGGTTCCATAAAGGCAAGTAAATGTTGTCTTTTCTCGATCACCGGCCGCAATGAAAATCTGTAAATATCCCGAATAGCCATCAAGGAAACATTAGAATTTGTGTCCACACAACCGCTCCAACATTTGGACAATGTAAGGTAGTGGATAGTGATCCTTCCTTGTAAGCTCATTCAGTTTTCGAAAATCTATACACATGCGATAATCGGTCACTTCCCTCGTAGGAATCCATTCATGTTTCTCATTCTCTTTAACTATGAAACCGCCTTTCTTTGATACCACTTGAGTAGGACTAACCCATTCACTATCCGAGATAGGGAAGATTATGCCTATTTCTAGCAACTTGATAACCTCTTTCTTCACCACTTCTTGCATATGTGGATTTAGACGGCGTTGTGGTTGTGCACACGGCTTAGCATTTTCGTTTAAAATGATCTAGCGCACAAAAATTTCCGGGCTAATTCCATGAATATCCGCTACCGTCCAACCGAATGCCCTTTTGTGCTTCCTAAGCATCCTTAGCAATCGGTCTTCCTACAAATTGGTTAGTGACGAAGAAATAATAACTGGCAGCAAATTATCATGTGCAAGAAAAGCATATTTAAGATTAGAGGGTAAAGATTTAAATTCCAAATTTCTTGGTGGATCTTCCACCGAAGGCTTTAAAACAGGTCCACTCAAATCTCGTTCCAAATACCGGTGCCATGATTGTCTTTTAAAAGGGCCACCGACATCCAAGTGGAAAATCACTTCCGTCATATCTTTGTCATTCTCTTCTTCTTTATAGATTGATAAAGCCAAACATTCTTCAAGTCTATCTTCAAAGGTCTGTAAGTTAGTACGATCCACACAAATAGAAGATATAGCATCTATAAAAGAACATGATTCTCGTGAGTTGTATGGATGTTTCATTGCCTTGAATATATTAAAAGTGACTTTATCCTCGTTAACTCTCAAAATTACCTCACCTCTTTGACCATCAATAAGGGTTCTCCCCGTGGCTAGGAAAGGACGACCAAGAATAAGGGGTGTTGAATACCTTTCCTCCATTTCCATCACCGTAAAGTCAACCGGGAAGTAAAACTTATCAACCTTAACTAAAACATCTTCAATTACTCCCTTAGGGTATTTAATCGATCTATCCGCCAATTGGAGAGTCATCTCCGTGTTTTTAAGTTCTCATATTCCAAGTTTTTTATAATCCACATAAGACATAAGATTTATACTTGCACCGAGGTCACAAAGAACACTCTTAAACAAAAATCCCCCGATTTCACACGGTATGGTGAAACTACCGGGATCCTTAAGGTTAGGAGAAGCTTGTGTTGCAAAACCGCGGAGCATTCCTCATTAAGACAAATTTTCTCATACTCTTCTAAGCGCTTTTTATTTGACAAAATATCTTTAAGAAATTTCCCATAAGTAGGCATCTTAATTAAAGTTTCAATTACGGGAATATTAACATTCAAATGGCGAAAAGTATCAAGGAAGCGAGCATATTTTTTTCCATCTTCAACTTTTTAATTTGTTCTTTTGGGGGGATACATGAGTGATTCAAGGTCAATTAAAGTGGGATTAGAATTCATACCTCCCTTACCCTTGTCGTTTGGTTGAGATGGAGAAGCTTTCTCGAAAGTTTGGGCATTTGGTGGCCGCCAGTCAATGTCTTCTTGCTTTTCCTTTCTCGATTTTTGCTTCGGTTCCCTTTGAGCTTTTTGAGTGTGAACCGGTGGAGAGTCTTTAAGAATTATATGTTTTTCAACTTGATCTTCTCTCACATGTTCATTAAATCAAGTCCTTAGATCACTTGCTCTAGGGTTCTTTAAGATTCTAGGAACTTTCACCCATTCTTCATCCTCACTTTCCCTTTCAACATATCTATCTCTTCTCAAAAAGTTGTCAACAATCTCCTCTTCTTCCTCGCTCAATTTCTCTTTTTCAAATTTGTCATCTAAATCATCTTCTACCTCGTTATTCCCGGGATTTTCCACACCATTGCTCCCACAAATTCTTCCACTACGAGTGACAATAACATTAATCTCCCTTGGATTCCTCTCGGTATTACTAGGAAGTCCACCGGGTGGTCTGCTACTCTTTCTTTCTCCTTCCCTACTCATGTGTTCTTCTACATTCCGCATTGATGCTTCTATGGTCTTCATTCTTGTATCATGACAACTCATAGTAGTTCTTAAGGAGCTAAGATCCTTAGTAACCGAACTCATAGAAGTCATCATGGATTCCATGTTCTTGGCTTGAGTTGACACAACACCCATAAAATTATCCATCAATGCTCCTCATTTGTCAACATTTTCACTTGATTGAGTTGTATTTTCAGTAATGGGAATGCTTTGGGTGGTGTGTTGTTGATAGGATCGAGTTGGTGGTTAGATGAGTTTCCTTGGAAATTTTGAGTTTAGGAATTTGGATTGTAGAAAGTTCTTTGTTGTAAAGGAAATGGTGGTTGGCCTTGCTTGGTTGCATTTTCGGACCAACGGTAATTTGGATGATCTCTCCTTATCGCATTAAAGGAGTTTGAATAAGCATTGTTTAGATTTTGATGTTGTTGCATGAAACTAACCTCATCATTTGTAGGTTCTCGTGATTCATCCATTGCAAAAGTTGTACATCATCATATCTCATTTCCTCAGTCGGGCATTCACTTTGTGCATGTTAGGAACATTTTATTATGTTTTGATGATGGCCATACTAGCTGTTATAGCAAGCCTGAAAATAAGTTAGAATTCTCTGTATAAGTCTTTACTTAGAGTCTGACATGTTGTATAAGTTGAGTCAGACAAGTATTGTACTAGTTGGTAGGACAGCAAAGTAAAAACAGATTTTCGGCAGAGTAAAACCAGCCAAGTACCAGCAGAGAAGAAATGAAGACATTATGGTCTGGCTTATAACCAAGGAAGTCTGTGATGACCTTGGATAAGTCTAAGTTATGTTTTGAGAGATGAAACTCAGTGTTTAAATATGGTGTACACTGATCTCACACAAATCAAGGATCAGTGAAGTACAAAGGTTTCTCATGAACTTAAAAGAATGAAGGAAACAGTGAATCGGCAAAGTAAACTGATGATCGACTGAGTAAAAACAAAGCAGTGAAGGAAGATCTAAGCGGCAAAGTCAGAAGGATCACTTGACCGTTCAGAGAACAGCTAAGTAAACCTTACTTAATCAAATTTTGAAATATGATGAAGATTCATAGGATCAAGCATTAAATGCACAATTAACAGATGATCAATCAAGGACGGATTTTCTGATCAACGAATAAAGAAAAATATGATCACTGAAATCAAGGAGAATACAATTAAAGGGGAATCAAGAATAAAATCAAGGATTATTCCTCTCATGAATATAGCCAACAGACGGAAATTCAAATCAAGGATTATCAAGGCTATAAATAGAAGGCATTGACAGACAAAGAAAATAGAAGAAAAGAAAACGATCAATAAGCATAAACTCTGTCAATTCAAAAAGGCCTTCATCTGTGCTTAAAAAGAGACATCTAGTGATCAACTCAAAACTGAAAGCAACAATATCAACATCAAGCATTGAGATTGGTCAACAAGTTCTGTGAATCCAATTCACTTCAATCAAACAACTGAATCAGAGCCATCTGAGAAGGAGTTGTGTTTGTGATAACTGCTGAAGGATTTGATCCCAAGTGGCAGTGAAAGAGACTGAGTCACTGACGCTGTTGCAGTCAGAGAGTGATAGTCTTGAAGATTGTGAAGCTTGTGTAGTCAAGGATGACGATACAGGGTTTCACTCCCTCCACGTGTCATCTATCGGTTGGTCATCACACTGTAGATAACGCCAGTATATCCATGTCGATGCCTGTGCTGTGAGGCAAGAGCCATCTCATAAACGCCAGGCTACGACGATCGACTATCGACTACCGAGCAAAGGTGTGAGGCGACAAGTCCGTGAGGACGAGTCCACACCACCAACAAAGGTGTGGATAACGAGTCAGAGTCGATCACCACAGTCGGAAGTATCGACTCGAGGACGTGGTCCACACCACTATCCAGGCCCACAGCACGATAGCTTGGGCAAGGGTCAAGGCCCATTTAAGGGTAAAGGTGACAATAATACAAGCCGACTTAACCTTAGGGTTTAGGCAAGTATGATCACTATAAATACCCCCATTCCAGGAACTACGTAAGGCTTGATTCCTAAAACCGAACAGGATACGTAGGCAATCCAAGATACATTCTTGGACTCAGCCGCATACATAAAATCCATCCCCTCGTTCCTTTTTGGCATTAGGGTTCTTGTGTGTTCATCACTAGATTAAATTAGGGCTCAAATCATCAAGGTGACTCAATTTGTCATCGTCATTGGCGCTAGAATGAGGGCCTTCTATTGATCGAATAACTCAAGAACACGATGCCTCCCAAGAAAACTGCATCCAAAACCACGTCCAAAGCGGTTGACCAAGGCTCCCAGATGAACGAGCCAACCGATCTTGATTTGCAAGGAGAAGAAGATCCAGTCTTGGATCTTGTTCAGCACGATCCTCAGCAAAAACAAGGGGAAAAAGATCAAGCTTTGAATCCTGTCCAGGAAACCCACCAACCAGAAAAGCAATCCCTTGCTCCAGAATATCGGACGCTTGCGGATCAGTTGGCAGGGGCGGACTTGGAGGTAATGTCCAGGATAATCGCCGAGGCAGTTACGGCGCGCAGGAAAGCAGACGCCGCCCAGAAAGAAGCTATGGCGGAAGGCGGCCAGAAAGAAGTTGTGGACAAACCTAAACAGACTCCTGAGGAAGAAATAAGCGCATCATCTAGCTCGGTGGAAAGGAAGAGACGCGAGATCCACCAAAAACACCAGAGAGGGGATGATGACAGCGCCAGGGAGGAGTTGAATGCAATTTTGGGAAAGAGTCAGGTGTCGCTGTGGCTCGAGTCTCCTTTCACGAAGGAGATCGAGAGCTTTCCTAAACCCAAGGGGTTTAAGATACCAAAGATAGAACCTTATGATGGCACCACCGACCCGGAGGACCATCTCCACAGGTATCTGTCTCAAATGAGGTTGGATGGGGCACCCGATGCAATGCGCTGACGGGCATTCGAGACGCTACTCGTCGGTCGAGCAAGAGAATGGTTCACGGCTACGACCAGGGTCGATCTCCGCTTTTGCCATGCTCGCCGAAAGTTCCGAGATGCGTTTATAGTCAACAAGAAGTTTCATCTGAGTGCCACGCACCTCGTGAACGTGAGGCAAACAAAGAGATGAGACGGTGATGGAATATTTGAAGAGGTTTAATCTCGAGGCCATGCAGTCAAGGACGCAGATGACCGACTTCGATCACATCGTTCGTAGGGGCCGCGTAATACTAAGTTGTACATGAAGTTGAGCAGGGGCGTACTTCATACCATGGACGAATGTGTCAATGTGGTGCATAGATTTTGTCAAGGAAAGAGCGGTGCGGCGGCACACCCAATCCGACTGGATGGAATCCAAGAAGGACACCCGAGGTCCGAACAGAATCACCCAAGAGGCGGGATGTCGAAAGTAAGCCATCGGTGCAGGGACCAATCGACACGCCCACCTCGGACCGTGGGGGCAGAAGGACCTCGTGAGATAAGGACTTTATCCCACTCAATCGACCTCGATCTGAGGTGTTGTCGATTATGCTTTCAAAAAACTTGGCGAGGAAACCGCCACCATTGAAAAAGCCTCGAGAAAAGAGGAATGCAAGCAAATACTGTGATTTTCACGAAGACATAGGCCATACAACAGAGGATTGTATTGACCTAAAGAGAGATATCGACGTCTGCATTCAGGAAGGGAAGCTAGACGAAGTTGTTGACAGGTCTCGGTATGATGGGCCCAGGGGGCGTGGAGAATTTAAGAGGAAAAACTCCGATCAAGACAGGAACCGAGGTCGAGACGTCCAGAGACGAAGGGATCGGTCACCTCAGAGGAATCGATCCCCGGGTCGAGAAGGAAACAACAGAGAGAATCTTGGTCGAGATAGATATGAAGATAATCGACCAGTCAACTACGTCAACACAATCTTTGGTCCTGGTGAGAGTGATAAAGACCGCACCAAATAAGAGCCACTTTGTAGCTCGAAAGAGCGCAAACAAATTCTCATTCACGATGTAAGTCGGATATGGCCTCGAGATGATATCCCAAGTCGAGGAGTCATAGCGGGCGGTTAGTTATTGAGGCGATTATTAGCCGAGCCCGTGTATCGAGTCCAGATCGATAACGGGAGTGCAAAGATGAACATCATATATCACTCGGCGCTTCAAGCAATGAAGTTGAAAGAGAGGATCTAGCCCCATAGCATCTCCCCTGCTTTGGATTCACAGACAGACACCCACCCCATGGGCTCGATAAAGTTACTCACGGCGGTTGGTGATGGTGAAAAAGGAAGGACACTTGAATTAAGTTATGTGGTGGTCAAGGCTCCTTCTGCTTATAATGTTATCCTAGGACGACCTGCGCTCTTCGACCTGCGTGCTATCATATCGACTTTTCATAATAGTATGAAGTTTCCCACTAGGAACGGTTCCCACGAAGTAAAAGGAGACGTTGAAGTCGCTCGGAGTTGTAACTCTGTTGTCATGAATGGGAAGATGGCGGTTCAACAAGTTTTAGTCGAGGAACTGATTCCAGAGGAAGAAGAGGAGAAGAGTTGGGTCTCCAGTGATGCAGTTGAAAACGTCCGACTCTGGGAAGGAGAGGGCGATCAATGCGCATAAGTCGGGATTTGGATCCCGAGAGAAAGAAAAACAATGCATCGGTTAAGCTTCTAATCGAGTTCAGAGACATCTTTGCCTGGAAAGCCACCGACATGCCGGGGTTAACTACCGACATCGCGGTTCATAAGCTTGAGATTGACCAGACTAAAAAGCCAGTCAAACAGAAGAAGAGAAGTTTTGCGTCGGATCGACTTGAGGCCATCGAGTTGGAGGTCGGCAAGCTACTAGCAGCCAAGATAGTAAAAGAGGTATTATACCCAGAATGGCTAGCTAACCCGGTTTTAGTCAAGAAGCCTGGACGGTAGTTGGCGCATGTGTGTGGACTTTACAGATTTGAACAAAGCATGCCCAAAAGACTCAGATCCACGCCCAAAATCGACAAAGTTAGTAGATTCAACCATTGATTTTGAAGTTTTTGGTTTTTAGATGCATATAAAGGATACCATCGATTTTAAATGGATCCTCGAGATGCGGAAAAAGCAGCGTTTATCACGAGTTCGGCACCTTCGCTATGTGACCATGCCTTTCGGATTAAAGAATGCTGGGGCAACATACCAGAGGGCAGTCAACAAGATATTTGCAAGACAAATTGGTAGATGTATGGAAGTTTATGTAGACGACCTGCTTATCAAGAGTCGATCTATGAGACAATACCTGGTCGATGCTCGAGAGGTTTTCGAAGTGTTGAGAGAAACGCAGATGAGATTAAACCCGAAGAAGTGCACTTTTGGAGTTAGGTCGGGCAAGTTCTTGGGCTATATGATTTCGAAAGACGGGATTCGAGCGAACCCGGATAAAATTGATACATTGAAGAACATGCCCGCACTCAAACGTAAAGGAAGTGTGCAGAGGCTCACGGGTCGAATGGCGCTCTCAACAGATTTATCGAGATCCGCACGTGCACTTCCATTTTTCAAGATACTCCGAAGGCCACCCTTTCATTGGGATGATGAATGTCAAACAGCCTTTGAAGAGTTGAAGACTTATTTATCCGAGTTACCTACCTTAACTTCACCTCGAGACGGGGAAAGATTGTTAGTTTATTTGGCAGTATGCGAGGAAGCAGTGAGTGCGGTCCTGGTTCGAGAAGGGGTACATGGCCAAGTGCCAATCTACTTTGTCAAAGAAGGCTTTGCATGGCCCCAAGGTCCGATACTCGCCAGCCGAGAAGTTAGCATTATGTCTTGTTCATGCCTCGAGAAAGTTAAGGCCCTATTTTCAAGCCCATCCCATTGTGGTAGTCACTGACCAACCACTAAAACAAATATTGGCAAAACCCGACACCTCAGGTCGATTGGCAAAATGGGTAATAGAAATGGCCCAGTATGATATCGAGTTCGTCCCTCGGATCAAGATAAAAGCACAGTGCCTTAGCGGATTTTCTAGTGAAGGATCTCCGTCCAACTCGATCAAGAAAAGCAAAGGCCAGAGGAAAAATGGACTCTTCAAGTCGATGGAGCATCGAGTAAGGAAGGGGCAGGAGCAGGGCTCCTTCTTGTAAGCCCGAAAGGCGAGGAATTCCCGTACGCCCTTCGATTTGACTTCAAAGCAACAAACAACGAGGCCGAGTATGAGGCTATGATCACTGGCTTAAAGCTCGCCTTGAAGCTGGGTGTCGAAGATTTGTCGGTTTACAGTGACTCGCAGTTAGTGGTCAACCATGTGAAAGGGGAGTATGAGGCTAAGGAAGAAACCATGAAGAATTACTTAGCAGTCGTCCAGAGCCTCATACCAAAATTCAAAACGGTTCGATTCGAGCAGGTTCCCCGAAGTCAAAACAAGAGAGCCGATGCGCTCTCCAAGTTGGCTTCAAACTTCATGTCGAGTAAGAAGGTTCTAGTCGAGTTATTGACCGATATGAGTTACATCGAGACAGAGGCCCAGCCGATTACTCAGCAGGCCACGTGGATGGACTCGATCGCTCTTTATCTCAAAGACGGAATACTACCAGCTGATAAAGTACAATCTAGAAAAGTTCGACTCCAGTCCACTCGATATGCGTTCTTCGACGACATCCTCTATCGGAAATCTTTTGTAAATCCATGGCTAAGATGCGTATCTGAAACTGAAGGCGAATATCTCTTGGAGGAAATTCATAGAGGAGTATGTGGAAACCACTGCGGAGCCAGAATGTTAACTCGAAAATGCAAGTTAGCTGGATATTTTTGGCCGTCGATGCAACGAGATGCAAATAATCTTGTCCGGAAATGCAACGCTTGTCAGATTCACGATAATATCTCTCATCAACAAGCGCAAGACATGAATGTCATCTCGCCAAAGATGGCCTTCGACCGATGGGAGTCGACATTGTAGGACCTTTACCTCGAGCTCCGGGAAATCTCAGATTCGTGGTTGTTGCGGTGGACTACTTCACAAAATGGGTAGAAGCTAAGGCTTTGCCCGACATCCGTGCTGCAACCATTAAAAAATTCTTGTGGGTCGACATCCTCTGCAGGTACGGAATTCCTAAGGCTCTGATCTCGGATAATGGTACCCAGTTCGAGGATCGAAAAGTTAGAGAATGGTGCAGCGAGTACCAAATCGACCAGCGATTCACCTCAGTGGCTCACCCCCAGGCAAACGGTCAAGTCGAACAGACTAACCGACAGATCAAGCTGGGGTTAAAGAAGAGATTAGAGGCAGAAGGTCGGGATTGGGCAATTCAGCTTCCGAGCATCCTATGGTCATATAGGACAGCTCCTAATTCATCAACAGGGGAGACTCCTTTCTCTTTGGTGTATGGGTGTGAATCGGTGATTCCCGCCGAGATCGGAGTTCCCTCACCTCGAGTTCTGGCCTACAATGTAGAGACGAATGATCCCGAACTCCGACAAGAAAGAGACAGTGTCGAAGAGCGAAGGGAGATAGCCTCAGCCAGGATGGCAAGGTATAAGCAAAAGATCTCTCAGTACTACAACTCGAGAGTAAGACACAGGTACTTCAAGGTTGGCGATCTGGTTCTAAGGAAAAATGAAGCGAGTCGACAGGAAACAGTCGGGAAATTAGCCCCGAATTGGGAAGGACCTTATCAGATCCTGAAGGTCCACCCCAAAGGGTCTTATCAGCTTGGTCGGGCAGATGGAACTACTGTTCCTCGACATTGGCATGCCAACAATCTGAGGAAGTATTATATTTGAGATAAGCTTTACTTTAATGAGCCTGTTTACCTCTCAATTCTGAATCTTGTAACAAGTCCATGAGGCAATTTTATGAGTATTCTAATAAATTTGTATTTTTCGAGATGATTTATGTGTTTGCTAGGATTTATAGCCAAAACAATACAAGTCCAATGCGACAGAAAAGTTAAAGGCAAAACAATCGAATACGAGTAGAGAAATCCACAGGTCGGACATCTCGATAAAGCCAAAGCAAAGTTAGCCTAATGGGCGACGAATGCAAAGGCGTAAAGACGGTTCGCAGGGTCGGGCCAAAGGTCCAAGCTAAGAGCCGAACGAGCCCAAGAGGCAAACAAGGCTAAAGCAAAGGACGGTTCGCATAGTCGGGCCACCTGTCCCAGTCGAAAGCCGAATGAGCCCGAGTGGCGAAAAAGGCCTGGACAAAGGACGGTTCGCATAGTCGGGCCACCTGTTCCAGTCGAAGGTCGAAAAAGCCTAAAAGGTAAAAAAGACCTAAAACCAGGGACAGTTTATATTAAAATGCTCAGCCTAAAGGTCAAATAAGCCTAAGGGACAAAAGACTACGGCAAGCAAGTCGATCTCAAGTGCAATAAGAACCAAGGGTTCATAATACACTTAGGGGGCAACACAATACTAACAAGTACAACAAGTATAGCAAATAAAGTGAGTAGCGAGTAGCAAACAGAGCCAGAAGCTCGACAAGCGAAAGACTATGAAACATTAAGACGAGCAAAGTCAAGTCAAGAAAGATAGCAAAATCAAATCAAAAACAACGCAAAAGTCATTACAAAACAAGGCCAGTCGAAAAGACCAAATTGAAGTTAAAATAAATGTTATTACAAATCAGAAGTTTGAATAGCGAAAGAAGATATAAAAAACATCAAGATCAGGGGTCGGCTTCCGGAGTCGGCTCAGTTGAGGCAGGGGTCGGATCGGCGACGGTCGGATTGGCAGCAGGAGCAGAAGTAGGAGGAGCATACTTTATAGCCAGGGACTCTCCCTGCTGAAACTCCTCGAAGTACTGATCATACAGCTTCTCCGAGTCGGGATTATAGAACATAGGCGTTTGGAGAGTCGATATGTCGAAGCTCGGAATGACCTCCTTCATTTGATCCACGGCCAGCGTATATCCACCCATCATCGAAGCTCGCATAATCACTTCTAGATCATCTTCAAGGTTGGATGACTTGCGATACTCCATGATGGCCTCAGTCTTAGCCTCCTCGACCTGCGCCTGCGCTCGATACAGTTCAGCCTGTAGCGCATCTCGATCTTGACGAGCCTTCCTAGCTTCTTCATCTGTAGCTTTTTGACACTGCTGCAGCTTCTCATAATCTTGAGCCAGCTTGAGCAGCTCTCGACCCTGATCTTGCCTTTCATCTCGCACTCGGTCTAGCTCCTTCTCGGTAGTGGCCAGCCTTGCTTCAGCAGCCACCAACTTACCTTGTAACTTCTCGAGCTCAGCGACCGACTGTTGCTTCAATTCGTTATATTGTTGCTCCACGGCCGAGAGTGCGGCGCTTTTTGCAATGTTGTCTTGGAGTAACCTGCCATTCTCCTTCTTAATTTCGTTCGCCGACTCTCCTGTTTTGGCCAGCCGACGAGCAGCCTCTCGACCAATAAGCGTATGCTACAAAGTGGAAAAACAAATAAATAAACAGGGTATGGGCCTCGAGGAAAGCAAGTATAAAAAGAGGTATCGACTTACGAGGCGATTCAGTTTCCGCAGAACATAAGACAAGTCTCTGTCATCCACACCGGTGTAGTCATCAAAAACCCAGTCCGCGCCGATTCCTGGCTCGGCAGAGGTCTCAGCAACCTTTTTCCTCTTCGCTTCTCGAAGCTGCTCCTTTACCACCTCAGCAACAGAAGGTCTTTTCTTTGTTTGCACCACCGGCTCTTCAACATTAGCCTCAACATTCGAGGTCAGATCGATAGGTTCCTCTTCGTCTTCATCTCGGAGAGAGCCATATCGGACGGTAAGCTCACCGGTGGTTGAAGGCATCTCGGTCGTTCCAGCTCCGGCAGACGATTCGATTGCAGCAAGGTTGGTTCTAGGTGGAGGGATGCCCCCCTCTCGAGAAGAGGAAGGCATGCTGATCTCAGCCACTGGCAAGTCGGCAATGGCCTGACCCCCGAGAGGTGAAGCAGCTACGACCGTCGACTCAGGAATACGCTGAGGGTTGGTGACCCTGGAGAATTTGCCCACTGCGATACAGAAAAAAGACAAGTTAGTTTGAGTCAACAAACAACAAGTTATCGACTTAAAAAGCAGCTAGTGTGTAAAAGCAAGTAAACATCCTACGATTCTCGTGATCAGGAACGTTCAGGCCTACATACGGCATGGGCCCAGCTTCCTCTAAGCGAGCCAGGTGATACAGGAGACTCAAGTCTCGAGTACACACCTCGAAATTGTGTCCACTCAAGAGTCGAGCCTCGTGAGGAGCTGGTGCCTTTCCAAGCTTGTCTTGTTTCCCCTCTCTCGACCTCCACTGACCGATATAGGGGTTGTCCAAACCATGACGGAGAAAAAGAATCGAGGCTTCCACTCCCGTGAGAAGAAGGCCCTCTCGTAATGAACTCGTGTCGATTTGCTCTCCTTTGGAAGGAATACCATAGCTTGTCGGGCGTGGTAGTGATCTTGTAGTAATATCGGAACACGGGCACTGAAAAACAGACCTGAGCCACCCGACACGCTATGATAAAACCCATCAGGGTTCTGACACCATTTGGGGCAAGTTGAGACACGCTTATCTCATAATGGTGAAGGACGGCCGAAACAATGACAGAGTGGAAACCTTAGTCCGCTTGCCAGTTGATTTTCGTAAACAGTGCAAAACCCCTCTGGGGGCTCATCCGCGAATCGATGCAGCCTGATGGGAGTCGAGATTCAAACGGAGGATGAACTATGCTATACTTCCCACATTTCAACAATATCCTCTCGGAGTAAGTGTACTAAGACACCTTTTGCACCCTTTCCATCCATCCTAGTTACTAGCTTTTAGGGTCGGGTTAGGGACGGGAGGAGGGAAGCTACTACGTGCTCACCGGAGTCTCCCGGAGAAGAAGATCGGAGATGACAGTGCGAGAAGATTGGCTATGAATGGGTGTTTCACTACCCCTATCTCGATTCGATTCGCTACTACTGTACATGAACAAAATCACGTAAAAGATGAACAACACAGGAAAAAGAAGCTTACTTTTTGCGTTTGAAGATTTGGAGATTGTGATAAGAGATAGCAAGCAAGTTGGCAGCAGCGTCTAACCTCTCTCCTTTTATATATGAAGGCAAAAAGTTTGCAAATGATTTGAAGAGACGTGAGTTATGGGGGTTATAACCCCTGGAAATCGCGGTTATCAAGGCAATGACGCGTCTTTTGCGGGATTCGAAGCGTTTCTTGGGCTAGAAACCGCTCCACGTGGATGCTAGGCAGTTAGGGTTATGAAAAGGCGGGCTTTCTCCCGCCAAAGAACAAACCCAACTCGAAGACGACTCATGTGACAGACTCGACCTCGGACAACGGGAGTCGCCTCTCTCAAGTCTGGGGGGCTTATGACGATACAGGGTTTCACTCCCTCCACGTGTCATCTATCGGTTGGTCATCACACTGTAGATAACGCCAGTATATCCATGTCGATGCCCAGGCTAGAGGCAAGAGCCATCTCATAAACGCCAGGCTACGACGATCGACTATCGACTACCGAGCGGTGTGGAGGCGACAAGTCCGCGTGAGGACGAGTCCACACCACCAACAAAGCAGTGGGATAACGAGTCTGAGTCGATCACCACAGTCGGAAGTATCGACTCGAGGACGTGGTCCACACCACCGTATCCAGCCCACCCACGATAGCTTGGGCAAGGGTCAAGGCCCATTTAAGGGTAAAGGTGACAATAATACAAGCCGACTTAACCTTAGGGTTTAGGCAAGTATGATCACTATAAATACCCCCATTCCAGGAACTACGTAAGGCTTGATTCCTAAAACCGAACAGGATACGTAGGCAATCCAAGATACATTCTTGGACTCAGCCGCATACATAAAATCCATCCCCTCGTTCCTTTTTGGCATTAGGGTTCTTGTGTGTTCATCACTAGATTAAATTAGGGCTCAAATCATCAAGGTGACTCAATTTGTCATCGTCATTGACTCAATCAGGCTATTGTATCTGTAAAAACAATAGTGAATTCCTCCAATCATCACAGGAGAAGAGTGGATTAAGGGATTACACCACCCTGAACCACTATAAGCCTTGTGTCAATTTACTTTCAGCAATTTACCTTACTGCATTTATTTAATTGCCTAAATTATATCATAGATCTGTGGTTGAACAAACTATTTTGAAGCAACACATTAAGAAGGGATTTATCCGCTGCCCAAAAGCTTTTAAATAGAAGAAAAGTTTTTGAAACTCCACTATAGTCATTCACCCCCCTCTGACTGTATTTTTACCCTCCTCTGGGACCAACAATTGGTATCGGAGCAGTGTTCCTAGTATCAGAACCTGTTCAGATCTAATTTTTGGTAACAAGGAGATCACATATTTTCAAAGTAGTTTTCAAATTTGTGCTTTCTAAATATACATACATCTTATTTGTACTTATGGATTCCTCAAATTTTATGTCTAAGGTACCTGTTTTCAATGTCAACAATTTTGATGAATACAAAATAAGAATGTTGTCTCATCTTGCAGCAACTCATGAGGAGATGTTGGATTTAATCAATGATGGCCCAACCGAAATCACAACTGTGGTAGCCACAGGAGCAGATCAAGGAAAGGCAATAGACAAACTCAAGAAGGATTGGACCAAGGATGATATGAGAAGAGCAAATCTCGACTTTGTTGCAAAAGACATGATTTTGAAAACTCTGGACAGTAACATGTTCATGAGAATCAAAGATTGTAAAACAGCAAAGGAAATGTGGGACAAATTGGCACTGATCAATGAAGGATCAGAAGCTGTCAAGGAAAACAAACTGTCTGTTGCAAAACAGAAATTTGAGAACTTCAAAATGAAGGCTGGAGAAACCATTGATCAAATGGACAATAGATTTTCAAGCATCATCAGTGACCTATAACAACTTGGACACACATATCCACAGAAAGAAGTGTCCTGAAGATCTTGAGAGGCTTACCTAAAAGGTGGAAGATCATTACATCAGTAATCAGAGGGACAACAAATATTGCAAACACTGACACCTTGACTCTGATGTCTCAACTAAAGGCTCATGAGTTTCAGTTTGACGGTAAAGACTGTGCACCAGCAGAGGCACATAAAGCTAGTGCATTGGTTGCACCCCAGCAAATCAAACAGCTGATGCAAACATCAAAGAGACACATGAACTGAAGGAACAGGTAGCTTTATTGGTAAAACGCTTTGACAGATTTAGCAAAAAGAAGATATTCAAAGGAGGATCATCAAACAAAAAGTCAAGTACAAGCAAAGACACCAAGAGAAAAGATGATGAATACAGATGCTTCAACTGTAATAAGAAAGGCCACTTCAAGGCTGATTGCCCTGAAGATAAAGAGAAAGCCGAGGATAAGAAGAAGTACAAGACAACTGAAAAGAAGAAAAGCAAGAAGGCACTCAAAGCTGAATCTAGTAGTGAAAAGAATGAAGAATCATCTGAAAATGATTCTGATGGTGATGAGGATGACAGCTCAGACAATGAAAAAGCCAATCTATGTCTTATGGCTAAAGAGTCAAATGAAACTGAGGTAACATCTAGTTCATACTCATCATCAAAAGCATCCACATCTGACACTGCACAATCTTCTATTCTCCCCTTAGACTCAGCAAACCTGATCCAAAATCTCATGAGTAAATTTGAACAAATTGAGATAAATCATGAAATTCAGGAATAGGAGTGTGAGAATCTAAGAAAGGAAAATAAAAGACTAAAGAAAGAACTGGATAAAGCAAAAGCTGACCTAACTAGTAAGGAGACTTACTCAAATGATCAACAAGCAGCAGATGATCATACATCTGGTGTTGTCAGATCGGTTGAGAAAAACCCCTACAAGTTAAGACCACCACTGCACCTTTAAATGCACCAGCCTACAAACCCTCAAAAAGGTTTGGATCCAGATCTGGTCTTGGCTACAACAGTCAGGATGAGAATAGAAACAATGGACAACACAATTCCGAATCTAAGACCAACAATGGACCAAAGTTCAGAAAAGGACTGCCAAGGTTTCAACCACTCATCCTACACCGGTGAAGTCAAGATCCAGAGCAGTGAAGCAGCAGATCAAACCAACAATCCAGTCAACCAAAAGCAAAAGCTTTCTAAAAGGTAAATGGAGACTTTATCCTTCAGAAGATGATTGGAATGTTGCACCCCCAAAATATAGAAGGAAACCATTCCATAACATGCAACATATGTTTAAGAAAAGCCAACCTAGGCATATTCCTAGACATATGAAGCAATATGAACACAGGTTTCCCACTGCATATTGGAAAGTGAAAAGGGATGAAAATGCACCAAAAAGTAGAGAAAAGTATCAGAATACCTCTAGTAGAAACATTGGAAGGTATTCTGCCATGCCTTATACCTATGAAGTTGATGACTTCAATTACCCAAAAAGAAGATCCTTTGGATACACATTAATAGTAGGAGGCATGACTGCTAACAGGTATGGACCCAAACAGTGTTGGGTACCTAAACAAAATTAATTTGTTTTGTAGGATGTCTGGTAAAAAGATAGTGGATGTTCCAGACACATGACATGGAAGAAAGGATGGCTCACTGACTTTAAAGCTTTTGATGGACCTAAAGTCACCTTTGGAGGCAAAGAAAACCCTAGTAAAATTAATGGGGAAGGCACAATGCTCAAGAACAATTTGAATATTCAAAATGTGGCATATGTTAAAGGACTAAATTTCAATCTATTAAGCATCAGTCAATTCCGTGACAAAGGCTACAATGTACACTTCAACAAGGAAGGATGCAAGGTGATTCACAGTCAAACCAACACAGTGGTTCTTGCAGGAAGAAGATAAGACAACATGTATGTGGTGGATTGGAGAACAGCCAAAGCAAAAACATGCTTACTTTTCAAAAATAAACAATCAACCAGCTGGATTTGGCATTGAAGATTAAATCACCTAAATTTCAAGACCATCAACACATTATCAAAGAACAAGTTAGTTGACGGCCTGCCAGAGATCACATTCAAGAAGGAAAACCTCTGTGATGCATGCCAGAAAGGAAAGCAAATCAAAAGCTCATTCAAGTCAAAGCCCTATCAATCAACAACAAGAATTTTACATTTATTGGACATAGATCTTTTTGGACCAGTCACACCAGTCAGTGTAAGTGGAAATAAGTACACTCTAGTAGAGATGGATGACTTCTACAAATATACCTGGACTATATTCATGAACAAGAAGAAAGAGACTCTCAAAAAGATACCAAATTTGCTGAGAAGAATTCAAAATGAAAAAGAACTGAAGATCATAACGATCAGATCATATAGAGGCACAGAGTTTCTAAATGAAATAATCAGAACCTATTATGAAGAAAATGGAGTATTGCATCAACTATCAGCAGCAGGGACTCCACAACAGAATGGTGTAGCAGAAAGAAGAAATAGGACACTCAAAGAATCAGTTAGAACAATGATTGCTGAAGCATGCTTACCAAAGAGATTTTGGGCTGAAGCAGCAAATACAGCATGATATACTCAAAACAGATCAATCATCAACAAATATCATGGAAAGACTCCATATGAAATATGAAATGGAAGAAAACCTAATATCTCATATTTGCATATGTTTGGATCAAAATATTTTGTTTTGAACATGAATCAGTTGCATACCTTTGATGAAAAGGCTGATGAAGCAATCTTTATGGGATACTCAGACACCAGCAAAGCATTCAGAGTACTCAACAAAAGAACCTTGATAATTGAAGAATCCATTCATGTAGTCTTTGATGAGCCAAACAAAAATGGTGAAAACCTTCAGGAACTTGTAGAAGCAGAATCAAGACAAGTCTATATGAATACAACAATACCAACTACTATTCTAAGTCACAATTTTGGAAATCAAGATGAACCTCCAGTCAATACAACAGAAGAAGCACTAGTAATAGAGCATGAAGGTGATACACAAGCTGAAGCTGTGGAAGCACCAAGTGAAGAAGAACTTCAACCTGATCTCAACTGGCTGAGAGATCACCCTGAGGATCAAGTCATTGGAGACATTCACACAGGGGTAAGAACCAGAAGAATGAAACCCACAAATCTGATTCCCTCTTCAACACCTATTTGACTTATTAAAAGTGAAACCCACAAATCTGCAGCCTCCACACAAGTCAAAGGTGATGTTTACCTACATCAAGGCATCTCTGAAACCCAAACCCTTTACCGGATGAAAAAGGAAAGCACCCGAAGGCAGTAGATTAGGGATGGGAAGACGAACCAGATCGCAAAAAGCACAAGAGGACACCCCAGTGGTAAGTGCCAGCAATCCGGACAACCCAGTGGTGATCAGTGATGATATAGCAATGGAGGAAGAGAAACAAGAAGAAGTGACATATCTGGAGGAAGGTGAGGAGGGATACCAACTTACTCCATCTGAAGAAGAAGAGATAGATGACGAAGAAGAAGAGACATCTAAGGATGAAAAAGCTGAGACAAAGGAAGCACAGATAGACAGTGGTCATCTTGAAGATGATCAAGAAAATATGGAGATTTCTGATGATGATCTGACAATCCAGGAAGTGATTCTCAGAAGAATCAGCAAAAATGACAAACAGTCAAGTGAGCCAGCTGATAAAACTCACTTTGCTGAACATGTCAACTCCCCCAGCATTGATCAAGGGGGAACAGCAGCAGAGAAAGTCACACCTCCGGCAAATGAAGAAGTCAACACCCCCAAGAACCCCTCAATGACCCTGAGTCTAATGAGGAAGAAAAAGAAAGTAAGAAAGAAGAAGGAAGAAGATGCAGGTGATGAGGATGAGGAAGAAATTCCAGAGGAAACTGATCCAGAAAGACTGTTCAATCTGGATATTCAACCTCTCATTGTGGACATGGAAAGGCAACACCTCAGCAGACAAAACTTGAAAACTGCCTTAAGGAGTGATGAAACCTCCTTAAACCACAAGATTGAAGCCCTCATCAGTCACATTAAGATTCAAGATAAGGTGATGGAGAGACAGGGCGACTTGCTTTGCAACCTGCAACATCTCATTCCCTACCATCTCCAGACCAACCTTGAGTTTCATGCTAAAAAGGCTGATAACCATCTCAAACCATTGGTGGAAACTTTGAATGCTCATACACATCAAATCCACCATCTCAATGAGGTTATGGAATATTCGGGCCAGCAACTTGACACTCTGATAAATGTCACTATGGCCAACAATCAAATCCTAGAGAAAAAGTATGGTCCTCTCCCTGAATCAGAAGAAGCAACCAGAATTCTTGAAGAACGTTTTGGTGCTGCCAAAAAGGGGGATGGAAGCAAGCCTGAGAGCTCCAGCAGAATGAAGGAAAGCCCAACGGATAAGGGCAAGGGCATCAAAGGCAAATGCATTAGGTTTGAAGAAAAGAAGCATGTAGTCCTTATTATGTTGATTTACTTACTCAAATGCCTTTGATTTTCAAATGAAAAGATGCAATATCTTATTGCCCTTAATGGATGAATAAAATTGTTGAGTTTTATTCCATTTTTTATTATGGAAAATTTGTTATACTTATGTTTATGAGGGTTTCGGCATCATCAAAAATGGAGAAATTATTAGGAACATTTTATTATGTTTTGATGATGGCCATACTAGCTGTTATAGCAAGCCTAAAAATAAGTTAGAATTCTCTGTATAAGTCTTTACTTAGAGTCTGACATGTTGTATAAGTTGAGTCAGACAAGTATTGTACTAGTTGGTAGGACGGCAAAGTAAAAACAGATTTTCGGCAGAGTAAAACCAGCCAAGTACCAGCAGAGAAGAAATGAAGACATTATGGTCTGACTTATAACCAAGGAAGTCTGTGATGACATTGGATAAGTCTAAGTTATGTTTTGAGAGATGAAACTCGATGTTTAAATATGGTGTACACTGATCTCACACAAATCAAGGATCAGTGAAGTACAAAGATTTCTCCTGAACTTAAAAGAATGAAGGAAACAGTGAATCGGCAAAGTAAACTGATGATCGGCTGAGTAAAAACAAAGCAGTGAAGGAAGATCTAAGCGGCAAAGTCAGAAGGATCACTTGACCGTTCAGAGAACAGCTAAGTAAACCTTAATTAATTAGATTTTGAAATATGATGAAGATTCAGAGGATCAAGCATAAAATGCACACCAACAGAGGATCAATCAAGGACGGATTTTCTGATCAACGAATAAAGAAAAATCTGATCACTGAAATCAAGGAGAATACAATTAAGGGGAATCAAGAATAAAATCAAGGATTATTCCTCTCATTAATATAGCCAACGGACGGAAATTCAAATCAAGGATTATCAAGGCTATAAATAGAAGGCATTGACAGACAAAGAAAATAGAAGAAAAGAAAACGATCAATAAGCAGAAACTCCATCAAATCAAAAAGGCCTTCATCTGTGCTTAAAAAGAGACATCTAGTGATCAACTCAAAACTGAAAGCAACAATATCAATATCAAGCATTGATATTGGTCAACAAGTTCTGTGAATCCAATTCACTTCAATCAAGCAACTGAATCAGAGCCATCTGAGCAGGAGTTGTGTTTGTGATAACTGCTGAAGGATTTGATCCCAAGGAGTAGTGAAAGATACTGAGTCACTGAAGCTGTTGCAGTCAAGGTGTGATAGTCTTGAAGATTGTGAAGCTTGTGTAGTCAAGGACAATCAGGCTATTGTATCTGTAAAAACAATAGTGAATTCCTCCAATCATCACAGGAGAAGAGTGGATTAAGGGATTACACCACCCTAAACCACTATAAGCCTTGTGTCAATTTACTTTCAGCAATTTACCTTACTGCATTTATTTAATTGCCTAAATTATATCATAGATCTGTGATTGAACAAAATATTTTGAAACATCACATTAATAAGGGACTTATCCGCTACCCAAAAGCTTTTAAATACAAGAAAAGCTTTTGAAACTTCACTATAGTCATTCACCCCCCCCCCCCCCCTCTGACTATAGTTTTACCCTTATCTGGGACCAACAGTGCATACATATCCGAATTCTTGCTAACTTGCATACCATCGAATTTCTTGTTAAGAGAAGCTAGTTGAGCAAGCACTTCCGATTGGGGTGTAGTTTCCCCTACAAAAGCGACATTTCTTGTGCTCGATCTAGTTTCCCACATTCTATTATTCTTCGAGATTCTTTCAATAGCATCATATACCTCTTGTGCATCATGCATCATCAAACAACCACCACATGCATGATCAACATCCGCACGGGACTCATGTCTCAACTGTCTACAAAAGAGTTGGATTTGCATTTCAAGAGTATAACCATGATTGGGACAAGCTCTCAACAATTTCTTAAATCTTTCCCATGCACTTCCGAGAGATTCTTCAACTCCTTGCTTGAAGTTAGCAATTTCAACCTTCAATTTCAAATTTCTCCCGGGTGTGAAATATTGCTTCAAAAATTCGTCTTGTATTTCTTCCCAACTAGTCAATGAGTGATGAGGAAGAGATGAAAACCAATCTTTAGCCTTTCCGGTCATTGAAAAAGGAAACATTGACATTCTTTTCAACTCCTTGTGAACACCATGGCTCTTATCCGTGTTGCAAAATTGCTCGAATAAATGAAGATGTTGATGTGGATCTTCATGATCTCCACCAAAGAATTGACAACGAGTATCAATCAATCCAAAGAGATGACCTTTCACTTCAAAGTTGTTAGCTCCTTCATTAGGTAAACGGATAGGATCATTTGGTTGGTTTCTTCTAACTGTTTGATCACAAAGGGGTCTAAATGGAGGATTGTTGTTTTGGTTATTCCGGTTATTTTGATTCCGGTTTTGGTTTCTATTTTGGTTTTGGTTTCGGTTTTGATTCTGATTTTGTTGGTCATTAAGATTTTGATTGTTCGGATTTGGGTTAAGTGGATGAATGGGTGGTGGATTTAAGTTGGCTTGATTTTGACCATGTCCTTGGGCATGATTCAATCCTTGATCGCCTTGTGTTTCATCACTAATCTGGGCCATATCTATTTCTTGGTTAGATGATCCTTGGGAAGTTTCTTCACCAAGTTGTCCTTGGCTAGTTTGACCTCGCTTGTTCTCAGCTCGTAACTGCCTTTCGAAACTGTTGATGTCGGGCTTGTATGGAGTGAGAGGGGCCTTACCGCTTCTAGAACGGGTCATCAACTACAAAATAGAAACAACAAGAAAACAGTGAACAACACTTGGTAACTTACCAATAGGTAAGTACCCAAAGAAAAATAAAACAGAATTAGGTTTGAAAAAAAGTATTGATTCTTTCTCAAGAATTTTGAACTAATATAAGTAGAAACCGTTACAAGAATCCTCGGCAAAGGCGCCAAAAACTTCATGCAACCTTTCTAGGGTTTCAATCTCACCGGCAATGTACCAGATCAATCGTAGTCTAGCGTGGTGGTCAAGGTCGTCTCCCAAAGGAAATGTGAGGTTAAACACCGATTAGTTGTCATTATCTTGATCCGAATCGCAGTTTTGTTAAAAGACTAATAACTAGCTATAAAGATTGTTCAAACGATAAAAGAAGTCAACTAAGATGATCTTTAGTTCAAGTTAATTCCCTTAAATTGATTGGAATCGATCAACATTGGTGTGCTATTGCGTGAATGGTGCACTCCTAAACATGCAATTTTCCCTCATACGAGTGTATAAAATTACACTATGCCTTATCCTTGGCTTAAGCACCTTAAACATAATGACTTGGCACGATTAACACTTGAATGCAATATTTCCCCGGATAAGGAACCGAATTCCATTATGGTCAATTCTACCTTCCATCCCTCTTGTCCTCGTCTCACAACTAACTTCTCCGTTCGGTATCTACTAGTTGTGTAGGCACATACATTGGTTAATTACTCCTATACACATATTTTCAATCAAAGCAAGCAAGAGGATTTTCAACACAATAGAAGCTAGCAACATAAACGATCAATTCCAAACAACAAAAGGATTAACTATCATTACTATATCATCTTAGTCAATACAAAGAACTAGCCACTCATTATTATAACTACTAACAAACTAAAGCTAGCATTCATAATAATAAGAACAATTAAATATAAGTAATGGTTGATAGAATAACAAATTCGGAAGATGAACTCGAGGTTCGGATATTCATCTAACCTTCAAAGTGCTTCAATGGAAATAACACAAAATAGTTGTTTCCTACATCCACCAAGGAGCTTCAAACATCAAAATGATAATTCTAGAATGTGTACAATGGAATTTAAGCGTTTAATTAATGGAGATTTTGGCTAAGAGAGCCCTTAGTGGTGAGGTTGTCTTCAAGCTTCAAAAACAACTATCTGTCGAACTCTCTCTTTCTTCTCTGATAAGCAATAGTTAATATTGCAATTTTTGCATTTTCTATACCATGGCCTGCGCCATGGGTGTTGTGGCCTGCGCCACAAGTGATCAAAGTTGTTGAGATTTGACAATCATTTAATGCATTCGTTGAAAAAGCCTCCTAGATGTCATGGCCTGCGCCATGGTTCCCATGGCCTGTGCCAGGACATCAACAACTCTGACTCTTTGCATGGAAATAAACCGAATGCTTTCCAATTTCCTTCATATCTTTCTCTTTTCTTCTTATATCACTACAAATCAAACATAAACATATACATAATGAGCCAAAAATCAAATGATAATTATGTAAATATTAATTGGATAGATATGAAATAAACGATTCGATTTATAACGGATTTTACTATAATTGAAGCGAATTATCATATATACTAAGAAAAATGGATAAAAATATCGTGGAAATTTATCATCCGGTTGACATACATCAGTTATCACAGCATCACGGGTGAAAAAGCTTCTGATTCCACGAGTCACAGCCTCTTTCTTGGAAAAGCTTATCAAACAAAGAGGAGTTTCACCGCCGGCATCTTACCAAACTTGGTATGGGTTTGTTGTTAGGTGTAGTGCCCGAAAGACAATTTGTGTAATTGTTTTTAACAATGGATGACAGATTTTATCTCACCTTATTACTTGCTTTGTGCTTGTAAATAATACACTGCTGCAAACCCTAAGTATATCAGTATGTAACCGCTTAACTCAGTGTATGGCATGCACGTGAGGATTGAGTTAGTGGTGATATACTTAAACTGTTAGTCCGTGGTGAACTTAATCGAGTTTAGGGTCTCTTGATTAAAACACCAATAATGCGCCTGAACACCTTAGGGTGTGATAGTCTTATCCGGATCTGCCGGTAGAGGGTACCTACGTGGGGCATTTATATATGATGGCATTCATATAGGATCGACCGATTTAATCTGAATTTCTCGGTATAATTCCGTAATCGAGGAATCTTATTAAATCATTAGATGATCATATATGGATCAACCTTAATCTGAGGTGATCACGAGGTGCCGCTTGTCCCGGGTAGTGTTTGATGTGTTAGTTACGGTTCACTTTAATATGTGTTCCAAGCCACTTCTCATTGGCACTATCTCCGGATGAGTGAGTAGTTCGATTTTCACACACATGGAATCCATTCCTTCCTCATGCGGGAAGTAGAGAGACAAACTTGTTTGTTAGCCCTAAGAAAGTGATCGATCCCGGAGTTCACATTTGACTAATTAGCTACTAGTCGATATATGTGTGCTAATTGATCATCGTGGGTTAATGGTAAATAAGGATAAGATATTCTCGAGTCGGGTTCACGGAGACTTCCCACTCGTAAATGGACAATCTATGGAGGGTTAATCCGTATGTAGTGATTATATCAATGGACGCTTATTCACTCTATGGGTTGAGTATAAGTATATATCTCAGAATCGGTAGAGTTCGGTTTGGTTTATGGTGGCGTAATCCCGAATTAATAATTAATGTACTTATTCGCTCGACGAATAATTAATTATTGGAGCTACTTGGTTATAGTCCATGGTCCCCGATGTGTGGCTTTCAGAATTCGGACTAGTAATCTTGTTACTTGGGCCTCAGTGATAATTAATTGGTTTGGGCTAATTAATTGATATGCATAGATATTATTTAGTTGAGTTAAATAATATTATACACATAAAAGACATTTTATGTGGGCTAAATTGACCTAAAAGTGGCGCCATTATGTGATGAAAATAATTAGAGAGAAATTAGTTTTCTTGGATAATTATTTGACATATGATTTATCTTTTATTTGTTAAAAGATAATTCATGGAATATTGGATAATAATATGATTTATCCTAATTTGTTTGGGATAATTATATTATTTATCTTTTATTTGAATTAAGGATTAATTTGAGAATTATCTCTTAAATTATTAAATCCTTGGAGGACAATGATTACTCTCCTATATAAAGAGAGTTCTCCCAAGCCTTATTTCAATGGCAAAAATTTCGACCACTATACAAAAGGGGAGAGAAAAATTACGGAGAGTTTTTCTTGGTGTTGCATATCAAGGAGGCTCGTGTATCAAGAAGGGTGTCCACCAACCGCCGTTTGGAGAACACATCGGAAGATCAAGGCGACTCTTCCCGTTATTGGTAACATAATCTTAAACCCCTTGTAGTACTTAAGTCCTTTAATTATGAATTGTGTCATATAAATCGTGATACATCCGCTGCGCATAGATCTAACTCGTTTAGATCTAAGAACCTACATCCTTCATGTGGTAGCAGAGCGAGGTTCCACGATTTATATAGTCATAGTCATAGTTAAACGATTTAAAGGAGTGGAATTGCATGTAGGTAATTTTTACTTATAATTATGCATTGATTATGATTAAAATTGTTATGGTTGAAGAGATGGATTGAGGTTGTCATTGTTTACCCGTTAGATCTATTGTAAACTCATATAAACGATGAAAATTCGTTCATATGAGTATAGGAAATTATGTAATTTTTTTTTTATTGCAAGTTTAATTTCCAGAAAATAGATCTGTACAGTATCTGTTTAGTCTTTTCGTTTTTCCCGTTTTTTGAACCGTTAAAAAGACGATCCCTCCGGTCAGAATCAAGATTGGAAGCTGGTGAACAATCCCACAAAATTTGGCGTCGATCAGAGTCCGTTTGAATGTCCGTTCATTGATGAGAAGAGGCAGCTGTAACAGAAAAACGCAGGATTCACAGAAACCCTAACTGTGACTTCCTCGATTTTCTGGAAAGGATTCGACAGTTGAAACGAAAATCTGACCGGTCAGATCGGTAATCATGGAGTTTTGGACGTGAGATAAACTTTTCAGGACGATCGGGATTCATCTTGATCCCCGATCGGCCTCGGGAAGTATATGATGCGCTGCTGTAAGAGTCTGTTTCAGCAGCAAGTTGGTCGGCTCACTGAGGAAGATTGACAAGTCAAAGCTCCGATCCGACCGTCCATCTTGAAGTCCGAAGAATGAAGATCAGATCTGGAAATTTTCGTCCCGATCCAAGTTCGTTTGATATGCCGATCGTCGAAGATTCTCAACAGCTGCAGATTAGGGTTTTAATTTATTTTTGAATAGATTAGTTACGGGGGTGCCAACGGTCCATCTCGGTGTTTATTTTCCGCACTAGTATACATGTGTAGATTGTATGAGTAGAACCGGAAAATTTCCATGACATGCATCATATCATGAATTCCACTCCATATGCATACATGTAGAAATTAATTCGAGGAATTAGTTAGGCATGTATAAAACACACGATTAGTTTTAATTAATTGTTTGATATTAATTAGAAACTAATTAGGTAAAAACGAGGAACACGGGTTTTTCAATCGTCGAGGTTGGGTGACGGATTCTCGGTGAATCCCACTCTGCGAAAGCATAAGGAGTAAAATCCCAAAACCTCGTGGTTAAGGTGTTGGATTCTCGGTGAATTCCACCTTACCTAAGACGAGATTACGTTTTGTTCCGTAGTGTCTACGTGAAAGTTTGATGTTTAAGGATTGATAATCACGGGCAAACAGGTTCGAAAGTGGTTTAACCACGGTTGGGTGGTCAACAGTAGCTACGGCTCAATCGACTTCACCCTCCACGTGTGGCGTTTGCACGGGGGTCTGGCAATACTGAGCCATCCGAAGAGCCACTACGGCTCAACGGACCTCTCCTAGCCTTGACCCGTCCGACGGCCACATATGTTCTAACGAATAGGTCGGGTGGGCTAGCCCACATAACCAACAACATTCGGGCCTATGATTTATTGTTCCTTAATGTAACATCAAGTCCAAAAACGTGATCAGTAAACCCACCACTTTTTCAAAATATTGAGTGGGAGCGGAGAGGCGACAAATGACCCCACGGCCTCTACTGTTGACACAAGCAACGTGAGAGAATGGTGACGCCTCGTGCCGGCTGGGACCGGCCTCCCTAAGGAAGGCCTTCACCGCTATCAAATTCAAGGCTTGGTCTCCGAAAGGATAGGATTTTGGGTACTCGTCGGGTCACTGACCGACCCTAAGGCGGCACAATCGGGGTCTACCTAAAAATCTGAGACAGTAGGTCACACTCATAAAGGGTATTTTTGGTAGTACCTTGGATGAAAAAGGAAAGGTGATTGACGATCACAAATGAGATGTTCGATTCTCAAGTTGATCTTCAATATTAATCGAAACCTCTTTGACCTACCCTAAGGCGGCACTGAGGCATTAGATTAAATCCTTGGAACGGTAGGATCTGTACTTAGTTTATGTTCCTAAAATTTATTAGTAGTGTATGATTTGGATTTAATCACAATTTTATTTACAATTATATATATATCTCTAAGGTGCTAGATCGCTAGTGTAAAATTGACTAGTAATGACTTCGTTAAAAGTGGTTAGTAACTAGAACGTTGTACCTATTAATCTCACATGCGATTAATTTTTCGGAAGAGATATTTCTCTTGAGCCTTCAAGACTTAAGTGACGTAAACAAGTATGTCACTGCTGTCACTCGTGTTGAATAAGAGACAACCATAATTAGTTTGAAAGATGATTGGGACGACAAAATTCTTCTAGTGAATTTTAATTGTGTAGTGTCTACACGAGAAATTTTCTAATAGAAAAATTAGAGAATCATAAATTAAAGTGTCGCTAGTTAGACGGTATTTGGAACCGATAAACTAGTGGGAGCTTTTGTCTTATGTTTTTCTAATTTAGAAAATTAGTCCCACTGGGTAACGCTTTCATTAGACATCCCACAGTTCACGAGTAGTGTCTAGTCAATTGAACTACTAGTTCAAGACTATTTCCTTTTAAGGAAAGTTGAGAATGGGAAAGAATGTCTGTAAGTGTTAATCATCTTAACTAAAGTTTTGAGGCTAAACCGAAACATTAATTAAAGAAAGTATAGGATAAGGAAAGTGATTTCGGATCACTAACCAATGAATCCTTAGCGACTTTCTTAACCGAGTAACTTGACTCGGTAGCTTAGTTCTTTGGAAGAACAAGGAAGCTGTGCATTAACGATTAATAGAGTAACAACGGGCAGTAATTTCAGCTACAATAGTGGGAGTGATATAAGGAAATGAATTTCGGATTCTATCTTTGAATATCACAGAAAAATTTATTTTTCTGTTTACAGATTCGTTGAAACAAATGGATTCACTTTCAACTCGATATATTGTTGCCTCATAGAAAGTGAATATGACATTTGTAGTACGAATCCAAGACTCGGACTTTTGTTTGATAAAGTCAGAACCACTAAGAAAAGCTGAATAAGTATAACACATCTAAAACTATTAAAGGTAAAAGGTTTCCGTATTAAGATAAGCGACCTTTCAATATCTATTAATTAGTGCATATATCCTGTAGATAAGACCTGACGATCGGCTAAGGGTGATTCCTATCTCCCGCCTCTAGAACACTATCTCAAAGGAACAATGACTAAGTTTCCTTTCAATCGGGAAAGGGTAATAGATTTGAAGGGGTAACATAGCTTGTTCACCATGACCTACGGGGTCTAGTGAGAGATACAAGCTAGTGGGAGTTTTTGAGTGGTGACATTTTGTCTGATAACTACTCGAAACGTGATTTAGTTTATCAAAAGAATACGAGGAGGAGTCTCTGATTTTAGCAGAGAATAGAGTATTCCATTCTCAGAAATAGGCTATCGCATAGTCTTGGGACTGATGCTCGGCCTGCCTCCTAGTGGAATGTTTCTCACTGAGGAAGAAACCATAGACTTGCCCTATATAGTTATTGATATGCTACAATACACTGCTAAACTCGATTAAGATAATTCGTTGCAAAATAACGGTTAACATTATTATGTAAACCGAAAAGTCTACCTAGAAGATTCTAGTGAGTTTATGGATAAGGAGTGAATTCGGTTCACAACACATCTGTAAATGTAGGCATTTAGCATTTAATGCTTGAAGGTAGGATCGGGATTTTATGATACGTTCAAATTGTGAATGTTCATGAAATATCTTAATGAGACGAGTAAAGGTTGGTTATAAGATTCTTGAGATCGAAAGTGACGGTTGAACTATCACAAGCCTTCCGATAGAATCTATAAGAAATGCGACCTTAAACCTTGAGTACGGTTACCCAAAGGTAGTTACTATCTGATTTAATCGGACCACGCCCAACATTAGTTGTTGGTGATTACACCGATAAATACTACTAGATCGTAATGTCAATCCACCCAAGACGCAGCGGTGGGAGTATGGTTTAACCGTTGACCCATTGTGATTTTGTTGACTTTATAGTCTGCATGGGTGATTGATAACCTATGGCTCTTGGTGGGTCAGATAGATTCGATTATAGAGGTTGGTTTGAAAACCTTAACCCTGTGAATGGAGTTTTGGTACTCAGGTTCACATTCACCTCTTGTAGAACCACCTGAGTGTCTCAGGCCCAGTGGGAGCAATTGGATCTACACGGAAAAGAGTCGAATGAATAGGAAAGTTTAAACTTTTCAACGCAAAGCTGAGTGGTATAGGTGTGATTCCCTGACAAGTAGAGAGTTAACCAGACCTTGAACTCTCTCACCACTCAGTCTTGCTAGATTTCGTTAGAAAGCAGAAAATAGGGTGATTCCCTGAGAGACTTTCTTGCCGAACAACGGAATCAATTCATTCGAACGGAAGGGTTTTAGCTAAGAATGAATAACGGATTCGTTACAAAGCGAAAGATAGGGTGATTCCCAAAGACCTTTTTTAAGTAGACTAACGATATCTTAATTCATTCGAAAAGAACCTTTGGTAGGAGGCTGCCATGGCTTATATCCTTTGTGGATTTAAGAGAACCTCTCGGTCATTTAAAAGTCACATGTTTTAAAATATGTGGACTTGACCAGAGTATTGATAAGTCTTTCGTAGATCGGATATCAATATTGTAAAGTAGTAGTATTAGTGTTCATGAATGATAACATCAAAGCAGCTTGGAAACAACATGTGTGTGCTATCTCAAGTCGGAAACTGACAGGCCAAGATTCTCTGGATGAGAGAATTGGACTATATTCTAAGAATCTGATTCGGTCAAATTCACGAGAATGAGTCATTGGCTATCCCACCTATCTTATTGAATAAGATGATCCACTACAACAAAAAATGCTTTTCGCGGCATGCAAAATATCTATTGGCGGCACGCATTGCGTGCTGCAGAGTTTAAAGCCGCCAAAAGTTTATAGTCATCCGCGACACAAAGTTGCACGCCGCTGATAGTCTCATAAGTGACACGCATCGCATGCCGCATTAACCATTTCCCCGGCATGCCCCATACGCTGTTGATTCTATTATTGCCAGCACACATTGTATGCTGCAAAAGATGATATTAACCGCATAAATTGTATGCCGTGATAAATTTATTAGCTGGTTGCTTTAGCACGACGCCGATAGACTTTTATTTTTTAAAAAAAATAATATTTTCATAATACAAGAAATTATACTCACATGCCTTCACAAGTCGAATACCATTTAAATAATACCGATCCAATACTCAAAGTCATTTATCTAGTACATTAATCAAGAAATTCAACCAACACAAATAAGAATACAAAATGTTGTTCACTTCCGATATTCGAACAAGTCGTAAAGTTCTTCAAAAAAACAATTTCATATAATATATATAATCATATAGCATAAAACCCGTGTATCATTCTTTTCTGTGAACATAATCAATAACGTACATAGGTATTCCTTGCCGTAGACCTTTGTCAAATCTTTCACTCTTACTCTGAATGTTCCCCTGCCACAAAGCATCTAATGCATCAGATATTTATAGGGACAACAACTAAAAACATCATGTACATCTATATATATTATAATCAAGCAAACCACACATAAGCAACACAATATTTCTATACCTTGTGCCTGACTTGAACTCCACTCTTTAAGGCTAAGATTCCAACCTTACTTTGACCTTAGTAGTTAGTGAGTAGAAACATTATCCCAAAACAGAGAGCAATAAGCTATCAGTTGAACATAGTAGCAATGAATTGTGATCCACACATACAATCATGAAATCAATTACAAGTGTTTAAACTTATCATTTATAAAAAATTAATACATATCAGCACGGAACAAACTAACTACAAACCCTATGATGAAGAAATTTTGTTTTACTCAAGTTAAACATCAAGAAAGACTAATATATACAATTACAAGAAATAGAATATAATTAAGAGGACAATTTTATGGACTCTCTAGGATGACCATCTTGCAAGTTGTAAAACACTAGTATGTAAAGAAAGATTATTGTTTGTGCATTTGTAGGTCTACATGTGTACTTATAGTGTACATGTAAAAACCACAATTCATATGTACAGGTGCTCATGAAGAGCTAAGGAATAGGCTTTGCATGACCCTAGGAAACCACAAACAAGTCTCACGAGTCATACGTAAAAAATCAGAAAGCAAATAGTAAGCTACCAATGAGATTTACAAAGATAACTCATTACATGCATTGATCTCCGTAAGCAACGTGCATGATTCTATCATCTTCTCAGGAAGCAATACAAGCTTGTTTCCCTAGCAGAATAAGTATCTATCATAATTGTCTCTCTACCAGAAAAGACAGCTTACTTTTGAAACATTATTCAAGTTGTGAATATGAATACCTCGACATCCAACTTCATCAGCTTAGAACAATTGCCAAATTCTTCAAGCAAGCATGAAATTTTATTGTTAGATGCCTGATGACAACACAAGGTTAATTAGTCCTATTGAGAAAAGTTATACCAAAAGTAATGTTTATTGCTATAATCTATAAAGAAAGGGGACAATACGAACATAATTACAATGCATACCTCCCACCACTTCTCACCCTCACCAAGCGAATCCATACATCAATCCTAAAGGCTATCTCACTAATTGTCTCAGCTTTTTTTATTTTCTGTAAAATTAAGAAAAGAATCCGTTAAAAAGTGTACCTTTTGAGAAGATTCTCATAGATAGAATGGTTTCGTAATGAAAAGGTCTGTACAAAAACATTTGTCCTCTAACTCAGCGTCTCAGTAGATTATAATCCACTTGCCCTATAATTAAGCTCCTCGGACCTGTATAACAAAAAGAAAGCCTGATTCTATTCATATCTAGGAATAGTTATTTTTGTTGATGCTTCATTAAAAACAACATATGTTCAATGATTAAATAGTTATACCAGTTGTGTCCCAAAGACTTAATTTGACAGAGATTGACTTCAATTAATACGTTTACAATGAAATTATCAAGCATAGTTGGTATGTAGTCCTGATTCAATATAAAAAAGACAGCACCAAAAAACCATCAACAACAAAGAATGGAGTACATTTAAGTTACAAAACGCATTGCTTTCACATGATGTAATTTTCACAAGTTAAGAACAATACCCAGAAAAGCATTCCAATAGAACCCATAAACTAGCAACAGTAGGAATGTAATAGAAGAAGAAAACAAAATCCATAAATCTAAATTTGAATTAATCAACTTCATCAAAAGACAAAATAAACTCGTAACCAAATCCGAATAGGTTTAACAATAAGGATCTAAACTACAGGGAAACAAACCATTTGGAAAAAACAAGAACCATCTGAAAAAACAAGAAAATAAAGCTACATGTTCACCTGAAATCGGAACTTTAGGATTGGCACATCAACTACTTCTCCTGCCCTCTGATCTCAAAAGGCCGGTAGAAAGAGGAGAGATAATTTCTCATGTCTGCAATAAATGATGACTTTCTGATGCCGGCAGGGCCTTAGAAGAGATAACTCAATTTTCAAACACGGCCTAATTTCTGATAATAGTCTTCAGACTTGAGAAATGTATCCAGGTCAGATTTAATTTTGGCCTTGAGATCTGGTTCCATGACCATGGTATCGGAGGTGGAAGGATTGCCAAACGGATTACATCACCACCATCCATAACCTGAATTCATCAGATTACTGTTGATGAAGAGCTTGATTTCTTTTGCACGGAATTCTATATCATCTACAACGGTGTGGATATGCTGCAGGTACGGTTGAAGAATCCGGCGCTTATCTTTCATGTTAACCTTTAGCAGAAAGCATATTCTACTATGAATACTCTCATTTCGACGCTGGACTCGATTCATCCAACAAATCGTCGCACCGAGAAGAGAATCGCGTATGAGTCGATCATCATCTAAGTGAAGAATGATGTCGTTGGAGGACTTGTCACCGGAGAACAAGTTGGTGAAGTCGGAATCTTCAAGAATCGATGCTTTTGGATTTTCTTGGAGGGGAAAGAGACGAAGCAAGGATGATAAAGAAAACAGAGGAAAACCTAATCACAAACGTGACAACGGAGAACGAGATTCTAATATTTTAATGTGATTAAGAATTAACGACGTGTATTTGCAAGACGCAGATACATAAGCAGGAATTGACGGCTCGCTCTCGCACGTTGTTGTTATTTCTTTTCAAGCGGCGCGTCCATATACGCTGTAACTTGGTTTATTAATGGCACGCTGAATATAAACGACGCCTTTCTTAGAAGCGCTAATTAAAATTTAACATTGGTAGCGTGCTTTTAAATGCATGTCGCAAAAAGGAACAATGGCGTCACACTTCTAATGCACGCCGCTAATATCAAGCCGCAAAAAGTAAGTTTTCTTGTAGTGATCATGCATATACGTATGCAACATTCATCGAGAGTAGTCCTACCTTACATCTCAGGAATGATTCTCTAAATCTCCGGATAAAGAGAAAATGGGATAGAGTCTCTCTTGGATAACGGCAAGTCAGGTCATAATAAGTCAATAGTAGTCGAATCTCGGATTCGAGCAGTGAATAGCGGTTTAGTACGTCCTCAAGTATCTTTGAAGAATGAGGAATAATGTGCTTGTATATTCGGTGCAAACTTGAATATGGTTGACTACTACTGATTCGACTTACGATCATTTAAGGATGATCATTAAGTTGATCTCGGGCTCAGTGTTTACTCATAGTGCTTAGAATTTCCTTTTTGGTCTGGAAGTAATTCCAGGTCTGATAAGCCGATATCACTTCATCGTGAAAACAGTGAAGATATAGCTTAGAAGGATCTTCTCAGTCATAAAGAGTCAAAAGCATATTGAGAGAGAGTACTGATGTGTAACATTTATATGATAAAAATTACGATGTTTTATATACGTTATCGACTATTTTTATATAAAATATAAGTAATTATAACAGATAATCTTATAAAATATTAATAGCTATGAATAAATCTAAATACTATAAAAATCTAGTAAAAATGATAAAAAGTTATAAATTTTGTACCGGGTTAATAACCGGAGTGTCGTGTCAGATTCACGTGGGTATTTTTGGTATTTTACAGACCTTAGGTAAACCAAGACCCTGAGTGATGACATTTTGTGGAGTAAAATCATATCTTTTGAAGGAATAAAGGAAGTGCCACGAGATTTAAAGTTCAAGTGGATCAATGGTTCGTGACGCCAGTATCAAGTTATATTTTCGACGAACAAATGGCCCAGCAAAAGGCATTTTCTGAAAAAGAAGTCTTCATGGAAGTTATAGATCTCCTCAAGAGCTTTCCAACGCATCTTGAATTATGTCATTTGGAGATCCGAACTCAAGTTATGATTTTATCAAGTTTCGGATTAAGATTGGAAAAAATCTATCCGGATCGATCCGATTTACCTCGGATCGATCCGAGGAAACATCATGATTAGACCAGCATGTGGCCCTGCAGAGAATATCCTGGGATAATATTTTTATTCCCGGATCGATCCGGCCTTTTCTCGGATCGATCCGGTTTGGGAAAAATCGCCTATAAATAGCAGCGGATTGCGAGGCACATAAGGGGTACCAAATATATTTTCTTCACCTCTTTTTAGTAGTAGTAGTATGTATATATATAGGCCTTATGCCATAAATAAAGTAGTATCGTTATAATGCTCGAGAAATTATCAGAAGATCAATGTTGTTGAAGTTGTTGTAGCATCCGGAAGAATACAGCTTCTGATTCAATCGTTGTAATCGGGTAAAATTTCTAAAGTATTTATGTTTGTTTTGTCTGTTTATATTTTCGTATAATGTTAGTAGGCTAAATCTAATAACTAGCCAAAGTTATGTAATCGTTTTATTTCGATCTTTTCGGTAAAGGAATGTTGTCTAAGTAAAATTGAATAAAATTGAGTTAATTGAATCTTTTCCTATTGATAAAGTTTGACTTGAAAGAATTCATAATCTAATTATGAATTGACACCTCGTAATTAAGTTATGAACTCGTCAATAGAAAAACCGGAGGGTAAAATTGGCCGAGTGAAAGCGTGACAACGGAACCCGCTTTCTACCGAGGCGATTTGTCCTAAAAGATGAATCTTATTAAAATTTGTACTCAAGATCGTAATAATGTTAAATTCATCGCTTTAATTGAAACTTAAACCGGAAAGTTGAATCGCCCGGCCTTGACAACCGGAGCCTTTTAAATAAAATTGACCGTTTGACGAACGGAATGACTCCTTTTTATTCAAAGGTAGAATCGTACTCGGGACCTGTTCAGAAAAACCGTAACAGTTGTGGACTTTGGGCTGATGACAATGGACATATGACAATTTCACACACTAATGTGAGGACGAATTGTTAACCTTAGGAGTGCACCGTTTCATTTACTCAATTGAACCTAAAGATCGAGCACATTCCATTCACTGAAAAGATCGTATAAATCAATTATATAAACTTTGGCTAGTTCTCTAATAATATATTTGGCATCTATATATTTATATCTATATATATACTTTGCAACTTATGCACATCTATATATATTTATATATCTATTTATATTATATTAGAATAAATTTTAATTTACGCATTTATTTTATGTTAAGTAAAATAGTAGTTATCTGTGCTATAAAAACTGAGATTTAGATTGAGTTAATAATGAATCTTTGGTGTTTAACCACACTTAGAAGAATTACAAAGTTCCCTGAGGATACGATACTCTGACTCACCATACTAGCACTACAGTTTGACCCGATACACTGTCGGTTAAGGACTGGTATTAGCACTAGAAAAGGCCACGTCAAGTACCACATGATTGGAAGGACCGGCTACGTTTCAATCCTAAAGATCGTCTCGAGTCGACAACCTAGCTAATCAGTGTACCAAGTCGAGTGCTTGGAGGGTACGGCATTGATGGATATGTCTCATATGCTTTTAGAGCAAGTGGGAGAGTGTTGTGAATAAGATGAGAAAGGGGTGTGCTCTAAAAAAAATCGTCGCTTGTCATTTCGTGCAAGTGGGAGATTGTTAGGTGTAGTGCCCGAAAGACAATTTGTGTAATTGTTTTTAACAATGGATGATGATTTTTATCTCACCTTATTACTTGCTTTGTGCTTGTAAATAATACATCTGCAGAAACCCTAAGTATATCAAGATGTAACCGCTTAACTCGATGTATGGCATGCACGTGAGGATTGAGTTAGTGGTGATATACTTAAATCTGTTAGTCCGTGGTGAACTTAATCGAGTTTAGGGTCTCTTGATTAAAACACCAATAATGCGCCTGAACACCTTAGGGTGTGATAGTCTTATCCGGACTTTCGGTAGAGGGTACCTACGTGGGGCATTTATATATGATGGCATTCATATAGAATTTGGACCGATTTAATCTGAATTTCTCGGTATAATTCCGTAATCGAGGAATCTTATTAAATCATTAGATGATCATATATGGATCAACCTTAATCTGAGAGGTGATCACGGTGCTTTGCTTGTCCCGGGGTAGTGTTTGATGTGTTAGTTACGGTTCACTTTAATATGTGTTCCAAGCCACTTCTCATTGGCACTATCTCCGCATTTGAGTGAGTAGTTCGATTTTCACACACATGGAATCCATTCCTTCCTGCGGGAAGTAGAGAGACAGTCCCTTGTTTGTTAGCCCTAAGAAAGTGATCGATCCCGGAGTTCACATTTGACTAATTAGCTACTAGTCGATATGTGTGCTAATTGATCATCGTGGGTTAATGGTAAATAAGGATAAGATATTCTGAGTCGGGTTCACGGAGACTTCCCACTCAGAATGGACAGTCTATGGAGGGTTAATCCGTATGTAGTGATTATATCAATGGACGCTTATTCACTCTATGGGTTGAGTATAAGTATATATCTGTAATCGGTAGAGTTCGATTTGGGTTTATGGTGGCGTAATCCCGAATTAATAATTAATGTACTTATTCATTCTCGACGAATAATTAATTATTGAGCTACTGGTTATAGGTCCATGGTCCCCGATGTGGCTTCGTAATTCGGACTAGTAATCTTGTTACTTGGGCCTCAAAGATAATTAATTGGTGAGGGCTAATTAATTGATATGCATAGATATTATTTAGTTGGGCTAAATAATATTATACACATAAAAGACATTTTATGTGGGCTAAATTGACCTAAAAGTGGCGCCATTATGTGATGAAAATAATTAGAGAGAAATTAGTTTTCTTGGATAATTATTTGACATATGATTTATCTTTTATTTGTTAAAAGATAATTCATGGAATATTGGATAATAATATGATTTATCCTAATTTGTTTGGGATAATTATATTATTTATCTTTTATTTGAATTAAAGGTTAATTTGAGAATTATCTCTTAAATTATTAAATCCTTGGAGGACAAGGATTACTCTCCTATATAAAGAGAGTTCTCCCAAGCCTTATTTCAATGGCAAAAATTTCGACCACTATGCAAAAGGGGAGAGAAAATTTAGTTTTTTCTTGCCTAGGGATTTTAGTAGAAGAAAAACTTTGAGTTTTTCTTGGTGTTGCATATCAAGGAGGCTCGTGTATCAAGAAGGGTGTCCACCAACCGCCGTTTGGAGAACACATCGGAAGATCAAGGCGACTCTTCCCGTTATTGGTAACATAATCTTAAACCCCTTGTAGTACTTAAGTCCTTTAATTATGAATTGTGTCATATAAATCGTGATCCATCCGCTGCGCATAGATCTAACTCGTTTAGATCTAAGAACCTGCATCCTTCATTTGTCACCACCTTCAGGTTAGCGAATGCATGTTCCTAGGTTCAATTTTATAAAGCGATATTGTTACACCTGCTGATCAATTTGGAGATAGACCAATTGAGCCTTATGTCGGACTCTAGGGAAGACAGTGTTTATATGTATCCAGTTTGTTCAGAAAGCGTATACAACAAGTTTTTTTTCAAATCAAATGGCTGGATGGAATGCACTAGAGCCTGAGACGCCAAATAAAGGGCCGAATCAGGACCCTCCATGTGACACAACGTCACATCAGAGTGGACGTAGCAGGGAATCACGCACCGCTGCGGAAATGGTAGGCATAACAACAACCCCAACATGCGGAGCGTGTTAAATGAAAAGGCAAAGACTCATGAGCTAGAGGACGCTGCCATCAGGAAGGGCCGCAGCAAGCATGCCTAGGATCCGCCTCGGCAAAACTTGGAACAGGAAGCGAATCCAATTCCGGTGGTGAGCCCATACACTCTAGCCCTCAAATCCCACATGGCCTATGTGGAGGACGTGCGGGTCTACAACCTGCATCTCATAGCTGAGGGGCTTCCTCCATAACCAGTTAGTAAATTCTCCCCGCCTATGCCTGCTCCGACTGAGGTGCAGCCAACTCAAAATTTGCCTAAGGCTAATCGATCTCATCGTTCAGAGGCAAGACAGAGCAGTCATGCGACCTCAGCCCCTGAAAAGAGTAGAAGATCGGTACTCCATCGCCTCGGGCCTGTGGATAACATCTACGGTGCAGCCCCTGCCCGTGATAATTCGAAGCGACCAGAGGAGAACCGACTGGTACGACCACGGATAGAGATATGGGAAAACTAAGACTATGCCGAGAGTACCATAAAGTCGGCTCTCCCCTCAGAGGTAGCAGATGAGCTTAGACTGATGAGAGCAGATTGTGGATCTAGAAAGGGGAAAGGCAGTTTATCAGGAAACACCCACTTGGGGAACGTGTGTGCTTCATGAGAGCATCCTGAAAATGGCCCTGAGAGGAGGAATACACTACCCAATGGCAACAAACTACAATGGAACCACTGATCCCCTTGATTGGTTGTCGGCCTTACAGAGCAAGTTCAGCTTAGCTACGTTTAGTGAGGAGGCATGGTGCATAGCCTTTAGGAGCTATGAAAGACAAGGCACCTGCTTGGATCCACAGTCTACCCCCAGATCAATCACGTCATGGGATGACCTAGTGAACAAGTTTACGACTGAGTTAAAATCCATGGGTCAGCCAAAGAAAACACACACCGACTTGCATGAGATTCGTCAAGGTGAGAGTGAAACTACTCGTAGTTATTTTGACCGATTCACCAAAGTCTATAAGTAGACTAGAGGGTTATCTGAGAATGTGGTAATGACTAGCTTTGAAGCGGGGTTAGGAAAGGGCTATCTCAAATCCCACTTCGCTCTCAACACGCCGAAAAACCTCTAAGATATGCTAACTCAAGCGAGAAAGTATGTTGCGAATGAAGCACCGTCAGCGGCGTCTACGTTTTGATGGGAGAGACAAAGAGCTGACCGGAGTCCATCAAGAGAAAACCACAGGAACTGAGAGTGCAACCAGTATGATAGAGAGATTCGCATTATTACTGAGATCAATACAGAAAGGTTGGAGGGGGAGCTAACAAAGATAATCATCAAGCCTACTAGTATGACAGAGAGATTCACATGATTACCGAGATCCTACCTAGAAATAACCAGATCAAACAGTGAATCAACTCCATCCACAAACACGTGGAGCGACCAACCATTCTGCTCGGCCAAGAGCAACCACTTGCTTTTACCTATAATGAGCTGGTCACGGCAGTCCACACTAAGGATTCATGCTTAACCATTTCTGTGATTATCAATCAAGCGTTGTTGAACAGAGTTATGATCGACACTGGAGCCTACATAGACATCATGTACTACCATTGTTTTACAGAGCTTGGCTTCAGCGACTCCAACTTGAGACCGCACAATTTCATCCTTGATGGCTTCACCAATCATCGAATCCAGGTCAAGGGGGCCATTGATCTAGATGTGAAGATCGGAGACTACGCACCTTCCCAGACTGAAAAGGTAAATTTACTTATCATGGACCTCCAGTCAAATTACAACGTAATCATCGGGGCTTAGGTGCTAAGGCAGTTTCAAATGGTTGTCTCGATCCCACAGTAGCTGGCAAAGTTTTACGCTGAAGAGGGGATCTGAGTGTGCATTAGTGACCCTGAATCAGTCATGACCTATATCCGGGCATCTAAGAGCCGATAACAAAAGACCGCATGTCGACCATCCAGAGGTGTCCGCGTAAATGACTGTTATCTGAACAGTTAAGCAACTCCCTCTTACGGAGGTCGAGTGTGAGACCTTAAAGGTCAGGGACAAGCCAGATTTTACAACAGATGGAGAGCTGGTAGAGGTGGTCGTTAACGACAACTATCCCGACCAGAAAGTTAAGATTGGGGCTCAACTATCCACTATCGAAAATGAGGCATTGATTGCTCAGCTCAGAGAAAACCTAGATGCGTTCGCATGGTTGGTTACTGACATGAGGGATGTAGTGACCAAGATTGCATTTCACCACCTGAACGTTGATCCTATTTTCAAACCCATTCAGCAGCGTGCCCGACAGTTCACTCTTGAGAAGGAGGCCACGATCAAGATAGAGGTCAACAAGCTTATGCAAGCCAGTTTCATCAAAGAGCTAGCCTGCCCCACCTGGCTAGCTAATATGGTGATGGTGAAGAAGCATAATGGAAAATGGAGAATGTGGGTCGATTTTACCGATATCAACAAAGCTTGTCCGAAAGATCTTTACCAACTACCAAGGATTGATAAGTTGGTTGACTCCATCGCCGGTTTTAAAACTCTAAGCTTCCTGGATGCATACTCGGGATATCATCAGGTTAGAATGTCCGAATCCGACAAGGAGAAAATGGCTTTTAAAGCTGCCGAGGGCCTGTATTACTATAAGATGATGTCCTTTTGGTTGAAGAATGCGGGCTCGACCTATCAAAGGATGGTCCACAAAGTTTTTAAATCACAAATCGGAAAAAACATGGAGACCTATATAAATGATATGGTAGTCAAATTAGCAGCCGGTGGTCACGCCGCCGACCTTGCTGAGACCTTTGAAAGCATTCACAGACACTCCATGAAACTTAATCCGGCCAAATATACGTTTGGCATCCAGTCAGACAAGTTTCTGGGCTTTATGGTCAGTCAACGTGGCATTGAGGCCAATCCAGAGAAGATCCAAGCTCTGCTCGACATGAAAGAGCCGACTTGTATCAAGGAGGTTCAGAGACTCAATGGAAGAATCATAGCATTTGGAAGGTTCATAGCGAAATCAGCCGAGAAATGTCTTCCTTTCTTCAAGATTCTCAAGGGCGATAAAACATTCTCGTGGGACGATGAGTGCTCCAAAGCCTTCCAAACGCTCAAGGAGTATCTGGAAAGACCTCAATTGCTAGTTAGTCCGACAGAGAGATGTTTTGTTTTGATATTTGGCGGCATAAGATCGGGTTGTAGCCGCAGTACTTGTAAAGGAGGCCGGAACCTTCCAAAACCCCGTCTACTATGTAAGTAAGGCTCTTAGTCCGGTGGAGAGTCGGTATTTCAATGTTGAAAAGCTTGCCTACTCGCTGGATATCACTGCCTGCAAACTCAGGGGCTATTTTACTTCACATACTATTGTCGTACTCACAGATAGTCCAATACGTCAAGTGCTACACAAGCCGGACCTCTCAGGTCGTTTACTTCGATGGGCGATCGAGCTTATGGAGTTTGATATACAATATCAGCCCAGAAAGACGAACAAGGCTCAATTGCTGGCAGATTTTAGCACAGAGAAGGCGAGTCCGAAAGAGCTTGATGAGCTTCAGCACAGAGCAGGCGAGTCCAAAAGAGCCTGATGAGCCTGGGATGGCTGAAACCACAAAAGCAAAACAACCGGAAAGCTGTTGGCAGCTTTACTTTGATGGCGCATCCAGTCAAAACGGATGTGGGGACGGTATTATTTTGCCTGAACCCAGAACAATGGAAGAAATAGAAAAATCCTTTAGATTTGAGTTCAAAGCATCAAACAATCAAGCCGAGTACGAAGCTGTCATAGCCGGCCTCGAGCTCGCAAAAGAAATGAAGGTGGATAACGTTGGGGTCTACTGAGACTCACAATTGGTGGTCAATCAAATATCAGGAGATTATGACACGCATTGTGGTATTTTAAATAAATATTATGAAATCATCAGGCAATTAAAAATATAGTTCAACTACTGTGAATTCAAAAGGATCGGCAGACAGGATAACTTACGGGCAGACTTTCTGTCGAAATTATCAGAGAGCGAGGAGTTTGCCGATCCCTCCATTATGGTTGAGTATTTGTCAGTGCCTTCTAATGACAGAGAAACAATCATGGACATTGATGAGCCAGCGCAAATCAAAGCTGGGTTGATAATACCAAAGCATACATTGAATCAGGCGACCTACCTCTAGATAAGGATGAGGCCCGCTCTCTTCAAAAAAGGGCAGCAAGGTACACCATCCTGGACGGAATTCTATATAGAAGGTCAATTATGAAACCCCTCCTCAGATGTGTCCGTAAGGACGAAAGTGAGAAGATTTTGGCCGAGTTGCACCCAGGAGCATACGGCAGTCATCCTGCTAGTCGCTCCCTAGCTCAAATGGTCATATCTGCGGGATACTACTGGCCGACGATCCTACGAGATGCTGAGTGTTGCGGAGATTTTGCATCAATAACAAAAGAAAATTTATAACCCTAACCTATATGCAAAACTAACTCCTAACCGACCAAAACATCGGGTTGTTGCTAGTAAAGCGTAATGAGTAAGGGGTCGATCCACAGGGAAAAGGTATGTAGAATCTAATCCTAGTAATCCTCCCAATTGCTACTCAACAAAAACAAATAAACGAAAAGCAAAAGCATAAAAACAGAAAAAACATAAAAGAACAATCAAAATAAATCTAACCTAAGAAACATGGGAACAACCAAAGTACAAACCTAAGTGATTTCAATTCTAGTTAATCTCATGATTCTAATTCAGTTTGTGGTTTCACCCTTTCACGAGACACAAATCCCTAATCTCTTAGTGAACTTATCTCTCAAGCTATGAAAGCCTACTTTCATAGTGAATTCAATTATCTATCTCTCATCTTTCGAGTGTTGAGACTGATTTACCAAACAAAACTCGGGTGTAGATTCAATTAACTCTCGTTTTTAAAGAACCTAACAACCTAGGAATCTAACTCATTAACTTGTCATCATTAATGGCTAAAAACCCTATCTTTCTATGGTGATCTAGCGTTTATGCAACTTCCGTATTATAAACATCAATCGTGAACTAATCTTTCGATTCTAATTCACATGGCATACAAATCGCATAGAAAAATACAAACGACTTAAAGCTCATGAAGATAAAACTGGAATTAAATTAATTGAAAGAAATCAAACTCACATAGTCTTGATACAATGGTTGAACTCCATGGAAACGAAAAGAAAAGCTACAAAATCTACTCCTAATCTAACCTCGGTTCACCCGAGCACAAGGCTCGGGTGACCGGCCTTCAACTCTCCAAGATGCGGCTGTGCTCTCTTTTTGATGTGAAGAAAAATATGGATGCATTAGGGTTTGGGGCTGCGGCTGTTTAAATAGAAGATTAAGTCGGTTTAGGCAAAGGCGGCGGCGGACGCTCGTTTGAATACATGGACGCCCGTCCATTATTGAACGGAGAGTCAACGCTCGTTCAGCTTGCGTCTGGAGACTCTGAATGTAAAATCTCTTCTAGGACGCTTGTCCACTTCACCAAACGCCCGTCCACTATTGAACGCTCGTCTGCTTCAGATGGACGCTCGTCCATATTGACTTGAAATCGAATTTCTTGATTTTTCCATCTTTATCTTGATTTATTTCTTTCCTTATCTCTTTTATTCTTCCATATCTTTAATTGATCCTCTTCCATCTCGAATTTAGCCTTTTAGGATCATCTTTTCCATCATTAATTGGGTATCTACAAATATCAAAAACATACCAAAACGTAATAATTTCCAAAATAATATAAAATCATAATTTAAGCACATAATTCGTTACGTTTTGCAATTTAACTATTAAAAACATCATTTACTCAATATTTACATATAAAGCCCTATTTCTATGAAAATAATACATATACGGGGGAAATTGATATAAAATATATCGTTAAAAACACTATAAATTCACCCTAAACAACTCCCCCACACTTGAACATTGCTCGTCCCGAGCAAAACAAAACGAGAACATACTATCAAGAATCCACATAACCTGACACGAGATATAGTCAAAATCATGACAAGCTAGTATTCAGCAAATCGACTGTGTGTGCAGAACCTACTAAACTTCCACCGATCCTCTCTCGATATAATACATCAAGCACTAACAGTTATCCGGTCAACTAAACGAAAACTTCATTCTATCTACAGCACTTACCTAACAAAAACTAATTACCAAGAACATAGTAACTAACTCACAACTAAATTCCTTTGCTTAGTACCAAGAAAAACCTTCGGGTCTCTACTGGTTTAGATCAACTTGACTTAGAATTCCAAAAAAAAGCGTATATTTTATATTTCCTATCGTCGCGTCTCAAAAGTATAACACACTCCCTACATTAGAGGCGATCCCCGAGATCACTCAATCCTTATCGTCCAAGGTAAACCACACTCCCCAATTGAGGCAAGATCCAAATGGACTCGAGGTGATAGATATAAACAAAATTCCCATAAAGAAATTTTATTCATTTATTATTTATAGATATATATATTTTTATATTTTTCAAACTCTTTGGAAACTCTCGGTCAAATATATTTCTAACACATTCAAGACTCTCAAAGTTCTCAAGAACACTAAGGTACTGAGATTCTAACTGTGAGTATAGCACAAGTTCTTAACTTTCATTAATGCTAAATAAGTGTTATCTGTATCAAGAATTAACTTTCCTTTAACTAACCGGAAATTATTCTATATTTGGCTCTTCATCTAATAGGTTCGTGAAATGAAGTTCAAGTGAGTATCGACTTACTAAACCTATTCTCAGAACATGATATGACTAAGCGTAAGCCACAGAAGCTTAGCTCAGATGGAAAAATTACCAACCAGGTAAAACACAGGACATCTAAGCGTAAGCCACAGAAGCTTATAAAGTTCATCAATAAAAATGTGAGCGACGGAAACCGACAGTAACTCACAATAAAGCACATATGAATAATAGTAGGCTAGGTGAAATCTAAATGGATAAAAATTACAATGCAACCTACGTGATATGCAATACTAAAATAATGATGGCATATGGAAAACCAACAGTAACCATCATAAAAAAATGAGGTAGTATTACGAAACCGGCGATTAACTACGCTCAGAAAAATAAAAGAAAAAATAGAAAAACAATGCAACTAGATGACATGCAACTAAATGATATGCATCTCGAATGATATGCAAAAATAAAAGAAAATAAAAGAAAGAAAACTAGCCCACTCATTTGCAACACGACATGTATATAATAAACGCTCTACCGATATAATGACAAAGTTACGATAAACGATGCATCGTTTCATTACATGCGGTGTGACGCGCTTTAAGACTCGTCAAAAGTGATAGCATTATGGAAAACCAACGATTAGCTATTCTAAATGGATGTAACTCATAAGATGCAATGGTAGCATTACGAAAACCGACGGCTATTACCTACCCGTATGAGTTATAAAAACAAAGGAAGCACGTAAGTCTTAAAAGCTAACAAGATTCATCATAACGATATGTAGCATACGGAAACTGACATTAGCTACTAATTAACAATCGCACCGGTTATAGCATACGAGAACCGATAAGAACTATAACATAGATGAATCAAGAATGAGAGATAAGATCAATTATCTAACATGGATTCATAGATGGAAAGGTAAAAACATATAAGTTCGTGGGCATCTATGTAAAAAAATCAATTAGCACGAAGCTCGAATGAAAAATCACATCAAATAAAAACATTCAAAATAAAATCAAGAAATTTAGAACTGGATCAACCCGGACGAACGTTCACTTAGCGTCGAGAATCGGACGGGCGTTCCACCTTAAAATACACTTTGGACGAAGCGTTCAAAGAAAACAAACGCTCGCTTGACTTGAAAACCAACCGACGGACGTCGAAAAGCATAGACGCTGCCTGGTCCTTTAAACGTAATGCAGTCGAAAATATTTGAACGGACGAAGCGTCCAATACTTTCAAACGCTTCGTTTACTGCAGCTAAAGAATCGGATGGGCGTTCACTAACTTGAACGCCGTCCATACAACGAATACACAAAGCAGAGAGCGAGAAAACGCAGACAAACCCTAAAAACTTAAAACACATATTAACACAGATCACAAAGCGACCACTTTCAATTAAAGCACAAAGAGGTTAGATCGGAAAACACATAAACACATACTTCACATTTAAACAAATCGAGTAAAAAACTTTTGCACATTCTTAACCTTATGGTCATCGAAACACGGCAAAATAAAAACTCTCGATTTGGTAAACGCTACTTTTATTAAAACGAAAAATAAACGTAACAAAATCAAGAAATAACAAGATCAGATTCAACATGACACCTATTCCCCGGCAACGGCGCCACTTTTGTTGCAGAGATTTTGCATCAATAACAAAAGAAAATTTATAACCCTAACCTATATGCAAACTAACTCCTAACCGACCAAAACATCGGGTTGTTGCTAGTAAAGCGTAATGAGTAAGGGGTCGATCCACAGGGAAAAGGTATGTAGAATCTAATCCTAGTAATCCTCCCAATTGCTACTCAACAAAAACAAATAAACGAAAAGCAAAAGCATAAAAACAGAAAAACATAAAAGAACAACCAGGTAAAACACAGGACATCTAAGCGTAAGCCACAGAAGCTTATAAAGTTCATCAATAAAAATGTGAGCGACGGAAACCGACAGTAACTCACAATAAAGCACATATGAATAATAGTAGGCTAGGTGAAATCTAAATGGATAAAAATTACAATGCAACCTACGTGATATGCAATACTAAAATAATGATGGCATATGGAAAACCAACAGTAACCATCATAAAAAAAATGAGGTAGTATTACGGAAACCGACAGTTAACTACGCTCAGGAAAAATAAAAGAAAAATAGAAAAACAATGCAACTAGATGACATACAACTAAATGATATGCATCTGAATGATATGCAAAAATAAAAGAAAATAAAAGAAAGAAAACTAGCCCACTCATTTGCAACACGACATGTATATAATAAACGTCTACCAGATAATGACAGGTTACGATAAACGATGATCGTTTCATTCATTACATGCAAGCAGACGCGCTTTTTAGACTCGTCAAAAGTGATAGCATTACGGAAAACCAACAGTTAGCTATTCTAAACAGATGTAACTCATAAGATGCAATGGTAGCATTACGAAAACCGACAGTTACTACCCATATGAGTTATAAAAACAAAGGAAGCACGTAAGTCTTAAAAGCTAACAAGATTCATCATAACGATATGTAGCATACGGAAACTGACATTAGCTACTAATTAACAATCAGACCAGTTATAGCATACGAGAACCGACAGTAACTATAACATAGATGAATCAAGAATGAGAGATAAGATCAATTATCTAACATGGATTCATAGATGGAAAGGTAAAAACATATAAGTTCAGGGCATCTATGTAAAAATCAATTAGCCACAGAAGCTCGAATGAAAAATCCACATCAAATAAAAACATTGAAAATAAAATCAAGAAATTTAGAACCTGGACTGAACCCCGGACGAACGTTCACTTAGCGTTCAGAATAGATAATTTAGAATCAATTATCTAACATACAGGATAGAATAGCTCAGATGGAAAAATTACCAACCAGGTAAAACACAGGACATCTAAGCGTAAGCCACAGAAGCTTATAAAGTTCATCAATAAAAATGTGAGCGACGAAAACCGACAGTAACTCACAATAAAGCACATATGAATAATAGTAGGCTAGGTGAAATCTAAATGGATAAAAATTAATATAAAATCATAATTTAAGCACATAATTCGTTACGTTTTGCAATTTAACTATTAAAAACATCATTTACTCAATATTTACATATAAAGCCCTATTTCTATGAAAATAATACATATACGGGGGAAATTGATATAAAATATATCGTTAAAAACACTATAAATTCACCCTAAACACTGAGGCCTTAGTCCAAACATGTCCAGCCTGTCAGAAATTTACAGACATACCGCGGTTGCCCTCGGTAGAACAAAGCATCGTAGTGACCGCCTGGACTTTCGACGTGTGGGGCCTAGATCTTATTGGCCCATTCCCAATAGGAAGGGGCAGTTTCAAGCTTATCATTGTAGCTGTGAACTATTTCACCAAATGGATTGAGGTGAAATCCTTGGCGAAAATAGGAGTGAAGGACGCGGTTTATTTCTTACACGACTAGATATTGTCAAGGTTTGGCATCCCCAGGGCAGTGGTTTCGGACCATGGACTGCAATTCAGGGATGAGTTCTCAAGTTTCTATAGAGATTATAATGTCAAACACTGGCAATCATCATATGCCTATCCTCAGGGTAAGGGCCAAGCAGAGGCCGGAAACAAATAGATAATAAAAATGCTGAAAAAGAGTGTGAGGGAAAAGACAACCGTGGGAGGATGGGTTGATGTGCTCCCCGCCATCTTATAGGCGCTTCGGACGACAGTAAAAACCCTCATGGGTGAAACACCTTTCACCCTCACATATGGCTCGGAGGCCATGACCCCGATCAAAATGACACTCCCAAATAATATGGTCGCAAGACATGACCCCACAGACAACGAGCTCAGTAGGAAAATTGAGCTGGATCTAGCAGAAGAAAGAAGAGTTGCGACCTACCACAAACTCATAAATTATACACAGATCGCCAAGAAACATCACGAAAAGCGAGTTCACGGTCACAATTTTAAAGTTGGAGATTTTGTCCTTCGAAATAGGTAGGCGGCCAGCCACCAGCCCGACAGAGGCAAACTGACCGCGAACTGGAAGGCCCCTACCAGATCTCCAAAAAAATTAAAAAGGGGAATTATGTCCAGAAAGACAAGGAAGGATACGAGATGAATCGTCCCTGGAACGTGGACCACCTCAAGAGGTATTATATGTAGAGGGGAATGCGCGGACACATCCATGTCTACGTCCACGACGTACATGAATCACCATATTTTTGGGTTATGGCTCTTCATTTCAATGTTTGCGACATTAATGAATATGCTTTCTTATTTTGCAAATATGTAAACCGATGCTACGTGTTCGCTGGAAAATATGTTTGGTACGTTGTAGTTTTCCCAGTCTCAAAGTACTTTTATTTCCGCAAAAATCAAACGGCCACACCCTTTTCGTTCGCAAAAACAGGGGGCCGATACAGTGCAAAAAAAGGGAGGAGGCTAATGGTTATAGTTTATGCGGAGATATTGATCCTTGGGCGCAAGGGTCATCCCGAAGCTGCTAGTACAAAGGCCTGAGATCAACCAAGCAAAAGGTATTGGGCGACTCAGATTCATATTCCTTGCAAAGTTAACAGCCTCGTGATGGATAATTAACCCCCAGCCGACGTTCACATCCGGGGTAAAGATAGCATTAAGAAGGATGGCCTCTTCATCGGGAAACACTTCAAAATTGTCAGATGGGATAGCCCGGGTATTGATGAACCGTTTCCACTCCCAGTGCCATTGACACAGCCCAGAAGCAACACCGTTATGAACAGGTTCCTCTTCTCTTCCCGGAAATAATTGCCCATATGCGTCGAACCTACGAGTAATGTAGGGATCTTCGCTATCAAGGTCCCAGGCCGTTTCGAAATGCAGGGCCGGGTCAACTGCGGAAGTTGCAGAAACTCAGTTATAGCCGCCGGAGTAAAAACCACAGGGGTGCCTCCGATAGAACGGAATAGAATTCATGCACCAGGGTGATGTTATACCTCCCACTGGGCCCAAAAGTAAAATTGTGCCACCCGGAGTGAACCACACGAAACATGGAACCGCTCCCCTCAATCTTGCTCATGTTCAAGCCTCTCTCGGCTAGATGCGCATGGCGGCAAAATACTCCGTAAAATTGGCAATGGCAGTAGCAGACGCCGTGGTAAAGAAGGGAGATAATCAAGATGGAGAGGAAGAGCCAGAAGAGGATATTGACATAATAGAGGTAGTAAGCAACGATTATTAGAAGGATGCAGCTGTGAGGGAAAATGGCCTATTTCCCCTCTATTTATTGGGAGGGGGAATGTGATCCAATGGACGACAGCGACAAGATCTAACGGATGGGGCATGAGGACTGTTCGAATTCAAACTAAACCTCAAAAGCCCCACATTAATTTAACGGTTTGACGGATGGTCTCCTAGGCCGACCAAAGGTCCTCCCCTTTATTGTTCAGCCATTCCCAATACAAAGGGTGCATGCATGCTCACAAATGACCTTGCCCGGTACAGGGAGGCAGCGAGCAGGCAACATTGATTCCGGCTCCATGTGATTTTATGAAAATTTTACACGAGTGCGAGTGATACACGGACACGTTTACATACAGAAAAAATGTGCAATCAGAATTCAGGCAAATTAAATCAACATTTATTTTCAAGTGTTGAAAAACAACATTACAAGAAAAATGAAAAGTAGGGCAACCCTCCATCAGAGGAGTTGCCAGGTTTGGTAGAGGACCCCGGGAATTTCATCCAACACAATGTTCTGCCTTGGAAGGTACTCGTTTGACAAACAAGTAGGAACCAGAGTAGAGCAAAGGTTGGAGACTAGCCAAGGGAAAGGGATAAAGCGACCATGCTCCATCCTCGTAGCAAAATCAATAGCCTCGCGGTGCATCCGGAGGCCCCATTCAACCGACATGGTCGGAGTAATAATGGCGTGCATTAGAAGGCCCTCCTCCTCGGTAACCACTACAAAATCATTAGTTGAGAGCGTATGAGTGTTAATTAAGCGCTTCCAAGCCCGAGGATCCAGAGACAACTCGGATACAACCCCCTGTGGGGCCGAATCCCCTGCGTCAGGGAACAAGTAGTGAAGAGCGCCGTTCTAGTGCGCATGTCTGGAGACTTCATCCTCATCCAAGGCCTAAGCCCGCTCATAGTGGTGGGCGGGGTAGAAGTTGGGAAGATTGAAAAAACCGTTGATGACGGCTGGAGTAAATGGGACCTGCACGCCACGAATGGGTATGGACGTCACCGGCACTGCGGATCCAACCACGGACAAAGTCGAATAAAATTCACGGACCACGGTGATGTTATAACGCCCGGCAGGCTGGGCGATCAGGTCCTCCCAACCGGATAGAGAAATAAGAAGGCGAGATCCTCCGTTTATCTTACGACGGTTCAGACCCGTCTCTATCAGCAAAGGGCATCGATTGAACTACGCCTAGAAGTTAGGCAGCACTTCAGCAGAGGCCGTATAGAAAGAGGGTGATGGAACGTTGGAAGGAGGCATAATGTGTGATAAAAAGGGAGAAAGAGCTACAAGAATTTGTTTGCAATAAGAAAAAGAAGTTCAGGCTTGCAAGTGTGAGTGAATAAGATGCTTGGACACTTCTTTTATAGAAGGAGCCAAGAGGACCTACGGTTCAGATCAAGAGAATCGAACGGATAGAATTTTACCCTTTTCGAATTCAAATTTTCAAAAAACGGATAGAGATAAAGCACTTCTTTTAACGCTCCATCATTTATTGATCCGGCAGTCAAGGTAATGGTTATCAAGGTAACAGTCATGAAGAGGCCTGTCAGAAAAGGCTCTTACGCCTCCAAAAGCTGACACGCCAAAGAAAGACAGCAAGATAATTCAAAATTGTTCCGATCAAGACCCGCAAAGAGTCATGCTTGAAACAACGGGGCTGCTGGTGACAATTTTTTTAATTCACAAGTTAAGATTTTACGCTCTCAGAGGTCCCAACGAATTAAGCCATCTAAAACTCACCGACAATAAGGTAGCCGCGTGTCCGGATAGATTTGACAGGCGGGCACACAAAAGTTTGAATTATTTTCAATAATCATTTATGCTACGGGCTCTAGACTTACTAAAAACAATGGGGGGCCATATACCCTGGGTATAGGGTATGGTCGCACGAACTCGAAAGGCGTTATATTTTCGAGCATTTTAGAGCAAAATAAAGAAAGTTCAAACTATGACAAGCGCCCACAACGAATAGAGAAAAGTGGAAAGCATAAATTCAACTAAAGGCCATGCAGCGGCCACTACATCATCCCAGGCTATAAAGTTATTACAGACAGCACATCTTGTGAAAAAAGGTTCAAATATTACATTTGATCGCGTGTAAGTCACTAACGTCGATATTAATAGCAAGAATACTATGTACATCATAGTATAGTAAATACGAGTCAAGGGCGATCCCACAGAGACAATGCAACTAAAATTATAAACCATTCTAACCTAATTAAGAAGCAACAGAAAGGCGGTCATTGACCAACAATAAACAACAAGAAAACAAACTTGGTATTCATCCCCCTCTTCTCACCTATCTACTAACTTGGATTAGTTAATCGTTATGCTTACTTCCCCACATAATTTCCTTAAATTAATCGCGAGCTTAGTTTTAATCATCATTATCAGCTACGGGTTCAACTCCTACTCCTATCTACTCCGACAATGGTAGTAGACAATCTATACGCAAGCTACCCTCCTTAATTGGTCCGTAATAGCCCATACGCACAAAGATCTAGAATTTCCGATATCGAGCGCTAAATCATACCGCTAACCCTCCTAGACAACTATCAACATTGATCAGCACGTTCCTAGGGTCCATTCAAGACTATGTCCAAACTTAGAACTTCACTATTCATATTTCATGTCAGTTTACGATTACAATAAGCAGATTGGCCAGATCTAACCTACTGTTAATTAAACCTATCGATCAACGTAGCTGTAGTGAATCCCAGTTTTAGGTTTTATAAATTATGCCTCGGTAAACCGGTATAGACCACCGGGTTACCGGGGTCAGCTTTTCCTATTCCTGGATCTACATTGCTCAATTACGATTAAAATAAGTAAATTATGGGGTCTTTAAACTTGCAGATTAACTAAAACACATAAATACGAACAGATCTACCATATTGAAGACAAAAAGGAACGTTCAAAGCTTCATACCTTCAACAATGGTGATCTAGCTCGATTTACTCAAGCTAGAGATCGTAGAGAAAGGGAGGAAACCAGAAACAACTCTTCCAAAGCTTGAATAACTTTATTTCATCAAAATATGTAATGTAATTGAATATAATTTTGTGCTCCTGAAAACTCTCAGTATATGCGGCTTTATATAGATACAATAGCCGACTTAAGACTCTCTAAAACCCTAACCGACCTAGATAATGCGGCAGAATCAGCTTCGTGTCAAACAAGTCACCGGTTTACCGGCCCTAGCCCTCGGTAAACCGGGCCAACTTTTCTTCTTTTTCTTTAACAGGCTTCTTCTTGGACTTCAATCACTTGGCCCATCATATTTCTTTTGGTCCAGATCCATTCTCCAATGCTCTAGATCCGGTACATCCTATAAAACATGCAAAACGAGACAAAAAAAGTACCAAATCTTTGGGAAAATAATATGGATGCAGAATTACGATCCTGGAAACACTCACATAGCATTTAACATATATTCCACATAATAATGAGCCTATCTATCCTCTCTTGAGCAGAATTCGGAGTGAATAAGGGTATAATTATTGATACCATTTAGAGCGTTATCAACTACCCCCCACTTAGCTTTTGATCGTCCCAGAGCAAAAAGGCGAAAAGAAACACGACACTCTGATCAGTACACAATTTAATTAAAAACAACTATGCCTCACAAAGTCAAGATCAAGATCATGCCACTCATATCCATCAGTAACGCATTAAACACTATTCATGTCATGAGCCAATGTGTGTGTGCAATAACTTTCACAACCACTTAGTAATGCAGACGGTCTCACATTACATCAACCCGTAGTCGAATTAACCAGTCTCGAACATGTTATTTATTAATTAAATTAGCTGGCATGGCGGATCGAGAACCGAGTATATATTACTCTTAGGCTCGCGTTTATTGGTCTATGCAAAAAGTCGTGCGTTTTACGCTCCTTCGACTCAAATTTTGCCAAAGAGAATATTGATGTATATATTTCAATGCACTTCTCTTTCTTTGTGGGTAAACTCTCATTGATTTAGCTATCCTCATGGCCCCACTCATGATAAACTACTGAATCCGAAATTCCTTTGCCTTTATAAGCGTTGGTGGAACATGACTCGTGATGAAGCCAGTGTCAACTCTAGTCAAAGCAATATGCTATCGACTACACACCAAGGGAAGTGAGTTATACGTGCTTAAAATGGTGGCTCATAACAGAATATATGCTTAATACGCCACTACTTCAGAAGTGGGCATTTACTCTTACTTGTGCATCGTGAAACAAAGATGAAGTCAATTAACTCGAAAAGATCAAAGATATCGTATTTTTTCGAAATTAGGTCGAAATGAATCAAATTCTAAGTGGTGAATCGTGCATCAAAGAGAATCAAGATAATCATGCAATTTACGGAATATAGTGCTAAGAAGCTAAGTGACGCCTCTACCCCCCCCAACTTAATCAAAACATTGTCCTCAGTGTGTAAGATGGAAAATGAAAACGAAAAGGAACTTAGCTTCGGTTAAGGGTGGAACCAAAGAAGAATCGGATCGTCATACAAACATCGGGCTCATATAAGTAGTCCATGAAGAATCTACGCTAAATAACTCAAACAAACCAGAAGAACAGTGGTGACAAGAAATCGTATAACAAAATGGCGGTAGTAAAAGAGAAAACAAATTAACTCCAAAACAAATTAAGCCGTCAAAACATTATATTACTAAAATTTTGCTACATCAACTAGATAGGAAAGAAAAGTGAAAATAAGAATAAAAAAAATAAGAAAATGGAAAAGAACAACAATAAAAAGAAAGAAAAAACTAGTCCTCCTCATAATATTTCTCCCAATCATCTCTAGGCGCAAAACTGGGAGGTGGACCAGAACTCGAGGCAGCAGCTACCGAAGAAGAGGCTTGGTGATGTGGGGCAGTCCTAGGTGGCGGGGTAGATGGAGGTATTCCAAAGAAGTCGATAATCCTATCCATCTTACGGTGCAAACTCATAATCTCTCGCGAGTGCTCCTCTAGCATAGCTCTCTGAGTCCGAGGTGCTCCGAGGACCGGAGTACGCTCCCTCTCAGCTCTACCAACCCGTCTTGGAACTTTTTGAACCGACTGTGAACTGATCATCGGCTCAGGGTCTTCCCAATCATCACTGACAAGAGTTTTCACCTCGTCCTCTAAAGCAAACATGTCAATCATCGGCCCGTATGGCAACAACTCGCGCTCAGATGTGGAGGCAAGCTCATGAATACGGCCATGCATCAGTAGACCGATGTTGACTCGAGATCCCTGCTCCAGATAAAACATCAACTCCGCCCTCTTTGTAGTGATAGAGACCGTGTGCTTGGTCGGGAGAAGGCGGGCACAAACAAATATGTTGACCATCTTCCGATCCCAGGATAATTCATTCTCTAGGAAGGTGGTGGGGGATCCAACAAGATTGCGCTTCTATTGCACCCCAAAAAACTTAGCTATCATGTTCATCCTCTCTAAATCTTCAATGTTGCTTGAGGATGTGTACTCATCTAGGCCCACCGGTGGATGTCTAACCCCAAAATGAGCATTGATCCGCTCAATAGAAAAATCAACCTTAACCCCTCGGACTATAGCAGATGTAACTCCGGGGTTATGCGAAACATAAGTGTAGAAATCCCTTACCACCGTCGCGTTGAACCGAGTCGGTGATTCTGCCATATCCAAAATATCTTGTTCTTGTAGGGCTCGTGGCAAGATCGATCCACAGTTGTCCAGTTCTACCCCTCGTTCTCGAGCAACTGGCCTTGCATTCCAATGGCCTCGGAACGACTCGTAGATAGCTAAAGAATGGAATTTCTCAACCCCATGTATCAAAGGGTTGGCATCTCCATAGACACTCTGATAACCACTGGGACGAACATCTGAACGGCTACGTTTTGGACCCATCGTGGATGACAACAGGAACTGATGCTGAAGCTTTTTTCAGAAAATTTTACCCTTGGTAAACCGGAGGAAATGTGCAGTTTACCGGCCTGACTTTTCTGGATTTCTTTCTGGGACTGTGCCTCTGATGATAAAAGATGAAGAATTGTAGCACCTCACTAGCACAGCAGCACTAGACAGCAACAGGGGTGTGGAAAATAGGTGTTTTGTTTGTTTAAATGTAAGAAAGGTTTGATTTTTGTGGTGGTTTGGTGGTGATAGTGGTGGTGATGGTGGCAGATTGGATTGGAGAAGAAGAAGAAATGGAAGAAGTTTGATGTTGAGAAGAAGATAGTAGATGGAATGATAAGAATGGTGGTGAATGGGTGGTTTAAATATGAAGAAATGAGTGAAGGTAGAAGGATTTGGTGGAATAGTGGGTAGGGAAGTTACAAGGGTGAGGGATTTGAGGAGGTGATTGATGGGATTGAGGTGGAGTTATGGTGGAGTGTGGGAAAGGATGAAATATTTGAAAAGAGGGGAAAATAGGGCGGTTTTTGCTGACTGGTGGTGTCTGATGCAACGTGTGTCCTCCACGTATCTCTAAAAATTCAGCTTTATAAACTGACGTTCAGAAATCTGAAAATTTAGGCTCTGTAACCCGGGGGTAACCTAGGGTTTACCGTGGGTTCTTTTTCCCCAGATTTCTCTGTCACCTTCACTGCACACTTTGCTCAACCTCTCTGCTCAATCCTGACCTCAAATTGAGTAGCCTTTTACTTCCTTTGTTGTTATTTCCGACTTAAACCTAACCTACTTCACTAGATTCCACAACGAATAAAAAAAAACCTATCCACAACCATTCGGTTTCAAGCCTAAGGGTGCGGTAGGATGAAAAAAATCTCGTCCCTTCATCCGGATACTTTTATTCATTCCTAATCTACCTAAGGGTTTAAAGAAAATAGTTCTGAGTTTATAGTCGCCAGTTTGAATTTCTTCAGAACCCCGATCTTTCAGGGGTCGGAGCTTTAACTCGCTAAACTTTTGCTCCAGAGGTTTGTACCTTTATAGAACCTTTTTTAGCTCTCTTCCTAGCACGCCTTTCCCTCTTTGCTTGCGTACTAGGTCTGCTTATGTGTCGAGATTTAGACTTTAGACCCAAGGACTCCATATTTCATTCTTTAACCTCAAAGCGTTCACTACGCAACACGGAAGGACTAGCTTCCATGAGCATCTTGTTGTGGTCCTTCTCTTCTCCCTCTCTCTCAGCATTAGTCTCATGAATTCCAGCTCAACGGTTTCTACTACAACCTCTATGTGCTTATGCCTATCTATCTCCATAATTTCCACCTTTCCTGAAGCATACGTCATCTTGTAGCTTTCCGGCCTGTTCTCTAAGGGTTCTAAGATTTTGAAAGATACAACATCATTATCCAATCTCAAAGTAATATCCCTATTATCAAAATCCATGACTGCCCTGCTTGTCGATAAGAAAGGTCAACCTAACAAAACTGGGGCACTTGGGTCCTCTGGTACGTCTATTGCAATAAAATCAATTGGATAACTAAACCCTCCTGCCTTAATCATGCACTTCCTAAGTAGACCTGCAGGCATATCTCTAGTTCTATCGACGAAGGTCATGGTCCTGGTTTGATTCATTACGACCGGAAGCTTAATCTTTTGACAGAGGAAAAAATGTAGAATGTTGTAACTCGAGCCAGAGTCGCAAAGCCCTAATCCTATTGATATACCATTAACATAAATCAGGAGTCGGATCATGCTAGGGTCTCCTAACTTCACCACAGTGTCTGAGTCTGGGTAATCCTCAGGCTCAGAAAAAATCGTGTCAGGTTCATCAGAATCATAATCCGAAGACGATATGTCAATTAACACGCAAGGGAACTCACCTGGACGATACGTACCGTACTCCTTTAAGTCCTCTTTAGGCTCTAGCTTGATTGCTTCTTTCTTTTTTCCAACCGCTTCTTAATAGCTTCATAATGCTCTCTTGCTTCAGATCCAGGGTACATGGAAATCGTTGTGATGTTCAATATCGTTCTAAGCATATTGCTTGACTTGTTTGCTCTTTTTAAACTCCGTTTTGATTGAATCTCTGAAGTGTTATGATCTTCCTGCGAAAAAGACAAAATAAAACAAAGAAAAGGTTAGCAACTTCCGCTTCAGTCGGGTATGATCCAAACTATTGCGGACCTACTAACTAAAATCAACAGGGAATAACACAGAATAACAAGGACTGTCAGAATTCTTTCCAGGCCTCGGTAACCCGGGGGTTAGCCACGTTAAACAGGCCCTGAAATTTCTCTTTCTGGCAGTTTAACAAGTGCAAGGTTGATCAAGAACGTCTCAAGACTCAAAATAAAATAAAATAAAATAAAAACAACTTCTTAATCAGAATTAAAACGTTTATATTTATAATTGGCCATTGTCCCCGGCAACGGCGCCAAAAATCTTGATCACGTGTAAATCACTAATGTCGATATTACTAGCAAGAATACTACGTACATCGTAGTATAGTAAATGCGAGTCAAGGTCGATCTCATAGAGACAATGCAACTAAAATTATAAACCATTCTAACCTAATTAAGAAGCAACATAAAGGCGGTCATTGACCAACAATAAACAACAAGAAAACAAACTTGGTATTCCTCCCCCTCTTCTCTCCGATCTACTAACTTGGATTAGTTAATCGTTATGCTAACTTCCCCACATAATTTCCTTAAATTAATCGTGAGCTTAGCTTTAATCATCATTATTAGCTACGTATGCAACTCCTACTCCTAACTCTGACAATGGTAGTAGACAATCTATACGCAAGCTACCCTCCTTAATTGGTCCGTAATAGCCCATACGCATAAAGATCTAGAATTGCCGATATCGAGCGCTACCTCATACCGCTAACCCGACTAGACAGCTGTCGACATTGATCAGCACGTTCGTAGGGTCCTTTCAAGACTATGTCCAAACGTAGCACTTCACTATTCATATTTCATGCCAGTTTACGATTACAATACGCAGATTGGCCATATCTAACCTACTGTTAATTAACCTATCGATCAACTTAGCTATAGTGAATCCCAATTTTAGGTTTTCTAAATTATGCCTCGGTAAACTGGTATAGACCTTCGGGTTACCGGGGTCAGCTTTCCCTAATCCTGGATCTACATTGCTCAATTACGATTAAAATAAGTAAATTATGGGGTCTTTATGAAGGATGCAGGTTCTTAGATCTAAACAAGTTAGATCTACGCGCAGCGGATGGATCACGACTTATACATCACAATACATAATTAAAGGACTTAAACTACTACAAGGGGGTTAAGATCATGTTACCAATATCGGGAAGAGAAGCCTTGATCTTCCGATGTGTTCTCCAAACGGTGGTTGGTGGACACCCTTCTTGATATGAGAACCTCCGATATGCTTACAAAAAAAACTCCAAGTTTTTCTCCAACCGGGTGGAGCTAAGGATCGAACTCCTTAGCCTTTTTTCTCTATAAATTTCGTGGCCCTCTCTTCACCTAGGGCTCGGGGAGAACTCTCTTTTTATAGGCAAAATCCAAGAGAGAAAACCTATACCCAATCGGTTTAACAAAATAAAAGAGATAATTCTAATTATTATTATCCAATAAAAATAAGAGATAATTACAATCTTATAATAAGAAAATATAATTATCCTTATAGTTAAGAGATAAATAATAAATAAATTATTTTCTTTTATTTATCCAATTAATTATTTAACAAATAAATAACTAATTACACAATATGTCATTATCCAGGAAAACTAATTTCTTGGAAAATCCAAGACATATCGGCGCCACACTAAGCCCACCAGGCCCACAGAAAATGTCTTTTCTGAGTATTATATTATTTAACCCAACTAAATAATATCCATGCATATCAATTAATTAGCCTAGCCAATTAATTATCACTGAGGCCCAAATAACAAGATTATTAGTCCGAATTACGTAAGCCACACCGGGACCATGGACTCTATAACCGTAGCTCCAATAATTAATTATTCATCGAATCGAATAAGCACATTAATTATTAATTCCGGGATTACGCCACCATAAACCCGGCCCGAACTCTACCGATTATAGATGTATACTTATACTCAACCCATGCCGAGTGAATAAGCGTCCATTGATATAATCACTACATACGGATTAACCCTCCATAGATCGTCCATTCTCGAGTGGGAAGTCTCCGTGAACCCGACTTTGAATATCTTATCCTTATTTACCATTAACCCCGATGATCAATTAGTTCACATATCCGACTAGTGATCAATTAGTCTAATATGAACTCCGGGATCGATCACTTTCTTAGGGCTAACAAATAAGGGATCGTCTCTACTTCCCACAGGAAGGAATGGATTCCATGTTTGTGAAAATCGTAACTACTCACTCATCCGGAGATAGTGCCAATGAGAAGTGGCTTGGAACACATATTTAAGTGAACCGTAACTAACACATCAAACACTACCCCGACAAGCAAAGACTCCTGTGATCACCTCAGATTAAGGTTGATCCATATATGATCATCTAATGATTTAATAAGATTCCTCGATTACGGAATTATATCGAGAAATTCAGATTAAATCGGTCCAAATTATATGAATGCCATCATATATAAATGCCCCACGTGTAGTACCTCTCTACCGACAAATCCGGATAAGACTATCACACCCTAAGCGTTCAGGCGCATTATTGGTGTTTTAATCAAGAGACCCTAAACTCGATTAAGTTCACCACGGACTAATCATTTTAAGTATATCACCACTAACTCAATCCTCACGTGTAATCCATACACCGAAAGTTAAGTGGTTACATACCGATATACTTAGGGTTTGCAGCAATGTATACTTTACAAGCACAAAGCAAGTAACTAAGATGAGATAAATTCTGTCATCCATTATTAAAAACAATTACACAAACTGTCTTTCGGGCACTACACCTAACAATCTCCCACTTGCACGAAATGACAAGCAACGATTGTTTTTAGAGCACACCCATTCTCATCTTATTCACAACACTCTCCCACTTGCTCTAAAAGCAGATGAGATATATCCCTCAATGCCGTACCCTCCAAGTATTCGACTTGGTACACTGACTAGTTAGGTTGTCGACTCGAGACGATCTTTAGGATCAAAACGTCGCCGGTCCATCTAATCAGGTGGTACTCTCTATGCTTTTGACCTCTAGTGACTGAGAAGATCCTTCTAAGCTATCTCTTCACTGTTTTCACAATGAAGTGATATCGGCTCACTAGACCAGGAATTACTCCTAGATCAGGAAGGAAATTTTAAGCACTATGAGTAAACACCGAGCCCGAGATCAACTTAATGATCATCCTTAATCTGACTACAAGTCATAATCAGTGTAGTCAACCATATTCAAGTTTTCACCTGAATATACTAGCATATGATTCCTCGTTCTCTAAAGATACTTGAGGACGTACTAAACCGCTACTTATTGCTCGAATCCAAGATTCGATTACCATTGACTTGTTATAACCTGACTTGCCGTTATCCTAGAGAGACTCTATCCCATTTTCTCTTTATCCGAAGATTTGGAGAATCATTCCTGAGAGGTAGGGTAGGACTACTCTCGATGAATGCTGCAACCGTATATGCATAATCATCTTATTCAATAAGACGGATGGGATAGTCAATGACTCATTCTTGTGAATTTGACCGAATCAAATTCTTAGAATATAGTCCAATTCTCTCATCCAGAGAATCTTGGCGTGTCAGTTTCTGACTTCAGATAGCACACACAAGTTGTTTCCAACTGTTTCAGTGTTATCATTCATGAACACTAATACTACTATTTTACCAATATTGATACCCAGTCTACAAAAGACTTATCAATATTCTGGTCAAGTCCACATATTTTAAAACATGCGACTTTTAATGACCGAGAGGTTCTCTTACATCCACAAAGGACATAAGTCCCGGCAGTCAACCTACCATTTGTTCTAACCAAGACCCTTCTGTTCCGAATGAATCCAGACTCCGTTTTACGGCAAGAAAGTCTCAGGGAATCACCCCTATTTTCTGCTTTCTAACGAAATCTAGCAAGACTGAGTGGTGAGAGAGTTCAAGGTCTGGTTAACTCTCAACTTGTCAGGAATCACCCATATACCACTCAGCTTTGCGCTGAAAGTTTAAACTTTGCCTATTCATTCGACTCTTTTCCGTGTAGATCCAATTGCTCCCACTGGGCCTGAGACACTCAGGTGGTTCTACAAGAGGCTGAACAAAAACTGGAGTACCAAAAACTCCATTCACAGGGTTAAGGCTTTCAAACCAACCTCTATGATCAGAATCCTATACAGCCCACCAAGAGCCATAGGTTATTAATCACCCCAGCAGACTATAAAGTCCACAAAACCACAATGGGTCAACGGTTAGACCATACTCCCACTGCGTTTTGGGTGGATTGACATTCTGATCTAGTAGTATTTATTAGTGTAGTCACCAACAACCGATGTTGGACGTGGTCTGATTAAATCAGATAGTAACTTCCTAGAGTATCCGTAGTCCAAGGTCTAAGGTTGTTATGTATGGATTCTTTCAGAAAGGGTGTGACAGTCCAACCGTCACTTTCTGATCTCAAGAATCTTATAATCAACCTTCACTCATCACATTAAGATATTTCACGAATAGTTATATTCTGTGCGTGTGTGCAAAATCTCCAGTCCTACCTTCAAGCACTAAGTGCTAAATGCCTACATTTACGGAAGTGGTGTGAACCGAATTCACTCCTTATCCATAAATTCACTAGCATCTTCTAGGTAGACTTCTTGGTTTACATAATAATGTTAACCGTTAGTTTGCAACCAATTATCTTAATCGAGTTCAGCAGTGTATTGTAGTACATCAATAACTATATAGGGCAAGTCTATGGTTTGTTTCTCAGTGAGAAACATTCCACTAGGAGGCGGTGAGCATCACCCCCAAGACTATGCTTTAGCCTATTTATGAGCATGGAATACTCTATTCTCTCGCTAAAATCGAGAGACTCCTCCTCGTATTCTTTTGATAAACTAAATCGCGCTTTGAGTAGTTATCGGACAAAATGTCACCACTCAAAAACTCCCACTAGCTTGTGTCTCTCACTAGACCCCGAAGGTCATGATGAACAAGCTATGTTACCCTTCAAATCTATTACCCTCTCCCGATTGAAAGGAAACTTAGTCATTGTTCCTTTGAGATAGTGTTCCTAGACTCGGGAGATAGGAATCACCCTTAGCCGTCGTCGGTCTTATCTCTAGGATATATGCACTAATTAATAGATATTGAAGGGTCGTTTATCTTAATACGAAACCTTTTACCTTTAATAGTTTTAGATGTGTTACACATACCTATTCAAATTTTTAGTGGTTCTGTCTTTTATCAAACAAAAGTCCGAGTCTAGGATTCGTATTACTACAAATGTCATCTTCACTTTCTATGAGGCAACCGTAGTATCGAGATGAAAGTGAATCCATTTGTTTCAACGAATCAGAAAAGTAAAAATAAATTTTTCGTGATATTCAAGGATAGAATCAAATTCATTTCCTTATATCACTCCCACTATTATAGCCGAAATAATCGCCCGTTGTCTACTTTATTAATTGTTAATGCACAAACTTCCTTGTTCTTCCAAAGAACTAAGCTACCGAGTCAAGTTACTCGGTTTAAGAAAGTCGCTAATGATTCATTGGTTAAGTGATCCGAAATCACTTTCCTTATCCTATACTTTCTGTAATTAATTTTTCGGTTTAGCCTCAAAACTTTAGTTATGATGATTAACACTTATAGACATTCTTTCTCATTCTCAACATTCCTTAAAATGAAATAGTCTTGAACTAGCAGTTCAATTGAGTAGACACTACTCGTGAACTGTGGGATGTCTAATGAAAACGTTACCCAGTGGGACTAATTTTCTAATAAATTAGAAAAACAACAGATAAAAGCTCCCACTAGTTTATCGGTTCCAAATACCGTCTAACTAGCGACACTTTAATTTATGATTCTCTAATTTTTCTATTAGAAAATTTCTCGTGTAGACACTACACAATTAAAATTCACTAGAAGAATTTTATCGTCCCAATCATCTTTCAAACTAACTATGGTTGTCTCTCGCTCAACACGAGTGACTAACGATGTTGACATACTTATTTACGTCACTTAAGTCTTGAAGGCTCAAGAGAAATATCTCTTCCGAAAAATTAATCGCATGTAAGATCAATAAGTACAACGTTCTAGTTACTTACCACTTTTTAACGAAGTCATTACTAGTCAATTTTACACTAGCAGTCTAGCATCCTAGAGAGATATATATATAGTTGTAAATAAAATTGACAGAAAATAAATCCAAATCATACACTACTAATAAATTTTAGGAACATAAACTAAGTACTTGTAGTCTATCCTACCGTTCCAAGGATTTAATCTAACGCCTCAGTGCCACCTTAGGGTAGGTCAAAGAGGTTTCGATTAATATTGAAGATCAGATTGAGAATCGAACATCTCATTTGTGATCGTCAATCACCTTTCCTTTTTCAGCCAAGGTACTACCAAAAATACCCTTTATGAGTGTGACCTACTGTCTCAGATTTTTAGGTAGACCCCGAGTGTGCCGCCTTAGGGTCGGTCAGTGACCCGACGAGTACCCAAAATCCTATCCTTTCGGAGACCAAGCCTTGAATTTTGATAGCGGTGAAGGCCTTCCTTAGGGGGCCGAAATCAAAGCCGCACGAGGCGTCACCATTCTCTCACGTTGCTTGTGTCAACAATGAGAGGCGTGGGGTCGGCCGTCGCCTCTCCGCTCCCACTCAATATTTTGAAAAAGTGGTGGGTTCACTGATCACGCTTTTGGACTTGATGTTACATTAAGGAACAATAAATCATAGGCCCGAATGTTGTGGTTACGTGGGCAAGCCCACGTGACCTGTTCGTTGGAACATATGTGGCCGTCGGACGGGTCAAGACTAGGGGAGCTCGTTGAGCCGTAGTGGCTCTTCGGATGGCTCGACCTTGCGCTGCACCCGTGCAAACGCCACACGTGGAGGTGAAGTCGATCGAGCCGTAGCTCTCGTTGACCACCCAACCGTGGTTAAACCACTTTCGAACCATGTTTGCCCGTGATTATCCAATCCTTAAACATCAAACTTTCACGTAGACACTACGGAACAAAAACGTAATCTCGTCTAGGTAAGGTGGAATTCACCGAGAATCCAACACCTTAACCACGAGGTTTCGGGATTTTACTCCTTATGCTTTCGCAGAGTGGGATTCACCGAGAATCCATCACCCAACCTCGACGATTGAAAAAACTCATGTTCCTCGGTTTTTACCCTAATTAGTTTCTAATTAATATCAAACAATTAATTAAAACTAATTGCGTGTTTTACACATGCCTGACTAATTTCTCGAATTAATTTCTACATGTATGCATATGGAGTGGAATTCATGATATGATGCATGTCATGGCAATTTTCCGGTTCTACACATACAATCTAAACATGTATACTAGTGCGGAAAATAAACACCGAGATGGACCGTTGGCACCCCCGTGTCTAATCTATTAAAAATAAATAACCAAAACCCTAACTAGGGTTTACTTCTTTCTAACATAATCTGCAGCTGTTTAAAATCTTCGACGATCGGCAAACCAAACGAACTCGGATTGCGACGAAACTTTCCAGATCTGTTTCTCACTCCTTGGGCTTCATTATGGACGGTTGGATCGGAGCTTTGACTTGTCAATCTTCTCCAGTGAGCCGCCCAACTTGCTGCTGAATCTGACTTTTACAGCAGCGCATCAATGACTTCCCGAGGCCGATCGGGAATCGAGATGAATCCCGATCGACCTAAAATTTTTATTCCACGTCAAAAACTCCATATTTGTGGATCTGACCGGTTGGATTTGCGTTTCAACGGTCCAAACTCTCCCAGCAATTCGAGGAAGTCACAGGTAGGGTTTCTGTGAATCCTGCGTTTTTCTGTTACAGCAGCTTCTTTACAGCAACGAACGGATATCAAAACGGACTCCGATAAACGCCAAATTTTTTGGATTTGTTCATCATCTTCCAATCTTGATTCTGACCGGAGGGATCGTCGTTTCAACGGCTCGATCAACAGTAAAAACGGAAAAACTAAACAGCTACTGAACAGATCTATTTTCTGGAAATTAAAATTGCAATAACAAATAAATTACATAATTTCCTATACTCATATGAACGAATTTTCATCGTTTATATGAGTTTACAATAGATCTAAACGGGTAAACAGTGCCGACCCCCAATCCATCTCTTCAACCATAGCAATTAATCATTATCAATGGATAAAACAATAAATAAAATTTACCTACATGCAATTCCACTCCTTTAAATCGTTTAATTATGATTATGACTATATAAATCGTGGAACCTGGCTCTGATACCACATGAAGGATGCAGGTTCTTAGATCTAAACAAGTTAGATCTACGCGCAGCGGATGGATCACGACTTATACATCACAATACATAATTAGAGGACTTAAACTACTACAAGGGGGTTAAGATCATGTTACCAATATCGGGAAGAGAAGTCTTGATCTTCCGATGTGTTCTCCAAACGGTGGTTGGTGGACACCCTTCTTGATATGAGAACCTCCTTGATATGCTTACAATAAAAACTCCAAGTTTTTCTCCAACCGGGTGGAGCTAAGGATCGAACTCCTTAGCCTTTTTTCTCTATAAATTTCGTGGCCCTCTCTTCACCTAGGGCTGGGGAACTCTCTTTTATAAAAGAAAATCCAAGAGAGAAACCTATACCCGATCGGTTTAACAAAATAAAAGAGATAATTCTAATTATTATTATCCAATAAAAATAAGAGATAATTACAATCTTATAATAAGAAAATATAATTATCCTTATAGTTAAGAGATAAATAATAAATAAATTATTTTCTTTTATTTATCCAATTAATTATTTAACAAATAAATAACTAATTACACAATATGTCATTATCCAGAAAACTAATTTCTTGGAAAATCCAAGACATATCGGCGCCACACTAAGCTCACTGCGCACGTAAAATGCCTTTTTCGAGTATTATATTATTTAACCCAACTAAATAATATCCATGCATATCAATTAATTAGCCTAGCCAATTAATTATCACCGAGGCCCAAATAACAAGATTATTAGTCCGAATTACAGAAGCCACATCGGGGACCATGGACCTATAACCAGTAGCTCCAATAATTAATTATTCATCGAACTGAATAAGCACATTAATTATTAATTCCGGGATTACGCCACCATAAACCCGGCCCGAACTCTACCGATTATAGATGTATACTTATACTCAACCCATAGAGTGAATAAGCGTCCGTTGATATAATCACTACATACGGATTAACCTCTCCATAGATCGTCCATTCTCGAGTGGGAAGTCTCCGTGAACCCGACTCGTAATATCTTATCCTTATTTACCATTAACCCCGATGATCAATTAGTTCACATATCGACTAGTGATCAATTAGTCTAATATGAACTCCCGGATCGATCACTTTCTTAGGGCTAACAAATAAGGGATCGTCTCTCTACTTCCCAGAAGGAATGGATTCCATGTCCGTGAAAATCGTAACTACTCACTCATCCTGGAGATAGTGCCAATGAGAAGTGGCTTGGAACACATATTTAAGTGAACCGTAACTAACACATCAAACACTACCCCGGGACAAGCGGCACCACAGTGATCACCTCAGATTAAGGTTGATCCATATATGATCATCTAATGATTTAATAAGATTCCTCGATTACGGAATTATATCGAGAAATTCAGATTAAATCGGTCCAAATCTATATGAATGCCATCATATATAAATGCCCCACGTAGGTACCCTCTACCGACAAATCCGGATAAGACTATCACACCCTAAGGCGTTAGCGCATTGGTGTGTTTTAATCAAGAGACCCTAAACTCGATTAAGTTCACCACAGACTAACTGTTTAAGTATATCACCACTAACTCAATCCTCACGTGTAATCCATACACTGAGTTAAGTGGTTACATACTGATATACTTAGGGTTTGCAGCAATGTATACTTTAGAAGCACAAAGCAAGTAACTAAGATGAGATAAATTCTGTCATCCATTATTAAAAACAATTACACAAACTGTCTTTCGGGCACTACACCTAACACTTTAAACATGCAAATTAACTAAAACACATAAATACGAATAGATCTACCATATTGAAGGCAAAAAGGAACGTTCAAAGTTTCATACCTTCAACAATGGTGATCTATCTCGATTTACTCAAGCTAGAGATGGTAGAGAAAGGGAGGAAACCAGAAACAACTCTTCCAAAGCTTGAATAACTTTATTTCATCAAAATATGTAATGTAATTGAATATAATTTGGTGCTCTTGAAAACTCTCAGTATATGCGGCTTTATATAGATACAATTTCCGACATAAGACTCTCTAAAACCCTAAACGACCTAGATAATGCGGCAGAATCAGCTTCGTGTCAAACAAGTCACCGATTTACCTGCCCTAGCCCTCGGTAAACCGGGGCAACTTTTCTTCTTTTTCTTTAACAGGCTTCTTCTTGGACTTCAATCACCCTGCGTAGCATATTTCTTTTGGTCCAGATACATTCTCCAATGCTCCAGATCCGGTACATCCTATAAAACACGCAAAATGAGACAAACAGTACCAAATCTTTTGGAAAATAACATAGATGCAGAATTACGATCCTGGAAACACTCACATAGCATTTAACTTATATAACACATAATAATGAGCCTATATATCCTCTCTTGAGCAGAATTCGGGGTGAATAAGGGTATAATTATTGGTACCATTTAGAGCGTTATCACAACTCAACGCATAATAGAAAAAGGATAAAAGTCATCACTGTTGCAGTTTCCCGCCCTCCGGCCGCAATGACTCGTCATAGACGTTGTCGCCTTGAAGGGAAGGATCCAAAACGGAAACCACAGGGCAACCAGCGGGCACAGTCTCGGTTTGGGCAGAGGCTTTCTTGATAAGAGCTCGCAAATTCTCGGTGATCATAGGTGGAGGGTTCCATGGTTCTTTGTCTTTCTCAACCCGGTCCTCAGCGATGGCCACAAGCTTCTCATCGGTAAAGAGGATTTCTGAATGAAAAGGTAGCAGCTCGTCATCATATTGGTCGACAAAAGACCAATCTTTGAAATCGCTCAAGGGGGGCGTATTATTTATCTGCGCCCGGCGGACACAACAGACTAAGTGAAAAAAAACCCCTCATCATAGCCTGCCTGACCATTGTCCTCAAGAATCTTCCGGAATGCGTCGGACATTTGAAAATCACCAATCACTTCGATCTTCACGGCTTCTAGCTTGACCTCCAGATCAGACTCCGCCTTTTTCACTTTTTCCTCCAGAGCGGCTTTCTCCTTCGCCCACAATGCTCCAGCACGGTCAGCACTTGCCCGGAGCTCATCGATTGTCTTGTTTTACTCCAGGGCCTCTTTTTCTGCTTTAGACTGCCACCGACCCGAGCCATCTCAACAAGCTCAATCTCTTCTCAACGTTTCTGTTTCAACGCCTCTAACTCACTCGCCGCGGTTTTTGCCTTCAGATTTAAATTGGTCACGCTCCTCTCCAGCCGGTCTACCTTTTCCAGTGCCCTGCCAAAATCTCGCTCCATCTCATCAACCAGGCGGTCAGATTGGGCAATGGAGGTGTTCAGCTACAAAATGAAAAGGAGTGGTTAACAACAGATAAAGTGGAAAAGAAATGAAGAAAGCTTAAGTAAAGAAATGACAAACCATAGCAGTGAGCATGCCGGCCACGCCACCAAATCTTGACGCTTTTACAGAAGGCTTTTGAAGGACTTAGCCGATCCCTTAGCACCGTGCGGGCACCAATTCCTTTCTCTATTTCCATTGCCACCCCATCCAGGCCCTCAAATTTCAAGTTTTGTAATTGAGGAGCTGAAGTGATGGCATCAGCTAAAAGCACGCCCTCAGCCTCAATTGTCGGCATAATAAATCCCTCGGCGAACCAGGGTGTGCGCTCAAGAGCAAGTCGGGAAGCAGAGGCCGCGTGTCGGTCAGTCATGGATTGAATGTCAGATTGGCTGCTAATCTGTTCCAGCGTCCTCTCAACCATTTCAGCCACCACTCTGCACTTTACAATGGGCCGACTTTACTGGGGAGGGACTTTGGATCTCTTGGGATCAGCACCTTCGGAGCCGCTATCAATAACCAGGGTAACCTTCCTCTTGGTGCCCGCAAGCTGTTGAGTGCCACTACCAGAAGCGACCACAGACTTTCCATTATGTTTTGGATCCGGGGGCGCGGTTCTCTCTGGAATAGCTAGTGGAATCTTGGGCAACTCCGTTGCCCCTAAAGCGGCGAACTGACTCGCTCTTTCGACCTCACCAACGGTCTGCTTATCAGCAACTCTTTTACAAATACGGATGGCATTCGGCATATCTGTGGACAAAATGTATGTTAATACATGCGTCATTGGGGAGAAGGAAGATTATCACTGGAAGGCAAGTATGCAAAACAAAAATTGAGTGCACGTCGTAAGATTTATTCCCCAGCTCAGCACGTTTCTTGGGGGCGCCCTCGCATACAACACGGAAGGAATGGAAGCACACCACATGATGGCACTCAGCGTACCATTCTGAATTGCATGGCAGGGGCTCTACTCTGACCAAGGGTTCACCGACTGCGGACCCAGGGATTCCCGCGGCCCGGCTAAATATCTCATTAACATCCAACAAAGCCCGCAAGCTGAACGTCCATTTTGGTGAAGAGTACTTTCATCAAATTCCAAGACCTCTTATATCCGCTGGATAAGTTTTCGATCACCATCATCTAGCCTTTGTAGGTCTTAATCTCCTCAGTATCAGAAATCCCCATGCGGACATTCTGGAGTGGCCAACCAACTCGTGACTCCACTCGCATAGCCGGAAACCTTGTCCGAGAGGTCAAAAAACAACTAGCAATCGAGCCTCCATGGGCCAAGCTGTCCCTTCTTACTCAACTTTGAGAGAGTGTAAAAATAATTGAAGACCGAAAAACTAGGCTCACCACCAGATAGACGACATACGATGATGAACCCTACCAAAACTCTTGCCAGCCCCAGAGAAAGGTCACAGGGAAGAGTCTTCGTGGCCATCATGAACTTCACCAAGAAAGGATCAAAAGGTGGGCGGAATCCGGCCACGAAGTGCTCATAATAAAGTAGGATATAATCCCTCGAGAACCTGGAGAAAAATCTCTGCATAGTTCTACTTCCTTCACAGGGTGCGGACCGGTAGTCCGTAGAAACATCGTAAGCCACCAGGGCTCTGGTATTGTCATCGGCCAGATATAACTTCTTTCATTGTTTGCCAATTTCCTCTTCAGAGATCTTCTGATTCTCAAGCTCGGCGTATCCCTCTGGAGTATACTGCTTAGGGGGGCGCAGATTCTTCTCTTTGGGCTCATTCCATTTCCTAGATCGAGCCCGAATCGTATTTTCATGCATCAAGTTTTCAACCTGCTCGCCCGGGCATTGCCCTGAGTTGCCCAGGGCTTCTTCATCGGCCATCTCAACCTCGAGCTGTTCGGCGTAATCCACTAAGGTATGTTCGCCCTGGTTCACCTCATCGAGCCCGTACTCTATAGCTTCCAGATTCTCATCATCACTGGGAGTGCGCTCGGAAGACATCCTGAAAAACCCAAGGGCGAGGCGGATCGGCAGTCACTTAGACTCAGGAGTCGGGCCAAGACGAGCGTGTCCGCTCATCATGACACCTCGCCCATCTGTTTTCTTGCCAAAACACTAACATTTGGGTCTCAGAAATGGCCAATTAGATTCTAGTGGAAGAGAAATCCCCTCCCTGGCAAAACGGTTACAAGGGATATTACGATTTACAATACGGCATTACCGAAAATAATGCATTGGAAAAATGAAGACAAGGCCATTTCAAGGTCACTCAACATTCAAAAGAAGCCTATGCTTTAAGCGTTGCATGAATGATTCAAATAATAAACTGCATTGTGGAAGAAATAAAAGGCATATAGAAGCAAATACTGGCAAAAAATCGAAGCTTTACCTGGAATTTGGGGGAATTTCTGGAAATGAGATGAAGATCAGCCAGAAACCTCAAGGGGACCACCGGAAAGTACTAACACTCCGCCGATAATTGCTACTAAACCACCGGATTCTTCAAAGGATACCAGAGTTTTTGTGCTATAAAAACAGAAAGGAGGAAAAGTATCTTCGGTTTGGGGTTTGCCCCTTTATATAGGCAAACAGGGAACCGAAACGTCATATCAGCAGTTTCAAAATTCGAAATTCAAAGCACAACCACCTCACGGTTATCGAAATTTTCCCGCTTATAAGAGATCAAAGCCAGTCATGTCAACCATCACAGCAAATACGGAACCGAGGTTACGCCTCGACCAGCGGTCAAGTCTGTCCGCTTGATAATACAGCGTTTCTTGCTTGTCCGCTTTATAGCGCAACGCCTGACGATGAGTCGTTTCATGACATAAAAATTGCCAAAACCTGCCAATACAAGCGCGGTCCTAAACCTGCCCCTCCGATAGTGCAGCATTACTTGCTTGTCCACTTTATCACGCAGCATCGTGCAATGAGTCGTTTCACGACATAAAAGTTGCCCAAAACCCGCCATAGTAAAACGGTCCGAAGTCTGTCCGCCTCAAATGCCCAGCACCTCATGGAACAACGACAACATCGTAGCGGCCACACCAAGCCTGATTCTACCATAATTGGCACCACCTCTAACAGAGTTTGCTGGGGCACGGTATGTGATTGCGCTCGCAACTTTACTCCCTGCCTAAACCCCGATGAACAATTTAGCCACGGAGTAGGGGGCCATTGATATACCGAACCCAAACAGGGCCCGTGCGACCAGCATCTGACCCATACGTGCTGTCACGTCTCAGCCTCTGACCTCCATCACCACTAGCCTAATTGGTAGTAAGCAGGCCAGGTCATCGAGTCCGCACGATCACAACAGCGCTCCGGTTGGGGTCCAAGCATGTCACTATTAGCCCGCCATATCGATCAGTCGGATCATGCCCTCTATACATAGGCGAGCACGCTCTACACTTGGCATCAGCAAGGACCATGCTACACAAGCAGGAAGACATCAGAACGATCAGCGGTTCCCTCGAGCCGACCTTTCACCGCCGTTTATCTCTTAAATATGATTAATTATGTCTTGTCACTGTTAGCCTAACCATCATTAGAGTGTTTCCTATAAATAGCAGGCCCATGTAACCCACAAAGGGGATGAAAAATATAAATAGAAGCAGATATACTCTGCCAATTTGTCGAACACGTTCTCTACCTTTATTACATTGTGCTCGCCGGCGGAGCACCGTCCTGTGTTCATCCCAGCCACCATCACTTCATCCTAAAGTTCATCCCTTTCATCCGGATATCCACCTCATAAACACTTAAACCAACCACCGTGATATTCCAAGCAATATCACCTATAGATTCTTATTTATAAAATAAGAACTGCTACTTCCAACAACTTTCATAATGTGCTTGAACTCCCAAACATTAATTGACTTTAACATAGGGTAACAACTCTTGAGAATGATATTCAATATCTTGCTCGAAAAACCTGTGTCACTCTCACTAACCCTTCTTCACATTAGACATATCTTTCTTCTTGATGGAATCAAACTCTTTTGATTTATCAAAGCAAAGAACTTATTTAGAGAAACTTGTTTGAGTCCATAAATGGATCTTGCAAACTCACATATCGTGTTATCGTCTACGAAGATCAAGCCACTGGCCCAACGTTTTCAACACTATTATATAGCCATGACATATAGCTACAACAAGTACTATCTGAATAGACTTAAGCATGGCCGGTAGCATAAAGGTAATTACAAGGTTTACACCCTATAGCCTTTAGCCATCAACTCGGCTTAACCAGTAATCGTATTACTATCCATGTCAGCCTTTCATAAAGACATGCTACACCCTTTAGAGACATTCCCTTCAGGTACGACACACTAGGTTCATAACCAGGTTGTCACACATGGAATCTACTTCAGACATTATGGCTCTAAGTCATATCTCTTAATCTTGCCTTTCAAGCATTCCTGCATAAGCCGCGAGATCTTCATTCTTTAAGATGAACATACCAGTAGTCTATTCAGGCTTGTGGTTATCTGCAGACTCACAGGGTATTTTGTTCATTGAGCAGTGTCCTGCTCCTCATCACTATGCAGTGCCTGCTCATGTTCCAATTGTTGAATATCTCTTTGTGGTTCTCAAACTACTTTTGAGATCTAATTCACTCCCACTGTTTCTTTTGGAAGAAACACTTCCTCTAGAAGACATCATGCTTAGAGACAAACACCTTTTGATCCGCGGGCAAGTAAATAATATCCAGCATACTTGCTAAGATATTCTACAAAGTTGCACATCTCATACTAAGCTCCAAGCCTTCATACATTGCTTTCTTGCTAGAAGCACGACAACCCTAAATCATCGGTTCAGATGGATTTGATGTTATCGTGTTTCATATCTGATATGGACTTTATTCAACCTCATTTTTGGAACATGGTTAAGTATATGTTTCGAACGAGGGCACTATCCCAAAACAAGTAAGGGATACTTTGCATGGCTTACTTCACATCTTCATCGTATAAGGTGTTATTTCCATTTTAGAAACACAATCTAATTGCGTATCTGAAAATGGCATCCTTCAACAGAGAATCTGATTCCCTTTCAGACAACTTCTGAAACACCTTTCAGGTATTAATTGCTTCAATCCAATTGAATATTAATTCCTAAGTAGCTCATCAATCTCATATTCATACTAGCTCGAACTTTTCGTGTTTTCCGAATTGTTGTAATTCACTAAATTCATTCAACTATTTCTAAAAATAGTCATAGAGATTAATAAGCAATTATTTGTGGCAATAATTGTCATAAGCCAACAAACATCGGTATGTTTAGGCATAAGACAAATTTTCTAGAATTTATAACCTTTTCATAAATGGGTATTTTAGTCATCTTTGGATAAGATACATATTACCCACATGATTGATAATCACATGGTTCAGACATCATCAGAATGATATTTGATTACATGTTTCTCTTCCAGAGAGTCTACATCTAGAACAACCACAAATATCAAGGATAACAACCATTCAAACATTTAGTTGGGATTTCATCACCTATATCGACTATATAGCGTAATCTAGTATGTTAGATTCAGTGACCGTTCAACTTTATCAGAACAACATTTATTCCTTACAATTGAATATGTCTACTAAATCCTAACAAATAACTGAACTCGTTCTTCATAAGAACCGGAACACAATAACATTTATTTAGTTCCTTTATCAGTTTACTAGACTTAGAAAATTATATAGTAAATCTGCAACGTTTGCTTCACTTTCCATATCTTAAAATATTCTATATTTAAATCTTTCTAATTTAATCATACTCGTGAGCTATCATATATCTGAGAGTTGACTTGAGTTTAGAAAAACTTATCTCAACCTTCTTGCCTAGAATGGAGACTTTGATAAGTTCTCTATTTAACTGGATGCCCTAGTTTTTCTTTTTAATCCTTTAAGCACTTGAAAATATTTCTAAGTTTTAGTCTTCATAAGGCTTAAGAGAAATTACAAGAGCTCTGTCTTCAATTTTCTTTCGTAAAGAAAATCTAAAATTTATTAAATAGTTTATTTAACCTTTTGAATAATATTCAAAACATGAACCATTTAATTAATCTTCAAGCAATGAATAAAGAATTAAGTCGATACTTAAATCTTATATTTTGAAAACAACATTTCCAAAATTCGTTGTGGTCATTCACATTGATCACATCTAGTGTTTGAATTTAAATGTCATCGTATAACACAATGACCCATTGGATATCGATATATCCAATACATGATTAATTCGTTGAAACTTATTTCAAGTGATTCAATAATATCACGAGCTTCTGTTCTGACTAGTGATTAAAGTTTTAGAGCACTACATCCAATATGTAGTTTCTTTGTCTCTAACTACTATAACGAAGTTGCCCGTGTCATTGCTTTTTATAAAAGATTAAAATTACTTAACCATACTTGAGAACGATTCTCAAAAGGTAACAGTCATAATTTGATTTTACTAATCGAGAATTAAAAACATAGAAATAAAAATTTGCTAGAAAACTACAACATAAAAATAAATATAAAAGAGTATTGTTGTTTATACATGCAAAATCAAAAATGGTCTTTTGATTTATGGTTTTGCTCTCACTAGTCAACTACTCTCAATTGCCTTGCAAGAATTTTCCAAAATTCCTTAGTGGCCAAGATCCCATCTAGTTACCCCGATTCCCGACGAGGGCCGATCAACCGGAATAATTCGAAGCTTAGGTAACCTTTTACCAATCACATCTTTATGTGACTCTTGATAGTTGACTAGTCAACTCTTTGACCCTACACATCTCTATTTGCTAGCCAACCCCTTGTCTCTAAAATAAGACGGTCCTGACAAGGGCCAATCACCGCAATATTCTAGTCAAGTCATAACCCAATATTCGCGAGTTCTCATACGATCATATCTCAATAACGACGATATACCCGAGGTAGGTCAACTCCCGATGAAAGTGTTGAAATAGTGTACTAAACCCAATCGGGTTGGACCGGATCCGACCGGGTCGGATCATTTCTACTATTTCTTTATTTTTATACATATATTAAATGGCATTTCTGTTGTCATATATTTGTTCTTTTAAAGAACCAATTATGACTTGTTATATGATAATGTCCTTAGTATTAAACTATGATGGAGAAACCATGATAGGCGATTATGGTTGTTGAGATCTCTAATCATTTTAACAAGTTTGATACTTAAATGTCTCTAGGCAGATGTACTATTAAACAAGACATTGATAGTACAAGCAGATTAGCACGTATTAGATGTCTTCTGTCTTTAAGGTTAGGGATAGATCTCGTCTATCGAATTGTAGAGACACTTGGACTATGCGTGGACGTGTATTAGATAATGCATATATTAAACTGACCCACTTAAACTGTTAAGTGTCACATTATATGGCGGTTGTGTAATTATCCTTAGGACCTGAGTCTACATGGCATCACGGTGTGGATTGTCATGCTTTGACACTATTAAGGTTTCCCCTAACCACGGGGCGATCATGCGGTAGTGATTGAGTTTGATACTGAAGCATGCGGAGAATACATGTTTGTTCGTCCGGAAATCGTGTACCCTATCAATAGGGTGAATATCCGAAAAGGCCTTCTTATAAGGAATGTCTTACTCTCGTGAATCTTTGCAAAGTGGAAGTAAATGAGTTACTTCGAGAGAGCATGATATCCAGATTATAAGATACGGTCGTTGATGTTTGACACTCGACGAATGACCGTATAGATATTATTACAGCGATAGGATTCTATTTACACGGTAACTATTTCACATGAAAGGTAGTAGTCATTGTATTTGACTCTTCTGATGATTTGGGGTCACGGTGTGTTGCTAGACGATATCCCGTGATCGTTAGGAATGAAGGGCATTTTTCGTAATTTGCACTTTGTGTCTACGGCCAACATATTCGGAAGCCTATCGGGTCACACGCATATGAACATCAAGTCGGATTAAAATATGGTTATAGTTGATAACCAAATAATGAAAGAATTTATCTCGTACTATAAAGGTTATAGTGGTAAATTAATATGGTGGTATTTATTTATTATGAATAAATTAAATACAAGATATTAATTATGTTGATTAATTAAATATACATATATTAGATATGTGTGTCGAATTATTGTGTATATTGATACATATGTATTTTGCAAATTAATTAATCATAACATTATATTAATTAAAGAATATTCCGTAAGCCAATTTATAAGATATACTTGGATTGTGCAATTTAATTAATGAGATTACCATAATATTAATATTGGATATTAATTGATTTTGGAAAATAAATTTATGGTAATAAGATAAAGATATATTCAATATAAGATATTTTCTATATATATCTTGGAAAAATATTTAATATAAGATATTGAAAATTAATGAGATAAATCAATCAAAAGGAATTTCCTTATTTTATTATGAAAATGTTTTCTTTCTCATCAATCTACTATAAGCTAATCCCAATCAGATTGGGAAGTGCATGGGGCGCATGTCATCCTATTTAAAGAAAACTTGGCTAGCTCTTTTGTACATCACAATTCCAAGAGCTAATAGTTCTTGTGAAAAATAGAGAGCTTTTTAGAGAGAGATTAGAGAGAGAGAGAGAGAGAAAAAAAAAGCCGGTCTAGCAACCGGATTTTTCTAGTAGCAATACATGATGGGATTCCAACGGGATGTTCGTGTGGATCACCGGTAGAGGCCGAACGCTTGGGCGGCTCCGTGCATCGCTACTCTTCTTAGACGGTCAAAGCGTCGATCTTTTAGATCAACTAAGGTAACCACCGTCTACTAGCTTATTTGTTCATTGCTTAAACGAAGTCGATCCTGGTTAAAAATGAAATAAATTTTAAATTCCGTAGCGTTTCCGCGTAGATTTCCTAACCGTGGTATCAGAGCGAACTTCGAGCTTAAGAAATAAGAATGTTAATTTGCGTGGTTAATTTTATCATTTAAATCACGTAATTATAAGATGAAAGATTTTTTATTCGCAAAAACGATACGCGAAAAGAAAAAAAAAAAGGAAAGTCGGCTTTTAGGGTGCTCGTCCGATCGGCGGCGGCACCCTCATCGGAAATTGCGCCGGCGGCGGCGGCTTTCCCCCGGGGCAGTCGGCGTCGGCTGGTGCTTCTTTTTGGTGGTTCTCCAAAAATTTTGTTTTGTGTATTTTATGATTCAATATGGTTCATAGTTGTGATTAATATCTCTTGGTTTAGTTGATGTCATGTGGCCATCTAATAGTTCAAATAGTTGGACCATTGGAATGCCACATGGCATTATTTGGTAAATATTATTTGCCTTTAAATAATCTAAGTCATTCCAAATTTTGTTTTGGAATAGGCCTAGGCCCTTTTCAAAATATTGATTTTAGAAAAGGCCTAGGCCCTTTTCAAAATTTTGATTTTGGAAAGGGCCATAGGTGGTGCCTTTTGGTTTAGGAAACCAAAGACATCCCTTTTCATTAAGAATCAAAAGGAAAGAAACAAAAGAGACTTAATTTTAATTTTGATTTATTTTTAGAATAGTTCTAATTAATTAAAGTTAAAATTAAAATCGTTTAAAATTAATCGTTGATTTTATTTCGATTAAAATCATTTAATTAATTAAATGTTAATTAAGTTAATTGATTGGATAAAATTATTTAATAGATTAAACGTTAATCGATTAATTAAGACGCAAGTTCTTAAGTTTTAATTTTATCTTTTTCATAAGATGTTATTGTATGGATTACATATTGTGTAGATATAAAATGATTATATAGACCCCGATTGATCATGGACTCGGCCAATAGGATATATGTGAATGATTTATTTTTCGTTGGTTTAAAAATTGTCCTAGGCCGTTATGAAGAACGTGACCTAGTTTATTTTCTGCATTATCTCATTCCCGTTAGCTCCCCCCCCCCCCCGGTTGTACGCCGGGTGTATTTATTTTATTAGATAAAATTTATGTAACAAGAATGGAGCGGAAGATGAAGACCAACGAAAGACGAAAATAAAGATCACATTGGAGGATGAAGCATTAAAGATCCTATTGGCGGTTGCAGCTACCTTTAGATTGTGACCCACGGTTTCGTCAGTTTGTATTCGAAACTGCACCTAGAAAAAGTCTGTGATCATACCGGTTACTTTACGCATTTATTTATTTGTGCTTGTATTTATCTTATATGATATGATAGATGCATAACAAGACACGATCTAGATGAATGTGTAGGATGTATGTCTATAGAGATAGATATACTTAATGAGACCGTAATAAATTAATTAAGAGAATTAATTCGAAATTAATTAAGTGAATTAATTTAATATTACTCCCACAACAAAAATCGAGTTATAATATGTCTCCCAATATTATAGTGACGGTGAAGAGCCCTTGTTCGGATCCAACTGATCGGCCCACGTCGGGAGTTGACCTACCTTAGGTATATCGTCATTATCAAGATATGATGGTTATGAGATCTCATGAATACTTGGGTTACGACTCGACTAAGAATATTATGGTGATTGGTCCACGTCAGGACCGTCTGATTTTAGAGACATAAAGTTGACTATCACATAGACGATGTGAATTGTTAAATAGTTGACTAGTCAAACCACTGGAATTCGTGTTGGACGCGATTGGTAAGAAGTACCTGTTAGGAAATCACTAGTTTAACGCAGCGGAATTTAAAATTTGATTCCTTTTCTAGATTGTTTTCGTTTAATGCAATAAACACGTTAAGTAGTTTGACGGCTATACCTCAGATGATCTATAAGACCGTCGCTTTGACCGTGAACGGAGAGTAGTTCAGTGCGCAAGCCGTCCACGCGTCCGGCCTCTATCGCTAATCCACACGAACCCCTTGCCGGAATCCTCCTTGGATTGCTACTGGAAAATCTCCGGTTGCTAGACCGGACCTTTTCTTCCCTCACAAACTCACTATGGATAGCTCTCTATTTTACACAAGAACTATAAGCTCTTGTAATTGTGTTGTACAAAAGAGCTTGACACCCACCTCTTATTTATAGTCAAAAGTGGCGCCCCATATGGTGTGGAGGAGAAGAAAACCTTTTCCCAATAAAATAAGGAAAATCAACTAGATTGATTTATCTCTTTAATTATAATTTATTTTGCCAATATCTTATATTGATTATAATTATCTTATTACCATAAATCTATTTTTCCAAAATCAATTAATATCATATATTAATATTATGGTAATCTTATTAATTAAAGTGCACAATCCAAGTGTATCTTATACACTCAATTGTGGCGCCCCATATGCCAATTAATTGGCTTCTGGAATATTATTTAATTAATATAATTTATATATAATTAATATCTTGTATTTTATTTATTCATAATAAATAAATACCACCATATTAATTTACCACTATAACCTTTATAGTCTAGAGATAAACTTTCCTTATTTGGTTATCAACTATAACCGCATTTTAATCCGACTCGATGTTCATATGTGTGTGACCCGATAGGCTTCCGAATATGTTGGCCGTAGACGCAAAGTGCAATTTACTAAAATGCCCTTCATACCTAACGATCACGGGATAGCGTCTAGCAACACACCGTGACCCCCAATCATCGGAAGAGTCAAAAGCAATGACTACTACCTTTCATGTGAAGCAGTTACCGTGTAACTTACAATCCTATCGCTGTAATAATATCCATACGATCGTATCTCGAGTGTCAATACATTAACGATCGTATCTTATAATCTGGTTATCACGCTCTCTCGGAATAACACATTTACTCCCCTTTGCAAAGATTCTCGAGAGCTAGACATTCCTTATAAGAAGGCCATTTTGGATATTCGATCCCAATCATAGGATACGCGATTCCGGACGACCAATCATGTATACTCCGCATGCTTCAATATCATACCCAATCACTACCGTATGATCGCCTCGTGGTTAGGAGAAATCTCAATAGTGTCAAAGCATGACAATCCACACTGTGATGCCATGAAGACTCCGGTCAAAAGGATAATTACACAACCTCCACATAGTGTGACACTTAATGTAAATGGGTCAGTCTGACGTACGCATTCTCTAATACACGTCCACGTACAGTCCAAGTGTCTCTACTCTTCGATAGACGAGATCTATCCCTACAATCTAAAAGATAGAAGACATCCAATACGTGCTAGTCTGATTATACTATCAATGTCCCTTTTGATAATATGTAAGACTAGAGACATTTAAGTACTAATCTTGTTATAGTGATTAGAGATCTCATCAACCATAATCACCATCATGGTTTCTCTATCACAGATTGATACTAGAGACGTTACTATATATATACAACAAATAATATGAAGATAAACAATATATAATAACATAAGTGCTTGTATTAATCATAATAAAGTTATTACATGAACTAAATAGACTGTAAATGACCCGACCCGGTCGGATCCGGTCCAACCCGATTAGGTTTAGGACACCTTTCCAACAATCTCCCACTTGGCCTAAAGCCAATCACCCATATGCCTAAGCCCGTGCAAGTGAACATGTTTCTCATGCTTTGCTTGAGACAACGCCTTGGTTAATGGATCAGCTATGTTATCATCCGTGTGGACTTTCTCTATCTTTACATCTCCTCTATCTACTATCTCTCTTATCAAGTGATAGCGCCGTAGCACATGTTTGGACTTCACGAGACCTTGGTTCCTTTGATCGAGATATTGCTCCATTATTATCACAAAGATAGAGGCACTTTGGACCTTCAATGGAGGGAACCACACCAAGTTCGATGAATGAACTTCTTCATCCAAATCGCTTCCTTCGCCGCCTCCGAGGTCGCTATGTATTCGGCTTCCGTTGTAGAGTCCGCAGAGTCTCCTCGCTTGGAACTCTTCCACCTCATCGCTCCGCCGTTAAGCGTGAAAACAAATCCAGTTGTGACTTAAAGTCATCCTTGTCGCTTGGAACCGGCATCCGTGTAACCTCGTAATACTAAATCATCGTTCCGAAAACCAGGAACATATCCCTAGTACGCGTCTCAAGTACTTGAGGATATTCTTGACAGCAATCCAGTGACCATCACCTGGATTGGGCTGGTACCTACTAGTCATACTAAGAGGGTACGAGACATCTGGTCTTGTGCATAACATGGCATACATGATAGACTCGATTGCCGAAGCATAAGGGACTTTACTCATTTGTGCCTTTTCCTCCTCTCGTCTTAGGACTCATTCCTTCGACAGTAGACCCCATGTGACATGGGCGGCAATCCTTTCTTGGACCGCTCCATGCTGAATCTCTTCAGCATCTTGTCTATATAGGTGGATTGCGACAGACCAAGAAACCTTTTAGATCTATCTCTATAGATCTTTATTCCTAGAATATAGGCTGCCTCACCCAAGTCCTTCATTGAGAAGTTCTTGGATAACCAAGCTTTGACTGATTGTAACATAGGCACATCATTCCCTATGAGCAATATGTCATCTACATAAAGCACTAAGAACACAATGGCACTCCCACTAACCTTCTTGCAAACACAGGGCTCATCTTCGTTCTTGATGAAATCAAACTGTTTGATTATCTCATCAAAGCAAAGATTCCAACTCCGAGAAGCTTGCTTTAATCCATAAATGGATCTTTGCAATTTACACACCATCCCAGCGTCATTGGCTGTGAATCCCTCAGGCTGTGTCATATACACTTCCTCAAACAAGTTCCCATTAAGGAAAGCTGTTTTCACATCCATCTGCCAGATTTCGTAATCATGGTATGCTGCAATAGCGAGCAAAATTCTAATGGATTTTAACATGGCAACTGGCGAGAAGGTTTCGTCATAGTCAACTCCTTGTCTTTCCTTATAACCTTTTGCCACTAACCTAGCCTTGTAGGTAGTCACGTTACCGTCCATGTCGGTCTTTCTCTTAAAGACCAATTTACACCCTATGGGAACTATTCTTTCATGTGGATCAACTAAGTTCCAAACTTGGTTGTCTTTCATGGATTCCATTTCAGAATTCATGGCTTCCAGCCATTTCTCTTTGCCATGCCTTAATAGCACTTCCTCATAAGTTCTAGGGTCCTTATCTTCCATCAGATACATGCCCGTGTACCTTTCGGGTTCACGGCATTCCTTGGTGGATCTTCGAGGTGCTAGTGTGTCTACGGTAGAGGGTGGTGCCACATTTGTATGTGGTGTCTCCTCTACTTCCATCAACAGACTGTTTTCCGTAAGTGGTTCTCGAATTTCTTCAAGATCAATTTTACTCCCACTGACCCTGTCCAGAATAAACTCTTTCTCTAGAAAGTGGCCAGTCCTGGCAACAAACACCTTTTGTTCCTCAGGGTGGTAAAATTGGTACCCTTTGGTTTCCCTAGGATAACCCACAAACAGACATTTGTCAGATCTAGGTTCCAGTTTGTCAGGCATGGTCCGTTTCACATAAACTGGATATCCTACTCTCTTGAAGTAACATATTACTTCCGCTTTGCAAAGAATTTCAAGTATAAGACATTCATTATAAGAAGGCCATTTTGGATATTTACTCCTATTCATAAGATACGTGATTTACGGACGAGCGACATGAATCCTACGCATGCTTCAGTATCACACTCAATCACTACCACATGATCTCCCCTTGGCTAGGGGAAATCTCAATATTGTCAAGCATGAGAATCCACACCGATGCCATGAAGACTCCGGTCTCAGGATAATTACACAACCGCCACATAGTGCGACTTTTAAAAAAGTAAGTGGGTCAGTCTAATGTACGCATTCTCTAATACACGTCCACATACAGTCCAAGTGTCCTTACACTTTGATAGACGAGATCTATCCTCATCTTCAATAAGATAGAAGACATATAATACGTGCTAGTCTAATCCTACTATTAATGTCCTGTTTAATAGCACAAACGACTAGAAGACAATTAAGTATCAAACCTTTTAAAGTGAGTCGAGATCTCATCAACCATAATCACTATTATGTTTTCTCTTTAATGGTTTGACACAAGGGACGTTATCATACATACAATATCATAATTGGTCCGTTAAATGAACAAATATAATAACAGAAAGCCATTTATTATATGTATAAACATAAAGAAATAGTATAAATGATCCGACCCGGTCGCATCCGGTCCAACCCGATTGGGTTTAGGACACTATTTCAATAGTGTTGCACCGTGAGAAACGGTTTGAGGGCTGCCTATAGTTACCTCCGATAGAGACGAGTCCTAGCAAAGACACCTCTTACTTATAATAGGGAGAATGTAATATCCCATGTTGCTAATGTTGGATTAACATCACTCGAGTAATGGCAAAGACGCCAGTTGCTTACCAACAAAGGTTGGTCAAAGTGGAAGGGACTTTGGTCGCTTAAGTAATATTTTTTCATAAGTAAATATTTTTTCATGGCATAGATTATTTTAATACATATGCCCCTGTGGAACGGATATAATCTATCCGTGTGTTGCTATCTCTTGCCTCGATTCACAATTTAGTTGTCCATCAAATGGATGTGAAAACAGCTTTTCTAAATGGTGATTTAGAGGAAGAAGTATATATGGAACAACCTGAGGGATTTGTTTTACAGGGACAAGAAAAGAGGTTTACAAATTAGTAAAATCTCTTTATGGTCTCAAGCAATCCCCTATGCAATGGCATGAAAAGTTTAATAAAGTAATGCTGGAAAACGGATTCAAAGTCAATAACGTTGATAAATGTATCTACTCTACGTATAGAAATGGTGCATGCATCATTGTTTGTCTATAAGTGGATGATATGCTCATCTTTGGTCCGAACTTGGAATCCATAAAGGAGACCAAGCAATTATTGGAAGCTAACTTTGATATGAAGGATTTGAGGGAAGTGAACGTGATGTTAGTGTTAGGAAATCTACGCGGGAACGCAGCGGAATTCAAAAATTTATTTCCTATCGACCCAAGATCGACTTCGTTTAAGCAAAAAACAAACAAGTAGTAGACGGTGGTTTTCTTGGTTGATCTAAAAGATCGACGCTTTGACCGTCTAAGGAGAGTAGTTCTGCATAGAGCCGCCTAAGTGTTCGGCCTCTACCGCTAGTCCATACGAACAGCCCGCCGGAATCCCATCATGGATTGCTATTGGAAAACTCCGGTTGCTAGACCGGCCCTTTTCCCCTCTCTCCAACTCTCTATAGGACACTCTCTATTTTACACAAGAACTATTAGTTCTTAGAATTGTGATGTACAAAAGAGCTTGACACCCACCACTTATTTATAGTGTAGGTGGCGCCCCATATAGTGTGGAGGAGAAGAAAACATTTTCCCAATAAAATAAGGAAAATATAATAGATTGATTTATCTTATTTATTATAATATCTTATATTAAATAAATCTAGGATATTGTCAATATCTAATATTGACTATCTTTATTATATTACCATAAATCAATTTACAAATGTGTATATATCACATATATATAACACATATAAATCTATATAAATATATATAATTTGGACACAATCATGCACATGCACATTATATGCATCACACGTTGGGAGCAAGAAAAATATATAAATATTAATATCTAATATTGATATATGGTAATACCATTAGTTAAATTGCAAAATCGAAGTGTATCTTATACACACACAAATTGCGCCACCTTAGCCAATAAATTGGCATCCGGAATATTCTTTAATTAATATAATATTATTAATATCTTGTATTTAATTTATTCATAATAAATAAATACCACCATATTAATTTACCACTATAACCTTTATAGTCGTGAGATAAAACTTTCCTTATTTGGTTATCATCTATAACCACATTTTAATCCGGCTAGATGCTCTTATGTGTGTGACCCGAGAGGCTTCCGAATATGTTGGCCGTAGACACAAAGTGCAAATTATGAAAATGCCCTTCATGCCTAACGATCACGGGATAGCGTCTAGCAACACACCGTGACCCCCAATCATCGGAAGAGTCAAATGCAATGACTACTACCTTTCATATGAAACAGTTACCGTGTAACTTACAATCCTATCGCTGTAATAATATCCATACGATCGTATCTCGAGTGTTGATACATTGACGATCATATCTTATAATCTGGATATCATGCTCTCTCGAAGTAACTCATTTACTCCCACTTTGCAAAGATTCACGAGAGCTAGACATTCCTTATAAGAATGCCATTCGGATATTCGAACCCAATCATAGGATATGCGATTCCCGGACGACCAATCATGTATACTCTGCATGCTTCAGTATCACACCCAATCACTACCGCATGATCACCCCGTGGCTAGGGGAAACCTCAATAGTGTCAAAGAATGACAATCCACACCGTGATGCCATGAAGACTCCGGTCTTAAGGATAATTACACAACTGCCACAGAGTGTGACACTTAATGTAAGTGGGTCAGTCTAACGTACGCATTCTCTAATACACGTCCACGTACAGTCCAAGTGTCTCTACACTTTGATAGACGAGATCTATCACTGCCCTTAAAGACAGAAGACATCTAATACGTGCTAGCCTGTTCATACTATTAATGCCCTGTTTAATAGTACATCAGCCTAGAGACATTTAAGTATCAAACTTATTAAAGTGATTAGAGATCTCATCAACCATAATCGCCTATCATGGTTTCTTTATCACAGTTTAATACTAAGGACGTTATCATAAACAATTCAATATTGGTTTCACAAAAGAACAAATATATGACAACAGAAAAAGTCATTTAATATATGCATAAACATAAAGAAATAGTAGAAATGATCCGACCCGGTCGGATCCGGTCCAACCCGATTGGGTTTAGGACACTATTTCAACAGTTAGGGATCAAAATAATGAGAAAAGATGGATGTATATCATTAAATCAATCTCATTATATTGAAAATGTCCTTAAAAAGTATGGTAATATGGACCATAAGCCTGCATCTACACCCATGGATCCTAGTATCAAGTTAATGAAATATATCGGTAGATGTTATGACCAATTACAATATGCTAGTGTGATAGGAAGTCTTATGTATGCTATGCATTGCACAAGACCTGATATTGCATATGATGTTGGTATATTATGTCGTTTCACAAGTAATCCAGGAAAAAAACATTGGAATGCAATTTCCAGACTTCTGAGATACTTGAAAGGAACAATTGATTATGGATTACAATATTGTGGGTTTCCTGCTGTACTTGACGGGTATAGTGATGCAAGTTGGAATAACATAAAATCGAATTCTAAGTCCACCCCTGGATGTATTTTTACTGTATCTTGGAGTTCGAAGAAACAAACTTATGTTTCAGATTCGACTATGTTAGCAGAATTTATTGCATTAGCATATGCAATTAAAGATGCAGAATGGCTAAGAAATTTATTGATTGATATTCCTTTGTGGGAAAAGCCATCTCCAGCAGTTGATCGGCCTTTTCTAAGTGTCCAATCTCACCGGCAGTGTACCGGGTCAACTGTAGCCTAGAATTGGTGAGTCAAGGTCGTATCCCACAGGAAATCTGGTCGAGTACCAAAGTCGGTCTCGTCCCTAGTTCAGGTCAACACAATAATTGAACGTGGTGATTTGTCAGATCACCGGTTCTAACAACTAAATAAACATAAGAGAAAATATTTTAAACTATGAAAAACAAGATAGCCGAGCTATGATCCAACCAACTACTCTCTAACCCTAACTCGTTTCCGGAAGTGTTTCGACAAACTCTAATGTTCTCGGCATCATTGAAGGGTGTCGTCTCCTGTTTCCGAAAATAGACATTAATTCAATAATCTACCCTCTTATGTTAGGTACAACAGTCCGCCTCGTTGTCACTCAAAGGGTGTCGTTTCCTAATTCCGAGTATAGACATTAATTCAATAATCTACCCTCCTATGTCGTTCAACAAATCCACGACCGGATTTAACTGACCCGACACGGTCTACGATCTATGAGACGCTCATTAACAATGCTATAAACCTCACACACGAAACCGAAACTGAACAACTCAGTCAGTTTTACAGGGTGATCCTAGAACCCCTTTTCCCGCACCCTCTCGCAAAATACATATGTAGAGAAGACACGTGAAATACGATTATCGAGTAATTAATTCGACAAAAGTCATTTAGAATAAGTTCTAGAACGATAACAACAGCGAGAATCTAACAATCATAACATCAAAACACTTCAATCAAGGAGCTAAGGATTCAATTTCGAAGGCTATCACATATCTCGGCTATATAACGATTAGCTACTCATTATACTACTAAGCAAAATAAAAGAAATCAACAATCAAAGCTAACATAAAACAAGATTGAAAACAAGAACAATATGTTAATTAAAATTACCGGGTAGAGAATTGGTTTTCCGGAAGAAATCCCGTCAATAACGCGTCAAGCTATCCCCGAGATCCTCCGGATTACAACGATCTACGACTAAACTAAGCTAATCTACCTACAACTAATCTAAGCTAAGAAAATATAAAGAAAAACGCAGAAAAAACGATCTAAAAGAAGAGGTTTCGATCTAGATCAAAATGAGGGGGTATTTAAAGTGTTTTTCAGATCTGGACTGCTAGGTGGGCGCTCAGATCAAAGTGTCGCCGCCGTCATTTTTCCTTCACAAAACCTATCAGCAACGCCTATGGTGACACACCCTCAGAAAAACAGTCATAACTTTGTGTGTAGACCTCCAAATCGAGTGATTCAAAATCCGTTGGAAAGATAATGAAATTGTCTACAAATTTCATTAAGATGTCCAGTCCAGAAAATGCCTCTATGGTAGATCAATAGAAGGTATGGTTGTAGTACCACCGCGTTTTGATCCGTTTGAACGTTTAAGCTTCGGGCACACGTTCCAATCCTCGTAACTCGCCTTCCGGACATCTCAAACACCTAAGTCCTGTACAAAATCACAACAAATACCACACATAATCCCTACAAGACACTAGGGTGACCGAGAGTATAATAAATTACACCGAAAAAGACCGAGAATCCCAGACTTTACGTCCTAGGTCCCGAAACGATAACCAAGGTGTAAATACATCAAAATACAAACAAATGTCTCAGAAAACATATAAAATGAGGTATAAACGGGGTATAATTACTTAGAAAATGATAGCCAATTTGACTCTCATCAGCAGTAATGATACATTGTGATAATAAGGCTACTTGGCATTCAGTAGCAAGTAAGACTTACAATGGTAAGCAACGACACGTTAGTCTGAGAAATCAGTCTATTTGTGGATTACTTAAACAAGGAGTAATGTCTGTTGACTATGTAGAGTCAAAGAATAACCAGGCAGATCCTTTCACAAATGGACTGGCTAGAGATATAATTGCAAAAGCAACGAAAGGAATGGGATTAAGGTCTATGAAACATTAGTTAGTCTTGATGGAAACCCTACTTATGTTTTGAAATATAAACAAAGTTCAAAGGGTACAAACAAGTTAAAGTCTAACTAGAGCGAGACACTAGAGTATTTAATAAATCTCATTCATGAAATCTCTAGTGTGAGTAAATACCGCATGGTAAAGGTTGAATATAGTTTTTAGTACGTCCTATATATTATTCGAGAAAGTGACATGATGTATCACTTTTAATGGACTTACTTATATGAGTGGAAGTCAGGCCTCTTCCTATGAGATACAGACCGTCTTTAGAGCACTCTTGAATTTCGGGATATAACGCATGGCCATTAATGCGATGGAATAAAGAGACTCTTTTATCAGAATAGTATGTGTGATAACTCCGGTTACATCACGATGGGGTCCTCGGTTCAAGATACGTCACCATAGCACCCTGATGAAACCTTGCGTTATTTACACTAAGTGGAAGTTCAAAGCCAAAAGCTACTTTCATTTGTGTACGATTTCCTACGATGATGCTTTGTCCGTGTCTACATGAACTACGATGTCTTGATCCCCAAAAGGGTACGTAGGCAATCACATTAGGTGATGCAGCCGCTTCATTCATATAGTTTTTTACACATAAAATGTTTTCTGAAAAAATAGGGGGAAATTGTTAGATATTTTTTCATAAATAAATATTTTAATTATCGTTTGCATACGAGCTGCCATACGAATCAACGTTATCGCAACGAAACGGGGTTCGACCTGATGCACCTATGCATGCAAATGGTGATGACCCTTACCCTTTCATGTAAGAATACCTCAGTTCGTTTATGGGGTTCCTTCGGCCTATAAGAAGGCACAGCATGCAAACGAATTTTACAGAGTCAGAAAGCATCGTCAGACCAAAAACTTGAGTGTACTAGGGTTTGAGTCAAACAAGTCACTGTTTGAATCAAACACCTCCATTGTATCCTGAGAGAGATTTTCGTTTAATCCCTAAGTAACAATCGTGTGGGATGAAACATCTCTTAAAAGACAACGTTCTTACGTGCCTTGGAGTTATACAGAATCCATCAATATCCTAAGTACTAATTTTTCCCAACACAAGCCCTTGTGGATGCCGCAAACCTTGTTGGGAGATGTCCCCACTTTTGGTGCCCGACAGTACCTCGAAGGATTAGTCACAGAAAATGGTTTGTATATGGAAATTGTCTGAGAATACCTTGCAAAAACAATAATAATAAAAATATGCCAGTTGTTTATTAACATCACCCTGAGTCATGGCAAAATGGTTTGTATATGGAAATTTACTTGGGTTTTAGGTTGGTTCTTTAAAGTTACCCTTAAAACCCTACATAAAGTTTGCACCTGAAACATCTTGTGGTTGTAAGTTCTTTTGTTTTATTTTGTTTTGTTTATTTTAAAAAAAATGGAAAATGTACGATGAGATGATAATAGACTTAAACGTATCACAACATGTACCATAACAAATTTTCCCACCATTGATTAGTGTGTATGCCGCATAAATTCATACCAGTCTCACCATAAATAATGCTAATAAACGATAGATGTACTGCATAAACTGTAGTGAATGTATCACGATCGATAAATCGTTTTTGCCTCAACTCTCAAGCATCAACCTAATAATATAAAATTTGGATTAAAAAGTCCACACCACAACTAACCCTTTAATTCCGTAAAAAATTCAACGAAATGTCTACTAGTTTTTATAGAATCTAAAGGCACTACCCGTGTGGTCTCCGTGTTGCATGCTGCCGGTTTTTTTTCCTTCTTTTTATTATTATTTTATTATGTCAACTCTACAGCCTACATTTTATTTGTTGAGTGGTAGTTGTAATAATTAGAACAAAAGATTTTCCTAGTCCATGCACTCAACGAGGAAGCAATATGAAAAATATTCTATTTAGTCCACGCAAATCGCGAGAGGATCCCATATTTCTCGATTCATACACAAATTTCCGCATTGTGTGTTCTGTTGTACACTCAATGCCACACAGGATGTTCTAAAAAGGGGGATTTCGGTTTCAAAAGGGATATGAAAATTGGTTGAAGAATGACAGAAATAATTGGCGATCCCAATGTTGACTATCAATAACAAGTATCGTCTTTTTGTGACCTATAAGATAGATTTCATTTCGTCTACCAGAATAAATCAAGTGTCATGTCATTAGAGATAATTGGGGTCACATCTAAAAACATCTGATAGTGGATACCCAAAACAGCATTCTGCGTGGTAGGAAAATTATGAGTTATTGGTTATGCTATTTACTTTGTCAAACTAGCTATTTTTATGATTCTGATATGATGTCAGACCGACGTGCTCTTTGAAATTGATTCTAAAAATCACTTGCCAAAACATGTCTTTTTATGGTTGAGTGTTCGGCATCCAGAGAGGGAAATTATGTAACGCCCATGTCCCGGATACCGAGTCCTTATCCGGAAAAAAAAAATGTTCAGCACATGACATTCAGAGTAAACCTTAAATGCCATGTAAGCCTCATGTCATATCAGAAAACGTGGAAGAAAAGGAACAAGCAAGAGATTCGGGAACTGATACTTAAGATCTTTCATTAACAAATTCAACGGATTACAGCTACTGTCAAACTAGATCTTAATTAATTACTAGCATTAATTACAACTCAACTTGACTAATAAGGGAACCACCGCTAAATAAAGAACTTCATAGCTCCATTTGTAAGCTTATTCTTCATGCCCGTCAATCCAACTCGTCTTTAACCTGCATATCTTCTTATTCAAAATAAAGGAGTGAGCCTGTGCACAAGCTCAGTAAGGAGAAAGAAGATCAAAAAAGAGATTCATATATGTCGGATGCCGGAAGACACGACATGAATCTATTTCATCCAGTTCACAAACAACTTATAGCCTCTACTTGAAACATTAAGAAACTACTTTCAATGCATAACTTGAAACATAAGAACACACACTTAAAACCATCTTGAATCATGCATAGAAAACATGACCTACTATCTACTTTCAGTTCATCTTGCACGTATTTGTTCCTTACATTACTTACCTACTTACTATGTTTAACCTGCTGATCTAACTTACGTAAGTTGTCTATTAACCCATACTTTACTTGTCTACTAACCATAGCATGATCGTGTCTTGCCTATCTTGTTCATGTTTCTTACTGAGCATGTCTATCTGTACTGTTATGTTTCTTACTGACTGAACTGAGGGTAATACGACTAGCCATATATCCAACGTGGGTCTGGGTCACGGTACTCTTGTAATACATCTTCTTGAGAACGACATGGGTAATGCGACTAGTCATACATCCAACGTGGGTCCGGATCACGGTACTCTTGTAGTACATTGCAAGCTAACTAACTATAAACACATAGGAGCACATAATGCACATAAGTTTCATGTTTAAAACCATATATAACTTACAAGTACCTACTAAGGCCATAAGAACACCAAACTCTCAACCTATCTTCACTACTCGTAACTAAAACGCGTAGAAGAATCTATAGAAAATTATCCAAAGAACATACTAAAGCTTTAACAACATTGTTTACTTTAAAGTAACTAGAAAACATAACAACGTTCTGGAAACACGGATTGACGACAGTTACCCGTCATTACATAATTATGTCTAGTTTCATGCATTTTAACATAAAACAATATTCAAAACACATTAAAACATAATCTTTAAACTAAAAATGGAACATTTTGATAAAAAGAACTCATTACCTTAAAGACGAGCCGAACTATGAACCGAACAACATCTTTCTTCCAAATCATACGTGAATCTACAATCCGACATCGGATCTAACGGAGGGTGAATCATACGTGAATCTACAATCCGACATCGAATCTAACGGACGGTGAATCTACAATCCGACATCAAATCATACGTGAATCTACAATCCGACATCGAATTATGATTTCCCTTTTTGAATCCTCCGTTAATTCTGAAAAAACCCTAATATATGTGCTTCAAAGTCTAAAAAGAGCATAAATGGCCAAATGAACAATGAAGGTTTATATATGATGATATATAGGCCCATCGGGTCGGATTATTCGTAATTGGGCCGTGCCCGTTATAAAGGTTAGACGATATAGGTAAACGGGCTGGTCAAGACGCGTCACGACGAGATCAAGCTTCGACGTAATGGTCGAGGGAGTAGACTCACCATGTTCTCGTGCGAGTGTCTCTGAATGAATAATCAGATGAACATGACGAAGACCAAGTCAGTAGCGGTTTAACTGTCTACAAACGTGGGTACATACCTCGTCCGATAAGGTCCAGAGATAACCGACAGTAACTCCCCACTACGTGGAGGGAGATCATCACGATCGGCAGAGAAAAAAGGAACATCCTAAACTATGAGGGGGACTTGATTCCGATTCTAGACTTGAATTGGATACGTAGGCAGCTCTCTCAAAGAGTTCAGTCCAATTTTATACACAAATCTAATTGTTCTTGTATTATTTTCCTAACTTGAATCATCCAATTACCCGATTACAGATTTGAGTTACATCATTTGGCACTAGAAGGAGGGCAGATTCTAGTTAGTGAGTTGTTGTTACAGTAAAATGGCAAAAAATCAAGGAAATTCGAAAAAACAGCAGAATCAACAAGATAAGGAAAATCTAACCAAGGAAGCGAACCCAGAAAACAATGATCAACAAACGGGGAAGAAAATCCAAATGGAAGAAGGACAACTAGCACGCCTAACACGTTTAAACAGATGTTAGTGGAGAACTTAGCAAATCTTAAAGGTGAGGAGATAAAAGCTATCTTTGAAGAGGTCATAAAAGCCAGAAACCTAAATGTTGAAGTTTCGGAACCAACCCCTCCTCTAAATACTAATAAAAAAGAAAAACATGAGGCGGAGTCCAGTGTAAAAGTGTTTGTTACTCACCCAGGTGGTGATAATCCTAGAGCAGAGTTGGATGCTATCCTTAAGCCTACGCAAGATGAGTTTAGGCTAGTGTCTCCTTTTACTGAAGAAATTAATGCATTTCCGTGTCCTCCAGGGATTAAAATCCCCAAGATCCAGTCATATGATGGTACCAAGGATCCATACGATCATATGCATCAGTACATCCAGCATATGAATCTGTATAATGCACCAGAAGAGATGAAATGCAGGGCATTTGCAACTCTTCTCACAGGAAAGGCAAGGGATTGATTCAACAAGTTGAGTCCCAGATCCATACCGGATTTTCCCACTCTGACCAGAAAATTTATGCATGCATTTATCACCGTAAGGCCTTTTCAGAGAAATCGAACATATTTGCTGACAATTCGGCAGAAAAGTGATGAAACGGTATTGCAATTTATCAAAATATTCAATGAAGAATCATCTCAGATAGCAGGTCTGGATGATAAGTTCTTAGTGGCGTCCTTTGTAGCAGGACTGAAAGAAGGGCGGTTATATGCCAAGCTAAGCAGTAAGAATCCAAGCACAATGGAAGAATGTCTGGAAATTGCATACAGACATTGTCAGGGAGAGGAGGCTAATAGAGCCAAGAGAGAAGAATCCCACAGGGATTCTAAAAAAAGAAAAGCTGATGACAGATCTGACAAGAAAAGAAAATCTGTTTGGGACAGGGTAACCGCTCCCATTTCTGAGAGGTTAGGTAAAAAAGGGACTCTGCAGGACAAAGACCTTATTCCTCTAAACAGATCCCGTGATCAAGTTCTAGCAATAATGGAGAAAAAAGGAATTGCTAAAGTTCCTCCTCCCTTAAGGGGTCCAAGAGAAAAAAGAGACCATACCGGATGGTGCAAATATCATAAGGACATTTGACATGATTCTGAGCAGTGCAGGGATCTGATCAGAGACATCGATGCAGCGGCCATGGAAGGAAAGATCGATGAATGCATCGATCGAACACAAGGAGATCACCCCAGAGGAAGAAGGGAATTTAAAAAATTCCACAACAATCAAGACAGATATAATCAAAAGAAACACAGAGATCATTCTCCTTACGCTGATGGGCATAGGGAAAATGTCCCGATCAACACAGTGAACACGATTGTCGGAGGACCAGCAGGTGTTAACAAGGTTGCCCAGCAAGAAAAAAGCGGCAGCATAGAAAAAGACGGAGAAGCCAAGAAACAGAATGTGACGGGAACCGTTCAGTACGGCCCAAGAGATGCACTACCAGCCATCGTGAGCAACGAAGGACTGGTAATAGAAGCGATTATACAGAAAAATATAGTCAGAAGAATCTACGTAGACACAGGCAGCGCAGTAACGTGTTGTATTACAGTTCGTTCCAGGCAATGAAGTTAACAGTCTCGGAGTTGACTCTTGTGTCAACTCCTCTTTTTGGATTTACAGGACCACCCATCCATCCTGTGGGTATGTTAAGGTCATTGATGACTTTCGGAAAAGAACCACAGAGCAGGACTCTGATGGTCAATTATATGGTAGTAAAAGCTTCATCAGCATACAATGTGATTTTGGGAAGACCGGCGTTGATCGATCTCAGGGCAGTAGTATCACCAGCACATAACAGTATGAAATTCCCAACATTTGAAGGAGAATCTACCATTAAAGGGGATGTGGATGCTGCGAAGAATTGCTACACAGCCACAATCAGTGGAAAGATGAAGGTGCAGCAGGTGACAATGGAAGATCTTGTTCCAGATGAAGAAAATAGTTGGCATTCCAGTGATCCTGTGGAATCAGTAATGCTAGATGAACTTGACCCTGAATCCACGGTCAGTGTAGGATCATGGATACCTGCTGAGCAGAAACAGATGCTGGTCAGGATCTTGAAAGATTACAAAGATGTGTTCGCATGGAAAGCAAGTGATATGCCTGGACTGTCAACAGAGTTGGCTGTCCACAAGCTCAACATCGACCCCACCAGAAAACCGGTGAAGCAAAAGAAGAGATCTTTTGCCATAGAACGGATACAGGCTGTCCAGCAAGAAGTAGAGAAGCCGTTGCAGGCCAACATGGTTAGAGAGGTTATATATCCATAGTGGCTAGCAAATCCGGTCCTGTGAAGAATGTGTGTGGATTTCACAGATCTAAATAAGGCATGTCCTAAGGATAGTTACACTTCCCCTAGAATCGATAGACTAGTGGATTCCACTGTTGGATATGAAATTTTTGCTTTCCAAGATGCGTATAAGGGATATCATCAGATTATGGTGGATCATGTAGATGCTGTAAAAACTGCTTTCATTACTGAATTTGGTTCCTACTACTATGTGTCTATGCCTTTCGGATTAAAAAATGCAGGGGCTACCTACCAAAGGGCAGTCAACACCATTTTCAACCAACAAATTGGCAAATCCATGGAAGTATATGTAGATGACTTATTGATCAAGAGCAGGACTCTTGACCAATATTTGAAAGATGTAGCAGAAGTTTGTCAAGTGTTAAGAAAAACAAGAATGAAGTTGAATCCAAAAAAGTGTACCTTTGGAGTGAGATCAGGCAAATTCCTTGGTTACATGATATCCAAAGAAGGTGTCAGGGCAACCCCTGATAAATTGGAAGCTTTGAAAACTATGCCCGAACCGAAAAATATTAAAGAAGTCCAGCGATTAACAGGGAGATTAGCAGTGCTAAATCGTTTCTTGTCAAAATCTACGCAGAAGTCACTGCCTTTCTTCAAAATCCTCAGGAAGGCTAGCCCATTCGAGTGGAATGCAGAATGTCAACAAGCTTTTCAGGATCTAAAGGATCATATCAGTCACCTACCAACTTTAACCCCTCCTCAGGAAGGTGAGGTATTATTTTTATACTTATCTTTTGTAACGAGGCAGTAAGTGCTGTGTTGGTAAAACAACATGGTATGTTACAAAGGCCTGTATATTTTGTAAGAAAAGCCCTACAAGGGCCTGAGATCAGATATTCTGAGGTGGAAAATTTGGTTCTAGCCCTGGTACATGCCACAAGGAAACTAAGACCATACTTCCAGAGTCATCCAGTGATAGTGTTGACAAATAAGCCCTTAAAGAAAATTTTGGACAAGCCAGACAAGTCTGGGAGATTAAAAAAGTGGGTAGTTGAATTGGCAGGGTTTGACATCGAATACAAACCAAGAACAGCAATCAAAGCTCAGGCTTTAGCCGATTTCTTGGCAGAAGAAAAAGAATTAGCTGTAGAGCAAAAGGCGGAGCAGAAAAAAGCTGAACAGTGGCAACTCTACGTAGATGGAGCATCGAACAAAGAAGGGGCAGGAGCAGGACTCCTACTCATTAGCCCAAAAGGTGAAGAATTCCCAAACGCTCTTCATTTTGAATTTCAAGCCACCAACAATGAAGCGGAGTATGAAGCTTTGATAACTGGATTGAACCTAGCACAGAAATTAGGTGTGCAGAACCTGAAAGTGTACACTGATTCGCAGCTTGTAACCAATCATATCAAGGGAGAATACGAAGCTAAGGAAGGCCCCATGAAGAAGTATCTTGCGGTTGCACAAAGGAAACTACAAAACTTCTTAATGGTGGAAGTGGAACAGATAACTAGGGCCCAAAATACCAGAACAGATGCATTGTCTAAGCTAGGGTCAAATTTTCTTTCCAATAAAAAGGTGTTGGTCGAACAGTTAAGTCGAAAAAGCTATGAAGAAATTGAAGTACAACCGTAACACAGGCGGAAACTTGGATGGATCCAATTGTAATGTACCTATGAGACGGCAGGCTCCCTGAAGATAAGGTACGCGCCAGAAAACTGATAAGACTCTCGGCCAGATATACTCTGTTCAATGAGGTTATGTATAGAAAATCTTATGCAGCACCCTGGCTGAAGTGCGTCACCCCAGATGAATGAGATTATGTGCTGAGAGAAATCCATCTCGGAATTTGTGGAAATCACTTGGGAGCAAGAGCTCTGGCCAGAAAATGTAAACTTTTTGGATATTACTGGCCAGAAATGCAAGAACACACAGAGAATCTAGTCAGAACTTGCAAGACATGACAGGTGCATAGCAACTTATCACATAATCATGTACAAGAGATGACACCAATTGTATCTCCATGGCCTTTTGATCAGTGGGGAGTAGACTTAGTAGGTCCGTTACCCAGAGCACCGGGAAATTTCAAGTTCCTGGTAGTGGCCGTAGATTACTTCACCAAATGGGTGGAAGCAGAACCTTTGACCACCATCACAGCCAACCAAATCCAGAAATTCCTGTGGAGAAATATTCTGTGCAGATATGGTATTCCTAAAGTTCTTATCTCTGATAATGGCACACAGTTTGAGGATCAATGAGTGCAGACCTGGTGCACAAACCTAAGAATCTCCCAACACTTTACCTCATTGGCCCATCCTCAAGCCAATGGGCAAGTAGAGCAGACCAACAGGCAAATAAAGCAAGGATTGAAGAAAAGGTTGGAACAGGAAGGCTCTCATTGGGTGGATCATCTTCTAAACATCTTATGGGCATACAGAACTACTCTGAATGCCGCTACACAGGAAACACCATATTCCTTAGCATATGGATGTGAAGCAGTAATACCAGCAGAAATTGGGCACAAATCTCCTAGGACGGAATTGTACTGTCCAGAAACACAGGAGATCGATATGCTGCACACAAAAGACGAGCTGGAACACAAAAGGGACATAGCATTGATACAGATGGCCAAGTACAAGCAAAGGATCGCACAATATTATAACTCCAAAGTTAGAGGTACGTATTTTAAAGAAGGGGATTTAGTTCTGAGGCGAAATGATGCTAGCAAGCAAGGTCCTACTGGGAAGCTAGACCCAAATTGGGAAGGTCCTTATAAAATAATCAAAGTGCATGGAAAAGGATCTTATCAATTGGCTAATGCTTCTGGACGGACGATTCCCCGAAGTTGGAATGCTATTCACTTAAGGAAATATTATCCTTAAAAGAAATTTACTTTCTGAAAATATTGTCTATTGGGAATAAAATTTTTACTTATTCTCTCTGTTATATGTTTGCATATGTTAAACTTTTATTGAAATGCAAGGCGTTAAAGGCAAAATGCCAAAAAACATGTTGAGCGTTAAAACTCACAATGCAAAAACATTCTGGGCAGAGGACCCATTAAAAAATATTTAAGTGCCAAACTTGCAGCGCAAGGGCACTCTGGGCCGAAGACCCATCGCAAAACATAAGTGTCAAACTTGCAGCGCAAGGTCACTCTGGGCAGAAGTCCAATCGTAAAATATAGGTGTCAAACTTGCAGCGCAATGGGCACTCTGGGCAGAAGACCCATCGCAAAATATAAGTGCCAAACTTGCAGCGCAAGGGCATTCTGGGCACAAGACCCGTCGTAAATCTAAGTGTCAAACCTGCAGCGCAAGGACACTCTGGTTAGAAGACCAAATATAAAGTCAAAATTCAAAACTTGCAACGCAAGGAAACTCTGGGCAGAAGACCCATTAAAATTGATATTCTGCCCAGAAGATGCAACATATATATAAAGAAGCTAGGGATAAAAATCCTAACTTCTTTGCAGCACAATAAGGAGACAAAGCTCAAAGACAAAAAATGTCAAAATAAAAGCCGACTCAAGTAGCTAACAATCAAAGTATCTACATCGAAGACAAAGAGAGATAAAGTTGTTGACAAAGTTACATAAAAAGCTGCCCAGAAATTGCAGTAAAACCAGAAGTTATTTATCAAAGTTTCAAATCAAGATGAAGGAGGAGCAGTAGAAGACTGTGCAGATTTCTTCTTTGCATATTTGCGAATGATATCTTCTCCACTCTTATACTCATCATACCGCCTAGTGAAGATCTCGCCAGCTTTCTTATCATATAACTTGTGATTAGGTAAAGTGCTAATCACAAGGTCTGCTGGATTGGCTTCATCAACACCAAGGGTACATCCCCTGTGCAGAGCGGGAGCCAAGATGATTTGAATTTCCTCATTGGTTTGAGGATTAGCTTTATATCCTGCAACAACTTTCAGGACGATATTCTGCGCAGGAGTTTCTTCCATCTGCCTCACAGTTTCATCAAAGTCATTCTTGATCTTTTTCACTGTGGCAAGATGCTGTTGATTCTCCTCATTTATCTTTTTCAACTGCTGGTCTCTAAGCTTTAATTGCTCCTCTTGGGTGAATAATAAACCTTCAGCTCTGGCAAGTTCAGCTTTCAACCGCTCTATCTCTTGACGAGCAGCTGTCTCTGAAGACATCAATGATTGATTGGCCTCCTCCAGACCTGTCACCTTGGCATTAGCCTCCTCTAAACTGGCTACTTTCTGCTGCAAGGCAGAAATTTCCCCAGCCATTCCAGAATTTTTCTTGTACAAAGACTTGCCCAGGCGGTAACACTGCAAAAGACTGAATCTTAGAAAATATAAAATCAAAGAAAAATATAGCAGACTCTATAAGAAAATACTTACAAAATCAGCAAAATCCTCAGCAGACATATCCTCAAAGTCAAAAGAGGAATCACTAGCAAAAGTCCCAGATGAAGCAGGCCTGTGCCTTTTCTTACTTTTTTGAGAGATGGATCTCAGGGGCACAGCGGCCAGAGCAGAAACTGGATCGGTAGGAGGAACTCCTAAGTCAGTTGATGTTACATTCTCTTCAACGCTTGGCAAGATCTGAACAGAAGGCTCCGGAGCAGAGTCCTTATTCTGGGCAGCCTCACCGGACGCAGCATCTATCTCCCCAGATACTTTCTGAGTAGAAGCCTCACTGCCCTCAGGAATAACTGATAAAGTCTGTTCAGAATCTTCTTGCATCTGTTCTGTTTCCTCCTCCTCGTCAATATCAATGTTGATCAGGTCGTCCACATTGGCCACTACATAGACAAAAGATAATTAAAGTATATTCAAAGACAAGGGCAGAAAATAAATTCAAACATACATTTCTTATATTCTTCCTTGGTGAATTCTACATATCCAGCAGGACCCGCAGTAAGAAGCTGGGCAGAGTTTATCAACGCATAACTGATTGTATCCAAGGTTAGCGAAATTTTGTTGCTGTTAAGGTACTCGACAAGAGCGAGATCTATATGATCTTCAAACTTGTCCTTCATGGAAGAAGTGTTCCATCGACCCAAATTCACTTCGCTATTGTGCCTCACAAAGAAAAAGCGTTCCTGCCACTTTTTCTTGGTTTTATCTTTGCCAGATACAGGAATGATCTGATTCGTCTTACCGGCTCTACGATAGAAATGGTACCACCCCCCGCTACCCTGGGTTAACTTACACTGATAGAAATTCCTAAATAATCTTACAGAGAATGGGGTGGTGTTCAGACGACACCAAATCATGAACCCAACGAGGAACTTGACGCTATTTGGATGAATCTGACCAACCCCCAACTTGTAATACCGCCTCACCTCGACATACCCAGGAGGAAGAGGAAATCTTAGACCGCTATGAAGCTAATCAGCATGCACTGTACAGAAACCCGCTGGGGGATTGTAAGCATATTCGGTAGACTTGGGAAGAACAACTTCAAAAGGGTCAGTACGGATCTTATAGGTTTTCAAGAGACTGGCCATTTCAGTTTTGGTCATTTTGCTAGAAACACCATGGCAGGCCATTATGGCTTTGGTTTTATCAAATCGATTGATTTCCCTCTTCAAAGTATTTAAAAAAGCAGTGTGATCTTCTGGATATTGATGGACGATTGAAGTAGGAGTAAAAATCCCAAGGGGAAGAAGATGAGAAGGCAAAAGACACAGGAGATTATCCCCAAAAGTGGAAGTATTTCCTAGATCAATCAGAGAGGATGGATGATCGATGTTTATTACAGTTTTAGGACAAGGAATAGGGTTAGAAGAATTCACTTCTTCAATATCTATTGCGATCGGAATCTTTTCCGGCGATTGAAACAACTTTTCTACAGAACCGCTAGAAGCAGTATCGGCCCTCAAACTCATGAAATAGATAAGGAATTAAAAAGGAAGAAGAATAAATAACACAGAGGCAGAAACTTACTTGAAATTGCAAAGGTGCGAGTCCAAAGGTTTGAAATAAAGAAGTCGTTCGATAAGAGGTGTGATTATGTGACAAGAAGTGGAAGCGACGTAAGGGTTCAATTCACAGTTATAATAATAACCGGGTGTGACTTGGCCTCGTTTCACGAAATATTAAAGACGGAAGTTAAAACATCGCAGACTAGGGCAGCTGTAAAGCAGTCCACCCCAGTCTGGGGGACTTATGATGATATATAGGCCCATCGGGTCGGATTATTCGTAATTGGGCTGGGCCCGTTATAAAGGTTAGACGATAGAGGTAAACGGGCTGGTCAAGATGCTGACCAAATCAAGCTTCTGGTCAGAAAGGTCAGAGGAGCAGGACTCCACCATGTTCTGTGCAGGAGTGTCTCTAGACAGAATAATCAGATGAGCATGACGAAGACCAAGTCAGTAGCGGTTTAACTGTCTACAAACGTGGGTAGATCCCACGTCCGATAAGGTCCAGAGATAACCGATAGTAACTCCCCACTACGTGGAGGGAGATGATCACGATCTGCAGAGATAAAATGAACATCCTGAACTACGATGGGGACTTGATTCCGATTCTAGACTTGAATTGGAAACGTAGGTAACTCTCTCAAAGAGTTCAGTCCAATTTTATACACAAATTTAATTGTTCTTGTATTATTTTCCTAACTTGAATCATCCAATTACCCGATTACAGATTTGAGTTACATCAATATATATATTTAGAGAATTCATAAGCGCCAAGTCATGAATGTGGCAGAAACAACATGAATGCAAGGGAGAATGCATGGGAGATAGCGTGTATTTAATGAGGCTTAGTACTTCGAGCCCCTCAAGGACTTTCAACTTAGGAATATTTTATAGATCGAATTGAACTACATAGATATTTTAGCGTAATATTTTTTGTCCGGTTGGGCTTAGCCCCATTAGAACAATACATCCCCTCTGAAGTTTCAGATCGTTATCGTCAATGCAATTATTTTATGGAAAAGTATTTAGGCACCGACTTTTGCACAAAAAGTTGTTACCGAACTGAATCCAAAGATGAGTATGTATTCTTTTTTGGGTTTTTTGTTTTCTTTTTGGTAAATGTGTGGCGGAGATTGATTTTGTGTGCATTTTTATGTGTATGTATCATCTTCCTTATTTTATGTCCATATTACCTTGCGTCTATATATTCATTTTATACAATCGTTCTCAACACTCTGTGTAGCCATACCTAAGTGTTTATTGAAATCGGTGAACGTTGTATACTGTTTATTTTGTTGTTATAAATAAACAATCTTATGATACATGCATTTGAGGATTTGAAAGTTTATAGAAAATAAAAACAAATACCCTTCATTGTCAACTTTACATCTGATTTATAAGATACGTGGCATATAATTATGTACGACAGAAAAATAATAATTATTATATAAAAGTTTATGATTCCCCTTTCCCAAACGGTTTTGCATCATATTTTCTTTTTCTTTTTTTTTCTTTTTTTTTCTTTTTGTTGAAGTTTTGCAACAATCAATCTGAGGTGGACTTTAGTGGTCTATTGTGAAGTTTTCGCACAAAAATTCCCCGGAAAATTCGTCTTGGATTTTTGTTTTTCACATTTTATATCTTGCAATACTCATTAGACATGAATCATGTGATTAGTTATATAAATTTTTTTTGATTAATTAATATTATTTTTAAAAATATTTTACTAACTGCATTAAGTAGAACACAATACCCAATTAATGCTGCTGGGACTTAATTAAGGGAACATTTTTTTTTTGAAGAAGAATAAGAAGATCATTTATTAATTAGATATGTCTAAAGTGACCAAATTAGGCGTACATACAAAAAGCAAAGAAAAAATTATGAAACTAAAAGAATCGATGACCAAAGCTGTCTCGTCTGCTGGAGCGTGTAACGCTAGAATCGCTTCTAAAATAAAGACGTCTTACTGGAGGTCGGATACAATATGGAGAGTGCACAACTTTGTTTCGCCAGAACCATATCCCATAAATAATCTCTCGGAAAAGGTAAGGCCAATGTCTGCCCAAGTCTCGATTTCTCAGGTTCTGTTGAATACTCTCGAGGATCCATTCTTGAGTATCCGAAGTGGAGAAAAAAGTCCCCCAAGTGCTAGGGTGGAGGGCTTGCTTCCAAACACTACGTGACCAACTGCAATCTCGCAGCGCATGAATAAAGGTCTCTAAATGCTGGCCACATAATTGGCAAACAGAGGTACTAAATATATGGCGTCGGGCAAGAAGGTTGTTGACAGATAGGCAATTATTACATATTTGTCATAAACATAAGTTGTATCTCATCGGGCCTTTGAGGTTTCAATTAAGGGAATTATTACAATTAAGGGAACGTTTTGATCCATCAATATTGACAAACTGAAGCAATCCACATTGGACATGGCTCTATCATTAATTTATTTATTTATAATAAGTTATTTTAATAATAGAAAATGAACATAACAGGAAAAACTTCAAATAAACATAAAAGGAAAAATTTTGTTTTTTTTCTATAGACACCCGATGTATGACGAAAGCTAAGAGGCTAACGTCGGCAGTGAGGTGGGCAAAAGGTCGGTGGTCTTTAACTCACTGAAAAAACAAAATAGTACCCCAAAAAATAAATAAATAAATATTACTATTTTTTTAAAAAATAGCTGAAATTCTTTTGTCAAAGACATCGTTAAAGATACTTGGTTGACTGTTAAGCCGTAATGGAATATTTTTAAGGAGAAAAGCCCAAGTGCAAATTAATTAAATGACTAAGGCGTGTAACCGTGTTTGTTTGGAGCTGCCACGTCACTTTCATTAGCCTACTTCTCCAATCAAATAATTTATTATTATTATGTTTGGTACTTTTGATTTGAGTTTTGTAACGTCTGAGAACACAGATCAAGTGATTTTTGAGTCGTACATGAGTTATCGTGTGTGGAGAATTTCAATTTTTGGAGTTGTTATTTGATTCATAATAGATACGGTAACTATTTGATTCAAAACTATTTGGAGTATTATATTATCTGTCTCTTGATACGTTGAGGTTTCTGATAGGAATCTATTAGAGAATTCTAAAAGTGACCCTCGCGAGACATAATGGGTGGGTGGTTCCAGTGTGAGCCATAATAGTTTTGGTAATTACTCATCTTAGCTTTGATTACCCGAAAATAATTAGTTAACTTAAGTTATCATATCTATTATGTTATTATAAATTGATAATGTTTATCTCATCTTCCAATATGTGATATTATAACTTTAATACAATAAAATGGTAGTCTTTAGTGGGTACCCCAGTAAATTTAATGGAGCATCCAAATCAAAAGGCACACACTTGCTTATGTTGATTTACTCATGACATCAGACTGATTAATGTCTATACCTATGTTATCACAGTTTATTTATGACACCATATTTGTAGATTATTTTCCCCTAATATAAAGATCGACTTTCGAAAAGCCGATTCTAAGTATGGTAAAAAAATACATGTATATTCATCATTTGAAAACATAATATATAATACTTTCGGATAACTATATTTTTCTTAAGTTGTTGTGATGCCTGCGAAAAAATGGGATGTCATTAATGTCCTCAATAAAATTTATATATGGTTGAGGGGCAGCCTCACCATGTCAACAACGGTCCACTATACAATCACAGGGGCAATATTGTAAATTTGGGTTTTTTGTTTTACCACAATTAGGGGATCCATGTCATCATTCTCAATTTTTATTGGATACGGTCCATCATATATCATATATATGGCTGGACCTGGATAAAATTTTCAATGGTTGATAACCTAATTTAATTTCCTTTTCTTTTAAATGAGTTTTACCTATGTAAATATTCCTTATTCATAGAGAAAGAGACACAAATACTAAATTGTTGTTTTCCAAACAACTTTAGTTACTGAGTTGTATTAATTCTTTCACAACACATTATATTGACTATGTATATTGGAATTTTGCTCGACGTATGGATGTAGAAAGAAATATTCACACTTATGGAAGTTCAAAAAATTTATGATTTATTTTTTTTCCTTGCAGGTTTTTTTTTTTTTTTTTTTTTTTTTTTTTTTTTTTTTTTTTTTTTTCCTTTGAGTGGACTTGCAGGGTATTTTGCTTCATATAGACCAGGACTAACTACACATATGGACGTGTACACGCATATGTTAACCGAGTACATGATTTTTATAATATAAAGTTCTAAGTCAATCTAATCTTTGGAGTTTAGTTTAGGATTATAATAACCTACCTCACATATGGAATCTAGATAAGAAACTACCTGATTAACTCTGAGTCCTTGGGATGGGGGAATGGAACCGTTGTGGTTAGGGTTTAACCATTTTTATATTAGAAGCTGCCACATCCCTCGCGTAGGTTGAAATGGTAGATAATGCATTTAGGCTTCCTACCACAGTCACGGACACGTCGCACGACACGATATGAATACGTTAAGATGAGTAATTTTAAATTTTGTTGACACGATTTGTTAGTGACCCGTGTTATAATATAAATTAATATTATGTGATTAAGATTGAATGAAATCTATATAACTAAGTATGGTATGTTGTACATTAACTTTTTGAAATTTCGATATCTATGTGGTTACAAAATAAAATACAAAAGTTTGTTTGTCCTTCAAAATGTTACAATATGTAAAAAATAATTGTTTATCAACAAATAAACAGATAAATAAAATACGATAGTCAAATTATAATTAAAGTTGAATATCATGTCTTTATCATTGATATGGAAAAACTAAAATGAAAAAGAAAAAACAAAATGATTTTTTTTTTTTTGACGTAACAAAATGAAAAATTGTGTTTAGAAGTGCCGGGATCTTATGAGAGATTAAATTTTAAATAATATCTGAGTAAAAGATATTTGAAATCCCTAAACGAATATCAACTAATATTTTGATCCATATATTGCACGTAACTAATATATTGACTTTTTTATTATCAATATGAATGCAATATTGCATTTCAAGTGTTTTTTACCGTGATAAAAGTAACAAAATATGTAACCCAAGTGTGCATGTAAAATATTCTTTGCCCCATGTATCAGAATATTTAATATTAGATGTATGTATAGTGACAATGAGTATAAACAAAAGGATATGACATGTGATACAATCTCTTGCAACGATTGTATCATAAAGTTTCTTCATAGTATGAAAAAGATATTGGCTGAATAATGGGCTTAGAAATAACTAAAGAGCTATCATCAGGTTGTAGATTACTTTGTGACAACTCTATTTATGTATGTATGTAAGAGATAGTTGATGAGAGAAAATCTTGTATCTACATGTAACATCATCTCTTTAATTGGAAATCATCCATATCGACTCAATACAGATGCTTTGGGTGTCGGTCAAACCCTACTCGGTCCCGATGCTGAGCGGAGTGCAATACCCCAACCTCTTATTGGTGAGCTCAGGACTAGGCTGCAACGACCTTTCGGTACACCTCATATTTCCTAAGTGCAAGTCCACATGTCATTTTGTAATTTTTCCAGTAGACAGCTTGAAGTCAAGTCAGGACTATCAGCCTACAAGTTGATATATCTGCGGAGAATATTCATCGATTCCTGACATGGTGGTTGTCACTTAAGTGACTTGATCTCAAAACTGATGAATAAACTGGTGGAACTAATCTCTGAAACTAAGCTGAGAATGATGGTCAGCTTAGTAAGTGTATTCATTTCTGTAAAATTCGGTTCGGTGAAAATTGCAACTGAGCTTCTTCTGAAATCAGCAGTCAATTTGGTATGCTGAGCTTTGCTGAGTACAGCTGAGTTCTACATTTGATCTATTGATTACAAGTCTGAGAAAGTCAGCTGGAGCTAAGTTTCATCTGGAGGATAACAGCTGGAGCTGGGGTCCACATCTGGGGTATTTATGACAGTTTCGACAAAGATCTTATGGCGGCTAGGGTTTAGGGAATTGTTCTTATAAATACCAACGTTGTAATCAGTGCAGTGTGTGAAAATCCTTGTAACTTTGTGCATAATAAATATCTCCGTTTCTTCCGTTGAGTAGTCGGCACAACGCAGGAAACCACGTTAAATCATCGTGTTCTCTTTGTTTCTGTGTTTTATCAATTTTCGTCATACTTTACGTTTGCATTACTACTGTTTTATCTTTCTTAGATCGCAAATTTCTCGTCTATGTTTTAACAGTGATTAGCAATGTTGTGTAGTCACTAACACATAAACTCGTGCATTAAGGATCATCAGACGTAGTCCTCAACCATTGGTTTCATACCAACCAACCGAAGACCACAACATACTATATACTATGCCCATTGAAGTCATCTCAAGCTCTCTTTCATGCCTATAAATACTCACAGGTAATTTATTAGGTATGTATATATTCTATTGCACTCTCTCAATATATTCGTGCATCATTTTCAGCGCGGATATCACTCAAAGCATAACTTCTGGAGCTTCTAATTTTTCGTGACCTACATCATTCTATATCTATTTACTGATTTGATCGTCATAGTGATAATCTAGACAACCAACACTTATGACGTCTTTCTTTACCAGTACTTTGGTGCGGCCTTAAGATACACCGTGCTTACAAATTATCTGGATAAAATCTTTTCAGGTCCGTCTGTTGGCGAGATCTTTCAATACATACAAATATTAAGTATCAATGCACGTAAACATTGTTTTTTTTGGCTGCACATACACAAATTCTTTTGTACTTAATTCCCTTAAATTGTGTTCAAAAGGGTAGAAAGTAAAATCCTTTGACTTTTAAATATATTCAAAATTCAGCCTTTTACCATATTTATTACCAATACAAGCAACAACATGACCTGTTGAACTTAAGTTTTCTCTTTTGCAAAGAAATTCTAAACCAGAAGACTCTGAGTTTTCACATTTGTACATTAGGAAAATGATATTATCAAGAATATTGTGTCACACCAACTAATACAACACTTTTACATAATTAATTATCATATAAAACTTATTGATTGATACGAGACTCGTCATAATTAAATGTTTAAAAATGTATTTATTTCGATTATTGTGACACAATTGTGATAATAGTAGCAGTATCCGTACATTTAAAACGGTTCAAAATATTTTGTCTGAAAACATTTCTTCAAGAAGAGCTTAGATCGACTTTGCTCCACAGACTTTAAGAGGCAAACAGTAGAGGTTAGACTTTACTAAATGTCATGATTTTTGGTATGATACAAAACAAAACAAAAAAAAATTAAATAAACAAAAAAACCAACATATATATAAATTACATTTTTTTCGAATAAATATAATTTACATCTAAACATCTTTTAGAAACTAAATTTTGCGGACCAGTGCCTTGTTGACAACTCGACAGGATTTGATAAAGTAATTTTATTAATGTTTTATCCTTAATTAAATACTAGCATTTTTTAATGGTATTTTAACAATTTTTTTAGGGTAGAAAAGAGGGATTGAAATTGTGATTATACAAGAAAATACAATGACCTGTAAAAATCGATCGGATCCAATCTTTGATATTTTGAACTCTTTAGTGCAATTCTTGTATATCTTTCATCATCTCCGACATGGTTTTTTCAACTCTTTTAAACATTATTTTTATTAAGTTTAAAGAGATTTACTGAATCAATCGTAATACGCCTTAATAACGAGCAGTACATGAGAGGGAGGAGAAGATCATCATTCCACATTACTAACTAGATGAACGTCATACCTGGCTAAAAGATGGGCAGCGATATTTTCATTGCCGTTTTACAAAAGAAAGGGATACTGAAATAAAAGTTGGGAGCAAGAAGCCAAGTCTTCTGTAATTTTCCAACTGGGACCAGTCTTCTTTGCCGATATGAATATGTTGGACCTAGACACATAGAGCCTCCTTATAAAACCATTTGAAAATAACCCCAAAAAATGGAATCCCTAATAACATTTAGATAACCAAAATATCATTCGTAATCATCATATTTAAATGGAGACCGACTTTAGTTTCATCACTCTGAATGTACCATTTACCACACCTACTTATACACCACTATTAATCGATATTTTGAAAGTCAATTCTTAAATCAAAAATATACTTTTAAAAGATTGAAGGTTGTCACCGTCTTTTATAAAAATCGTCTTTTGACTTAAAAATCGATTTTCAAAAGAATCTACCATACATCACACCTACATGTACTTTACATCACACTGAATCGGTCTATAAGAATTCAATTCTTGACTCAACAAATCGACTTTTCAAAAGGTAATATGGGAATCAATCTTTAGAAGTCGATTTTTGACTCAAAAATCGATTTTTAAAATAGCAGCTGAGTATATGATAGACTATGTGTGATGCACCGGTAGAATCGTTGAGATTAAACTCAATCCTCTATTTATAAAATCATCATCCATTGTGTTGTAAAAAAATGCAGTACGTACAAACATATAGTGAGAGCTCCGTCCTCCGTGAACGTGTCACCATCCTCTATTTTCTAAATAATTGGAGCTATTATCTGTTCTGTATTACAATAATTTGATTTGATGACATGTTAATATATTGTCAAAAAGGGATATAGTACCAACGGGCAACGGTGGTTGGTTAGGGTGGGAGGGCTCTGGTCGCTTACGTAAGAGGTCTCGAGTTCGAGTCATTATGAACAGAGGGTGGATGCAGTATTTCGGGTAAGGAGGATAGTAAAATTTTTAGAATAAAATAAAAAATTTAAGAGAGACAAACTGTATGCATAGTATAAATATTAATATTTTTTTTTTTTTTTTTTTTAATCGAATCAAGGGTTTCATTGATTGTATGTAGATCCACCACTCATTATGGATACATGAAATCTTATCGGAAGATGTACTAACCCATAATATAGTATAGTATAGTTCCTCAGCAGAAAAGAATCTTACGAGCAGAGTAGGGAAAGTGATGTACATTATTAATAATTAATAAAAAAATTGACAATGAAACTTAACACTCCCTCCCTGCCCTTTGCCGAGTGGACTTTTCAGAAAATTGCTTCCGCACTTTTTCCTTCATTACGCGTCGTCCTCGCCCCTCCTCCGTCCTCGTTTAAATTATCAGCAAAATCTGTGCCCTTTTTTTAATTTTTAATTTTTAATTTTTTATGATTGTTAAAATCTGTCCCTGAGATACTCTTTTCTATATTATTCCTTTTGTTTTTACCATAGGTTTTTTATAGGATTATTTTATTTTAATTTATTGAATAGAAATGAAAAAAGAAAGTGCGATATCCCATACTGCGTATCCACATACTGCGTATCACACTTTGTGCAGATCGATGAAGCTCCCTAAAGAATTTAGCCTTGCAGTATGCCTAACGTTTCATCACGGACATGGCCTACAGGATCACGCCTACCTTTGGACGCACCCCTACCGCAATGCTAGGGGTGCAATCCAGGAGTTTTTGTTGCTTTTGCTATCAAACGATATGCTCATACTTTTTTTAGTATTTGATACACCCCTTTATATAATTGGTACAGCTTCTGACATGGGTGTGGCTGATCACTTTACGGACCGGACATGTCGAAATTTCATCAGGAAGGACCACAATTCTCTGTTGCTCACGCAAGTTCTGACGAGGGTGCAAAGAGATCTTCGGCTTACTTTCCTTAGATCGTATACACAGGGCAGAAGACAGAGTTACAGCATCTATTCCACTTTCATTTCCACTGATGTAATTATTTATGGGGCAAGGATTTTATGGGGAGTGCATAGAGCGAGTACTCTTCCCTATGTGATGGATTTTTCTACTCTGGGTTTGCCACACATAGGGTTTAAGGAGGTCATGATATGCACTCTATCACATAAACTTGGGGCGGGCCGGGATATGGCACTGAACTTTGTAGCTCTTTTTTTGGTCTCTCAATAAAATAAAGTTGCGTTAAAAAAAAAAGTGCCCACACTTGAGGGACGCGTAGGGAGAGATTGCCCACTCTTGAGAGGCGTGTTGAAGTGTTTAAAATTGTGAAAGCGTTGGGAGAGATTGTGCACACTTGAAGGTTGTGTTAAAGTGTATACCATGTTAATTATATGTCTCCCCATCAGTTTAAGATTTTAGAAGAGATGGTAGTTCAACAAGAAGAAAGATAGACCTAGACCAAGAAATCACCAATGACACAACGGTCATCTTCAGTGACGAGGGGAAAATGTAATGTCTTACATTTAAAACCCCTGAATCGACGTCCGCAAACAAGTATCTACATAAAAATGGACCCTGACTCGACGTCCATGAACAAGTATCTACATAAAAAATGGCTGGGAAGTCATCTCCTCAGCTTACCTGATGTGAACATCTACATGTGAAAAATCATTCCGATCTGACCTCAGACGAATTCAGATGCCAACTCTACGTAAAATCCAACCCTAAAAGCCTGCTTCGCCGTGCTCATACCCATCCTTTGAATTATCATCGATTACTGAACTTTTGAAATCCTAAGTATAACCAACGCATAAAAGATCCTCATCATCAAAATGAACCCTCTAAGGAGACTCGTCCTCTCGTCTTCTCATTTGAATACAAAGGGACCGGACCATTCCGATCCAATGAGAGAGTACGTGGTAAAAGTTGTTTCTCAAGGGCTCTCAAATGTTCAATCACGAGCGTTGAATATGGATTAATTTTTAAATAGCTATTAATGACGAGTTAAATGGTTTCACTTATCAAATTCTATTTGTGGAATCTTAATTCGTATCTACGGGCCAACATATTCGGAAGCCTGTCAGGTCACACACAAATTTTTTTGTTCGTTTAACAAACGAATGAGCTCGTGAGCTAAACGAGCTCCATCTCAAACCACCAATATTAGGTTTGGCCCGGCTCATTAACAGCTATAATTATGTGATAATCAAATAAGGATTAATTCTTATGCTTACTACAATGTGTTCTAAAGGAATTAATGTTTGGGTTATTTATTCTAAATAAATAATGTCCGAATATTAATTTTGGTAATTAATATTAGCTATTAATTGTAAGCATTATATAATCAAAGGATTATTATGTATAATGTCATATATAATTCTTATTTTATTAAGAAAATGTTTTCTTATTCCTGTTATAAATATAAGAAGCTGAAATCCCATATTGCTTGAGAAGAGGAGGTGAGGCGAGTCCTTCAAGTACAAAAAGGAAGGAAAGTCAAGCTTCTCATTGCATCAATTTCTGTAGAGATCTCTAGTTCATTGAAATCAATAGAACTCTGATAGTAATAACTTCTCACGGAAAGAGAGTGTGGAAAGAAATGTCGACTTAACAGTCGAAATAGATGCTTGGACGCTTGGTGCTCGGGTTGTTCATGTGGATTGCCGCTAGAGGCTGGACGCTTGGACGGCTTGGTGCTCGGTTCAACAACTGAAGATAAAGTGTAGATCATTTGAATCAATCTGTTAATTCTCTCTGTCTTCTCATTGTCATGTTTTATTGTTTTCTCAAATTCGATTGTCGGTTTAAGGAAATCAAATTTTGAATTTCCGCTGCATAGCCTACTTTTATTGATTTCCATATTGTGGTATCAAAGAGAACTTTGTTTGAACAATCAAAATACGTATGTTTCATTTGAATCGTATTGTTTTTCTGTTATGTTTTTCGATTTGGGGAAAATAGTGATGAGGATTCATGCACGATATAATCGGGATACATGTTGAAATAATGTCCTAAACCAATCGGGTTGGACCGGATCCGACCGGGTCGGATCATTTGTACTATTTCTTTATGTTTATACATATAATAAATGGCTTTTCTGTTGTTATATATTTGTTGTTGTAAAGAACCAATTATGAATTGTTATATGATAACGTCCTTAGTATTAAACTGTGATAGAGAAACCATGATAAGCGATTATGGTTGATGAGATCTCTAATCACTTTAATAAGTTTGATACTTAAATGTCTCTAGGCTGATGTACTATCAAACAGGGCATTGACAGTATAAACAAGCTAGCACGTATTGGATGTCTTCTTTCTTCAAGGGCAGGGATAGATCTCGTCTATCGGAGTGTAGAGACACTTGGACTGTACGTGGACGTGTATTAGAGAATGCGTACGTTAGACTGACCCACTTACACTGTTAAGTATCACACTATGTGACGGTTGTGTAATTATCTTTAGGACCGGAGTCTACATGGCATCACGGTGTGGATTGTCATGCTTTGACACTATTGTGGTTTCCCCTAGCCACCGGGCGATCATGTGGTAGTTATTGGGTGTGATACTGAAGTATGCGGAGTATACATGTTTGTTCATCCGGAAATCGCATACCCTATCAGTAGGGGTGAATATCCCAAAGGGCCTTCTTATAAGTAATGTCTTACTCTCGTGAATCTTTGCAAAGTGAAAGTAAATGAGTTACTTCGAGAGAGCATGATATCCAGATTATAAGATACGGTCGTTGATGTTTGACACTCGACAAACGACCGTATGGATATTATTACAGCGATAGGATTCTATTTAAACGGTAACCGTTTCACATGAAAGGTAGTAGTCATTGCATTTGACTCTTCCGATGATAAGGGTTCACGATGTGTTGCTACGCTATCCCGTGATCGTACACATGAAGGGCATTTTCGTAATTTGCACTTTGGGCCTACGGCCAACATATTCGGAAGCCTATCGGGTCACACATATGAACATCAAGTCGGATTAAAATGCGGTTATAGTTGATGACCAAATAAGGAAAGAATTTATCTTATACTATAAATGTTATAGTGGTAAATTAATATGCAGGTATTTATTTATTATGAATAAATATAATACAAGATATTAATTATGTTGATTAATTAAATATGTATATTGATACACATATATATCGAAAATATGTATATATATATGATATACATGTATTTTTGGAATTAATTAATTATAGTATTATATTAATTAAAGAAAATCTCAATACCCAAATTAGTGGGAAAAGGTGGCGCCATATTGTATTGGATACATTTGGTTTGTGCAATTTAATTAATAAGATTACCAATATTGGATATTAATTGATTTTGGAAAAATAGATTTATGGTAATAAGATAAATATAGTCAATATAAGATATTGATAATTGACGATACAGGATTTCACCCCTCCACGTGGAATAATCTGATTGGTCCAGCTGGCATGTGGAAAAGTCTATAAGGATCATCCACATCGAATCGAGTACGAGACATATCAGGGAAGACCGCAGTAACTGATAGATCATGCAAGTGTCTTACCTCGATCGCCCACGTCGATATGCATCGAGTCGAGACCAAGACTTCCTGCCCAGACACCCGGGTCCACTATCCAACAGGTTGCTTGGGCAGGAGGGCAAGGCCCATTTAAGGGTAATTATGTCAATAGACTGAACCGCCCCAAGTTTAGGGCAGAAGAGGGCATGTGCCTATAAATACACAATTCCAGGAACTACGTAAGGCTTGATTCCTGGACTTTCACACAGGATACGTAGGCAATCCAAGATACATTCTTGGACTCAGCCATTAAACACCAAAAACACCTTCCATTACATAGTTACAGCCGTTCGATCCCTTTACAGCTCATCCTTAGATTACACGTGGCCCAGATTTATCGGTGTTGTATTATTCAGCATCATCATTTGGCGCTAGAAGGAGGGTCTTCTACCGGTGAGTTGGTAAAGATATCGCAATGGCTCCACCAGCAAGAAAGAAACCGACAAACAGTAAGAACCCGCAGGTCGAAGAGCAGACAAACATGGATCCAGCAGGGGTTCCATCTCAAGTTCAAGAAGTCCCCACTGGATCTAGACCACCCAGGCCTCAGCTTCCCCCGCAGTTACAGGACATGGCAGACCACTTAGCATCTTTAGATTAAGACGCCCTGAAAAGAGTGGTGGCGTCGGCATTCATAGGTAAGGGAATTTGTAATACCCCTGAGGAACACCTGTTGGACCCACCAGGTCGAAAGGAGCGTGAGAATACTAGAGGAAAGAGGCCAGCTAATCCTCAATAATATATTGGAAATATTAAATATAAGATATTGAATATTAATGAGATAAATCAATTAAAAGTATTTTCCTTATTTTATTAGGAAAATGTTTTCTTTCTCCTCAATCTACTAGGAAGCTAATCTCGATCAGTTTGGGAGACAGATGGGGATGGGGTGCCCCACCCTCTATATAAGAGAAGGGTTGGCTAGCTCTTTTGTACATCACAATTCCAAGAGACTAATGTTTTCTTGTGAAAAATAGAGAGCTTCTAGAGAGAGATTTGAGAGAGAGAAAAAAAGTCGGTCTATCAACCGAATTTTTCTGGTAGCAAATAAGGATTAACAGTCGGTCTAGCAACCAAGAATTTTTCGGTTTGGCTTGGCTCATTAACAGCTCTAATTTTGTGATAATCAGATAAGGATTAATTCTTATGCTTACTACAATGTGTACTAAAGGAATTAATCTTTGAGTTATTTATTCTAAATAAATAATGTCCGAATATTATTTTTGGTAATTAATATTAGCTATTAATTGTAAGCATTATAATCAAAGGATTATTATGTATAATGTCATATATAATTCTTATTTTACTAAGAAAATGTTTTCTTATTCCTGTTATAAATATAAGAATTTGAAATCCCATATTGCTTGAGAAGAGAAAGTGAGGCGAGTCCTTCACGTACAAAAAGGAAGGAAAGTCAAGCTTCTCATTGCATCAATTTCTATAGAGATCTCTAGTTCATTGAAATCAATAGAACTCTGATAGTAATAACTTCTCAGGGAAAGAGAGTGTGGAAAGAAAAGTCGACCTAACAGTCGAAATAGATGCTTGGACGCTTGGTGCTCGGGTTGTTCATGTGGATTGCCGCTAGAGGCTGGACGCTTGGACGGCTTGGTGCTCGGTTCAACAACTGAAGATAAAGTGTAGATCATTTGAATCAATCTGGTAATTCTCTTTGTCTTCTCATTGTTATGTTTTATTGTTTTCTCAAATTCGATTGTCGGTTTAAGGAAATCAAATTTTGACATCCATTGCATAGCCTACTTTTATTGATTTCCTTATTGTGGTATCAAAGAGAACTTTGTTTGAACAATCAAAATACGTATGTTTCATTTGAATCGTATTGTTTTTCTGTTATGTTTTTCGAATTAGGGGAAAATAGTGATGAGGATTCATACACGATATAATCGGGATACATGTTGAAATAGTGTCCTAAACCAATTGGGTTGGACCGGATCCGACCGGGTCGGATCATTTCTACTATTTCTTTATGTTTATACATATAACAAATAGCTTTTCTGTTGTCATATATTTGTTCTTTTAAAGAACCAATTATGAATTGTTATATGATAACGTCCTTAGTATTAAACTATGATAGAGAAACCATGATATGCGATTATGGTTGATGACATCTCTAATCACTTTAATAAGTTTGATACTTAATTGTCTCTAAGCTGATATACTATCAAACAGGGCATTGACAGTATAAACAGGCTAGCACGTATTGGATGTCTTCTGTCTTCAAGGGCAGGGATAGATCTCGACTATCGGAGTGTAGAGACATTTGGACTTTATGTTGTGTATTAGAATGCGTACGTTAGACTGACCCACTTACACTGTTAAGTGTCACACTATGTGACGGTTGTGTAATTATCCTTAGGACCGGAGTCTACATGGCATCACGGTGTGGATTGTCATGCTTTGACACTATTGAGGTTTCCCCTAGCCACGGGGTGATCATGTGGTAGTGATTGGGTGTGATACTGAAGCATGAGGAGTATACATGTTTGTTCGTCCAGAAATCGCGTACCCTATCAGTAGGGGTGAATATCCGAAAGGGCCTTATTATAAGGATTGTCTTACTCTCGTGAATCTTTGCAAAGTGGAAGTAAATGAGTTACTTCAAGAGAGCATGATATCCAGATTATAAGATACGGTCGTTGATGTTTGACACTCGACAAACAACCGTACGGATATTATTACAGCGATAGGATTCTATTTACACAGTAACCATTTCACATGAAAGGTAGTAGTCATTGCATTTGACTCTTCCGATGATTAGGGGTCACAATGTGTTGCTAGACGCTATCCCGTGATCATAGACATGAAGGGCATTTTCGTGATTTGCACTTTGGGCCTACGGCCAACATATTCGGAAGCCTATCGGGTCACACATATGAACATCAAGTCGGATTAAAATGCGGTTATAGTTGATGACCAAATAAGGAAAGAATTTATCTCATACTATAAATGTTATAGTGGTAAATTAATATGGTGGTATTTATTTATTATGAATAAATATAATACAAGATATATATAAATTAAGTTGATTAATTAAATATGTACATTGATACATATATATGTCGAAAATATGTATATATATATATATATGATATACATGTATTTTGTGAATTAATTAATCATAGTATTATATTAATTAAATAAAATCTCAATTCCCAAATTAGTGGGAAAATGTTGCGCCATATTGTATTGGATAAATTTGGATTGTGCAATTTAATTAATAACATTACCAATATTAATTGATTTTGGAAAAATATATTTATGGTAATAAGATAAATATAGTCAATACAAGATATTGACAATATATTGGAAATATTTAATATAAGATATTGAATATTAATGAGATAAATCAATCAAAAGTATTTTCCTTATTTTATTAGGAAAATGTTTTCTTTCTCCTCAATCTACTAGGGAGCTAATCTCAATAAGTTTGGGAGACACATGGGGCGCCCCACCCTCTATATAAGAGAAGGGTTGGCTAACTCTTTTGTACATCACAATTCCAAGAGATTAATAGTTTTCTTGTGAAAAATAGAGAGCTTCTAGAGAGAGATTTGAGAGAGAGAAAAATTCGGTCTAGCAATCGAATTTTTCTGGTAGCAATCCATGATGGGATTCCAGCGGGCTGTTCGTGTGGACTAGCGGTAGAGGCCGAACGCTTGTGCGGCTCCGTGCATAACTACTCTCCTTAGACGGGCAAAGCGTCGATCTTTTAGATCAAACAAGGTAACCACCGTCAACTGGCTTATTTGTTTATTGCTTAAACGAAGTCGATCCTGGTTAAAGGAAATAAATTTTTGAATTCCACTGCATTCTCGCGTAGATTTCCTAACAATACACCCGAGCATCAAACGGTGTTGAAGAACCGGCAAGTAGGCTATCGTTGTACCGGCAAGAAACAAGTCACTGAGCCTGCAACTCTCTGTCTCGTTCAACGTGATTTGATGCTTCAGGTGTTGCGTACAAATTTCTGTTTCATTCTGATCATCAAAATTGAAGTTGGCTGCATTTTTTATTCAAAAATCGAGACCATAATTGGTTTTGATGTTTGATCAAAGTTGATGGAATTAGGGTTTCAATTTTTGGATGTTTTTTCACGTTTCCATTTGAGCCAAGATTCATAAATTGTTCTGGGATTGACAAACAAAAAAACTGGTTTGGCCATTGGCAAGCCAATAACACTTTTGGCGCTCTGCCGGTAGAAGCTGACCTCACATGGTCAGTTTTATGAGATGGATGCATGTTGATGTATCTAGGGCTGAATGGTGTAATTCAAGTGTTGAATTATTGTTTTTGATTTAATTTGTTAAAAGTAATTAATTAAATAGTTAATTATTTGATTAAGCAGAACACTTGTGATAAGATGATTAGACGTGGTTTTTTTTATTCATATGTAATGTTAGATTATGTAAATGAATCCCGATTGATCATGAATTAGACCTATAGGATAAGTGTCGTTTGTTTGTGTTAGAAAATGTGACTTGACTTCTCGTCGGAGCTGAGTATAGTTAACAGGGCAAGGTCAGCTGAGTATAGTCAGCAGGCAAGGTCAGCTGAGCAGTTTCAGCAGGGCAAATGTCAGCAGGTTACGTCTGGTGGAGTCAGTTGAGTTGAGTTCACATCTGGGGTATTTTAGTCAATCTACTAGCATGTCCTTATGTCGGCTAGGTCTAGGGTTTTGTGACTATAAATACTCATATGTTGTAACCTAGAATTTTTGCAGAGGCAGTTAACAGCAGTAGCAGCAGCAATTGCTGAATCAATTGCAGAGCCTGTAAAATCTCCAGTGATAATATAATCTCCTCTTTCAGCCCGTGGAGTAGTCGGCATATTGCTGAAAACCGTGTTAAATCCTGTGTTATTGTTTCTCGTGTGATTTAAGCTTTTGCGTTTATTCTTGATTATTGCAATCCGTTTTGATCCCTGATGGTCCTGTTATAACAAACCGGTATCAGAACACCGAGGTTATCATCAAGGAATCAGAAATCTGTTCGAGTTAGGTTGATTGGCACCAAGGTCGTAATTGGCGCTAGGTTTTGGGATTAACGCTAGCTTTCCGGCGAGATCAAGATTCCTAGGTTAGATATAGAGATTGATAATTCACATGAAGGAACAATTTCAATCTGTGGCAAATCAAGATGCGTGCTCTGTTGAAGAAACTAGGGCTTTGGGCTCCATTGACAAAGGCGGTGGATGCAGGAAACACTGAGATGACCAATCTAGAGGGGAAAGCACATTGAATAATTTTGTTGTCCTTGTCTGATGATGTTATCACTGAAGTTGCAGAAGAGGATTCAGCAGCAGGGCTGTGGCTGAATCTTGAGAGTCTCTATATGTCAAATTCATTGACCAACAAGTTGCTGATGAAGCAATGTCTGTTCAATTTAAAGATGCATGAAGGAATGCCTCTCAGAGATAATCTGGAAAAGTTGAACACAATATTGCTTGATTTAAGGAGTATTGGTGTTAAGATCAAAGATGAGGATGCAGCTCTAATTTTGTTGGTATCACTGTCGTCATCATATGAGAATTTTGTACAGTCCTTTATTGATGGGAGAGACACAATGTCATTGAAGGATGTTAGTGTTGAAATAGTGTCCTAAACCCAAACGGGCTGGACCGGATCCGACCGGGTCGGATCATTTCTACTATTTCTTTATGTTTATACTTATGATTAAAGGCTTTCTGTTATTATATATTTGATCGTTTAACGGACTAATTACGATATTGTTATATGATAACGCCCTTAGTGTCAAACTGTGATAGAGAAATCATAATGGTGATTATGGTTGATGAGATCTCGACTCATTTTAATAAGTTTGATACTTAAATGTCTCTAGTCGTATGTACTATTAAACATGACATTAATAGTACGATTAGACTAGCACTTATTGTATGTCTTCTATCTTATTGAAGGTAGGGATAGATCTCATCTATCAAAGTGTATAGACACTTGGACTGTACGTGGACGTGTATTAGAGAATATTTACGTTAGACTGACCCACTTACTTTATTAAGTGTCGCACTATGTGGCGGTTGTGTAATTATCCTGAGACCGGAGTCTTCATGACATCACGGTGTGGATTGTCATGCTTTGACACTATTGAGGTTTCCCCTAGCCATGGATATTGTAACAGCGATAGGATTCTATTTACACGGTAACCATTTCACATGAAAGGTAGTAGTCATTGCATTTGACTCTTCCGATGATTGAAGATCATGGCTTGTTGCTAGACGCTATCCAAGATCGTTAGGTAGGAACGAAATTTTAGTAAATGCACTTTGTGTCTACGGCCAACATATTCGGAAACCTATCGGGTCACACACATAAGAACATCTAGCCATATTAAAATGCGGTTATAGTGATAACCAAATAATGAAAGTTTTATCTCGACTATAAAGTGTTATAGTGATTAATTAATATGGTGGTATTTATTTATTATGAATAAATATAATACAAGATATTAATTATGTTGATTAATTATTGAGATACACACAATGTGTATTAGGCGCGTGTGTGTGTGTGTGTGTGTGTGTGTGTGTGTGTGTGTGTGTGTATAGAACACACGTGTGCATATATTTGCACATGTGTTTGACATATGTATTTTGGTAACAAAATAAAGATATGTTTAAATTTAGATTTTGACAATATCTTGAAATATTTAATATAAGATATTGTGCATTAAATGAGATAAATCTAAAATGTCTATTTTTCTTATTTTATTTGAAAAATGTTTTCTTTCCCCTCTATCCATACGAAGCTTTTCCCAATCAAATTGAGTTGTGTATACAGCGCTGCTTTCATTATAAACAGGGAGTGGGTGTCAAGCTCTTTGGTAGGACAATTAGAAGAGTAATTTACTAGAAAATTTAAGAGCTTCCTAGAGAGAATTTTGAGAGAGGGAAAAGGTCGGTCTAGCAACTGAGTTTTTCTAGTAGCAATCTAATGTAACTTTCTCGTTTACTACTTTCATGTTTGTTACTTAAACGAAGTCGATCTTGGTTAAAAGGAAATTGTGGAAATGTTATATTACATTGTTGTAATTATAAATCGTTACATTGTAACATGTTACTTATTTATCAAGAGACATATTAATTGTATTGAATAAACAATTAATATGTCTTAAAGTCATAAAGTAACTCTAGTTTGTCCTATTATGTAATAGCCGACTCTAGCATTTAATACTAGCCGGCTCTAGTAACCTTTACTTTACTAGCTAGGACCTTTACATGCTTGTATCTATTTATACCCTTTCTTCAAACATGAATAAACAAGTTGAAGTTTACTCAAGTATTATTACTTTCTCAAACTCTCTTCAGAAATAAATTTTAAATTCCGCTGCGTTCACGCGTATATTTCCTAACAGTAGTATCGGAGCGGTCTTCGAGCTTATGCAATAAGCATTAGAAATTTGCATAGTTAATTTCGTCATTTAAATAATGTAATTAAAGATGAAAGATATTTTGATTCACAATACAATACACGAAAAAAAAATGATTCGAGTGGTGCTCGGTCGACGAGCGGCGGCACCAACACCGGCCGGTGGCCGACAGCGTCGGTTGGTGGCTGCTCGGTGGGTTCATTCTTTTTGTTTTGTGTATTTTGTGATTCAATATGATTCATAGTTTGGTGATATCTCTTTGTTTAGTTAATGTTACGTGGCTAACCAATTATTTAAATAGTTTGGACCATTGGGATACCATGTGGCACTATGGAATAAAAAGTTTGGTTTATATGATTAACCTAGGCCTTTCCAAATTTTGTTTGGAATAGGCATAAGTCCTTTTCAAAATTTTGCTTTTGGAAAGAGCCTAGGTTTGTGCATTTTGGTTTTGGAAACCAAAGCATTCCTTTTGATTAAAAATCAAAAGTAAAGAAACAAAAGAGACTTAATTTTAATTTCAATTTATTTTGGAACAGTTCTAATTGCTTAAAATTAAAATTGAAATTTAAAATTAATCATTAATTTTAATTTCGATTAAAATTATTTAATTGATTAAATGTTAATTAATTGGATGAAAAGGACGCAAGTTGGTAAATTTAGATTTTATCTTTTTCATAAGATTTTATTGTTTGGATTAGATATTGTAGATATAATATGATTATATAGACACCGATTGATTATGGACTCGACCAATAAGATAGATGTGAATGATTTAATTTTTCTGTTAGTTTTAAATTTTGTCTTCGGCCGCTATGAGAACGTGACCTAGTTTATTTTCTGCATTTATCACATTCCCGTTAGCCCCCGTGTGAGGCGGGTGTATAAATTTATTAGATAGATTTTTTATGCAACAAGAATGGAGCGGAAGATGGAGGCCAAAGGTAGAAGCGTAGAGATCCTATTGGCGGTTGCAGCTACTCTTAGACTGTGACCCGCGGTTTCGTTAGTTTGTATTCGAAAACGCACTTAGGAAAAGTCAATGATCATACCGGTTACTTTACATATTTTTTTATTTTGTGCATGTATTTATTTTATACGATACGATAGATGCATGACTAAGCACGATCTAGATGAATGTGTAGGATGTATGTCTATAGAGATATATTTGATGAGACCGTAATTAAAATTAATTAAGTGAATTAATTTACAGAAATACTTCCACAACAAAAATCAAGTCGAAATATTGTCTCCCAATATTATAGCGACGGTGAAGAGCCCTTGTTCGTATCCAATTGATCGGCCCACATCGGGAGTTGACCTACCTCGGATATATCGTCGTTATTGAGATATGATCGTATGAGATCTCACGAATATTGGGTTATGACTTGACTAGAATATTGCGGTGTTTGGCCCTCGTCAGGACCGTCTTATTCTAGAGACAATGGGTTGACTACCACATAGAGATGTGTAGTGTCAAAGAGTTGACTAGTCAACCACCAAGAGTCACATAGAGATATGATTGGTAAAGGGTTACCTACTCTTCGAATTATTCCGGTTGATCGGCCCTCATCGGGAATCGGGGTAACTAGATGGGATCTTGGCCACAAAAGATTTTTGGGAAATTCTTGAAAGTCAATTGGAAGTGGTTGACTAGTGGGAGCAAAATCATAAACTTAAAGACCATTTTTTATTTTGCATGTATAAATAACAACACTCTTTTTATCTTTTTTTTATGTTGTAATTTTAGCAAACTTTTATTTATGTTTTATATTCTCGATAGTTAAAACCAAAATTAAATGGCTGTTAACTTTTGAAAAACGTTCTCAAGTATGGTTAAGTAATTTTAATCCTTCTAAAATAAGCAATTACATGAGCAACTACGTTGGAGTAGTTAAAAGACAAGGGACTACATATTTGATGGAGTGTCCAGAGGCTTCAATTATTAGTCAAAACGGAAGCTCATGATACGATTAAATCACTTGAAATAAGTTTCGACGAATTAATCATATAATGGATATAACGATATCCAATAGGTCATTTTGTCATATGATGACAATCAATTCGAACATTGGATGTCACGAATGCGAATGGCCACAATGAATTTTGGAAAGGTGTTTTCAAGATTGAAAGATTTAAGTATCGACTTAATTCGTTAAGGATAAATAAACTATCCTTAAATAGTTCATGTTTTGAATATGATTCAAAAGAATAAATAAACTATCTAATAGTTCATGTTTTAAATAGTTCGTGTTTTGAATATGATTCAAAAGGATAAATAAACTATCCAAAGTTTATTCTTTAAGGATAAATAAACTATCCTTAAATAGGTCATTTTGAAGGTTAATTAAATAGTTCATGTTTTGAATATGATTCAAAAGGATAAACAAACTATCTAATAAACTTTGGATTTTCTTTATGAAAGAAATTGAAGACATAGCTCTTTTGATTTTTCTTGAGTCTTATGAAAACAACAGTAATAAATTTTTACAAGTGCTTAAAGGATTAAAAGGAAAGTTAGGACATGTGCTTAAGAGAACTTTTCGAAGTCTCTATTCTAAGCAAGTTGAGGTGAATCTATCTAAGCTCAGGACGATTATAAGATATACGATATCTTACGAGTATGATTGAATTAGAAAGATTAAATACAGAATATCCTAAGATACGGAAAATGAAGCAAATGTTGCAACATTTCCCATATTGTATTCTAAATCTAGTGAACTAATTAAGGAACTAAATAAATGTTATTGTGTTTCGGTTCTTATGAAGAACACATCTTCAGTTATCTGTTAGGATTTTATGGACAAATTCAACAAGGAATAAATGTTATTCCGATAAAATTGAATAGTCAATAAATCTAACATACTAGATTGATGTCACTATATAGTTGATATAAGTGATGAAATCTCAACCAAATATTTGTGTGGCTATTATCCTTGATTTTGTGCTTGTTCTAGACATTGTCTCTGTGGAAGAAAAAACGTGTAATCAGATGTCATTCTGATGATGTCTAAACCATGTGATTATGAATCATGTGGGTAATACGTATCTTATATAAAGATGACTAAAGTACCCTTTTATTAAAAGGTTATAAAGTCTAGAAAATTTCTTAAATCCTAAACATACCGATGTTTGTTGGCTTATGCCAATTAATGCCATGAATGGCATGATTGTTTATTACTCTCTCTGACTATTTTAGAAATAGTCGAATGTACTTAGAGAAGTACAACAATTCGGAAAGCCCGAAAAGTTTGAGCTTGTACGTATATGAGATTAATGAACTACTTAGGAATTAATCTTCAATTGGATTGAAGTAATCAATGCCTGAAGGGTGTTTCAGAAGTTGTTTGAAAGGGAATCAGATCCTCCCTTGAAGGATACTATTTTGGGATACGCAATTTGATTATGTTTCTAAAATGGAAATAGCACTTTAAACGATAAAGATGCTATGTGAGCCATGCGAAGTATCCCTTACATGTTTTGGGATTGTGCCCTTATTCGAAATATATACTTAACCAAGTTCTAAAAATAAGGATGAATAAATTCCATATCAGATAGGGTGGATGGTGACCTCAAATCCATCTTAACCAATGATTCAGGGTTGTCATGCTTCTGGCAAGCATGTAGTGTCTGAAAGGCTTAGAGCCCAGTATGACATATACTACTTTGTGGGATATCTTAGCAAGTACGTAAGGTATATTTACCCGCGGAGTAAAAAGTGTTTGTCTCTAAACATACTGTCTTCTAGAGGAAGTGTTTCTTCAAAATGAAACAGTGGGAGTAAATTGAGATCTCAAAAGAGTTTGAGAACCACAAAAGGATATTCAACCATTTAACATGAGCAGGTGCCGCATACTGATGAGGTGTAGACACTGCTCAGTGCACACAGGTACCTTGTGAGTCCGCAGATAACCACACGCTTGAAAAAGCTACTGGTATGTTCATCTTGAAGAATGAAGATATCGCGACTCATGTAGGAATGCTTGAAGAGAAAGAATAAGAGATATGGCTTGGAGCCGTAATGTCTGAAACAGATTCCATGTGTGACAAATGGGTTATGAACCCAGTCAGTCTTACCTAAAGGAAATGTCTCTGAAAGGTATAAGCAAGTCTTTGTGAAAGACTTACATGGATGGTAATACGATTACATGTTAAGCTGAGTTGATGGCTAAAGGCTATAGGGTGTAAGCCTTGTAATTACCTTTATGCTACCAGCTATGCTTAAATATATTCTGATAGTGCTTATTGAAGCTACGTATCATGGCTATGTGCTAGTGTTGAAAATGTTGGGCCAATGGCTTGATGTTCATAGACAATAACGTGATATGTGAACTTGCGAGAATGCATTTATGGATTCAAACAAGTTTCTCTATGAGTTCTTTACTTTGAGAATCAAAAGAGTTTGATTTAATCAAATGTAGAGATATGCCTAATGTACAAGAGGATTAGTAGGAGTGTTACGGTTTTTGAGTAAGGTATTGCATATCCCTTTCGAGAATTGACACCCCATGTGTACGGTCAATTAATGTTTGGTAGTACAAGGGCTTCACGAAATTTCTTGGAAGTAGCAGTTCTTATTTTAGAAATAAGAATCCATAGTGATAAATTTAGATACTGCTTAATTATCACAGTTCACCTTTATAGTTGAGATGCTAAAAGTGTTTAGCATAGATCACATCAAGAGATACTTCTAGCCAGTGCTCTGAGGATCTATCTATGACAGGACGTCGGTCCTGAGGAAAAATTGAAAGATGGTACTTATGGAAGGTTCCTTATGCCGCTGCAATAGGATCCATCATAAGTGTTGTGAGTTAAACCAGATGATCGCACTACATGAGAAGTCATTAGAAAGTGTGAAAGTGGTTCTGGTAAGTGTCGAGAATATCCTTAAAAGTGTTAATGATGGGTTCTTAGTTTATTGAACTTGGAATCAAATAAATGTAGATATACAGATGTATACCCAGAGTCTTATAAAGATAGTGAGAGCTCTAGTCTGGGTTTGTGGCCACTTTGATCAAGTGATACAGTGAGCTGGAAATGTTCTCAACGATAGATTACTGTAAATTCTACAACTCAGCCAAGAAGCAGTATTGCCTTGGAGGCGCAGCGGAAGCAGTACATGGATCTAAGAGGTTCATTCCTGAACCTTGTGTGGTTCTTCCACCTTTTCTATATAGTTGATATAGTAAGTGGATGCATTGCTTGAAGCAAGGACCAAGGTCTCGTCAAAGATTCATGTGTGTGTTGAGGCGGTTCCTTTTGACTTGATCATTTGGAGCATGATATGAAGATAGTCTGAGTCCCCACGGATAGTGATCCGTTCACACTTAGGGTTGGTTGTGAGTATTTCATGAGATTCTTGTGTCTCAACTTGGTCTTGTGCATACGAGTGATTGGATTTAGGCCAAGTGGGGGATTGTTGAAACAGTGTCCTAAGCCCAATCGGGTTGGACCGGATCCGACCAGGTCGGATCATTTATACTATTTCTTTATGTTTATACATTTGATAAATGGCTTTTTGTTATTATATATTTATTCCTTTAACGGACTAATTACAATATTGTTATATTTTAACGTCCTTAGTGTCAAACTGTGATAGAGAAATCATAATGGTGATTATGGTTGATGAGATCTCGACTCACTTTAATAAGTTTGATACTTAAATATCTTATGTCGTATGTACTATTAAATAGGACAATAATAGTATGATTAGGCTAGCACGTATTAGATGTCTTATATCTTATTGAAGGTAGGGATAGATCTCATCTATCAAAGTGTATAGACACTTGGACTGTACGTGGACGTGTATTAGAGAATGCGTACGTTAAACCGACCCACTTACTGTATTAAGTGTCGCACTATGTGGCGGTTGTGTAATCATCCTGAGACCGAAGTCTTCATGACCTCACGGTGTGGATTGTCATGCTTTGACTCTATTGAGGTTTCCCTTAGCCATGGGGCGATCATGCAGTAGTGATTGTATGATATTGAAGCATGTTGCTCATCCGGAAATTGCATATCCTATAAATAAGAGTAAATATCTAAAAGGGTTTTCTTATAAGGAATGTCTAGCTCTCGTGAATCTTTGCAAAGTGGGAGTAAATGAGTTACTTCGAGAGAGCATGATATCCAGATTATAAGATACAGTCGTTAATGTATTGACACTCGAGATACGACCGTATGGATATTGTAACAGCTATAAGATTCTATTTACACGGTAACCGTTTAACATGAAAGGTAGTAGTCATTGCATTTGACTCTTAGATGATTGGTGGTCATGGCGTGTTGCTAGACTCTATCAATTATCATTAGGTAGGAAGGGCTTTTTAGTAAATACACTTTGTGCCTACAGCCAACATATTCGGAATCCTATCGGGTCACACACATAGGAACATCGAGCCGGATTAAAATGCGGTTATAGTGATAACCAAAAAAGAAAAGTTTTATCTCGACTATAAAGTGTAATAGTGATAAATTAATATGGTAGTATTTATTTATTATGAATAAATATAATACAAGATATTAATTATGTTGATTAATTATTGAGATATACACAATATGTATTAGGCGTGTGTATATATATATATATATATATATATATATATATATATATATATATATATATATATATGGAACACACGTGTGCATATATTTGCACATGTGTTTGATATATGTATTTTGGTAACAAAATAAAGATATGTTTAAATTTATATTTTGACAATATCTTGGAAATATTTAATATAAGATATTGAGTATTAAATGAGATAAATCTAGAATATCTATTTTCTTTATTTTATTTGAAAAGGTTTTCTTTCTCCTCTATCTATTAGAAGCTTTTCCCAATCAAATTGGGATGTGTATATGGCGCCACTTTCATTATAAATAGTGAGTGGGTGTCAAACTCTTTGGTAGCACAATTAGAAGAGTTCTAATTTACTAAAAAAATTGAGAGCTTCCTTAGAGAGAGTTTTGAAAGAGATAAAATGTCGGTCAACAACCTAGTTTTTCTAGTAGCAATCCAATGTAACTTTCTCGTTTACTACTTTCATGTTTGTCACTTAAACGAAGCTGATCATGGTTAAAAGGAAATAAATTTTAAATTCCTCTGCGTTGCCGCATAAATTTCCCAACAGTTAGGACATCTCTCCATAATCAAGAGCTAAGGCATAATGCAGCTCGCACATGTACAGACAATCGGGCTATTGGTTTAGTTGCTAGTATCAGTTGCAAAGGGAATGGAGATCCTAAAAAGAAGACATTCAAGAAAGGTGATTCCAAAGTCCCTAATGCAAATCTGGTCTGAATCTGAATCTGAAGTGTTGGCATGCAGGTGGAGCTTCATGTCCACATTCAGCTGAGTTTGCAGAACTCTGCTGAAAACAGTCAACACTAATCTAACACTTGGTTGTGCATCTGAACCTGAAGAATCAAGAGCTGAATCTAAAGGAACCAAAATTTGAGGGTCGGCTGAGTGAAGGTCTGCTGATCTTGTACCGGCTGAGTGAAGGTCAGCTGAGTAGTGGAATGTTCAAGTCTGGGAAGTCGGCTGAGTGAAGAGTCAGCTGAGTCCATCTGTCAGTAGAGTGGCATCTGCTGAATCTGGTGAACATGTCTGCAATGGTTCCACATATGTGTCTGGAAGTCTCAGCTGAGTGAAGTCAACTAAGCATCTGGTGAACATGTCTGAGGTGGAGTTATCATCTGGAGTTAAGTCTCGTGTGGAGAAGTTTAACCTAAAGTATGTTATGTTCACATCTAGTCAGCTCAGAATCAGAATTTGCAAATCTGTTTGGTTGAAGTTGAAACTGAAGAACTCAGCTGAGTGTGATCAGATGAGGTGATTACATATGAATCTGGTAATCACATCTTGTCTGGTGATCAAGTCTGAATTTGTTGATCACATCTGTTCTCAACTCAATCAAGTCTGAATCTGTTAACAAAAGAGGACCTCATCTGAATCTGTGAGGTTTTCATCTGAAGTTGGTTTCTCATATTTATTTAACTCTCATCTGAGCAATCACATTTGAAGCTGTTAAGTCTGAAGAAAGAGGAGGAATCTGGTACAGTACATCTGGCATTGACGACTGCATCTGGTATAGTACATCTGGTTATATATCTGTTTGAACGAGAGTTCAAGTCAAGGTGGGGATATTTGTTAGAAAATGTGACTTGTCCTCTCATCAGAGCTGAGTATAGTTAGCAGGGCAAGGTCAGCTGAGCAAAGTCAGTAGGGCAAAGTCAGCTGAGTATAGTCAGCAGGACAAGGTCAACTGAGCAATGTCAGCAGGTTATGTAAGGTGGAGTCAGCTGAGCTGAGTTCACATCTAGGGTATTTTAGTCAATCTGCTAGCATGTCTTTATGTCGGCTAGGTCTAGGGTTTTGTGACTATAAATACTCATATGTTGTAACCTAGAATTTTCGCAGAGGCAGTAAGCAGCAATTGCTGAATCAATTGCAGAGTCTGTAAAATCTCCAGTGATAATATAATCTCCTCTTTCTACCCGTGGAGTAGCCGACATATTGCCGGAAACCACGTTAAATCCTGTCTTATTGTTTCTTGTGTGATTTATGCTTTCTCATTTATTCTTGATTATTGCAATCCGTTTTGATCCCTGACGGTCCTGTTATAACAGTTTGTATTTTGGTTTTTTATGTCCAAGTCCGATATTTGCGAGCCTAGTTTATTTTTTGCATTATCCTCATCTCGTTAACCCCTCCCCCCCACCACCCGCCGCATGTGTAATTAGTTAGTAATTATACAACAAGATGAAGCGGAAGACAAATACCAGAAGGAAAGACAACATGAAGATCCAATGTAGTTCCAATGGCGGTTGTTGATACATTTAGATTGATGCTCCGCTATTTCCTCAGTCTGTATTGAAAACCGTACATATGAAAAATTGATGACCATACCGGTTATTTTACGGATTTATTTACTTTTGTGTGTAAAATGATGTATGTAAGATTGATGCATTTCTAGGCACTATCTAAACAAATACATCAATGCATAAAATGTATATCTATGTAGATAGATAATCAAAACGAATATCTATGTCAATGGATATGTGAAGATGAGACCAATTTGATTAATTACTCCCGTTCAATTAAAATTAAGTTTGTAAATTGTCTCACAATATTTTATTGACGGTGAATAGCACTTGTTGGTATCCACCATCAGCCACAATTGAAGGTTGCCTAGCCTCGGGTATATTGATATTAGCCCTTGTTCGTATCCAATCCATCAACCACAAGTCCACAACTGAGGTTTGCCCAGACTCGGGTAAATTGAAATTATTGCAAGTAATACCAAGTGGATGGATGTGATGATGTATTCAACTCACCATCGTTCACACACTAGTGGTGTGTAGAAGTGAATTGGATACATCACATTCACCCACTTGATATCACTCCTTAATTACAATTGCACAATAACTCTTCTCTTTGGATTGGGCCCAATATTATTGGGGTTATTATTTACACCACTGATGCTCAACCCGTTGTTCCACTTAGAAGTGCACCACACTATTTTTACAGAGTCGACAATGTAAATGGCGAATCTATAACCAACATTCGACTTTCTGCACTGTCGAACCAGGATCGGCACTAGAAATGTCGAAAGTTGGTTATATATTTGACTTTTAAATTTTCAATTCTACTATGATACATAGGCCTGGCCATTTGAGTCACAGGACCGAACCGGGATCGGACCGGCGGTTTTTTTGTTCCGGTTCATCACGGTTTTGTAACCGGCGGTTCAAGGGAGATAACCGGTGGTTCAACGGTTCACATGGTTCCTTTCCGGTTCAGATCACGGTTCTAAAAATTAATTTTTTTTTTTTACATTTTCAGAAATTACTTATTCTTATCAATTATAATAACAAATTACTATTAATTAAATTTGAATATAATACAAAATAATCAAATCGAACGTACTATAGTTTTATTTATATTTTTTTATAAATGTTTTTTATTCGGTTTTAAGTATAAGTTGATTATAAATGTTGTTTTATTAAAAATTACATGATGAAAAGTAACATTTCGATGGCCCTGTGATGGGGATTCACCCCTTCTTGATATTTTACAAAATCTAAATAAAAGTTAACGGTTATAAAAAAAAAGTTGAAAAAAACAAACCAATTTTACTTATAACTAAAACTGAATTGAAGTAAACAATTAAATAAGAACAACTTCAAATATTGGTCTAGATCAGTAAATTTGATTGTTGTTTTTAACAGATAAACAAATTTAATTATAAAATGGAACAAAAAAAAGTTTACAATTATAAAAAACAAGTTGAAAAAAATACAAACCAAATTTATTTATAACTAAAACCGGATTGAAGTAAGATTAAATCAGAACAATTTCAAAAATCGGTATCGTAAAATAAATTTGATTGTTGTTTTTAACAACTAAACAAATTTGATTACAAATAAAGAAATGAGTTTGAGATTAGAGAAGTAGAAATGTAGAATTGAGAGGAGATTATATGTAAATGAAATTGGAAAATAAGGAGGTATTTATAGGATGAATTTGAAATGGTTGAAAAGAAAAATAGCCGTTTAAAATAGTCGTTGGTGCCGGTCCGGTTACGGTTCAGGTTCCGGCCGGTTCAAAACGGTTCCGAACCGCCGGTTGCCGATCCGGTTCCGGTTCACTGTAAGCCCGAACCGTCCTATAACAGTTGAACCGCCGGGCCAATGAACCGTCGGTTATCCGAACCTCCGGTTAACTGAACCGTCAGTCAGGTCCGGTTCGCCGGTTCTGTCCGGCTACGAGTGGTCAGGCCTAATGATACACAGATGATGTTGTACACAGGTAAATTGTGATGGTGCGAAGGAAGATTTTTTTTTTCCTCGGTAATCACCAAATTCAAATTATAAGGCAAGTAGTATAAAATTGAGTGAGAAACGTTTTTTTTGTTTATAATAATAAAAAGAAAAAAAAAAAAGAGAGTAGTTTTTCCGAGTTCTTGGTTCTCTATATATAGCACAACATTCCTCGTCTACTTTGTTTCAACATTAGCTGGCTCTGTTTACGAGTCTCGAGTTCAGAACTTCAAGACTCGGCTAAACAACTCAGTAGCGAAAAAACAATATGCAACTCGGATCCATGGTTCCTGCTCAAAATCTTCACCATTTCAGAAGTGCTAGCTTTAAATGCAGCATTTCTCCTTTGAATCCACTATCAACCCGAGCCACTTGTTCAAACTCGCTAAATGTCCAACCAATCCAGTCATCTGAGCAAACCAGAATGCATCTTTCAAATCTTGAAAAACTGTTGCAGAAGCAATCTCACCCGAGCCCACCTCAACCCGACCCGGTTACAGCGGAATCGGGTAAAGGGTTGAAGGAAAACCGGAGGAACGGAATGTTGGAGAGGCTGAATTTGGCAAGGATCTGGCCGGAAATGAAGACGGCGGCGGAGGATATGTCTCCGAGAAACATCAATAGACTCCAGAGGCTATTATCTAAGTCATCGGAATATTCACCGAGAAATAATCTTAGTGGTCGGTGGCGGCAGTATCACGGCTGCGATGATTGGGCTGGACTACTTGACCCACTTGACGAGAATCTCCGGCGAGAGGTGGTTAGGTACGGCGAGTTTGTTCAGGCAGCTTACCACGGCTTTTATACCAACCCCGCCACGTCATCTGACCAGGCCCCACTTTCTAGGCACGTGACCTTGCCTGATAAGTCCTACAAGGTGACCAAGAGCTTGTACGCCACCTCATCTGTTGGACTACCGAAATGGGTCGATAATGTGGCACCAGATCTGAGCTGGCTGACACAACGGTCTAGTTGGATCGGTTACGTGGCGGTTTGCGATGATCAAAGGGAGATCCAACGGATGGGAAGACGGGATATCGTGATCTCGTTGCGAGGAACCGCCACGTGTCTTGAATGGACGGAAAATATGCGTGACATGTTAGTTCCAATACCCGATGAAAATAATCAAATCAACGGACAACCAAAGGTTGAATGCGGATTTCTTAGTCTATACAAGACTCGCGGAGCTCATGTTCCCAGTTTAGCCGAATCAGTAGTTAAGGAAGTTCAAAGACTAATCGAACAATACAAAGGTGAATCACTTAGCATAACCGTGACAGGACACAGTCTTGGCGCGGCCTTAGCATTATTAGTCGCCGATGAACTCAGTACATGTTCACCCAACATCCCTCCGGTGGCAGTTTTTTCCTTCGGTGGTCCTCGAGTCGGCAATCGACGATTCGCAAACCGATTAAACGCCAACAACGTCAAAGTCTTACGAATAGTAAACGACCAGGACGTAATCACCAGAGTTCCGGGCATGTTCGTCAGTGAAAAGCTTGACCAGAAGTTACGTGAGTCAGGAGCTGATGATATGCTCAATATCCTAGACAACAACATGCCATGGGCATATTCACACGTCGGAACTGAATTAAGAGTTGATACAAAGATGTCCCCGTATCTGAAACCGAACGCAGATCCGGCATGTTGTCATGACTTGGAAGCATACTTACACTTGGTGGATGGTTTCTTGGCATCTAATTGTCCATTTAGAGCAAATGCAAAGAGGAGTTTAACAAAGTTGTTAACTGAACAAGGATCTAATGTCAAAAGACTATACACAAAGAAATTAAATACACTTACCTTAAACATAGAAAGTAGAGGACCTCAATCCTTGTCTAGTTGCTTACCTAGTCCATCATGATCACATATATAAAATTGTATCAAGGATGGATGATATTATTCTTCTGATCATAATTGTATAGAGGATTAATGACATTGTTCTTTTATTAATTTATTGACTTATTGACTTATGAAAAGTAAACATTTGATAAAAATGTTATTCTACTAGGTTGGCGATATACATTATATTCATACATTATACGACTGTTATAGTGAGAAAAAGAAATGAATAAGTAGTCATAAGAAATGTCATTTTGGTACAACAGTTGTATCATAAAATGTCTCAAGAGAAGCAGAAGCACGAAACAAAAGTATATTTGGATGATTTTCATCCAACACGCTATATTGTGATCAACTAGTAAATATCACTAGTTTAAAATGCTTACTCTGGCTAATATTATAAGTTGTAGGATTTATACCCAAATTAAAGAAATTAGATGCATGACATGACTTTGAAGGATAGAAGTTAAAAATAAAAAAAAAATAAAAAAAGAAGAAATTGTTTAACTATCATTAATTCAATAGTTGAAAAATAATTAAAAATTGGTTAGATTGAATATAAATTGGAGTAAAACGAAGAACGGTTTATTAAATACTTTTTCGGTTTTAATTATAGAGTATAGACTTAACTTATAATCATAAACAAAAGATGTCACATTTGAATGTGAAATTTATTTGTTCAAGCAACTTTGAAACATAAATAATACAATAATATTGTTGTTAAATGAATAGGATATGAACTCATCAAAAAATTATTTCCATAATTACTCCTGTTGTGTCTACTTTTATTGTGAATACTTTGACTGCGAGTTCTTCCTAAAGCTGAACCAGTGAAAAAGAAAAACAAGTACTCCTAAGTCCTAACAACACTTTAGTCAAGTACTACTTAGGTAGATAAGTCGGTGCTTGGTATTGTCCAGGCTTTTATTGGTTTTGTCAAGACATTTATGTGTAATTTATGTTTGTCTTATTATAGAATTGTTATGGTAATACCAATAATTGCCCTGGATATATCTTTGGCTATGAAAAAGGATTTGTTAGTCGGCATATTGTATTACCTCCGTCACATTTTAAATGTCTTATTTGATTTTTCATAAAAATTAAGAAAAATATGGTTAATGTTTTCGTTCTCATTAAATGATGCTAGATTTTACATTTTTACTCTTTACATGGTTGCTGAAGCATATAAAGTTACATCATAATTTATTATAAATAATTTAAAGATAAATGACATTTAAAAAAATGTGACACTTAATTAATACACAAAGTGTTTTTTTTTTTTTTTAGGATATCCCAAAAAGAAAAGATTGACACATATAAAACAGGACGGGGAGTATTTATTTTCTTTATCCTTACATTGAACTTTTTTTTTTTTTTGGTTATTTTGGTTTAGCCTTCACCTTCTTTGTTTTTTATTTACTTACATTGACAATATCCTAGTGAAAATCATTTTCGACACGTATATAAATTATTTTGTACGTGTCTCTCTCTCGTATGATACGAATGGCACTAGCGACATACTTGTTACTTATCCACTTATTAAGTCGGATTCAATCAATTGTAAAGGGAACACATGTGACAAAACTAGTAAATAACATAAATTAAATCAGATCATACGTCATAAATGTGTGTTATAGCAATCATAAACACGATGCATGTGGTCCATATTATCATTTCGGCAGCAAAATAATGTGAAATCAATTCCTTGAAATGTTGCCACAACGCTTGTCAAATGAATGACGGTTAAGTTGAACAATCTCTTTTAAACGATCTCTTATATCTTCCTATCATTTGTATTTTTTTTTTTTTTTTTTCGGAAACGAAAGGTTTAACACTCACATCATTTTTTTTGCTACAAGCGGGACTCGAAGTCTGGTCTCTTGCTAGGTTATATAACCTAGCGATAACCACTAGCTAGGTCATTCAAACAATTTGATTGAATCCATATGAGTGTAACCCATTGTCCAAGATTTTAAAAGAATTACATGAGTGCCACCCTGACAAGGTCAAAACACATGAGTTAAGCTAAAAATCCGATTATATCAAAATCCAAGCCTAGGGTATTAATGATGGTGAAGGCTTTCCGTAGGGAGGGCAAACTCGAAATGGTTACAAGGCGTCACCCATCCACACGGTGCTTTAGTTAGCGGTGGAGGCCGTGAGGTTTGTTTTCAGAATTTTCATTCTCATTCATTTTAATTGAATTAACCAATCCTATTGGATAAGTATCAAACTCTTAGAAAATTAGTTTAATTTATATGAATTAAATAGCACCCTTTTTTTAGAAGAAAAGTCAATTCATTAGAATATGTCCGTCAAACCAGCAGATATTACATCCGAAGGAGGAAAGGGGCCCCAAGAAACCATGCCGGGTAGATCTAACCTTTTTTTAGCTAACAAATGAGCTGGTTTATTGCCTTCACGCTTGACAAAAAAAAATTGAAAAACGAGAAACACTTTAAGAAAGTCCGGCAATCTTCAACAATGTTACCTAAGTCCGATAAGTCTTGCTGCTTCGAGTTAGTTTTTTGGCGAATATTGAGGGAGTCCGTCTCGAAGATTACATTGTAAAAACTCCACTGAATTGAGAGAAAAATAGCGTGGTACACTGCCAAGGCTTCTCCAACACTAACCTCATATTTTCCTTCTAGCTTTTGCAAAAAGGACTGCAAAATATTGCCATTGTTGTCCCGAATTAAACCACCAGTAGACGTGGAGTTGCCACTAAAAGCTGCGTTGATGTGGAATTTAATTATTCCTTCACTAGGAGGGCTCCAAAGTCTCGGGTGGGATGGACTATATTGATGTTTCACAGTAGTCAGCTGCGCATCATGGTACTCTTTGGCTCCTGATTCAGCCAAACGGATTAAGGCAGGAGCGGCATCACATTTTCCTTCAAAAATAAGTGAGCATTTGTTCTTCCAAATACGCCACAAAACATTGATGATGAAAAGCACATTTGGTTCATCTTCTTTTTTCAACAGCACGTCACAAAAATCAGCCTTCGATACCACTCGAAGACGCGACCAAAAGGTTCCTTCTGGGATAAGCTTCCATACAGCTACTGCCATATTGCAGTCAAACAACGCATGCCAAATATTCTCATTTTCAGCATTGCATATTTTACATGTACCGTTGTCTATACCGCGTTTTGCAAGGCCTGCTCCAGTAGGTAAAGCATTATTCATCATCTTCCTCACAAAATGAGATATGCGCGGTTGCACTTTTAAGAGCCACATACCACTCCAATTTTTTTGGTAGAATTGGAACTAGTTGTGCCTTCATTATTTTCATAGAACTTTAAGTGACGTGCTAAATGATAACCCGTCCTCACCGAGTAAACTCCATTTTCTGAGTAGTGCCAAACTAGAATATCGTCCTTCCCAATTGGTGATAAGTGAACAAATAGAATCTCTTTTGCTTCAAAGGTGTTAAATCTGCTCCGGACCAAATCTTCCCTCCAAAGCCTTGTTAGAGGATTTATTAAAGAGTTTACTAGGTCACATGGATCGTCATGGGCGCGAAAAGAAGGCGGGAAGGCAGCCAAGCGTCATTTAAAATATTAATTTCACAAAAACAGGACATTTTACATTTCAAAAAAATTCAACTATTGAAATTTCTATAAATCATATGTATTTTTTTTAAAAAACATTAAGAAAACAAAATTTTAAAAATCCGTAGGAGTTTCAAAATTATAAAAACATTATTTATGACAATGTACTAGATTCCCGTGTCATATTATAACTTAACTTGAGGACCATGTGCCTATAATAGGAAGCTTCAACAAATTAATTAAAATATTTAATCAATTTATCTGATTTGTTAATCTTGAAATCATGCCATCATAAACACAGACGACACGTTTACGATTATAGAATTCTTAATCGAGTGTCCATTCATATACTTATTAAATACGAATTAACCCTCCATAAATGAGTTGTAAGTGATACAAACATTTTTCGTAAACCTCTTTATTACATCCCCCTATTTACCATTACAATGGAAGCTGGTCTTCATTCTTTTTAAAATCTCACTAGTGATCTATTTACTTATATTAATCTTATCATTTACTCCCATCATTTATAGTTCCAGATAGTTATTCTCAAATAACGCCGTCATGAAGGTGATTGGGTCCATATTTAGCAGTCTTTAAAAACATATCAAACGTCGTTCTATTCAAGCATAAATCAATAAAACTTAGAATTCAGATTAATCTATATACGATGATTATCTTGTAGTAATTCAATAAGATTTTTCATTATTTAACAATATACAAAATTTATTATAAATTGATGTGAGTCATATTCAATCATATTATACGTAGATGCACACACTAATATGTCCGACATCGGATGTTATTACAAGACGGTCACATTATTTAGTGTTATTTCTGATGGGAGGAAAGCGATAGAGGCTGCATACGCTGCTGAACATCCTGACCACACGCCACGCCACGATGCAATTCCCTATTAAGGATGAAAATGTGTGGTCCAGATGTTGCCACGTATGCAGCTCTCTATTGAAGCCTCCCTGCATCAGAATAACTCGTCACACTACTCTAAGTGTTTTGGGAAATAATGATGCGTTGATTATAGGATCATATAATTCCAATTATGTTCACCATGAAGTAATAATTCAAAGTGTACCTTTAGAATCTTAACCCTCTTTGTGTATAAATTTTTTTTTTTTTTTTTTTACAACAAGAAATTTATATATAAAAATTTTAAAAAAAATTTATATATTGAGTATTATGACTAAATATGACACAACTTTGAGATTTTAGACATATTTAATGTATACTTTACGTATTTATTTATTTACATAACGATGTCTTTTTATTTTTTGTAAAAATAATATAATGTTGTTTTTCGAGCACCACGCTTTACAGTTTATGTAGCCGTGCAATGGAGATCCACAAAACAAACGTTCATAACTCGTTTGACAACGAAAACAAAGTTTATAGCAATGGATTAAAAAACACGATCGACATTGAATTTATTTCAAAGGATATTTCATGTTGGCCAAAGTTGGTCTTTGCTATTAATATATCCTATGATAATCAGTCGGCGATAGGTCGGATGCAAAATAGTATTTATAACGGAATGTTTTGACATAATATGCCACAAACACTATTCCATCAAATCATTGATTTCTAACAGCATATTTTCATCTATTATGTTTATTAAAATAGAATGTAGCTGATCCGCTCTTAGAATCTTTTGCTAGAGATCATATGCCAAGATTGCCAACCAGAAAGATACTGAGGCTAATAGGATTGGATGTTTATAATGATAACCAAACTTTTTTTGGTCGGAGATTTCAAGATCATTGTTCAATAGGGACAGCTAAACTATAGAGGTTCAGTGAGCATTTACTCATTTCATGATTAAAAGTGACATGTCAAGGATGCATGGTTAACCGAAAACCTTAGTTGACTCATATATTTTGGATAGACCAAGTGGGGTATGAAAAAATACTCATGATATGTGGTCAACTATCAAAGTATAAAATGAGACCCACTTCTCTGAGAATTTTGAGGCTTAATTCTCTAAAGAACTTTATGAAACTAGAGTCAATTTAAGTCAAAATGAACACAACCATGATAATCAAAATGTTGTTAGTGGAAATATTGTGTGGGTGTTATTTTCTTTGTTTACAATAAAGGTTAAATAATTCAAAACATAATTCATTGATTAGCCGAATAATTCAGATAATACTTCGTTAAATCAGGTTTATGGTTTGCACTCGTCTTTACAATAATTTCAATTCACGTGAGAGATTGTTGAAGAAATTAGGCCGAAAGCCCAATTATGGGTTTGTAACCCATTGGATAGGTCTTGTTGTGAGTTAATGAGAGCTTATGACATCATTCAGTTCAACATAGAACATCACTGATGATAGACTTTTGAAGCATTCATTTTGGTTATTGGGCGAATGATAAACTATATCTCTTTTGAAGGTACAATGTACGCGTAGGGAGTTGAAGACTAGTTTAACTACTCCATCCCATATTGCCCACTTGACCCTTTTTTCCTCTATAGTTAAGATGGGATATGAGATAGTGGGATGTGTTCCAGGTTGCAAGTGTACTTTTCTGTCTGGAAGAACCTAGGGCTCTGTTTGGTTCTCGGGTTAGGTTGGATCCATTTGAATCCAACTCAATATTTTATTCACTCCACTATTTCAGGTCATGGTCTAAGATTGGGATTTATATATTATCAATTTTCTTGACAAAATTCTATTGGACTTTGAGTAATGATACGGGTACGAAGAGACACAACGGTCCAGCTGTGGCCCATGTCATTGAGCCCAGCCCAATGAAAAACGACCCATTTCGTTAATAATCATTAAGATAGAAGCAATTTGCATAATGAGATAATATTGAGCATAGTGTATTAGTGGTCCTATAATTGTGTTTATTGGCCTAAACTGTTGTTTAATGGTTGTAATGCCTATAATAGTGAATACTGGACAGTTTTGGTTAGTATTCTCCGAGGATTTCTTTTCCATAAAATCCCCGCAACTGGAAATTTATTTGACACTAATTCATTTAACTTTATATACGAATTAAGATGTTAATTCGTATATAGTAATTATTTTCTGTATTGTTGAAGAAAAAATCAGAATGCCGTCTATTTAAAGTTTGAATCACCACCACGTGGAAAATTTATAAATATTGAAAACATAGATGAGAAATTTGCACTTCAAAAAAGATAAACAGATACAATCTAACAATAAGTAAGGCGGAAATTGATAAACACGGAAACAAAGAAAGAACACAGAGTTTTAACGTGGTTTCCGGCGTTGTGCCAGCTATTCTCGGGACATGAACGGAGATATTTATTATGCACAAAAAGTTACAAATATTTTCTCACACACAACATTGATTACAACAGATGGTATTTATAGACACACATCCCCAATTCCTAACCGCCATAGGATCTCTGTCGGATTGTCATAAATGCCCTAGATGTGGACCCTAGCTTCAGCTTGATTCCACCAGACGAAACTCAGCCCTAAAATGACTTTCTCAGACTTGTAACCAACTCAGATGTAGAACTCGGGTTTGTATTCAAAGAACCTCGATGAACTCGTAAAATCGAGAATCGACTTCATAAGAAACTCACCACTTCACTTCACGGTGACTTTCATGATAATCGAACACACTTGCTCAACTGACCATCATATTCAGTTGACACTCAGATTAGTTTCACCAGTTTATCAGTTTAGAGATCAAGTCACAAAACTGACAAATCTCTACCTTGACTTGAACTCTCATTCATACTCGACCAGATTGCATAATCAGACGTACTTGTACCAGATGCATTCGTCAATGCTAGGATGTACTGGTACTAGACTTCTTCACAAAATTCACCCAAACTGACCTGCCCTCAAATGAGTTCCCAGAAAACTGACTATAATCTTTGAATGTTAAGCAAGTCCAGGCATAACTGAAACTTGCTTTGTTGAACTGGTTTAGTAAGCATATCAGTAGGATTCTCCTTGGTGCTGATCTTTTTTACTACAACCATTTTCTCATTCCTTATGAAATGATACCGCACATCAATATGCTTGGTTCTCTCATGATGAACTTGATCCTTATCTAGAAAAATTGCACTCAATTTGTCACAATAAATCTCAGCTTGATCCTGATGTGGCCCCAAATCACTGACTAAACCTTTCAACCAGATTGCTTCATTGGCTGCTTCCGTAAGAGCCATATACTCTGCCTCAGTAGTTGATAGAGCTACTGTTGTTTGCAAAGTTGCTTTCCAGCTGACAACTGAATTCCCTAATGTGAAAACATAACCAGTCATTGATTTTCTGATGTCCACATCGCCTGCATAATCAGCATCACAATACCTTGTGACAAAACTCCGAGTATCACCTCCATAAATGAGACCAACATCAATTGTACCCCTGAGGTACCTAAACATTATTTTCATAGCTTTCCAGTGTTCCTTTCCAGGTTGAGCCATAGACCTGCTGACAACACTGACTGCCTGAGCCAGATCAGACCTAGTGCACACCATGGCATACATCAAGCTGCCAACTGCACTTGCATAGGGAACTTTTCACATATATTCCTTCTCATCTGCTGACTGTGAAGAATAAACGGACAAATGAACATTTGATGCCATAGGAGTATATATTGGCTTAGCAGCAGACATAGCATACTTAGCCAAAATCTTCTGTATATAGCCCTGCTGAGATAAAAACAGTTTCTTTTGATTTTTTATCTCTCTGGGTCTCCATCCCTAAGATTTTCCTGGCTGCACCCAAAATTTTCATTTCAATTTCAACACTGAAAAGGTCTTTCAGATTCTGAATATCAGAATTCTTTCTTGCAGCTATCAGCATGTTGTCCACATACAAAACAAGATAGATGTATGATCCATCTCTCAGCTGACTGTTGTAAACACAGCAATCATAAGAACTTCTGCTATAACCAAGTTGGATTATGTAACTGTCAAAACTTTTATACCACTGTCTAGGAGCCTGCTTCAGTCCGTACAAGGACTTCTTCAATTTACAAACAAATGCTTCTTTACCAGGAACTTGAAATCCCTATGGATGAGTCATGTATATCTCTTTATCTACCTCACCATGTAGAAAAGCTGTCTTCACATCTAACTGCTCAAGTTCAAGGTCTTGTTGTGCCACCATTGCAAGTAACACCCTGATTGAAGTATGTCTGACTACTGGTGAGAATATCTCATCAAAGTCCACTCATCATTTCTGACTGAACTCTCTTGCAACCAAATGTGCCTTATACTTGACCCATTTTTGCTTCAGTCATTCCTTCCTTTTTCTTAAAGATCCATTTTCAAGTAACAACTCTTCTGTCAGTTGGTTGTTTAACTAGATCCCAAGTCTAATTCCTCAGTTTTGACTCCATCTCATCTCCCATGGCAGCAAACCATTGAGATGACTCAAAACATGTCTCTGCTTCCCTGTAAGTAGAAGGTTCAAAACCATCCACTTCTTCTGCAACTTGAAGTGCATATCCAACCAAATCATCAAAACCATACATTTCGGAAGGCACCCAACATTGGATCTTCTAGCTCTGCTAACAGCTTTACTTTGCTGACAAATATCAGTTTGACGCTCAGCTGACTCTTGTTCAACTGACTGGCTTGGACCTAGTTCTGGTTCAATAACCAAATTAGATGAAAACTGACTGTGATCAGTTGATTGTTGCATGCATTTCAACTGACTCCACCCGAAGCTCCACCTTACTGTCAGTTTTTTCTCAGTTTCAACACTGGTTTCAGTTTCAGTAATCTTCCCCACTGATGAGCTAATCATAGAATTCTCATTGAAAACAACATATCTACTGAGAATGACTATGTTCTCTAATGATGACCAGATTCTATAGCCTTTCACCACATCACCATACCCTACAAACACTCCTTTCTTGGCCATTGGTTCCAGTTTCCCTTCACTGACGTGATAATAAGCTGTGCTTTCAAAAACCCTTAGAACTGAGTAATCATGGGCTTTCCTAACCACATCTCAACTGTTTTTTGAGACTGATCCCTGTGTGAAGACTCATGTTGATTAAGCAGCAAGCTGTGCTTACAGCTTCTACCCAAAATCTTCTTGTCAAACCAGCATTTGAGAGACTCAGGTTGGGCAGTAAGGGTCGGAGAAGGGCAATCACTCATTCTTAAAACCAGCGTTATTAAGACCGACCAAAGAGTCGGGCGGAAAGTTCTCTGTTCCTGGTTCTCATGTAGCTGGGTCCTCCGGAACCACAAGAATCCTTAGCTAGAATGGGATTCCAACTCAGCACCTTTCTTTTTGAGTGAGATTTTGAGAAGAGTTGCTCTTTGGAGAGCACAGTACGATGAAAGTTGTAAGCTGTGTTCGGGGGGGGGAGTTATTGTCTATCATTGGCCTCAATGGTAAAATCAGTTGGGGGACCTGAGAGGCGGTGGTTTATGCAACTTGCCCTCTCCATGATAGTTTGATTTAGCCTTTTAGCTACCCCATTCTGCTGAGGAGTATTCCTGACTGTGTGATGACTGTAAATACCCTCATTTCTGCAAAACTCATCAAACTCAGACCAGCAGAATCCAGACCATTACCTGAATAAAGCCTCTTGATCTTCTTCCCCAACTGATTTTCTATTAGAGCCTTTCATTGCTTGAAGTTCTTTAATGCATCACTTTTGTGTTTCATCAGCACCACCCAAGTCATCCTTGAATAGTCAACTATGAATGACACAAAATATACTTGACCACCCAATGACTCCACATTTGATGGTCCCCAACAATCAGAATGAATGTAATCAAGTGATGACTTTGTGCTATGTATTCCTTTTGAGAACTTTGCCCCTATGAAGCTTTCCAAACACACAATGCTCACAAAAATCCAGATGTTTGACCTTACATCCCTCATATGACCCAGTCTCATATGCCACCCTTTTGTCAGTTATGACTAGTGAACCTCAATTGATGCTATAGCAACAGACCCTGAAACTGCAGACCCTTGCAAAAAATACATGGTTCCCGTTTTGACTTCTCTGAGAATCAGAACTGAGTTTTTGTAAATACTTAATACTCCACCTTCACCTTTGAAATTGAACCCCATGCTGTCCAAAAGACGGATTGATACCAAATTCTTGGTCATCTATGGAACATGTCTAACTTCACTCAGTGTACAAAACTTACCATCCTCTGTCCTCAATTGAACTGAGCCAGTCCCAGTTATCTTGTAGACCTTGTTGTTTGCCATAGCTATATGACCACCATCTATCTGTTGAACTTGAGAACCACTATTTGTGTGGACAAATATGATAAGAAGCTCCAGAGTCCAGAATCCACATATTAGCACGATGTGTTGATTCTCCTACTACTAGAACTAAATCTTCTTCTCAGTCAAACTCAGCTGCCACAGCAGCTATTCCAGAACTGTTCTCCTGATGTTTCTTTCTCTTTGGACAATTGGACTTCCAATGTCTTTGCTCCTTACAGTAATGGCAAACATCTGTGGATTTAGGACCTTTGGAACCTGTCTTCTTGGATTTCTTCTTCTTAGACTGCCCATGTTCATTTCCACTATTGTTGCTGACTACTACTCCTACCGCATGAATGCCCGCCCTAGCTGCCTTATGTCTCAGCTCCCTGGTATGTAAGATGAACTTACGTCCTCCAATGCCACTGTATCCTTCCCAACTATGAAGAACTGCACAAAGTTCTCATAAGAAGCTGGTAGAGAAACTAGCAAGATCAGAGCATCATCCTCATCCTCAATCTTAACATCAATATTCATCATATCAAGTAATATTGTGTTCAACTGATCAAGGTGATCCCTCATCTGAGTACCCTCACACATCCTTAGATAAAACAGCCTCTGCTTCTGCAGCAACATGTTGGTCAATGACTTAGTCATATATAGTGTTTCAAGATTTGAACACAACTTAGCAGCAATGTCTTCCTCAGCAACTTCTGTGATAATAGCATCAGACAAGCACAACATGATGGTAGAATGTGCTTTCTTCTCCAGACTGGCAGAATCTGCTGCACTGGCATCCCCTTTACCGGATAAAGGAGTCCACAATCCTTGTTGCTTTAACAAGGCCCGCATCCTGATTTGCCACAAACTGAAGTTGTTCCTCCCTGTAAACTTATCAATCTTTACATTAATTGTTGACATCCTTCTTGCTAAAGAACAGACCCTTGATCACAAAATCCTAGCACCGGTCACCGGTCACCGGTCTTGGTGAAGATCAACTTAGTTCAGCATGCAAATCTCTCTCTGAATCTTGAACCTTATGCTCTGATACCAGTTTGTTGAAAACACAGATGAGAAACTTGCACTTCAAGAAAGATGAACAGATGCAATCTAACAATAAGTAAGGCGGAAATTGATAAAGCACATAAACAAAGAAAGAACACAAAGTTTTAGGCTAAATTACAAATTTAGTCCTGTAACTGGACACGTTTTGCAATTTTGGTCATGTTTTTTCTCCGGTGACAATATTAGTCATGTAAATAATCTTTTCTTTGCAAAAATAGTCATCGATGCCGGAAAATGATGACTGGACAGCTTTTCCAGCAAGAAATTGTTCCATGTCATACAATATTACCACATCAGCTTGTTTTTAAATTAAAAAATAACATGTCAACCTCTCTCATTTATTTAATGCATAAAAAAAATCTGCCGTCATTTATATAATAATCCAAATCCCAAAAATTCAAATTCTCACTTTCTTTAATCTCTTGCCCAATTCCGAAAGTGGGGATTGGATTATTAAAGAAAGTGGGAATTTAGATTTTTGGGATTTGGATTATTAAATAAATTGTAGTATATTTTTTTTATGGATTAAATAAATGGAATTGGGTGACGTTGCATTTTTTATTTTTTTATTTTTTAGAAAACAAGCTGATGTGGCAATATGGCATGACATGGAACAATTTTTAGCTGGAAAAGCTGTCTAGTCAGCCTTTTCCGACATCGAGGACTATTTTTGCGAAAAAAAGATTATTTACCGGACTAATATTGTCACCGGAAAAAAACCAGGACCAAGATTGCAAAACGTGTCTAGTTACAAGACTAAATTTGTAATTTAGCCCAAAATTTTAACGTTGTTTCCGGCATTGTGCCGACTATTCCACGGACATGAAAGGAGATATTTTATTATGCACAGAAAGTTACAAAGATTTTCTCACACACAGCATTGATTACAACAGATGATATTTATAAACACACATCCCCAAACCCTAACCGCAATAGGATCTATGTCGGATTGTCATAAATGCCATAGATGTGGACCCCAGCTTCAGCTTGATTCCACCAGACGAAACTCAGACACAAACTGACTTTCTCGGACTTGTAACCAACTCAGATTTAGAACTCACATGTATTCAGTAACCTCGGTAAACTCAGAAAATTGAGAACTGGCTTTAGAATAAACTCAGCTCACTTCACGAGCATGACTTTCACATAACTGAACACACTTGCTCAACTGACCATCATACTCAGTTGACACTCAGATCAGTTTACCAGTTTATCAGTTTAGAGATCAAGTCACAAAACTGACAATAACCGTGTGTCTTGAAACACAATTCACTATCGTGAGCACTATGGTAGTAAAAAAATTGTCTTAAACGACAGTGTCTTAAGTTTTATAGTTTTACATATTTCTTTTTTTTCCCCAAAAGACGAATGTTTTATTAAAATTGAAAAAACAACATTTACAAACGCGGTCAGGAGCCGCACTACAACACGGAAAAAACCGTACTACAACACGACCTAGCCGCACTACACAAAACAAACAACAACAAACTACACAAACAACAAGCCATTACTGTCAAAGCGAAAGTCCATATATAGGACAAGGTTTGACAAAAAGAAACCCCATATGGGGGCCAAAAAAACAACACCAACTAAAATATACAACACAAACAAAGGAAATACTAAATTTTTTGACTAGAAGTCCCGGAAACACCGATGACCGACTCCACCACTTGTCGTCGCCGCACGGTAAAGAGAAGCCCGAAAGAAAGACGTCCCCTCCCGAATAGGAAGACAACACAGTCAGTAGCGCCTCCAGTGAAGAAGCTGCGGCATCACCACCAAGCACCGGCCACGAAGACACGGGAAAGACAGAGGCATAAGACACCACCAGGCTGTAAACGCCGGCAAATGAGCACTACCCGAAGCAGAGGTTGAGCCATCCCCGGCCAACCGGAAACCAACGAGATATTTACACCAAAAAACCGTTGCTTTTGGTCATAGCACCACCACTAAATAACCTCCAGCAGCAACTATCCCCACCAACGCTGCCATAGACCCCAGCCGGAAAACCGCCATGGACGCCGCCAGCACCAACCAAGCAGCTCCAACCTGATCTGAGCAGGTGAGAACCTAGATCCGCAACAAACCGGAGCAACAGCAGCCGAGACAAAAGAGTGAAAAGAGAACAACAAAGAAGAAAAGAAACTAAAGATGAACGGAAAAGCCCGACGCCGGAAAAGGCCACGAATATTGAGGAGCAAGATGAGAGGACTTTCCTTAGAGCAACCATAGTGGCATTCGTGAGAGAGGCCTTTTGATTGTTGTTGTTTGGGTGATGTGGAGAAATATAAGTGGAGGATAAATATAGAGTGTTGTAGGGATAATTTGTGTGTGATGTGATGTTGTAATGGTGATAATATAGAAGGATTGTAGAGATTAATTTGTATGTAATGTGATGTTGTAATGGTGATAATCTATCGATTAAAATAATATTAAATAATAATGGCATATTAAATATTTAAGTTTCTGAAATTTTTTTCTTGAAAAAATATGGTTTTGATGCTTTTTTATAGAGAGATAATTGTCTAGTTATCTCTCTCAAAAGAGACAATAGAGTAGAGAAGCTAAACAAAATATTGTCTATTTTCCTATCACTATTTTACTTTTATGAGAATGTTTAATCTATTCTTCCAAAAAGTACAAGTGAAGCTCTCTAGTTTGGCTTCATTAGGGTTGCTCTAAAGAAGACCAAATTATTATTCAGGGTTCTTAAAATGTTATTATTAGCATTATTATTTTCTTTTGGATGCAAAAAAAGAAGAATAATAATTAGTTTTACATATTTTCATTTAGAGGAAAATCTTCAACTATACCTTATGCTAAAATTCAAGTTTAAAATAGTTGCATTATTTAATCGATTTGCAACCTTGAAGTATATTTTATGAGCAATTTACAACCTTATACTATAAATTGCTCAAATTTATCTCCCTAAACTATTATATCGCTATTTAAAAAAAAAAACTATTATATTGCTTGAAATAAAAACCTATTGTATCGCTCAATTTTCTGTTATTTTAATGTTAATTATGAAAAATAGGCAAATTGAGCGGAACATTTTTTTGATAGGTAATTCGGTTAAAATTTGAGGATTTGAATTATATGTTTAGAAATACATACATGTATTATCAAAATAGAAATACATACATGGATGATAATTTTTTTTAAATATGATCAAAAATTCGACATAAAAAACAGAAATGATAAAAATATATACCTCCATCTATAATCATAATGTTCTTTTATTAGATTTTTCACACGATTTAAAAAAATAAAAGTACGTCATAAATTTTAATGACAAAAGTCTAAAATACACTTTAGTGTCGTTAATGCAATTGTTGTAAAATAAAGATGATTGAATTGATAATGCAATGGGTTGAGAGAAAAAATTGTTATAACCGCTATATTGGTATTCTAGAACAAAAGAAAAAGAAATCGATGTAAAGTTAGGAAGTAAAGCTAAACAGTCCCGCAGTAATGTCCGTCATAGGTTGCCGAAGACGTTGTACACATGCCAGACAATCACTCTCCACCTCCAACCTCAGAATACTTAGGTGTTGCGCCTCTAGATAAAGATGATTGAATTGATAATGCAATGGGGTGAGAGAAAAAATTATTATAACCACTATGTGATGTTGTAATGGCATTAGCTTGAACATAAACAATATATGGGTTGTTTAATCATTTTTATATATTTTATGCTTGTCAGTAAAGTGACTTAAACTCTACATCTGGTGGAACCAATCTGAAGACTCAGCTGTGTGATGGATAGCTGAAAAGTGTATTCAATTATGTGCGTCAGTAGGGTGGAGTCTATCGAGGGTCTTGTCGCCAGGTTTAAAGGTCGCTGAAATCTTTGGAATACAAAGGGTCCCACATCCGATAATTACATTTATATGACAACTATACAGTGTCATTAAAAGGAAGACACGTGTAGGGGTATTTATGGTGCATCAGACAAAGATTCCTTGCGGCTAGGGTTTAGGGATTTGTACATATAAATACAGTTGTTGTCTCATTGTCTGTGTGTGTTGAAATTTGTAAATTCAAAGGCATAATAAAATATCTCTTTCTCGCCCGTGGTTTTTACCTCTCCCATCGAGGGGTTTTCCACGTTAAATCATGTTCTTCTTGTTTCGCTTTCTCTTTGATTGTTTGTGTTTGATTGCTTCATTTCGCTTTCTTGCATCCGGTTATCTCCATCGCCATAACAAGTGGTATCGAGCCAGGTTCCTGAGAAAACAATCAGCATGCGATCAACTTCATCTTCACCAAGACCTTCACAGAAGGTGCTAGATCTCGTGATAAAGTTGTGATTTTTAGCAAGAAAATATGTCGCAGATAAACGTGAAAATCGATAAATTTACTGAGGAAGGAATGCTTTTGGTCTGTGTCAAATCAAGATGCGCCTTCGTTGAAACAAAGAGGTTTGTGGAATCCTTTATCCGACAAACCAAATACAAAGTGAGAATATGCCACCTGGAAGAGAAAGCACATTCAACCATCATGTTGTGCTTATCTGATGATGTTATCACTGAGGTTGCTGAGGAAGACACCGCAGCCAAGTTGTGAAAGAAGCTTGAAAGCTTGTATATGACCAAGTCACTGACCAACAAGCTGTTGTTGAAACAGAGGTTGTTCAGTTTGAAGATGCATGAAGGGAGTCCACTGAGGGAACATCTTGATCAGCTGAACACAATACTACTTGATTTAAGGAATATTGATGTTAAAATTGAGGATGAAGATGCAACCCTAATCCTGTTGGTGTCATTACCGGCATCATATGAAAACTTTGTGTAGTCTTTCATAGTTGGGAAGGATACAGTAGCTTTAGAGGATGTGAGGTCTGCCTTACATGCCAGGGAGCTTAGATACAAGGCTGCTGGGACAGACAATCAGGCTGCTGGGCTAGTAGCTAGCAGCAATAGTGGAAAAGGATATGGAGAGAAGAAGAAAAAGAAGTCAGTATCCAAAGGTCCTAAGTCTACTGATGTCTGTAATTACTGTAAGGAGCAGGGACATTGGAAGTCCAATTGTCCAAGGAAGAAGAAACAGCAGGAAGGCAATTCTGTCACGGCAGCCTTGGCTACTGAGCAATCTGATGAGGATCTGGTTCTAGTTGCAGGGGACTCTACACACCATAATGATGTGTGGATACTTTATTCTGGAGCATCTTACCATATTTGTCCAAACAGTGAGTGGTTTTCTACTTATGAGCAGATAGATGGTGGTCAAATATATATGGCCAACAGCAAGGTTTGCAAAGTTGTGGGAATTGGCTTAGTAAAGTTAAGGACGAGAGATGGTAAATTTCAGACACTTTGAAAGATGTAAGACATGTTCCATAGATGACCAAGAATTTGGTATCTCTCGATCTACTGGGCTGCCAAGGGGTTCAATTTCAAGGGTGAAGGTGGGCAACTGAATGTCTTCAAAGATTCATTGCCAGTCCTCAAAGGCATCAAGAGGAACCTTGTATATATTACAGGATCTATCATCAGATCTGCACTCAGCTGATGTTGCATCCTCAAAGAAGCTTCATCGGGCCTCAGCCAGACTCACCAGGGCACATGAGACTTGGTCACATAGTGAAATGGGTATGCGCTTTCTTCTTCAAAGAGTTTTCTTGGAGGATATAAGGTTAAGAATCTGGACTTTTGAACATTGTGTGTTTGGGAAATTGCATAAGTAAGTTCTCGGTAGGGTTGCACAACACAAAGGCATCACTTGATTATATCCATTCAGATCATGGGGTCCATCAAAAGTTGAGTCATTGGGTGGTCACAGATATTTTGTGTCATTCATAGATGACTATTCAAGGATGACTTGGGTGGTGATGATGAAGAACAAAAGTGATGCATTCATAAACTTCAAGCGAAGTGGAAGGTCCTAGTGAGAATCAGTTAGGCAAGAAAATCAAGAAGCTTCGTGATGGATAATGGTCCGAATTACTGACGGATTTTGATTCATTTTGTGTGCCGTGAGGGTATTGCCGGACATCATATCATGTAAGAAATACACCTCAAAGAGAATGGTGTAGTTGAAAGGATGAATCAAACTCTCTTGGAGAGGGCAAGATGTATGCTTTCTCAAGTTTGGTTTATCAAGGATATTTTGGGCGTAGGTCATTAAGACAAACTTGCTACTTAATCAACAGGAGTCCTCACACAGGAATCAATCTCAAGACACCATTTGAGATGTGGTCAGGCAAGCCTGCTGACTACTCAGTTCTAAGGGTTTTTGGGAGTACAACTTACTATCATGTTAGTGAAGGGAAGTTGGAGCCAAGAGCCAAGAAGGGAGTGTTTGTGGGGTATGGTGATGGAGTGAAGGGATATAGAATTTGGTCATCAGCAGAGTCCAGAGTAATCCTGAGTAGGGATGTTGTGTTTGATGAAAATTCTATGTTAAACTCATCAGCGAGGAGGTCTACTGAGTCTGAAACCAGTGCTGAATCTGATGGTGTTGAGAAACAGGTGGAGCTTCAGGTGGAGTCTAATGATATGCAACAATTAGTGGATCCAAATCAACACTATACTGATCTGGATAATGAACCAGATTCTGATCCAAGCCAGTCTACTAAGACCTCAATAGGGCGTCATACAAACATTGATCAGCAGAGTCTAGCTGCCAGCAGGCCTAGAAGATATAATGTTGGGATACCTCCAAGGAGATATGGATCTGATGATTTGGCTGGATATGCACTCCAAGTTGCAGAAGAGGTAGAGGTTGCTAAACCTACTACTTACAGGGAAGCAGTGACATGTATAGAAGCATCTCAGTGGCATGCTGCCATGGGAGATGAAATGGAGTCGTTGTTGAAGAATCGACTTGGGAATTGGTCAAACAACTCACCGACAAGGGAGTTGTGACTTGTAAATGGATTTTCAAGAAAAGGAAGGAATAACTAAGGCGTAAAGGCCGGTATAAGGCACGCTTGGTTGCAAGAGGATTCATCAAAAGGAAGGGGTTGACTTTGATGAAATATTTTCACCAAAGGTCGACACACTTCAATCGTGGTGTTACTAGCAATGGTGGCACAACAGATCTGAACTTGAGCAATTAGATGTGAAAACTGCTTTTCTACATGGTGAGGTGGATAAGGAGATATACATGACACAGCCTGAGGGCTTTCAAGTTCCTGGCAAGGAAAATTATGTTTGCAAGTTGAAGAAATCATTGTATGGTTTGAAGCAAGCTCCAAGGCAGTGGTATAAAAGGTTTGACAGTTTTATACTTCAACAGGGTTACATCAGAAGTCCTTATGACTGTTGTGTATACCACAGTTTGCTGAAAGATGGATCACATATCTATCTTGTTCTGTATGTGGATGACATGTTGATTGCTGCTGCAAGGAAGTCTGGATATTCAAAATCTAAAGAACCTTCTCATGCTAAATTTGAAATGAAGGATTTGGGTGCGGACCCAAGAAAATCTTGGGGATAGATCTGGAGAGATAGGAAGTCGAAGAAATTGTTCTTGTCTCAAAGCAGGTTATGTGCGTAAGATATTGGCCAAGTTTGGGATGTCTGGCACAAAACCAATAGATACTCCTATGGCATCAAATGTTCATTTGTCTGCTTTATGCTTCACAATCACCAAGAAGAAGGAGTATATGTCAAAGTTCCCCATGCTAGTGCAATTTGGCGATCGATGTATGCCATGGTTTGCACTAGGCCTCGATTTGGCTCAGCAATCAGTGTTGTCAAGCAGTTTTATGGCTCAACTCGCAAAGGAACACCGAAAGCGATTAAAGGATATTCAGTACCGAGAGGTACAAATTGATGTTGGTCTCATTTATGGAGGTGATATCGGTCTGGTCACGAGCTCTTGTGATCTTGATTATGCAGTGATGTTGATGTAGAAGATCAATGATCGTTATGTGTTTACATTGAGAAATGCAAAGTGGTCACCGAAAGCTACTCTTCAGCTACAGATGAGCCTTATCAACTCTCAGAAGAATGCATGGCTCTTCTTACCAAGCGAAATAAGGATGGTATCTGGTTGAAGGGACTAGTCAGTGATTTGGGGTTACATTAGGATCAGGCTGATATATATTGTGACAGTCTAAGTGCAATATGTTTATCCAAGGATCAGGTTCATCATGAGAGAACCAAGCATATTGATGTCAGGTATCATTTCTTGAGGAATGAGAAGAGGGTTGTAGTGAAGAAGATCGGCACTAAGGATAATCTTGCCGACATGTTCACTAAACCAGCCCAATGAGTAAGTTTCACTTTGCCTGGACTTACCGAATATTCAAAGCTTATAATCTGCTTCGGAAACTCTACCGAGGCGCGATCGGTGGAGTGGATGTTTGTGGAGATAGTCCGGTACAAGTACATCCGGCATTGACGAATGCATCATCCGTACAAGTACGCCTTGTTATGCAACTGCTTTGACTCTAGTGAGAGTTGAAGTCAAGGTGGAGATTTGTCAAGAAAGTGACTTAAACTCTACATCCGGTGGAACCAATCAAGACTCAAATTGTGTGATGGACAATTTGAGAAGTGTATTCAATTCGTGCGTCGATGGGTGGAGTCTCATCGAGGCTTCACGCCAGGTTAAAGGTCACTGAGTCTTGAATACAAAGCAGGTCCCACATCCGATAATTCATGTTATGTGACATGCCTATACGATTTCATTAAAAGGAGGATACGTGTAGGGGTATTTATGGTGCATCGATAAAAGATTCCTTGCGGCTGTGGTTTGGGATTTGTACCTATAAATACAGCTTGTTGTCTCATTGTCTCATGTGTGTTGAAATCAGAAATTCAAAGGCATAATAAAATATCTCTTTTCTGCCCGTGGTTTTTTACCTCTCCTACTGAGGGGTTTTCCACGTTAAATCTGTGTTCTTCTTGTTTCTGTTTTCTCCTTTAATTGTTTGTGTTTGATTGATTCTGTTTCTGTTTCTTGCATCCGAAGTTATCTCCATCAGTTTCATAACAATGCTACATATTTGTGTTGAACATATTAACTGGATTTTTCAGACACTAACCAACTCATTATATATGCACAAGCTGTATCCCTAACCGTCCATCAGCATCCTCCATGCATCGTCTAACTTCCACAAGCCATGCATTTATTTTTTCTTTTCCGAAAAATTCTTAAGTGGCTGTTGCTTAAAGTCTAATTTATGTTGTTGACTTGATCGTTTTTTTTCTTCTTCATGTTATCGCAGTAGAGAGGTGAGCATAATCAACAAACATCGAGATGGGCCTTTGGTCACCTGGAATAAAAAATCGTATTGTTTATGCTGATGGCTGTGTTCAAAATATTTCTGATATTCCTGACAACCTTAAAGATATATTTATAAGTATGAATCTCAACTCAAGTATCTTTGATACTAGTAAATTTTACGATGATCAATGAGTTATATTTATATACAAGTATCAATTCAAGTACTCAAAAAACATCTACGCCAGGAATATCAGGAATATTTTGAACAGAGCCATCAGCATAAACAATCCGGTTTTTCATTCCAGTAGACCAAAGGCCCATCTCGGTCAAATCATGACGTAGATGTTTGTTGAGCATCATCACCTCTCCACTGCAATAACATGAGAAAATGATCAAGTCAACAACAAAAACTAGACTTTTCGCGGATATTTAAGCAACACCCACCTAAGAACTCTTCGGGTGTAAATATTTGAGGTGTACGGCTCAAAACACTCATTATTTCCAGAAATCTGACTAGTCGAAGCAGTTGGCATTGCTGCGACAAGAAGTGAATTCCTCACACCATTTTTCTCTATGAATTTCCGAAGTGAATCCCAAGCCCACCTATCGGAGGGTTTTACTCTCCACGTGTCTAGTTGAAGAATTCCTTGACAAAGCAAAAGAGTGAGTTTACATCGATGAATATTTTCATGGAAACTTTGTTACTAAGCAAAGAAACACAAGGGTAAAGGTCATTGCACTTTCTGGTGGAAACCAGGGTTCGATTCTCATCACCGCCCCTAATACAATCAGAGTTCTCCTTCTCTATTCCCCAAATTTTTTTTTTTATAAAAAAAAGGATCATCTTATTGCCTAAACACTGCATAAAAGTATAAACAAAAGTGCAAATACCCGGAGGATAAACATAACCACAAAATGCACTTTTGATAATATACCTTGCTAATGGGACTTTCATCATAGGTTTCATATATATGTGCCTTGTTTTTCAGCTAACTCACAAGAAGCCTTCAACGTACTGAAATATATGGTCTCAAATATCTCCAGAAAAAAGAAGGAAAATGTATGATCCAATTGAGAGGCATTCAGACAAAAAGAGCAAGACTTCAGAAACAGCTATATGTAGAAGTTATATCCATTGGGTCTAGTTCTTGTAATTCCTATTATACTACGTCGACAAACACCTTAGCTAGCCATTGAAAATCAAAGTATCTTGTTTTGAAACCTCTACACTACCAACAAGCTCGGAGGATTGGTATTCTGAAGGGATTCCCTACGACACGGATCACTTAAGTTTATATCCAATATAAAAGCAATAGCTAAAAATAGTAAGTGTACTCAAACTATTTTACCATTTCTTTGACACTAGCTATGAGATTGATCGATGAGCTGCTAATATGAGGTTATCGTACCTCTGTTTCATATCGTGAGTACGTAAAGTTTCTCAAACTCATCACCCCAGCAATCACGTAAACCAGGAGCCTCAGCTAGCTGGACAAAACAAGGACCACTGCTCATTCTTTTGAACCCTTTTCATAGAAAATATCCTTGGACCTATGCTCTGCCTGCAAAAAAAAGACACTCAGTCGTTCACGGAGTATCTCAAAATGAGAGAAGAACAATAAATCTCAGCTCTTAGGCACTCAAGACATCAAATCATTAAAAAAACAGAAACCATATATGAAGATTGAAATAGCAAGAGTTCATCTACACCTTGGCCTTTTCTTATTAACTTTTCCTTTTCTTTTTTGGGTCCTAAACACCAAACAACTTTATTCTTTGAATAAAGTAATCTTCTTTTTTTTTTTTTTTTCCACACAATACACAATATCCACTTTATTGGGTACAAAACCTGATACATTGCAAACATCTTATCCAGTTTAATTCAAAAGGACCCTTAAATTTTCTGGAGGAAAGGATGAAGAATGAAAGCAAGCCAAGCAACAAGAAACCACCAAATACTAAATAGCAATATGTCAAATGCAAAGAACTAAGAACTTTATGCACAACAACTGATTGATAAAATTTTGGTAGTAACTAAACAGTACAACTGATAGTTTTATGAGGGATTCCGAATTTCCAAGCAAGCTTGACAAGTGAAAAGTACTTTAGAATGGATAACAGAAAAATTAAGTACCTTCAGGGAGACTTCAAACCAGATCTATCATTTATATGATTATAAAAGTCCTTGAGACCAGGTGGCGGGATCTTAAAAAATTTTCCAGGTGGGGTGGATTAAAAAAAAGGTGAAAAAAAAACATGATCACCCAAGATTCGAACCAAATGGCCTTGGGTGTATAATAAAACTTTTAACCAAATAACTAAACACATAATTACACTAAAAGTGTCTGAAAATGTATACATACATATTTTTAAAATTATTAGAGGATATACTAAGAATCTCGCCTCTAATATTGAGTGGGGTCCATGCACCCCTCTCCTATGCTGGGTCCGCCCCTGCTTGAGACCCTACAATAATCAAAATGTTCTTGACAACATGATATATGTTTCTATCATCGTACAAAGAAATTATGTAGCAGAATCCCTAAACAACTCACGTCTCAGAGCAGAATGAATTCTTCGTGTTCTTGTGCATATTTGAAAATGCAATCCTAGCAGCCAAACTGCTGTTGAAATCAAGCACGGAAGCACCCAAAGTTAATACTCAGGATCTGGAAATTTAACAATTTCTGAAGTAACATATGATGCAACCAAACCGTACACGAATCAATTCAACACAGAGACAAACAACAACCCAACACGTATAAGAAGAAGAGGAGCACTCACGGAAGTGTAGTCTGGGTGTTCAACAATCATGGCAGCAGCAGTCTCAGCAGCTAACTTATCAAGCTGGCTAGTTGTAACGCCTTCGTAGACACCAGTACACACCTTCTGGGCCACATATGCTCACTGCCGAGCTCATCACTCAGATTCTTTAGCATGGCAGTATCCCAATGCTCACTGCTGCTGCTATGGCTGCTGAACACCCAGACTCCCTTATCAATTCTTTGAGGAATTTTATCGAACAGATACAGCCAGAGAAATCAAACCTTATATTAAGCTTCTAAAATGATGCAGCCTGGTCTTTTATTTATAAAACATGTTTAAGGGATATTTGAGTCTTTCCCATCGCAAGCAAGATGTCCGGTGTTGATGCTTAGGGTAAGTCCAACCCATGGTACTAAACCATAGGTATATAAAATCAAATTTTGATACCTTTGGATACTATTCACTTAGGTATCAAATATCCATCTCTAATGGGAGGGTTCAAATTCATAGAATCAATATTTCTTTTTGTTTTTATTAAATATTTTGACGAGTTGATAATAAGATAAAATATTATTATTGTGCTAGTTAATAATTTTTTACGTAATCATATTTTTTTTTAAAGATTATGTACTATATATGTCCATCGTACATAAAATCCATATTAAAATACGCGACAATGAATATTAATTTACAACAAGCCGTAACGACTATTTTTTTTATTTAATAATAATTCGTAAAAATTTATATACGATGTAGTATATTGATATATTTTTTTTGATCTCTCGAAATTCCTCCGAATATTAATCAAGCTCGACAAACAGCCCCGTCTTCTTTTACTTTCCAACCATCAGATCTTTGTATCAGTGTCATTTATCGAATTAATAATAATAATAACAACAATAATAACTTTTAGAGTTTGAAAAAGTAAATACAGAAACTTTCGGACAAATAAAGTAAGAATTACAAAGGCACATGGTATTTTTTCTAATTAAAAATGCAATCAGCAACAGGGGAAAAGGGGAAAAGGGGAGATTATTGTGTGGTGTCAGAATGCGGTGCGACACCAGCATGTGTTAGTTTTCTATACTGCTTGCGCTTTATTATGTATTTAAACTGTGTGGTTCTGATCGTTTCACCCGTCACTTCATCCTTAAATTCCCTCGGCACACAATAACTTTCCGGGAAAAGGAGGGGACAATGGGGGACAACAGCATGTGCTTGTGCAGGTAACATATTTTTTTCTCCAAAGTCCATCACTTGCGCGCGTGAGATAGATGGGAAGTATTAGCCAAGGGTTCTAATATGGTACCTCTCCTGGTACCGCACATAATTTTGATACCTATCAACTCTTTTCATTGAAGATGCTAATACCTTCCTATAGGAGTCAAAATTTGGTTTTGACCCCTACCATTGGACTTACCCTAAAGGAAGTCGAGTTCAAAAATATCAAAGAAAAGAAATTAGTAGCAGTAAAGAAAGGAGAGAGGAATAAGGGATTGTGAAGTCAATATATTTTAAATATTTGGATAGAACTAGGCAGAAAGGAAAGAGATATAGAGATTGTCAATATATTTATAAAAAAAATGAATTGTTTCCTTCTGTTTCTCACATGTTTTGGAAGAAAACGAGACCACCTAGTTTGTAAAAAACATTATCACTCATTCTCTCTTACTCTCATTTTCTTTTTTTCAAGCTAAAACAATCCAAACACCAAAATTCAAATCCGTCCAAATCATATTATTTTTTTCCCCTTCAAATCATTCAATCCAAACAAGGCATTAGACGGAAAGATCGACGGAGTTGGACTCACCGGTCATCAAGCCGTCAGGAATCTCCGTTTGTTTTGAGTTGGAGTTTTTTGTGGAGTTTTTTTTGTGTGGTTGTTTTAGATAAAATGATTGAAGTAATAATTAGAAAGTAATATGTTTTTTTGAAATTTGTGTAGATTATGAAATGATTGGTGAAAGAAATTGAAATAAAGTAGTACAATGAATAAAATAATGGTAAAAAATATTATAAAGTTGATAAAGTGAAATGATGAGAGATGATTTAATATTTTTTTATTTGTAGTTGAAGAAATGATTGGTAAGAGAATTGTAAGAAATGATTGGTGAAGTGATATAAAAAAAACTCCTAAAAAAACTCTAACGAGAACAAACGGAGCCGAAGAGGAGTATGCATCGGACTAGACAAGAATTAACTCGTACACCAGTGGAAAGTGAAGAAGGACCATACATACAACAGAACTCTTATGGCTCGCTTAGATTGATGGAATGGAATGAATCTATTGGAATGGAATGCAATGAAATTGAATGATATCATTCCATTACTGTGTTTGGTAGACAGTGGAATGTAATCGTTTCTTATTGCATGATTTATTTTTTCATTCCATTCCGGCCATTCCATTGGATTTTGGATGGAATGAAAATCATCCATTTTCATTCCGTTGGAATGAAAACATATTCCATTTCATTCCATTCCATTCCATCAATTTGGCGTGTTTGTCAACAGAAAAATGGAATATGTTTTCATTCCAACAGAATGAAAATGGTTGATTTTCATTCCATAAAAAATACAACGGAATGGCCGGAATGGAATAAAAAAATAAACCCTGCGTGAAGAAACGATTTCATTCGATTGCCTACCAAACACAGTAATGGAATGATATCATTTCATTCCATTGCATTCTATTCCAACAGATTCATTCCATTCCATTAAATTCTATCAATCCAAACGAGCCATTAAGGAAATACAAAAAATCAACTCACGGCCTCGAATGAAGATCCTATTGACTGCCAGGTGCCAACTTGAGCATTGAGCATTGGATGGTTGAGATCGTTTTGTTTGATCTCGTGGCTGTCAAATTTCCTCACAAAATAATATAAAGTTATATTATTTGTATCACATGGATGATATATAAGTGTTTCATAGTGTATTACATATTCACATCTTTAATTATAAGTTGTATCACTTGAATACTTGTTGTCTTTTAGTATTGATGTCTTTTATATATTGTTTATATACCTTTATTTCATATGTAGAAAATCAATAATCTTTGTGCCATGTATTGTAAGTATAAAATTTCAATGGCAATGCAGAACTGATGATACACAAATGTGATAAAAATTAGACCAAATTGCATATTAAATAACACATAAGTGTGTGATCAAAATTGTGATGACGTGATAAGATATTGTGTAAGATTCAATGTCATTATATCACATATGAGATATCCTTTAGAACCAATCAAACTTACATAATTAACAAGGGTAATGAAATCAATTACTCAACAATCTCCACATTTTCCCTTTAAAAAAAACAATCTCCACATTTTGATGTTCTAAGGGCATCTAGGTCTATTCCTGCCAGCGGGAGTTCTCTTGCAGCCCATACATCTACTTTCATACCTTCTCCCCCTCTTTCGAGTGACTGACGTACCTCGCGATAAGCTGACCCACTTACTTTATTAAGTGTCGCACTATGTGGCGGTTATGTAATTATCCTAAGACCGGAGTCTTCATGACATCACGGTGTGGATTGTCATGCTTTGACACTATTAAGGTTTCCCCTAGCCATGGGGCGATCATGCGGTAGTGATTGGGTGTGATACTAAAACATGCGTATGACTCAATCGCTCGTCTGGAAATCGTGTATCCTATTATTAGGAGTAAATATCCGAAAATGCCTTATTATAAGGAATGTCTTATTCTCAAAAGTCTTTGCAAAGCGGAAGTAATAGGTTACTTCGAGAGAGTAGGATATCCAGATTATAAGATACGGCCGTTGATGTTTGACACTCGACGTACGACCGTATGAATATTGTGTTAGGAAATCTACGCGGGAACGCAGCGGAATTCAAAATTTTATTTCTTTTGACCAGGATCGACTTCGTTTAAGCAATAAATAAATAAGCTAGTAGACGGTGGTTACCTTGCTTGATCTAAAAGATCGACGCTTTGACCGTCTAAGGAGAGTAGTTGTGCACGGAGCCGCCCAAGTGTTCGGCCTCTACCGCTAGTCCACACGAACAGCCCGCCGGAATCCCATCATGGATTGCTACTAGAAAAACTCGGCTGCTAGACCGACATTTTCTCTCTCTCAAAATCTCTCCAGAAAAGCTCTCTATTTTTCTCAAGAAACTATTAGTCTCTTGGAATTGTGTTGTACAAAAGAGCTAGCCAAACCCTCCTATTTATAGGATGACCTGCGCCCCTATGTGATCTCAATCTGATTGGGAGAAGCTTCCTAGTAGATAGGGGAGAAAGAAAATATTTTCCTAATAAAATATGGAAAATCCCTTTGATTGATTTATCTCATTAATATTCAATATCTTATATTAAATATATTTCCAAGATATATATTGACAATATCTCATATTGAATATATATTTATCTTATTACTATAAATCTATTTTTCCAAAATCAATTAATATCTAATATTAATATTATAGTAATCTTATTAATTAAATTGCACAATTCAAATGTATCATATACACATGAAATCTGCGTCCCTTCTCCCCACAAAATTGGAAATTGAGATTTTCCTTAATTAATATAATACTATGATTAATTAATTTGTAAAATACATGTATATATATATATATATATTTATATATATATATATATATATATATATATATATATATATATATATATTTATATTTCAAAATTATATGTATCAATATACATATTTAATTAATCATCATAATTATATCTTGTATTATATTTATTCATAATAAATAAATACTATCATATTAATTTACCACTATAGCCTTTATAGTACGAGATAAATTCTTTCCTTATTTGGATATCGTTATAACCGCATTTTAATCCTACTAGATGTTCATATGTGTGTGACCCGATAGGCTTCCGAATATGTTGGCCGTAGACACAAAGCGCAAATTACGAAAATGACCTTCATGCCTAACGATCACGGGATAGTGTCTAGCAACACACCGTGACCCCCAATCATCGGAAGAGTCAAATGCAATGACTACTACCTTTCATGTGAAACAGTTACCGTGTAACTTACAATCCTATCGCTGTAATAATATCCATACGATCGTATCTCGAGTGTCAATACATTAATGATTGTATCTTATAATCTGGATATCATGCTCTCTCGGAATAACACGTTTACTCCCACTTTGCAAAGATTCACGAGAACAAGACATTCCTTATAAGAAGGCCATTTCGGATATTCACTCCCAATCATGGGATACGCGATTCCCGGATGACCAATCATGTATACTCCGCATGCTTCAGTATCACACCCGATCACTACCGCATGATCGCCCCGTGGATTGGGGAAATCTCAATAGTGTCAAAGCATGACCATCCATACCTTGATGCCATGAAGATTCCGGTCTTAAGGACAATTACACAACCGCCACAAAGTGTGACACTTAGTGTAAGTGGGTCAGTCTAACGTACGCATTCTCCAATACACGTCCACGTACAGTCCAAGTGTCTCTACACTTCGATAGACGAGATCTATCAACGCCTCAAAAAGATCAAGACATCTAATACATGTTAGCTTTGCTTATACTATCAATGCCCTGTTTGATAGTACGTCAGCCTAGAGACATTTAAGTATCAAACTTATTGAAGTGATTAGAGATCTCATCAACCATAATCGCCAATCATGGTTTATCTATCACAGTTTAATACTAAGGACGTTATCATATAACAATTCATAATTGATTCCTTAAAAGAACAGATATATGACAACAGAAAAGTCATTTAATATATGTGTAAACATAAAGAAATAGTAGAAATAACCCAACCCGGTCGGATCCGGTCCAACTTGATTGGGTATAGGACACTATTTCAACAATCTCCCACTTGGCCTAAAACCAATCACTTGCACACACAAGACCAAGTTGAAACACAAGAATCTTATGCAATACTCGCAACCAGCCCTAGCCGTGAATGGATCGCTATCCGTGGGGACTCAGACTATCTTCATATCACGCTCCAAATGATCAAGTCAAAGGAACCGCCTCAACACACACATGAATCTCTTACGAGACCCTGGTCCTTGCCTATGCAATGAATCCACTTACTATATCAGCTATATAGAAAAAATGGAAGAACCACACAAGGTTCATGAATGAACCTTCTAGATCCATGTTCTGCTCCCGCTGCACCTCCAAGGCACTACTGTGTTTTGGCCTAATTGTAGAATTTTACAGTGACCCATAGCCGTGAACATTTTCAGCTCACTGTATCACTTAATCAAATTGACTGCAAACCCAGGCTGTAGCTCTCACTCGCCTTCATAAGACTCGGGATGCATATCAGTATATCTACGTTTATTTAATTCCAAGTTTCAATAAACTAAGAACTCTTCCTTAACTTGTTTAAGGATATTCTCGACGTTTACCAGATCTACTTTCATACTTGCTCATGACTCTTCATGGACTATGAACATCTGGCATCATCTTTCACCTTATCTTCAGGACTAACGTCCTAACATAGATAGATCTTGAGAATACCGGCTAGCAGTATCACCTGTCACGATCTATGCTAAACTCCTTTTAGCATCACATCTATATAGGTAAACTATAAACTAACAGCAGTTAAATCTATAACTATAGATTCTTATTTCTAAAAATAAGAACTGCTAATCCAAGTGCTTTCGTAAAGACCTTGAACTATCAAACATTAATTGACTGTGACATGGGTTGATAATTCTCGAGGAAGATATCCAATACCTTACTCAAAAATCGTAACATTCCACTAAACCTTTTGCACATTGGGCATATCCCTTCTTTTGACTAAATCAAACTCCTTTGATTATCAAACAAATAAATCATCTAGAGAAACTTGTTTGAGTCCATTCGTGGGCTCGCATATCATGTTACCGTCTATGAACATCGAGCTATTTGCCCAACGTCTTCAACACTATCATATAGCCATCGAATTGAAGATTAATTTCTAAGTAGCTCATCAATCTCATATTCGTACTAGCTTGAACTTTTCAGGCTTTCGGAATTGTTGTACTTCAATAAGCACATTCAACTATTTCTAAAAATAGTCCAAGAGAGATAAACAATTATTTATGGTATAAATTGTCATAAGCCAACAAACATCGGTATGTTTAGGCTTTAGACAACTTTCTAGATTCTATAACCTTTTCATAAAAGGGTATTTTAGTCATCTTAAGATACGTATAACCCACATGATTCATAATCATATGGTTCAGCATCATCAGAATGACGTTTTAATTATACGCTTCTCTTCCAGAGAGACTATGTCTAGAATAACCACAAATACCAAGGATAACAGCCATACTAATATTTGGTTGAGATTTCATCACATATATCAACTATATAGTGAAACTAACCTAGTATGTTAGATTTAGTGACCGTTCAACTTTATCGGAATAACATTTATTCCTTACAACTGAATAGGTCTACTGAATCCTAAACAGCTAAACTCGTGTTCTTTATAAGAACTGGACACAATAACATTTATTTAGTTCCCTTATCAGTTTACTAGATTCTGAATACAAAACCGAAAATATCGCAACGTTTGCTTCAATTTCCTGCATGTATTTAATCTTTCTAATTTAATCATACTCGTAAGATATCGTATATCTAAGAGTTGACCTGAACTTAGATAGATTTGTTTCAACATGCTTGCTTAGGATAGAGGCTTCAATAAGTCCTCTATTTAAGCACTTGCCTTAACTTTCTTTTTTAATCCTTTAAGCACTCGTAAATGTTTCTCAATTTAGTCTTCATAAGGCTTAAGAGAAATCACAAGAGCTATGTCTTCTATTTCCTTTCATAAAGAAAATCTATGGATTATTAAATAGTTTATTTAACCTTTTGAATCATAACATGAACCATTTAATTAACCTTTAAGCAATGATTGAACAATTAAGTCAATACTTAAATCTTACAATTTTGAAAACAACATTTCCAAAATTCGGTGTGGTTATTCTTATCCAACGTTTGAATTAATTGTCATCGTATGACTGAATGATCATATTGGATCGAATCCAATATCACGATCTTTCGCTTTTCATTAATAATTAAAGTCTTGGAGCACTACATCAAATATGTAGTCTCCTTGTCTCTAACTACTATAGCGGGGTTGCTCGTGTCATCGCTTATTTTAAAGGATTAAAATTACTTAACCATATTTGAGAACGTTTCTCAAAAGGTAACAGTCATAATTTGGTTTTAGTAATCGAGAATAAAAACATAAATATAAAAGTTTGCTAAAATACTACAACATAAAATAAAGATAAAAGAGTGTTGTTTGTTTATACACGCAAAATCAAAAATGGTCTTTTGATTTATGATTTTGCTCCCACTAGTCAACTACTTCCAATTGACTTTCAAGAATTTTTCAAAATTCTTTTGTGGCCAAGATCCCATCTAGTTACACTACAAAAAAACAGCAGTTTTGCGACGGCATTTTTGCGACGGACCGCATTTCCGTCGCAACTTTACGTTTGCGACGGATATTTTAATGTTTGCGACGGGACACTTGGCGGGACCGATTTTTTCACTTGGCGGGCAAATTTGCGACGGATTTTTTATCATTTTGCGACGGACCATCGAATAAAAATTTATTAAATTATTTTATTATTCTAAATTTAGATAAACTTTGCGACGGACTTTAATTTCCGTCGCAAAACGGAGTTTTGCGACGGAATTTTTGTTGTTTGCGACGGAATATTTAATAAATTTTTATAACTGATTTCATTAATCTGTATGCACATGTTTGCGACGGAATTAGGTTTTTGTTTGCGACGGACATTATTTTCCGTCGCAAAATGGCGGATATCAGTCGCATTTCCCCCTTTTCTTCCTCATTTCACTTCTTCATCTCCCTCTTCTCTCCCGCCGCCCCACCCCCACCTCCTCGCTGAAGCTCTTCCGGCAACGCCACCTCCTCCCACCACCGCCGCATGACCACCCACAGTATGCTCTTCCCTCCCTCTCCCTAGACCCGATTTCCCCCCCCTCCCCCCCCCCTTGCATATGTATGTATGTATATTTTTTTATTTCGTTTTATATATATATATATATATATGTATGTATGTATATGTATATATATATATTGTATATGTATGTATATTTTTTTTTTATTTCGTTTTTTATATATATATATATGTATGTATATGTATATATATATTGTATATGTATATGTATGTATATTTTTATGTATGTATGTATATGTATATTTTATGTATGTATGTATATGTATATTTTTATGTATGTATTATATGTATATTTTTATGTATGTATGTATATGTATATATATATATATATATATATATGTATATGTATATTTTTATTTCGTTTTATAGGAAATTATATAGTGTATCATATGTAGTATAGATTTATAGATATATATGTGTAGTAATCATGAGTTAGAAAATGCTTACTTATGTATATTAGTTAGATAAGTTAGGAAAATGGTTAAGTATGTGCAAAGCCGGATGTTGGTTGAATTGGTTGAATTGGTGTGTTGAATTGGTTTGTTGAATGCTTAAGTATGTGCAAAGCCGGATGTTGGTTGGAAATGCTTAGTTTAGAAACCGGATGTTGGTTGAATTGGTTTGTTGAATTTGGATTGAAATGATGATAAGTATGTGCTTACATGATAAGCATAACATACATAAGGTCCTCAAAGTCTTTGTTCTACCCGTTTGGAAAATGGTACTGGGGGTACTTTGTTATCCGGCAAAGCCTCCGAATTATTTTGACGTCGAACCTTTGACCATGAATCGAAAATTTAGGTTATAGTGTTGTTAGTTTCATAGTAAGTTGAGTAAAACCTGAGTTTGCAAAAGTGTTGAGACAACCTTCAAAGACTATTGTTAGTCTCATATTTTGTATGATATGATGTGTAGGATTGAAAATGAAGAGAATAGAACGGAGTTGGATGTACGAGAGGTTGGATGCTAACAAGAAATTTAACCCGGTATTTGTGAATGGAGTGGAGGAATTCATAAAACATGCAAAGCAGTTAGATTCGTTTCGGGCAAATAATGGAATGATGAAGTGTCCATGTAGTAAGTGTAAGAACACTAAATTTTCAATCGAAAATGACGTGAGATTACATTTAACTAAATATGGGTTTTGCGCAAACTACTATGATTGGGTGTGTCATGGTGAAGAGTTTCCCATTCGATCAACGTTCAAAGAAGAACGGAATGTGAACCCTTATCGTGGACATGGTTAATGACGCATTACGTGATAGGATTGATCACGTAAGAGAAGAATTTCTTAACCAAGAGGAGAACAATGAGACACCAAACCCTGAAGTTGCATCGTTTTTGAAATCTTTGAAAAGCGCAGAGAACTCAGTATGTGATGGAAGTAGTGTCTCCGTCTCGCAAGCGGCTTCTAGGTTGCTCACTTTGAAATGTGATCACAACCTCTCTCACAAATGCGTTGGCGGGGTTACGGTTTGATAGGAGATATTCTTCCGAAGAATAACTTAATGACCTCGAACTTCTATCAAACCAAAAAGTTGTTAAAGGCATTAGAGCTACCCCATGAGAAAATACACGTGTGTCCCGCGGGGTGTATGTTATTTTGGGAGGAGGGCGAATCTGGACAAGTGTCGGAAGTGTGACCTTGATCGATATAAACCGCGAAACGAACGCAAAGAGGTCAACGTGTGCCTAACAAAGTGATGACTTATTTCCCGATTGGACTGGATCGCAAAGGTTGTGCGCCACGAAACATATAGGCAAGGAAATGAGGTGGCACGCGGAAACCCCGGGACAAGCGGTATAATGGCCCACCCAAGTGACGCTGAAGCTTGGAAGCATTTTGACCAAATGCACCCTGAGTTTGCTAAGGAGCCTAGAAATGTGCGGTTAGGACTTTGCACTGACGGTTTTGCACCTTTTGGTAATTTTGGGAAGAACTACTCTTCTTTGGCGATCATGGTTACACCATACAATCTTCCGCCTGGTTGTGCATGAAAAGACGGTTTATATTCTTATCGATTGCTTGTACCGGGGCGAAAAATCGAAGGAAACCTCGATGTTTATTTGCAACCATTGATTAAGGAGTTGAAGCATTTGTGGGAAGCAGGGGTTGTTTACTTACGATGTATCCACAAAAGCAGAATTTTCATATGAAATTTGCACTAATGTGGACTATCAATGATTTTCCTGCGTATGGCATGTTATCCGGGTGGACTACGGCCGGTGTGAAAGCTTGTCCCTATTGTGGTGATGGAAACAAGTCGTTACGGCTCAAACATAGTGGTAAATGCACTTGGTTTGATTGTCATCGGCGATTTCTCCTGAAGACCATATTTTTCGCAGCGATAAAGGTTTTTTGAAGTCCAAACAAGATGAACACGCGACTCCACCCGTAGATTGAGTGGTGAGGAGGTATGGGAATTTGTACAACACCTACCAAGCATCATTGATGGCTCAGATTCGGACTTGAAACGGCTTAAAAACTCCAAGAATGGTTGGTGGAAAAGAAGCATTTTTGGGATCTTCCGTATTGGAAAACATTCTTTAGCTTCGACATTGCCTGGATGTGATGCATATTGAGAAAACTTCTTTGAAAAACTGATTGACACGGTTATGGGCGTTAAAGGCAAGGCGCTTGTGGTCCAAAATCGCTAAAGATTTGAAAGAGCTTTGCGTAAAGCGCCCGATTGTACACTTGTTCTTGACAAGCGAGAAAAGAAAAGTGTTGTGTGAATGGGTCACCAAGTTGAAATTCCACGACGGTTATGCTTGAGACCTGGTAGGTGCGTAGATCATGATGAATACATTCTACGTGGTTTGAAAAGCCATGATTGTCACGTTTTTATGGAGCGTTTGTTGCCGGTTGCCCTTCGAGAATTGATTCCGAAAAATGAATGGAATGCATTGGTGAGATAAGTCAATTCTTTCGAGACTTGTGTCTTTGCTACCCTAAAAATAGAAGACGTGATTCGTTTAGAGAATAACATTCTTGAGATTATTTGCAAGTTAGAGAAGATTTTGCCTCAAAGCGCGTTTTTAACTCGATGGAGCATTTACCGATACACTTGCCGTATGAGGTCGAGTTGGTGGTCCGTGCAATATCGATGGATGTATCCATTCGAAAGGTTTTGAATCACTTAAAACAAAAGATTGGTAACAAAGCTTTAGTAGAGGGATCAATATGCAATGCGTATTTGTTGGAAGAGATTTCAAACTTACGTTCTATGTATTACGATGATCATATTGAAACAAAAGCAAAGAATCTTCTTTGTTGGTGAGACTTCGGCATCGACAATCGTTTGATTTACGAGTTATTCCGTGATCATAATGGTACAACAACCGGGAAGTGCAAGACGAGGTTCTTGGATAATAAAGAATATGACTTTGTGCACAAGTGCGTATTGGCTAATCTATGAAATCATGAAACCGTATGAGCGTAAGTACCTCATTACTACATATATACAATGCTTATGATTTTTTCGAACAAATATACATTAAGCGACAAAATGATTCATTCTTAGATTGTTCGAGCAATTTATTCGTGTTCAACGACCTCAATTGACCTCGATGAGATATTTGGAATAAACATGAACATGAATTTACCAAATGGTTTGGACAACAAGCATCATTGTTGAATGATGATTTGCTAAAAGCTTTGGCAAGTGGTCCTTCTCGTCAAGTCAAAACTTGGAAACGTTATTCGATTAATGGCTACAACTTTCGGACATTCAACCGGGCAACTGATATTGGTAAATCTTGATCAACAACGGAGTTTGTGTCGATTCCACGGAAGGTGCCGACTATTATGGCACTTTAAATGAAATCATTGAGTTGGTGTATTATGGACATTCATTTGTCTACAAAGCCGTATTGTTCAAATGTGATTGGTTTGATAATTACGAGCGGGGCATGAATGTGCATAAAGATTATAAGATAGTTGAAGTTCATCGTGGTAGGAAATATGGCGCTTATGATCCATTTGTTACGGCTTATCAAGTCGAGCAAGTCTACTATGCTCCATATCCAAGTTTGAAAAAGACAAAGATCAATGGTCGGTTGTTTTCAAAACAAAGGCAAGATCGACTATCGATGCTCCCGTCGAGGAAACCGTTTTCCAAGAACAAGTGATCAATGATGTTTCCGATTATCGATCCTCTTAACATTGTCCACCAAGATGTTGATGTCGATGTTGACTCCGATGTTGGGGATAATGACTTGGATGATGATGAGATGGAGGATTTCATTCAACAAGAAGATGGAGAGGAAGAAGAATCGGTTGATGATCTAGATATCTTGATGAAGAGGAGGAAGAACTCTTCCATTCTAGTAGTGATAGTGAATAATAATGTATTAAATATTTTATTTTGTCATGATAGTGAATAATAATGTATTAAACATTGTAATTTATTATTAATTAGTATAAACGCCTTTTATTATAATTGCATTTATATTAGTATAAACGTCATTTTACGTGTCAAATAGATGTCGGTAGAGGTAGAGGTAGAGGTAGAGGTAGAGGTAGGCCGGTAGGGGTAGTTCCCCTCCCGGAGCGTCTTCCTCCTCCTGAAACAGCGAGTTTGGATGATGAGATACACCAGGATGAGCGAGGAGGATTTTGGTGTCATTGTCAATGGTGACCTTGGATTGCCGCTTTTGGATCCCGAGGAGATGGTAAGTTAATACATATCTTGCTTTAATTTGTTTGTATTTTTATTTATATTTTGATTAACCAAATATATTAACAACTTATTGTTTTCAATATGACGGGTTTACCGACAACTATGTCAAGAAAATGGCCAAGAACGCCATAATCAGTAGCTTTAACACTTTTGCCACCACGTGGCATAATGCCCGACCAGGAAGCGGCGAGGATAGGTGGTGGAACGCATTTAGAATGCGTCGTTCATATAAATATAACTATATATAAATATAACTATAATTATAACTATACATATAACATATATATATATAACTATGTTGCGGGGTCATTTCGACGAGAGTTACGCCACGGCGCTGGTTAGGGAAGCTTTTGAGCGGTATGCTATCAACGAGGTCCCCGATTATATGTATCGGGCTCAAACAAACCCCGTGCTCGGCTTTGGATGACCCCGGATATTCTCCGTCGATTCGAGAGTGGATTGGGAGTCCCGTAAGCAATTATTCAATATTTAATTAACAATACTTGTTTTATATATATATATATATATATATGTATGTACTAACTTGTTTATCTTATGTCGAATAGGCGTTCGAGAAACATCTGCGATAAAGCTAAACCGAGCTTACGGATCCGGTGAGAAGGAAGATCCAGGACACATGCTATGGCGCGACGCAGCGTTATCGATTTCGCTTTCGGGCCATGGAGGACAATAGAGGCGCCCTATCGATCGGTGATCTGGTGAGTAGTTCGAAGAAGAAGAAGTCGGGCAACTTCGTCTCGAGGAAGTTTGAGAAAATCATGATACGTTATGTATTCTAAATATTATATATACATTATATATATATCATGTAATTATTGTTACTAACAAATTTATATCATACTTTGCGTGGGGCGTCTTCACCTCGAAGAAGCGAAAGCCCGAGAGACGCGACTGACACCACTGTCGACGAGTCGCGTCTTTATTACTGAAGCTGGCTGGTGGTTACGACAAGAAGGGAGAGTTTTGGCATGGGGTCACCGCCTCCATGTACTACGACGAGCTCTTCTTTGCTCGACACTCATCCGGCGAGACATACTCTCCGGCATAATCACCCGCCTCGCCCCCAGGAGATGGCGAGAGACGAGCAGACTCATCGAGAAACCCAGGCGAGGTTGGAGGAGCTAGAGAGAGCGAAGCGTCGGGATGACAGACTAGCGCGAGATGGAGGCGTGGATTACCCGGTTAAGCGGCATCCTCCGGAGGATGCAACCCGGCACTGGCGACAGACGAGATGACCATTCGATCATGGACCTGGAGGAGGTGGCGTGGGTTTAGGTAGTACACCGGTCCGATTGGGTGACATTGTTTTGATACATTTTTATTTATTTTGGCTTATCGTATCCCTTTGACATATCGTTTTATTCATTTTTGACATTTCCTTTGGCGTATTTTTGACATATCCGCTTTGATATCGTATTCCGTTTATATTGTTGTTGTTGATAGCCGGTAGCAATTGTAATGCTACCGGGAAAATAAAAGGCTGTTTTGCAAATGGTGGTTTGGCATTTCTTTGCCAAACAAATGCCATAATTTTATGTTTATTTTTATTTTTTGCGACGGAATATATCCGTCGCAATATGGTATTTGCGACGGAAAAGGCTCATTTTGCGACGGATATGAAAAGATCTAAAAATAAATAAATTATTTAATAAAAATAAGTTGCGACGGATTATAAATTTTTTGCGACGGATTATACATTTTTGCGACGCAATTTTACATGTTTGCGACGGCATATTTCCGTCGCTATTTGTTATTTGCGACGGACTATACATTTTTTGCGACGGAAATTATAATTATCAAATAAAATAAAATACGGTAATTATCCGTCGCAAAAATCCGTCGCAAACAATTTGCGACGGTTTATCCGTCGCAAAACTGCGGTTTTATGCGACTAAAAATGCGACAAAGAAAAATCGTCGCAAATCCGTCGCAAATCATGGTTTGCGACGGAATAACCCTTGTTTGCGACGGTAATCTTCCGTCGCAAAACTACTGTTTTTTTGTAGTGTTACCCCGATTTCCGACGAGGGCTGATCGACCAGAATAATCAGAAGAGTAGGTAACACTTACCAATCATATCTCTATGTGACTCTTGGTGGTTGGCTAGTCAACTCTTTGACAATGCACATCTTTATGTGGTAGTCAACCCTTGCCTTTAGAATAAGGCGGTCCCGACGCGAGGCCAATCACCGCAATACTCTAGTCAAGTCATAACCCAATATTCGCGAGATCTCATACGATCATATCTCAATAACGACGATATACCCGAGGTAGGTCAACTCCCGACGAGGGCCGATCAGTTGGATCCGAACAAAGGCTCTTCACCGTCGCTATAATATTGTGAGACAATATTTCGACTTGATTTTTGTTGTGGAAATATTTATGTAAATTAATTCACTTAATTAATTTTAAATTAATTCTCTTAATTAATTTAATTATGGTATCATCGTTTTTATATATATCTATGTCTATAGACATACATCCTACACATTCATCTAGATCGTGCCTAGTTATGCATCTATTGTATCATATAAAATAATACAAGCACAAAATAAATAAATGCGTAAAGTAACCGGTATGATCATGGACTTTTCCTATGTGCGGTTTCGAATACAAACTGACGAAAGTGCAGGTCACAGTCTAAGGTAGCTGCAACCGTTAATAGGATCTTTAATGTGTCATTCTCCAATGAGATCTTTATTCTTCTTTCTTTGATCTCCGTCTTCTGCTCCATTCTTGTTACATTTAATTCTATCTAATAAAATAAATACACCCGCCGCACACGGGGGGAGCTAACAGGAATGGGGTAAATGCAGAAAATAAACTAGGTCACGTTCTTCATAACGCCCTAGGACAATTTTTAAACCAACAGAAAAATTAAATCATTCACATCTATCCTATCGGTCGAATCCATGATCAATCGGGGTCCATATAATCATATTATATCTACTATATCTAAATCATACAATAACATCTTATGAAAAAGATAAAATAAAAACTTAACTACTTGCGTCTTTATTAATCGATTAACGTTTAATCAGTTAAATAATTTTACCCAATCAATTAACTAATTAACATTTAATTAATATATTAATGGTTTTAATCGAAATAAAATTAACGATTAATTTTAAACCGATTTCAATTTTAATTTTAATTAATTAGAACTATTCTAAAAATAAATCAAAATTAAAATTAAGTCTCTTTTGTTTCTAACAACTAGTACTAATCTTTTTCGTTGTAACTAGCAACAACACACAATCAATTTCACTATACACTCAATCCACACAATGCAGTTACATTGAGTAGCACGTACTAACATCAACATCATGTAGTAACATATGTCTTTTTCATCATGTAGTAACACCATTATGCACACTCCATAAGATGTAGTAGCGCATAATGTAGTATCACAGTGAAAGTCCACAAATGAAGTAACACGTGTTTCATGTTGGTTTCGTGAACAACCTCAGACGTAGTAACACCACGATGCAAACACCCTCAATCGTAGTAACACGTAATGTACACCCTAAACCCTGAAACTTGAACCATAAACCTGAACACTAAACCCTAAACCTGAACCCTAAACCTTAAACCCTGAACCCTGAACCCTAAACCTTAAACCCAAACCCTACGGTTTAGGGTTTAAGGTTCGGCTTTAAGGTTTAGCGCTTAGGGTTTAGGGTTTCGCGCTTAGGGTTTAGGGTTTAGGATTTAAGGTTTAGGGTTTAGGGTTTAGGGTTCAGGGCGTACATTATGTGTTACTGTGTTTGAGGGTGTTTGCCTCGTGGTGTTACTACGTCGTGTGCACGGAACCAAAGTCAAATACGTGTTACTTCATTTGTGGACTTTCACTGTGATACTACATATGCGTAATTACATTCTTTGTCTGGAGTGTGCATAGTGGTGTTGCTACATGATGAAAAAAACATGTGTTACAACCTGTGTTACTAAATGATGTTGATGTTACTACGTGACTAGTACTAATCTAATCAGGAAAAAATGTGTAGTAACACACATACAAAGAATGTAGTTACAACAAAAAATATATAGTAATAAGCATTAGATTAGATTTGTACTAGTCAGTCTAATACATGTAGTTACACCCCAAAAATATTTATACAGTAACAAGTAGTAAAGATTGCTATAGTAACAAGTAGTAAATTAATATACATGTGTGTTAATGCATGAGTTACTGCATGTTGTTGAGTACAAACTTATATTAGGTTCAAATTTAACGTAGGAAACTATGTTTTCAACGTAGAAAAATATGTAGTACAAATCAACCAAATACATGTAGTAACACAGAAAGTTAAGTAGTAATAATTAATGAATTAAGTGTAGTACTAACAAAAAATGCGTAGTTACACATATAAAAAATACGCAGTTACGACAATAAAAATGTAGTAACACCGAAAAAAATTAGTACTAGTCAGTCTATTACATGTAGTTACACTCAAAAAATTGATTTGTACTACATATTTTTCTATGTTAACTACATATTTTTCTACGTGAAGTTGATTGTGTGTGTTGTTGGTAGTAGCTGCGTATGATGTCGACGAATCGTCCTTTTTAATTTGGTTTGCTATTTAATCGCAATAAAATAGGCATGGAATGAAGAAGCACGCAAGTAGGAATGAGAATTCACTGGCAGCCAACGTCATATTGGAATATTTTTCTTAAATTGTGGTTTAGAAATGAAAAGAGTCATATAGAAGAAACCGATTGTATGCGATTCTGGTAAAAAAAATGGTTGGATCTTTGGCAGATATAATTTTAATTTAATTTTTTGTATGGAAAATCGACATTAAAATCCACATAAAAATCGGCTGCAGTATTTTAACAAACGGTTTCAACAGCATTGAATATCAATTAGTAACTCAGGGAAAAAAATTAAAATATTAATAATAAAGGGTATTATTAAGTATTCATTATTTTATTCCGTGAATCCTCTATCTATTTTCCGAGATTTGAAGATTCTCCCGTTTTTAACCTTTTCTATTAGTATAATAGCATATGATTTGTTTTTCCCCAATTTAATCGATAGATCTAAATCAGGTTCGGAAAACATGGTAAGCGGAGGCTGCGGATTTGCTTCCATGGTTAATGCTCCTCCACCACCGTATCCCAACCGATTGCTCGCTCCAGGTGCTCCCCATGCTATAATCCCTGCTGGGGACCATTATTTGACAGACGAATCCTTGTTTGGTAGCCACTTTTTTTTTTTCTTATTTGATTGATTTCTTTTATTTTGCTGTATTCCTTTTTTAGCTTTCACAGCTGATGACCTAATCTTTGTATATCTGAACCACACAATGTGATAGTCTCACTTTTCCGGACAATAGAAACAATATCAACATGCTTTAGACACTTAAATCAGCTATAAGCTTTGGACACTTGAATCAGCTATAAGATCTGAATCACAAGGCGATGTGTCGCATTTCCGGAAAAATAGAAGCAATATCAGCATCTTCAGAGTTCAGACTCTTAAAATCCTTTTTTCTATGTCAATTTTTGAGCTTAAGTACATTTAAACTCAATTTTATTTCCTTATCCTGATGTATTCTGATTTGTATGGCTGTCACGATAAGAAGAAAACTTTTTTTTTGCTAAACTGGCTTCTGGTTTAGTGGTATTTATTCACTGGCCTGGGTAAACATTGCTTTGGTAGTTACCCCTACACAAACCAACTAACTCTCTCACCTTAGCTACGTGACTTATGAGACCATGCTGGAAACCAACCTTCTCCTTAGCGTTCTTTGCTATAACTCTTTATAGCCTGATTGTTTTAATTGTTTGTTTCTTCAATATTATTTATACATCTAAAGGTCGGAATTTTATGTTTTCACTCAGGTATGGAACATATTGAAAATGGAAACAGTGATCAGTTTGCTGCCTGGATTGACGGTAAAGGGCAGTTTGTGCCCCAACCATTACCTGCTGATTCCGTCCCACAGGCGGTCGTAACCAGTGACTGGTTGCATGGTTTGACACATGAAATGCTCATGGGTAGCCATTTATCCACTTTAAGTTGTTTTGATTTCTTTCATTTGCTTTATTCCTATTTTTAATCAGCTAAGCTTATTAGATCTGAACCACAGTGTGATGCCTTACTCTTCTGAAAAAACTTCACCTAACCGATTGATGCAATAAACCGAGGGTAGACACTTAAAACCCATTTTTGCTATAGATCTTAAGTTCGAAATCAGTTTACTTTTTGAATCAGGTGAGGAAGATGTTGGTGCAAATCCATCACCGATTATTGCTCCTATCAATTATCTGCGCGTACCTTACAATAATTTCCCTACCCAGTGCCATGAAACGAGTGGCTTTCCGATTGGTAGCCACTGATCTGCTTCAAACATCTTTCTCCTTTTAAGTCAAGTTCAATCTTGTTTGAAGTTTGATTTGATTTCTTTTATTTTTAATCAGTTGACCAAAGTAGATTCGAGGATACCTTGAATTTCCAAAGTTTCTTCATCGACAGGAGTAGCACCAACGGATGCAATAACAGCATAGGTAGACACTTAAATTCTTTTGCTATGTCAATCTTAAAATAAAAAAAGTTTTTCTTCATCCTGATTTATTCTGAATTATTTTGGTGAAATTAAAGAGAAAGGAACTTGCATCTGGTCCGATGGTACTCTTCCGTGGTCGGGTAAGCACTTCTTCGCTTTGGTAGTGTTCAACACACAAACCAACTTCCTTTGCCACCATACCTATATGACACTATGCTGAAAACCGACTTTCAAAAGGCTTATTACACCATATAAACCTTATAAACCATACAACCCACCTTCAAAAAGTTGATTCTCACAATTGATTTTTTGCTGTGCATTTAAAGACCATCTTTATATATTGCATATGTATCATGTATATAGTTTTTGTGCTTGATGATGATGTCAACGGCAGACAAATCGTGTGGAATCACGTGGGTAGCCGTGCACGGGATGAACTCAACATGTGTCGTAACTAGGCATGAAGATCTAGTGCGTCGGCTCTTTTTTTTGTTTCTTAACAATTTTGTATACTTTTTGAGTGGTTGAGTACTTTTCTCCTAATTCTATGGATTTCAGATGTTTTTTTTACCCCAATAATTCATAACAGGATCAGGAAGTGACACCACGTGTGCGCTCCGCACATCGTACGAAGGAGGATCTCCTCCACATGTTCAGGCAGGGTATAATCTATAAAGTTGAAGGTGCGATTGATTCCTTAGCGTTGTTTCGAGCTTTTGTTGTAATGGCTTTGTTAGTATACACTAATGCGTCATAGTTATATCTCTTTGTATGATTGATTATAGAGCCATTGTATGGCGGATATACAAATGGTATACTGTTCTCAATCTTGTGGGAGAACAATAAATTCTTTTGTAGCCATACGCTTTTAGAACATGTAAACATAGAGTTCAAACCTAATGTGGAAAAAGCAAGGACTACTGATGAGAGGGGAGAGAGGAGAGGGGAGAGGGGAGAAGGAGGGGGAGAGGGAGGGGGAGGGGGAGAGGGAGAGGGAGGGGGAGGGGGAGGTGGAGGGGGAGTGCGGAGAGAGAGGGAGAGGGAGATATTTGGTTGGGCTGATGATCGTAATCGACCATTTTACTTGTTTGTTTGTGTGTTTGTATAAGGCACAAACCTGATTCCTTTGTGTCATATTAAACTGTAATCCCTTAATTTGAGTTCTTATTAGCACATTCTAGAGGGCTGTAAGCGAGTCAAGCGCACTAAATACATTATTTGGTACTTAATAAAATAACATATTGTAATTGGTCGAATTGACATTTTTTTGTTATTATCAAATGATAATTTAGAATAATTTTTTAGTTAAGTTTTGAAACGTATTAGACTCGATAAGCTCGATGAAAAGTCGAGCTCGGCTCGAATTCTTAAAACTTACTTGAATCTCAGCTCAAGTTCGAAATACTTGTGTTTGAACTCGAGCTCGAAATAGTTTGAATTGCTCGGTTCGTTTAGAGCAATACTCGGTTCGACTCGTTTACACCCCTATTCTAGACAGGTCAAACTGTTTTTTTTTCATCTTTGTATTGAAACATAATCGATTTGTCCACTAAAAAAATTAAAACATCATTTTCCTTAAAGATCTTATTAGCACTGTAGATGAGTGCTCTTTTGAACCTTTTGGCTAATGGTTAATTCATTGTTTGAGCAGACCTTGCTGACCAAATGTTTAAATCCCGTCAAATGTCTGACCAGAGCTTAAAGAAGCCTTTTGGTGTTGGTATGTCTGTAAGACCCTTTTTTCTCTAACATGTAGCAAATCCATCTTCCTCTCCCACTCATTTTTGCTTTTGTTTCATGCAGTTTCTGTGACTCATAAAGGAAGTGGTCATGAGGTACTCAGCTAGCATTCATCTTCTTGGTTTCCTTCTTGCTCTTTCTTAGCATATATAGAGTTGCTAGTTATACGTGTTGCCTTTCATTGAATTTACCATAAGAAGCAAGGATAAAGACATTTTTTTCTTCCAAAATTGGGTTTCCTATGTTCTGATAGAATCTGAAAGGGCAGATTTTAGTGACGCCTTTTACAACCTCAATCCCCCAATGGGGGAGGGATTCAATAAAACCGGAATCGGCTATCTACTAGAGAACTGGCAGGATCCTGGAGCCTATATCGTTCATTTGCTCAATTTAGTAGTGCTTGTGTTGTGTGTGTGTTTATTTTATTTTATTTATACTAGACATGATGCTTCAAGTTCATTGATAATGTTGGTACACTGAACAGGTATCAAGTGCTGAGTACGATGAAGAAAAGGCCATCAAGTTCTTACAGGGCGAAATGAAAAGCAACACGGCTTTTACGGTCAATAAAACTGTACAGGTATATGGAATCAACATAACTTAGGAACTTAGGTATTTTGTGAGCTCGTTAAATTACTGAGGTTATTTTAACGTTAAAAAAAATAAAAAATCAAAGTATTGGCGAGTCAAACCTTCTCTAACTTGTATAAATCTGAATTTTGTTTATTATTCGGGGATTGAATAATAGAATCGGGCCATTTGTCAGTTGAGTGATTTGAAGAGTGTAATGAACATGACCAAGTTCCCAGCATAAAAGCACTTTGGATGCTGATCGAGTATACTGATAATAAGTATTAATGTTCTTTTGGCAGACAGCAATTTTTGCTCTGGAGCATTTGTTCCACAAGAAGTTCAAAGCTAATGAGATACGGGTACTGTTTTGGGAGTGACCATGTTTCATTCCTTTTATTTGGGGGGATGCTGGTGGTTTAATGTAGTGTTTTGCATTCATTGCCTACTTTCTTTTACCTATTAAACCTCATCACTCTTTTATCAGGTTATTGTCCGGAAAGAAAATGATGATGTAGTCAAGGAATTGCCCAGGCGTGATGACCGTTCCATTGAGGAGCAGATAGCTGTCATTAGAGCCCGTCAGAGGAGGCTCCCCCGGTGAGATTATGGGTCAAATGTATCAAACGGTTTGGATCATTCTCATGCCTTGAGTGTCGTTCATCTCTAAGACTAGTTTGGTTTATGGATTTTATTTATTATGGAGTTTTTGAAGAATATATATATATATATATATATATATATATATATATATATGGGTCCGGTTTTTATTTACGTGCCAAGTAATTTAGGTGTAACATGGATTGAAGAATATTTATTGATCTAATATCAACCCCCTTTGAAAACACCCCTGGAACCATTGATACAAACTTTTTGATGGTAGTTTTAAGTTTTAACCCTATACTACCAACCTTTTGACATCACACCTTCACACCATTTAGCTCAGAAAGGGTTATCTGTTCTTGATTGTCAGTTTAATTAACTCCTTGTAGTTAGATGTAGAATCATGACTCCCCAAGATATGATACACATTCGGTTGGATAGCCTTCAACCGTGAACGGGACTCTCCCTCTTTAATGCAAGTAAAAGTGGGACTGCTTGAGGTGCTACACTATACTATACTATATACTATATACTATACTCGGTTGGTACAACCTTTTATCTCCAGAATATCCTTCAATTGCTTATGGAACTCTTCCACGTGTCACGCTTGCCACTAATGATGCTGGTAGCATGGTACTCATCCTTTTATCATCAAACCTCTACCTCAACTTCTAATTCTTCTCCTTGAAGAAGACGGACTATTTCCTACGCATACTAACCCCTTAAAAGCCCTATTCCAATATGAAGGACTTCCCTCCTTTTGCTACTATAGTGGAATTTTGGGTCCATATCTGTTACATATGAATTCAATCAGCAATATGAAAAATCCTTCAAGATTGGCAGCTGGCTGGCTGAATGCAACAAGTAGATCAAAACTGCTCCCCTGATACCCTCTACCTCTTCCCGCCAAAACAAAATTCAAATACCCAGACTGCCAATATCTCAGTTCTCACCAAAGTCGATCTTAAAAGGCTTCTACAATTTTCAGTAAAATCTCATAAACCTTTAGCCTCTGTCAGTCCAACCACCTTTGCCTAAACCTCATATGCGCACTCCCCAAACTCACCGGCCAAAAAGACAAACCTATTGAAACAAAGTTGTCTGACTTTGTCCCTCTGATTTTCTGGAAAATTCTGACGCTGGGACTTTCTATTAAAACGGACCGTCGGATGACTGCCATGTGTAGAAAAGACAAAATTATTTTGCTTATTTGTGCACGTGGTAGTCATCTGACGGTCCGTTCTAATGTGGAGTCTCTACATCAGAATTATCCCTGATTTCTCTCCGCAAACTCTATTTAAAGAACACCATTTTAACGTTGGATTGAAAAGTGCTTTTCGAAATTTTCTTTTCTTTAATCATTAACCGTTTTCCTTGATATACATTAAGAAATTCATGATTTGCCTCCCGGCTTTTGGTAGGCTTGAGTTCCTCTTTTTGATCTTTTACTCCTCGCTGGGCAGTCCGGAATGCTCATTCCTTCCTTTTTGGTTGAGACATATTGCTGGGTTTTGAGGAACATGTTGATATCTTTGAAGAACAAGCATATGATTGATTGTTGGTGCTCTATTATGAAGCTTGTGTATGACCTACGAACCAATTTTAGTTGTTCTTTCCTTTGACATGTGGTTTCTCATGATTTGTAGGATTGTTTCAGTATATTTAAGACATTAGTTTCTACAAGTGATCTTTCTAGCTAGAGTGTGTGATTTTCCACCTCTGTCGTGCAGAAAGTTCTTGGCTACTACGACAATGGTGTTGTCCGTGAAATGTCCTAAGATCCTAAGGCCTTGTTTGGTTTCGGGTTGGATTGAGGTTAAATGGATTCAAGAAAGAGAAAGTAAAATAAAATATAGTGAAATATATAATGATTATAAATTTGAAATGTTATGTTGAAATTTGTGCAGTTAAAGAAATAATTGGTGAGAGAAATTTTAATGAAATATTATATTGAAAAAGTATTGGTTAAATAATGTAGTGGGTGAATAAAGTGAATTGATTAACATTATTTTATTTGTTGATATTGAATGATTGATGAGAAAACTTATAATAAAATAATATAATTAATAAAATAATGATGATAAATAAGATAGCGCAATGAATAAGATATTGGGTTGGATCCAAATGGATCCAACCCTACCCTAAAATTAGGTGAGATAATGTTTTATTAAAAAATTCACACAGAGAACATATTATTTCGCGGACGCAGTTCATTTACATTTTTTTTTTTTTTTTTTTTTTTGGAGGGAATTCATGTACATTATTTTATTTTATTTTGGGTCGAGAAAGTTCATTTACTTTCTGAAAAGAAAATTTCTACAGATTATTTAATTAAGTAAATAATGAAATCGATTCATTTTTTTTATCATCTACAAACATTATTTAATACCATTTGACCCTCATTATTATAATTCGCATACTTTACAACTATTATAATAATGAGGATCAAATGATATTCTAGATTTTTACCATTACAATTATTGACACATAACCATTTTTTTAATTCGTGTAAAAATGTCTCAACAGATTTATATTTTGAAAACGGATGTTGTATTATGCACCTTGCACAAGAAAACACAAAGCTAGCTAGCATTTCCTGTTCACATTATTTATGATTACAATCTTCCATGCATGCCAAAAATATACCATGGATGCATGACTTTTTTTTTGTAATTGATGATGCACAAGTTACTCATTCATGTAATTGGTGATGTATATTTATCTCATTTGATAGGGATTGCATTTATATAAATCATGAGGTCCCCTCATGTTCTTTATTGTGTAACCCTCACCCATTAGTTGTATAACTCTTCTTACATTTTAGCATATATATATATATATATATATATATATATATATATTCCGCTTAGCGGATACAACTTACATGTTACATGTAAGAATTTCAAATTTCCTATATATTTTTCAAATTGTCTTTTGAAATGTGGAAGAATTGTTACATCTGACGGGCTTGATCACTGATGGGAGGAAAGGATGCATTTTCCTTTATACTACATCCGGTCTAAAATACAATTCAGCCTAAAAGTTTTTACATAAATTAAAAAATTAGTTGAATGTTAAAATTTGAAGGTTAAATGTCTATAATACATTTTGACTATCATCAATACAATAGCTGTTAAGTAATAAAAGTGGTTAGATTGATAATAAATTATGGGTAATAAATATTGCATTTGTAATGTAGAATGACTTATATCGTTGGACAAATAGAAAAATGTAGAATGTTTTTTATTTTAGGACGGAGGTAGTATTACAATATTACATCAGACAGGTCGGCTTCCTTTAAAAAGGGTATTTATTTAACTCATTCATATCCCAAAACAAACATTTACTCCTTCCCATAATAATAGTGTATATGTCAACACAATAATCCCACACTGTCTGAGAAATTGAAAGAATTTAATAAATTTCAATGATAAAAGTCTAAAATACTTTATGATTATTATAAATGGAGTAGTTGTAAAGAAAAATTGTCTAGTTAATATTAAATTAGGGATAAGAAAAATAAAAATGTAATAAATATTGACGGCTTTTATTGGAACCACACATTTTTATTGGCATCCTTTAATTTATTATTTTTAATTTACTTTATCACATCACCAAATTGCTTTTCGGCAATCATGCAGACGCACGTTAGTGCTTATCGACGCTTTTTTTATTAACAATGCCATCGACTCAATGACGACGCATCGAAAAAAAACCGTTTGTGACACAAACATTATGTTGTAAAAATTAATAAAAATACTATGGTGGTGCCAAAATTAAGTAATATTTTGAGTGCCAGAAGTAATTGTGACTCCACTCAAAAAAAAAAAAAAAAAAAAATTTGTGACAAAAGTGAAAACATGATGTCAATAAAAGCCACATAAATATTCCATTGATATTATAAATAGTCTTATGTTATACATAAATTTTATCCTGGTCCACTCCCAAATAACATGGTGTACTTATCTATTATAATTTAGGTATTCTTACATGTACTCTTATTTGTGGTGAAAAATTATCCCCAAAAAGCAAAACACCTTTTTTTGAAAAGGAGAGACTATTATAACTTCAAAAGACAACACATAATTATGGTTTTTAATACTCCATCTAAACTACGTCATTTAAACAGGAAAGAGTAATGCAATATAACATTACTAAATCATTAAAAGACTAAAATAGAGAGTATGCTCTAAAACTAAAATGTTAGTACTCCATCCGTTTCACAATAATTGAGACAGTTGTTAAAATATTTTGTTCCATTTTATGCGAGGCAATACAATTTTCAATGCAAAATTTATTGTGTTTTTACTTGATTTACCCTTAATTATTACACTAGGAGATATAAAAAAATGTCACATTAATTATATCTAAAGACATTCTAGTCATTTTATTATAAAAGTTAATGCACTAATTCACCTCCTTAATATGTATAATTTTGGCAACTGTCTCAGATAAATTAAAACGGAGGAAGAGTAACATTTTTAAAAGATAAATGTAATATTACAATTTATTGGTCATGGAGCCATTCAATTTGTGTCATTCATCGATTCCCGAAAAATATGGTGACCATTATATTATTACCTTTTACATTCATATGAGTGAACTTCAAACCAAACGGTACCCTAGCTTTTTCATGTTTAACACTTTCTCACCGGCCCATATAGTGAAAAATCAAATCGTGAAAAACAATTTGGTTTTAATTTTTTATATTAAAAACCGGACCAAACCGCGTATATATATACGTGTGTGTCCGTGTGTTTTAATATTTTCATGTGTATATATGTGTGTGTGTGTGTGTGTGTGTGTGTGTGTGTGTGTTTGTGTTTGTATATATGTATGTATATGTCTATGCATATCACTACTGAATATGGGGGCCGTTAATCAAAGTTGGTTATCACAATGTTTGGAATGGGATCCTCTCAAGTGCTTGAGGATGTACTCTCTCAAATAGAAGTGATCTAACCACACTCCCAAAATGTGAAAATCATCTAACCGTATATTTAGATTTTCAAAACTACACCGTTTTAATGATAATGTGTAAAAACAAGAGCACTTTACCCTTAAGTGCTTGAGAGAATCCACTTCCACACAAAAAGTTGGTTCTACTGTAGTGCACATGTACAGTGATGCACGAATAGATTAGGCGTGGTGCAAATAAAATCCCCTTACATGTAAATAATTAATATCGCAGATCATTATCTATTGATACTTCAATCAACTACCTCGCTCACACACGTAGGTTTTGGCCCAAACCTAATAGGACCCATGACAAGATAAAACAAAATAGTTTGAATGGCTTTATATGATCAGCATAAGTGAAATGTATGACAATTGACAATATCATATTGTATGTATGTATATACACCGTAAGCACGCGCGCGCACACACACACACACACACACACACACACACACACACACACACACACACACATATATATATATATATATATATATATATATATATATATATATATATATATATATAAAGAATAGAGAAGACAAAAAAAACCGGAAAAACCATAACCAATCCGATCCAAACCGGACTGAATAAAATAGTTTTACCTAGTTATGGTTCGGTTATGATTTGTGAATTTGAAAACCGTAAAAAATGATTTGGTTTTAAAAGTAGTAAAATCCGGAAAACCGGACCATGTGCACCCCTAATTTACATCATCAATTTATGTTATATTTTACATAGGGGAAAATCTATGTTGTTATGTTGTTCTCAGTGAGGTCACGTGATCCCACTGAGATCCAAGAACATGTTTTAGTATTAAAACGACGTATTTTATTGCTAAAAATGTAGTTTGTCATTAAAAAATATAGTTTTAGACTTCGGTGCACCGGTAACACCACCGAAATAAATTTCTGGGTCCGTTCTGATTTTACATTTCTCATTGATGAGTATTGATAGTGCCACAACAAAATAACCACAGCAAAAATCATGTTGGATAACGTGTGAATAATTACTTGTCATATGCTGTCAATAAAATTTAGCCTAATGTAAAAGTGATCTACAACGCTTTTTCGGCTATTGAGTTATAATGTATCATTAGGGTGTGAGCATTTTTGTATAGTAGAGACTATTGGGTAAATTATGTTTCGGTGATGGGTAGAAATGAAAATAACTGAATATAATTCCTGAATATAATTCACTAAATAAAGGGGTTATTGTTCCTGAGACACACTATTCCATTCTATTATGTCTCCCATCACAAAACTACGGAGAATTCCTAAAGGGTTCTCTCACAAGTATTTCGGAGAATGTGTAGATTTAGAAGACCGGATCCTACGGGAGATGTGCAGCACTATAAATTCAGGTACGCTTCCGTTTTATCTTTCTTTAGATTCTTGATAGCTTGGCATTAACGATCCTGGATTGAAGTGATTTATATCACTTGAGGCTAGATCCAACAAATCAATGGTAAGAAATTGTGTTGTGACACTTCGTTGTGAGTTGTGACCATTTTGTTGTGACACAAACATTTTCCATTGATAATGATGTGTAATGCATCAGTTATATATTTTGCAACGTAGGGAGTACTTAGTTAGACTCGTTTGTCACGCTACTGTGGCTAAAGTAAGTATATAACAACATTTTTTTGTGCGCGGCAAAAACTAGGGTTGGAAAAAAGTGTGTTTCTTGTAGTGTGTCCCCACCTCCATCCACTTGGGTCCACCCTTGGCTACAACCAGTGGCGGATCTAGAAATTTCGTTGAGCGGGGTCCGTAAATATTTTTCAAAGTAATTTTTTTGGTAATGGTATGTGCACTACACATTGGTGTAGTGCACTTTTCACTACAAGTGTAGTTTTTATTGATTAAAATGAAAAGTAAAATGATGTGGTGGGTCCCAAGAAAATGAATGATGTTGATTGTGTTGTGTAGGATGTAGTGGTAAGATGAGTAGTGGATGTATCACTACCCAAACAGATTCCTAGGAACTATTTCAGATCTACCTTTAGAAGACCTATTTTACCTTACAAGAACACAATCAACATCATTCATTTTCTTGGGACCCACCACATCATTTTAATCAATGAAAACTACATTTGTAGTAAAAATTGCACTACACCAATGTGTAGTGCACATACCATTCCCCATTGAACAATACCTCTGCTCTTCCATACACATTTAACGTAGCATAGCATGGTGCCATGGTCATACTTGAAATTTCTCCTCCTTCGCCTTTAAGTACCCACACTCATCGTCAACTTACGTCTATTTACTTATGCACGGTACAAACAGGTAAAATGCAAGTTAAATATATAGGGTGACGATAGCATGATACTATCACAACCAGTTAATCATACAACACATTTTTCATCATTCATTATCATAGGATCTGCATCATAATCAATTAGTTCTACATCATGATTAATAATGTAAAAAGGTATCATATCATTTGTGACACAACCATTATAGTAGTGGCATTGCATTATTTACGCGCATACATAGAGACACTAAGAAAAGGAGGCCTCATGGGCGGAGCCAGAATTTTAATCTGGTGTGGGCTAATAGACTGTATTGAGTTCATCGGGTGGGTTGGCTGAAAAATATTTTATGAATCGGGGGTGTTGAACAATTCAAAGCATGTAAAAGGCTTCTCGGTGGATGTGTAACAACTTTACTGATCATGTAGCACAAGCTCACAAAACAATAGTAAACCAAGAATACATATAGTAAAGAGGAAATCCTACTGATCTATAAAATGAGCTAAAGAAGCACTCTTTATATAAAGAATGAAAATCAAAAACTTACAGACCATTAAAACCTAAATTAAGCCAATTAACACAATACGTTAGACGCAGTTCTTCTAGCACGCACTTTTTAAAAAAATGGAAGGAGAACACGTCATTAACAGCTAAATCAAAATTTTAAAATTACGTCATTCTTTGAAAATTTACAGCTACATCTGATCATTATACTTGAACCCAAAAATGAAAAGTTTCAGAAACATGGGCTATCTCCATTATTTGGAAGGAGAATACGTCATTAACATCTGGTATGAAACTACAGTGGAATATTAGGGTTTTTAATATGTGTGGAAAATATAAATATGACACAATGATCAAGTCTCTTTAGGTTTAATATGTCTCATATTTCTGTCACATGTGGTACGCGTGTCTTTGACACATTTCAGAATTTGTTTTTTTTTTATTTATCTGTCATTTTATATTTTCAATTCATCATTTATTATTTTTTTCCGCATTTACCAATAAAATATTTACATCTCCAATAAAAAAAAATTCATTTCCAATACTAAAAACTTATCTACCAACAAAGTATTTACATTTTCAATAAAAAAATAAATTTCCAATACTATATTTTAGACATTAATTACTTTCTTAATATGTGTGATTATTTTCACTGCGACGTATAAATAAACACGGAGGAAGTATATTAAAGGGAAATGGATTAATTAGTTTTATGAGAGAGGAGGCATGATGGTCGATGGATGGCACCCATGAAATTTCATAAGGAGCGAGAGTGCAACGATAAAATTGTCATAACAAAATACCACAATACACTTTTGTATCGTTGATTATGATGTAGGATCTATTGATTTATACAGTCATCCGTACCGTGATACATTGTGTCACAACAAGTGATACTACAGTTATACATACAGCTGTATCACTCATCAAGACACAACGGTTGAGCCCGTATTATTAACGGAAGAAGCTTTGGCTTTACGGCTATAATTAATTTGCAGTAGGTGGTCCTGGACCACCCTGTCATAGTTGTTCAGCCAATGAAATTTCTTAAAAGAAGGACAAAGTTGTAAATACATTGTACTTATATATTCACGGTAGGGCCCCGTGTGTTGTGCTGAATTTCTATTGGTCCTAGATCGCCATGTCATGTTTGGTCAAGGACCATACTAAAATTTGCGATTAATTTGACAGTATATATATGCTTTTCGAAAGGGAGAATAGTATATGTCATAATAAAAGCAGAATATAAATATAGGGCCGTGCACAAGACATAATAACCATATATATGAAGTTGAAGTCAAACGTAGTACTTAATATATAACCAAAGACCGGACGGACGGACGTAATTATTACAACAAGAACTACACTAGGAAATGGGAAATAGTCATTCTTCAAATCATCAAACATACTCTAGCTACTTACTAGTACTATCTCACAAAATTTTCTTTCTAAAAACATTATTACAATTCCACCACATACACTACATCGAGACGACGACGACGACTACGTACGACCCACGGACCGGACCTTGTTGCACGCAAAAACTATCAAGCGTTATCTGCCCAATCACGTACATCACGAATTGCATCAAGGGGAGTTCCCCGACTATGTGGTACGTGTCACGGTAATAACCATCTTTAAAGCATACAAAAGATGGAACCAGTTAAACTGCAAAGTTCTTAAGATGAGTCTGCAATACAAAATTAAATAGTCAAGTAAATAACAAAATGTTCATCCCGATGAACCATTAAAGCATCTTATGTTTCTATATTTGGAATTCTTGACAGAATTTCAAAATAACTATGTTTGAAGCCTGAAGGGGAGCTAAGGGAAAAGAAAAAAACCGTTGTTTTCTTGTGATATAAACTTTATACATACCTTGACCAAGCTCAAGTCGACCCTTCTATACAGAAAGTGTGGACGGGCTTGTGAAACACCAGGCAGAACAGCGGCATAATCCACAGTGGCGAGATTACTCGACGTGGCTTCTATAAGTACTGTGCCAAGCATTTGGGTGCACTGAAGGTATTCAAGTTCAGTTGTCAACTGCTGTATTTGGGCCATTTTTCTTTTTTGGACGGTTCGTTTTTTTCCCAATGATGTAGAGAAGACAGCTAGCTAGTGAGTGTAGATTCTGTAGAAAGGAGAAGTTTTTATATATAGCAGAGAGTAGAGTTAGTTAATAAAACGTAATATATGGTTTGATATTAAGTTGATTAGAAGCTTTCAAAATATTTCTGATTAGAAGCTTTCAAAATATTCCTATAGAAGCTTTCAAGTATGAATCTCAACCAATTCAAGTACTCAAAAAACATCTTCGTCGGGAATATCAAGAATATTTTAAAAACTTCTAATAAATTTCATATCAAACCATATCTTACGTTTTATAAACTCACTCTACTCTCTGCTATATATAAAAGTTTCTCCTTTCTATAGAATCTACACTCACTAGTTAGCTGTCTTCTCTACATCCTTGAAAAAAAAACCAACCCTCAAAAAAAGAAAAATGACCCAGAAACAGCTGTTGACAACTGAACTTGAATACCTTCAGTGCACCCAAATGCTTGGCACAGTGCATATAGAAGCCACGTCGAGTAATCCCGCCACTGTGGATTATGCCAATGTTCTGCCTGGTGTTTCACAAGCCCGTCCACACTTTCTGTGTAGAAGGGTCGACTTGAGCCTGGTCAAGGTATGTATAAAGTTTATATCACAAGAACACAAGGTGTTTTTTTTTCCCTTAGCTCCCCTTTAGACTTCAAACATAGTTACTTTGAAATTCTGTCAAGAATTCCAAATATAGAAACATAATATGCTTTAATGGTTCATCAGGATGAACAGTTTGTTATTTATTTGACTACTTCATTTTGTATTGCAGACTTATCTTGAGAACATTGCATTCAACTGGTTCCATCTTTTGTATGCTTCAAAGATGGTCATTACGGCGACACGTACCACATAGTCGGGGGAACTCCCCTTGATGCAATTCGTGATGTATGTGATTGGGCAGATAACGCTTGATAGTTTTTGCGTGCAACAAAGTCCGATCCGCGGGTCGTACGTAGTCCTCGTCGTCGTCTCGATGTAGTGTATGTGGTGGAATTGTAATAATGTTTTTAGAAAAAAAATTTGTGAGATAGTACTAGTAAGTAGCTAGTAAGTATGTTTGATGATTTGAAGCATGGCTATTTCCCATTTCCTGGTGTAGTTCTTGTGGCAGGTTGTAATAATTACGTCCGTCCGTCTGTCCTTGGTTATATATTAAGTACTACGTTTGACTTGAACTTCATATATATGGTTTTTATGTATTGTGCACTGCCCTATATTTATATTCTGCTTTTATTATGACATATACTATTCTCCCTTTCGGAAAGCATATATATACTGTCAAATTAATCGCAAATTTTAGTATGGTCCTTGACCAAGCATTATATGGTGATCTAGGACCATTAGAAATTCAGCACAACACACGGGCTCTACCGTGTAAAATATAAGTACCATGTATTTACAACTTTGTCCTTCTTTTAAAAAATTTAATTGGCTGAACAACAATGACATGGTGGTCCAGGACCACCTACTGCAAATTAATTATAACCGAAAAACCAAAGTTTCTTCTGGTAATAATACGGGCTCAACCGGTGTGTCACGACGAGTGATACAGCTGTACGTATAACTATAGTATCACTTGTTGTGACACAATGTATCACGGTACGGATGACTGTATAAATCAGTAAATCCTACATCATAATCAACGATACAAAAGTGTATTGTGGTATTTTGTTATGACAATTTTATCATTGCACTCTCGCTCCTTATGAAATTTCATAGGTGCCATCCATCGACCATCATGCCTCCTCTCTCATAAAACTAATTAATCCATTTCCTTTTAATATACTCCCTCCGTGTTTAATTATATGTCGCAGAGAGAAAAATCACACAGATTAAAAAAGTAATTAATATGTCTAAAATGTAGTATTGGAAATATATTTTTTTTATTGGAGATATAAATATTTTGTTGGTAGAGGAGTTTTTAGTATTGGAAATGAATTTTTTTATTGGAGATGTAAATACTTTATTGGTAAATTAGGAAAAATAATAATAAATGATGAATTGGAAATGTGAAATGACAGATAAATAAAAACAGAACAAATTCTGAAATTGATTATGATGTTGATCCTATTATAATTGATGATGAAAAAATGTGTTGTATAACTGGTTGTGATAGTATCATACTATCATCACCTTATGTATTTACCTTGCCTTTTACCTGTTTGTACCGTACGTAAGTAAATACACGTACGCTGACGATGAGTGTGAGTTAAAGGTGAAGGAGGACAAGCTTCAAGTATGACCATGGCACTACATTAAAAGTGTGGCACTACATTAAAGGTGTATGGAAGAGCATAGGTATTGTTCACTACATGGTTTTCAGCAAAATAACATAAATTTTCAAATGCAATCTGTAAAGAGACCAATGTGATTTCCTGCTGCTTTTAGAAACTTAAGAAAAATACACCAATAAATATGTTTTTTTTTTTTTTTTTAATTTTTTAAGAAACACACACTTCTGTCACTATTAAGATTCAAATCCAAAACTTTCGAGTTAACAACCTCAATGATTATCACCGGTCTAATGCTTTATTGGCTAATTTATTTTGGCTTTGCTCCATTTTATCATGGGGTTGTGCATTAATCATTTTTTTTACCCTATATTGGAATTTAATACTATTGTTCTCATTTTTCCCCAGATGTGTCTCTTTCAATAAAAAATAATAGAGTGAAGATACATCCAACTACACATTTATCCACCACATCCTCTATAATATTATCAACACCATTGATTGTATTGGGACCTATAACAAAAAATGATTCCTCATTTTAACCAATGAGGAGGAAGTGCCGCTGCACAAATATGTAGTGCACATACCATTTTCTAAAATAATAAACGTATCTAACTACTGGATTCTCAGGATGAAGTTCATGTTATTAAAAGTTGTTTAACCTTAAAAAAATGGTTTGATTCTCAGAAGAATTAAATTAAAAAACGTTTAATTCATTGTCGAGATTTGATTTTTTTTTTTGGGAGGGCCGGCACCATAATTAGTGTTTTCACGAGCCATACAAAATAGAATTGTTTAAAAATTGAGCTCGTGTAGCTCATAGGCATTATTTTCTTCTCTTCATTTATTTTGTTTATCGAAAAAATTTCATTATTCATTTTTAATCCAGAGTAGTTTAAAAATAGAGTAGATGTATGATGGTCCTGGATCAAATAATTGGATCACAATGTCATCAATTTAGACAAACATGATTGGTGTGTGATTTTTAAACATAGGAGACCACCACAAAACATTAAAATCATATTGGTTTGACACACCAAGTAGGATTTGGTCCAAGACAATTGTAAAATTCGTGAATAAAAAAAAGAGAGAATGTAATTGACCGACAACATTTATGGATGAAGGTATTATTCTTTTCTTTAAGGAACGGATGAGGGTATTTCTAGAATTGACAAACAACATTTATTGAATTGGAATTAATTCGGTGTAAAGGCAAGGGTAGGAGTGTAAACGATCTGATCCGAATCAATTATTTACTTATCGAATCAATCAACTTCCTGAAACAATGATGCTCGAACTCAGCTTGAGATCGCTCGAGCAGGAAAAAGAAATTGCTCGAGATCGGTTTGAGAACATATTAATCATTGTCGAGTTTGACTTGATTATACTCGAAAAAAATCAAGCACTATCAAACTCAAGCCTGAACTGTTTAAGATATACACGTAAAATATTAAGCCCAATAGCATAATAATAATTTTCACAGCCGACAATTAGTGCAAATTTGGTTCATTCTATATTGCCTACTATTTTGCAAGCATCGATGCAAGTGCTGATGGCATTACAACATCTCAAGTATTTAAGGAGTAGGCCAGTTCATACCAAAGGAATCCGATAAAAATTTACCGCGTCTCGGTCTGTAATACAATAACTCTTATTATATAGTGACCTCTCTTCTCTCGTCTTTTCTCCTCATTATTCACGATCTTCACGATCCTTGGCCATTCGAATCAGAAATTGTGAGAAGATCTCCATTCACCGTCCTATTCATCTCACTTTCATGTTTCTGGCCAATACATGAAATTAGTATTTTAATAGTTCTATTAATACCGTCTCTTTTAGTATACATAAAATTAATATTTTACGTGTATTTTGCCAATAGTAGGATTCTATTAATATTTTAATAAGTATTATTAATACATGAAATTAATGTTTTAATAGGTTCTATTAATACCGTCTTTTTTAGTATACATAAAATTAATATTTTCCCTATCATTACCCTTTCTAGGGAGTGATAGGTTTTGTCACTTAAACGTACACTATTTTTACACCATCATCATCTCACCACATATATTTCACTTGTAAATTTTTTTAAAAAATTCAAAACAATCACAGCCACAAGATTATCTTGGGTGTAAACATGGTGTAGAATTGAATGAGTAACTCTATTATTATCCGTTCTTCTAATATTTACGTATATTTTGCCAATAGTAGGATTCTAAAAGACAGCTTTTGTTTTCTTTTAATAGTATTACGTGTTTTATTTTACATGAAATTAATATTCTTTTTTTTGAGGAACAATGAAATTAATATTCTAATAGTATTAAATTAATTATTTTTCCAGTGAAAGTAAATAAGTCATATGCTTACGTATTAAAGTCAAACAAATAAAGATTCAGGAGGTATCCTTAAACCATTGCGCCCCAACCCAAAATCAATACAGTAGCATCCCAACACAAAAACTTGGAATATAAAACCCACGCAAAATGAATGTGATTTTAACAAATTATATGCATATCGATAAATATCAACTGACAACAAAAGCATAAATATATATACCTGTGTTTCGGAATACATCGATGTTTATTCAACTTTTCAACCTTTCATGGTCTAATACTAGCATCCTCCGTACATGGTCATCCCCGTATATGGGAGAAAGAGAGACTCGGTTGAGTTATGGGAGACAAGGAGGGACATATATATTGAAGAGGGGATGGAGGGAGTATAATTATTGATGGAAAATGGAAGGCCATGATTTAGATCTACTTTTTATTTCAACGGCCATGATCAAATCTTATACAAAGGTTTTACGGTGGTTCTGAACCATTATATCACACTTGTTTTACCAATAAAATTTACTAAAAGAATGGTAAAATTGTAGAAACATGTCATTTATATTTTATACCGTAAGACTCCATGTGCTTTTTTTATTTTTTATTAATCCTGTAATACCAAGTCACACTTAGTTAAGAACCATAATAAAATTTACGATTGGTAGAAGATATTTTGTTCTATTGTTTCTTGTGGCAGATGAAGAATTCATCGTGTAACATTAATTGTATCACATTTTGATATTCTTAAAATATAATATTTTAGTATTAAAATACAAATCTGTTTAAAGTTTTTTCGCGTAAATTTAAAAAGTTTTTTCTCTTATTTCATAGACCTCTCAATACAATCTGGTCAGACTTTTATCAAATAACTTTCCTTCAACACCCCTTTGATACCGAAGGACATAAATAAACGGAGACTTGTTGAAAAGTACAAAAACATTTATAAAATTATCAAAAAAGACAGGATCAATTTCATTTTAGTAAAAAGGACAAACTGACACTTGCAATGGGAAATTATCACAGACTTCTCTCGCATGACGCACCGCTGTTAGATGTCAAGTGCTATATATGAAAGAAAATAAATTAGCTTTTGTTTTCTTGACACATCCAAGAGACGATGTGCGTTGGAGACTTCCAGGATAAATTTCCTTGCAATCACAACTTTACCCTTATTATGGAAGAGATTAGATCAGCTTTTTGCTCCTAAAATTCAGCAGCGTACAACAAAGTGGCTCCAAAATCACAACTTCCAAACCCACGTTTAATGCCAACGTTATATACATATTAATCGGCAATTGGTAGTGATGACAATAGTGGCAATAATTAGTGTCAGATAATGTCACTATTAATTGTCATATCGATTCACCGAAATTGTATAATTGGTGTCATTTAATTTATCACTAACAATGGACACTACGACATTAATTAGTGACGATAACCGGTGTGAGACAATGTGTCACTATTAATTGTCACATCGATTCACAGATAATACACAACTAGTGTCATTTAATTTGTCGCTACCAATTAACACTACAGAAATAGTGACAATAACCAATATCAGACAATGTGCCACTATTATCTGTCATTTAATTTGTGACTACCAGTTGACGCTACGACATTAGTCACAATAACTAGTGTCAGACGTGCCGCTACTAATTGTCACACCGATTCACATAAAATACATAGTTAGTGTTAGAAGTGTCATTGATTGATATTATCACAACAATGACAATAACCAGAGGCATACAATGTTTTGTAATTGATTGTCACATTGATTTATCGTACATATATATGTAATGTAATTCGAGTTGACACGACAAATTGACACTGTGACTAGTGTGATAATACTAGGGTCATAATAAAGAAACAAAATAAAATATGAATTATAATGAAAAAATTATGATGATTGAAAATTTAAATTAAAAGATACGATTAATTAAAAAATTAGATAGCAAAGATATCTTTGGGGATAATTGGAATTTAACCCCTTAAAGTATACTCAATGCAAAATTTACCCCCTTAAACTTTTAATTGCTCGATTTACAACCTTAAACTATGACTTTTGATCGATTTACAACCTTGAACTTTTTATTGATCAATTTACGACCCTCAACAATTATTTTGCTCAATTTAACCTTTCCATTGATAATTAACATTTTTAATAAACTTCAAGAAAGGGTAAACCTGTCCATCTTCCTTCCCATCCTGCTTTTCCATCATACCCACCCACCTTCATCTATCCTCCTCGTTAAAGCGGGAAATTCTTAGTCGGTGAGGACTCCCTACGGTGAAGACCCTGCTAGATTTGCGTCATGTGTGCACACATGACGCAAATCTAGCGGGGTCTTCACCGTAGAGAGTCCTCACCACACATGGCGCAAATCTAGTGGGGTCTTCACCGTAGGGAGTCCTCACCTAAGAATTTCCCCGTTAAAGGACTTGAACCGATTCCCCATAATAAATGGCATCGGAGCAATCAATTGTTGTTGCAAGGAATTGAAGGCTTGTAATCAAGAGAATTGTAGAAGCTGGACGATGAATTACGACCAGGGGAGGTGACGGTGGAGAAAGTCGCTGGAGTTGTACCAGTCCCAACGAAGGCTATGATATACGGACGAGTAGCCACTCAATTGTTTGGCCAATTAGACTTTGTGTCCGAGCTCGTGCGTTAGCTGAAAAATCCTTGCAGCAGAAATAATTGGCATACGAATGCATCGACGACCTTGTTATGTCGGTTTTTAGCCGGGCCTTCTTAATTGCCAGAGCGGAGCCGTTAGCGGTTCCAGCACCGCCGTTCCTTACCCTTTGACTAGGGTCATTAATTGCTCCGTTACCATCTCATTGCGTAGCAGATGTCATCTGTAGAGGCAGAGAAATGGAGCGTTTGCTTCTTCTCCTTTATCTTCCACCTCCAAAATGCCAACAACGGGAAAATTAGGGATTTTGGTGACAATAGAGGAATGTAGGAGAATAGAGCAGAGATAGGGGAGGGGTAGGAGCGTGGGAGGGACACAACAGTTGGTGGAGACACGAGAGGGTTATGATATGTGAATGACAAATTTACCCATTGTTAAAGTTTTACATAATGTTAATTATCAATTAAGGGGTTAAAATAAGGAAAATAATTGTTGAGGGTTGTAAATTGATTGTTAAAAAGTTCAAGGTTGTAAATTGATCAAAAGTTTTATATATTTATTTATTTTCTAGGGTTGAACGTGGGGGTGTTTTAACTTTTTTATTTATTATTATTTTTTTATTTTAAGAAAACGTGGTAGGAGGTTTTTGTTTTTCAAGCAAAGCATGGCAGTTTTTTTGGGGAGTATATGTGATTTAGGAGTAAAATTGTCTATAAACAAACTGTTTTATCTTTTTTACTAAAAATGTAGTGTTCATGTTTTTTTTATTAATTTTACAAATGTTTTTGTAATTTTTAATAATTTTTCCTAAATTAAAAGAAGAAAACCAAATTATAAGACTCAAATTGTAATCGGTAGAAAAAAGAGAGGACTAAAATATTTACCAAATCAAATTAGAGGACTAATTTTGCAATTTAGTCACAGTAATTAAAGTAGTACATTTTTATACGTAAAACCTATTTTTCCCTCGCAATCATACAGTGATAGCCGCAGTCAAAGTCACGGGTAGAAATTAAAGTACATTTTGATTCTTCACGAGGAGACTGTACCCCAAAAGAAAAAAATTCTTCGCGGACCAATAATTTACCAACCACACCGAGAACGATAGGTTTTTACTCTAGGGTTTGTGCGTGTATGGATACGAGGATAAGAGTCGGTTATATGGGCACGAGAGTTTTGAAAAATATATGATATTGGTATGGGGATCCCGATCCTCGGTTGGGAAATGAAGCACATCACAATTTCTTTGTGATGAAAACGCGGTGGTCGTTTGGGCTCTCGAACTTTAAAAAAAAACAAAAAAAAAAATAAAAATAAACGCTACGCCGCGTTTGGACGAAAACGACGCTGCTTTTACGCCACAAAGACAAAGACTAATAGACGCGGCCGCAGCAGACGATTCCAAAATTCATTGGTATGGGTCATTTGTGTAAAACATTTTTATTTTTTTTGAGAGGAAATTTATGTAAAATATTAATATATCTAAGTACACAAGTTCCATTCATTTTCAGTAGTATTATTTTGGACAACTTTTCATCGGAGGAAATCTTTGGGACAGAGGGAGTAATTATTTTGACTGGATATGCTTAATTTCAGCATGGTTCTTTATTTTGCATATCCAAATAATGAATATGCATACGAAACTCATATCCAATTTTTTAAATTAGCATCTCGCCCATAAACATGTATTCTAAATATTTGGTGTGTATTGATGTCATATAAGTATTGGATACATGATAAATCAGCAGACAGAAGACAGAAGTATATGTGCATCATATTACCAAACAGTGGCGGAGCCACGTGACCCAAGAGGGGTCATGCGACTCACTCAAATCTTTAAATAAAAAAAAAACCGAAACGATGTCATTTTGGGAAGAAAAAATTAAAATCAATTCTTGACTTAATTACTCGTCTAACCCGATTCTGACTCGAAAATTTTGATCTAATTATCCGCCCAACTGGGAAATTTTTCAGGGTGACCCCTACTGAAATTTTTTTATGGATCGTCGCTGTTACCGCATACAATGGTGATTTTTTTATTTTGAAATTACAATAGAGATTCTAAAGTTCACCGTATTGTACTTCACTGCAGTAACCACACCTGGAGAAATTATTTGGAAGACAATATTTCTTTTTGTTGTTTTCAATAATGGCCGGCCTCTCTTATATTTATGTTCAAGACTACTATTGGTTAAATATAATAGATTTCTTATCTTATTTGGGAGCTAGTTCATGTTGCAATGATGCAAAAAGGTGTAAGTTTAATCCATTTTATTAGATTGCAAGTAATCAAAATACACTCTTAACTCAAAAAAAAAACAAAAAAAAAAACATAAGCTAATTTGTTAATAATCGATGAGTTGCCGTTTATTACCTTTCTTGAGGCCCATTAGAAGATTTATTTGTAAAATTAATGATAAATTCAGAGTGACTTAATAGTGGAAGAAATCATCAGGATCGTTTCTTACATCCATTGTTATTCGGTTTCTGCTTCGTTGTTGTAGCCGCCTTGATGAAGATTCCGGTATCTCTCTCCTTGCCTACAACCGTAATATGTTGGTTTCTTTCGTATGTTTTATGATGAAATAAAGCGTTGCTTTTATAGGTGGAGAGAGGGCCGAAATCCGAATGACCTAGGGTTTAGCTTTAATCTAGGTCGTCCCTCAAAGCCGACCCAACCCAATTTTGTATATATTAAATAGGCTTAAGTGTGTATTTATATATTGATGTTTTATCTAACCCAACCACGAATAAATTTTATTTATCCCAACCAATTAATTAATCTTACCCAACAAAACTTATGCATCTTTATTTAGATTACTTTATTAATCAATATAACTCATTTTAGCTATCTTGTGCTTCGTTCTAATAATTATTGATTGATTTCTTTGTAATTTTTATAAGAAAGTTACGCCGTAAAATAACATTGTACAAGAATCCAGTCCATCCGAATCAAAAATCCTGACTCCGTCTTTGAATATGTTGTACATGTATCACTACCGATCTTATAAACATGTCAACATTTGATACACCACTACACGGTTAGATTCTTCATCTACCACAAGATGCAATTAACCCAAATATTTTCTAAGTGGATCTAAATCACGGCCTTCTATTTTTGATCTTGTACATAGTACTTTTCTCACTCAAAAATGAAAAATGAGTTTACTTATTACATGTATAGCTTTTTTTTTCGGAAGGATAGTTGGTGGAGACGTTTCAAGAATCAAAGGCTTCTGCTTTTCGTTTTGTGGTACAATTTTCAATTTAATGGAACACTGCAACACGCAAAAGCACTACGACGTTGTGGAAAATTAAAAAAGACAAAATCTTCACAGATAAAGATAGAGTTTAAAGTGGTATATGGCTTTAAAGTTAGATGTCTCTAAAGCTTTAGATAAAACAAATTAAGAAGATAATATCTTTCTCATTAATTCATGTGATGTTCACTCGTACAATATAAATACAGACACACATTCTCTCAAACTTAACAAACCAAACCAAATAATGCCAAGTGTCCCAGATGGGTGGCATGATAACATAACTAGTGACAATACTTGAGAATAATACAATCTAATCCTTCATGCTCTAACATCCCCTCAAACGAAATGGGGTAGACACAACATTGAGTTTGTCCCTAAAATAAGTAAACATGGTAGCATTCAAGGGTTTAGTGAGAACATCACCACTTGTTCAAAGGTAGAACGTCTTTGACATCCAAATTGCCTCTGCATGACTTTGTCCCTAACAAAGTGCACATCCAGCTCAACATGTTTCATTCTTGAATGCATGACTGGATTGTGAGCCAAGGCACCTGCTCCAAGATTATCACACCACAGTATTGGTTTGGCTGTTGGTTTAAGATGTAATTCAGACAAAACATTAAGCAACCACTGAGTTTCAGCTGCTGCATTTGCAAGAGCACGATATTCTGATTCTGTGCTCGAACGAGACACCACATGTTGTTTTTTGGACGACCAGGATACCAAAGAACCAGCCAAATAAACACAGTAAGATGCTACTGCAGACGCTCGCTTTTTACACCCCCACCGCATCACCGAGTTGTGGATGTGTAGAGGCTGTGAGGGCTTAAACAACACTCCATAATCCAAAGTGCCTTTGACATACCGTAGCAAATGTTTAACTGCCTGCCAATTTGTCACCGTGGAGCTGCGTATATGTTGACTAAGAAAGTTAATCGCAAAGGTTAAATCAGGGCCGTGTGAAGGTTAAATACCGCAAGGCTCCAATTGTGCTCTGTACAGAGTTGGATTTGCCATCAAATCGTAGGAAGGAGGGACTTTTGAGGAGACCACCATAGGTGTGCTACATGGTTTGAGATTTTGCAGGCCCAGTTTATCCAAAAGTTGCTGAGCATAAACATGCTGTGATAGGTACAAACCAGAGGTATTTCGACAGCTTGCACCCCCAGAAAATGATGCAGTTCTCCAAGATCTTTAAGTGCAAATCTGAGTTAAGGAGCCGATGAATCAATAATTTTCTTGAGTTGTTACTGTGATGAGAATATCATCTACATAGACAAGCACACATAAATGAACAAAGGTCATGATGAAAATAAATAATGAAGGATCAGCTTTAGACTGAGTAAAGCCCCAAGTAAGTAACTGCTTCTTCAACTCTTCAAACCAGGCCCTTGGAGCCTGTTTTAATCCATAGATGGCCTTTTTGAGATGGCATACATGATGAGGTTTGGACTGATCAATGAAGCCTTCTGGCTGTTGCATAAACACAGACTCAACCAAGGTACCATTAAGAAAGGCATTGTTGATATCTATTTGTCTGATGGGCCACTCAAGGCAACAAAGAAAGAGCAAAGATGATCCTGATGGTGGTAAGCCCTAAAGAATCGGACTAAAAGTCTCGAATAGTCCACACCGAGTTTGATTGAAGCCCTTAGCAACCAATCGTGCTTTGTGTTTGTGGACTGTACCATCTAAGTTTCAACTTAAAAACCCACCTGTTATCAACCAGGTTGTGAGCTTTTGCCCTAGGGACTAAGTCCCAAGTGTGATTCCTCAAGAGAGCATTGTACTCATCATGCATAGCCTGCTTCCAATTAGGATCACTAAGAGCATCTGAGACCTTTGTAGGTTCAGGTGAGGGATAGGACAGAGAGGAAGAGGAGGCTAAGTAAGAATAGGTCTTAGGCTTGAAAATGCCACTTTTGGCCCTAGTCTCAGATAGGGTGTTGATTGGCAACAAAGAGACTGAGACCCGGTTCAGAAAGGAATTAGAGGAGGATGCAGGCACAGGGGAATCAGATAAATGACTATGTAGAGAGGAAGGAGAATGAGCAGAAGACATGCTAGAGAACCAGGTGAGGTGCTAGAGAATTGAGTTGAACCAGGTGAACCAACAGACTTGGAAGAAGACTTGGAACCAGCAGGGGATTGGAAAGGTGGAGGAGAAGGACTGGTTTCAGGATCAGGAATAATGGTAGGATGAAGGGCAGGATTCTGAGGAGAGGTGTCCATAGGTTGAGGACTGGATGAACTTGAAGTAGGATTGTTGCTGTGAAAGGGTAGGTTGGGCAATATATCAATATGATGAGAGTCTTGACTACCAGATGGTGTTGATTTGTTTTTGGAGTAAGGGAAACTACTTTCATCAAAGATTACATCCCTGGAAATGTACAACCTGCCATTGGGATCTAAACAAAGATACCCTTTGTGATTGGAACTAAGGCCAAGATGAGTGCACCTTTGTGTATGGTACTGAAACTTTCTATTGTGATAAGGCCTAAGATAAGGATAACAAGAACACCCAAAAACTTTCAACACTTATAGTTTGGAACAAAGGCCATAGAGACATTCAAAGGGAGTTTTGTTGTGAAGGACAAAGTGTGAAGGTAATTAATCGGGTCTAATGTAATGAAGAAAGCTTTCCCACCAAAACTTGAGGGGCATGGAGGCTTGTGCCAGTAAGGTGAGCCCCATTTCAACTATGGCTCTATGCTTTCTTTCAACCTTGCCATTTTGGGCATGTGAGTGAGGGCAAGGATGTCTAAAGTGGACTCCTGCATCTTTAAGAATAGTGGTGAAGGACCTAAATTCTCCCCCCCAGTCAGTTTGTAAACATTTAATGGACTGACTAAACTGAGTTTCAACCTGTTTTTTAAAGTGAATAAAGGCTTGTAGTGCATCAGATTTCAATTTTAGTGGAAAGATCCAGGTGTACCTGGTAAAATCATCAACAAAAGCAATATAATAAGTGTAACTGTAAGAGAAACAATGGGAGCAGGCCCCAAAGATCCGAATGAACCGCCTAAAAGGCATAGAAGTCTTGGAATTAGACAAGGGATAAGAAAAGGCATGTTGTTTGCCTAAACAAAGAAGCTTCACAAAAAGACAATTTATCATTAAGATTCAAAGATGCATTACAAACAAATTAACACTTGACTTAAAATCCTAGCGGAAGGTGCTGCCTAATCTTCTCAGGCCATAAATTGGCATGTTCATTACTAGAAGCAACAAAAGCAGACTTATTGGAATGAAAACAAGAGTAGACAGCAGGAGACTGAGTTGAGGAAGTTGAAGCAGATGACTGGATGGTTGAAACTTTGGAGTGAGGGGAGCTGAGATTGACTGGTAGATGCATTTGATAGAGACCATCTTTAAGAGTGCCTTCCAGAAGAACCTTCTTGGTGATTACATCCTTCACAAAGCAACAATTGGAATAAAACTCTAAGAAAACAGGATTATCAGATGTCAATTTAGACACACTAAGGAGATTTTTGGTGATTCTAGGAACATGTAAGATGTTATTAAGATTCAGCTTAGAATTGAAATTAACAGGAAGAGCAGAATGACCAACATGAGCAATAGGTAGAGACTCACCATTACCTACAGTAAGGCCATCCGAGCCCTCATATCCAGAACTCAGATGCAGGCTATTAAGATCAGATGCAATGTGACTAGAGGCACCACTGTCAGCATACCAGCTTGGATCCATGAAGGTATCTGCAGCAAAGAACATAAGCAAAGATTGGTCCTATTTCCGCACTCGAGGAGAACCATTGACACCGCTTGACATTCTCGGCGGTCCAGCAGTATGATGAATCATACCTATGATAGCATTCAAGCAAAGAATGTGTCCAGATTTGCCACAAACTCCGACATACAGCCTAGGACCATTCCTACCTCCTCCTCTCTGCTTCCTTGATTCCGACCTCTGACCCTTTGTAACCACGGCCTCTACCGGAGCCAGAATTAGCACCATAGTTGTTATTGTTACCTCCATAATTGTTACCTCTACCCCTAGATTTATGCATAGCAACATGAGCAAAGTGGGAGCAGGAGCATCCAAGGTAGAGAAGGATTGAATCGAGCCAATAAACGCTCATGAGTGATCAATTGAGACCAGCACTCTCTTGCCAAGTGAGAGTGCCAATTCTTGAGGTGATATTCACTATGACCGATTCATAGTCTCTACCCAAACCACCAAGTGCACCTGCAATAAGTTCACCTTGAAATGGGATATCCGGCAAATGCTAGTCCATCGGAGTAGATTTCATCAAGGCCAAATACTCCATCATAGATCTATTTCCCTTATCAGTCCTAGATAAGGCACCTTTGTACTCCAGCATCCTAGCTTCAGATTTGTTGTTAAACAACACTTCAAGTGTATGCCAAACTTCAAACGCAGAGGTGCATCCAACCACTTCTTGGAGAGCAGATTCGGTCATTGAAGCCATTAGCCAACCCATAAGAAGATTATCCAAGGCAATCCAGTCATCATGTGCAGGATTCTGGATGGATCCAAAGCCAGAACCACCAAGAAACTGTGGAGGACAAGCATCGGTGCCCAGTAGATGCCCTTCAAGACGATGACCACGAATTATAGGAAGAATCGTGGATCTCCATAGCAGATAGTTGCTGGTATCTAGTTTAACAGTGCAAACCTGATTCAGACTTCCACCAAAGGGCGTTGACGGTGAAGAAAGGCGACTGGTAACTGGAACAACCGGTGTTTGCATAAAAGTTGGAAGAGGAGGTAACCCAGTTCGATTAAGAGCCGGAATCGGTGAGGTATTAGTAAAGGAAGCTTGCATGTAGGTGACAGGTAAAGAGAAAGGAGATGGAACACTTGAAACCAGAGAATGAGCATTTGCAGAGATGGAGCTTCCTTCTTCGGGTAAAGTTAGTCTTATGGGAGTGGTGATAGATCCAATCGAAATAGTGGAAAAAGGATTAGCAGTGATAGAATCAGCTCCGGCCGTGGTGGAGTTAGGCGGTGGCAAGCCACCGGAGGTAGGATCGGCGTCAGCCATAAGTGGCTCTGATACCAAGATAAAACAAATTAAGAAGATAATATCTTTCTCATTAATCCATGTGATGTTCACTCGTACAATATAAATACAGACACACATTCTCTCAAACTTAACAAACCAAACCAAATAATGCCAAGTGTCCCAGACAGGTGGCATGATAACATAACTAGGACAATACTTAGAGAATAATACAATCTAGTCCTTCATGTTCTAACAGCTTTCGATAGAGTTGAGTGGTTTTTTCTGTTCTACTTGTTAAAGAAGTTGGGTTTTAGAGATGAGGTTGTCTCCCTTATTAAAGCGTGTGTCACTACAGTCTCCTTTTCTTTCATTATTAATGGAGAGCGTGTCGGCTTTGTTAGGCCAGGTAGGGGAATTAGGCAAGGAGACCCACTCTCCCCATACCTGTTTATCTTATGCGCGCAAGGTCTTAGCCACTTGTTGAATAAAGCCAATTCTGAGGGTAGCGTCCCGGGGTTGAGAATAGCTAGGCGCAGTCCTCGCGTCAACCATTTATTTTTCGCGGACGACTCTTTGATTTTTTCGCGGGCGGAGATTAATTGTGCCATGAATTTAGTCAGTATTCTAAAAAAATACGAGCAAGTTTCGGGGCAAGCCATTAACATTGATAAGTCGGCCATTTTCTTTAGCAAGAACACTCCGCATAGTGCCAGGCAGGGCATTTTGAGTTTGTTTAATGGGCTGTCCGAGGTTAGTCATTCTAAATACTTAGGGCTCCCTTGGTTGTGTGTAGAGCTAAAAGCCAAAATTTTAATTTCCTTGTTGATAGATGTAAGAATAAGCTAGAATCTTGGAAGTTCAAGTCGCTAAGTCAAGGTGGTAAAGCGGTTTTATTATCCTCCACATTGTTCACCATCCCCAATTTAACAATGTCGGTTGTCCGTCTTCCTAAGGGAGTCATCAACAAAATCCATTCCCTTATGGCTAACTTTTGGTGGGGTAAATCTGCTAAAGATTTTTCGGGCTATCATTGGGTCAAATGGGAGTTACTCTGTCTACCAAAAGGAAGAGGTGGTCTTGGATTTAAAAACTTGGAAGTAGCTAATACAGTTGCATTAGCTAGGACACTTTGGAGAATTCATAGCCACCCCAACCTCTTGGTTGCAAAAGTACTTAAAGGTAAATACTTTCATAAAACTACTATTTTCGATTGTAAAGTTCCTCCTTCTTCTTCTTTCTTGTGGAAGAGTTTGATGTCAGCCCAAACTTTTTTAAAAAGTAACACTTGCTTTATAGTCGGTGATGGTAAGTCAATAAATGTTTGGAGGGATCCTTGGATTATCCAAAATCCCTCGTTTTTGCCAATCTCGGCCGCCCCTTCGAATGGCAATGATGCCTTGGTTAGTGACTTCTTAGTGAACAGTACGTGGGATAAAGCTAAGCTGTTGGAAACCTTCTGGACGATAGATGTAAATCAAATACTTAAAATACCGATAAGCTTAAGTGGCATGCCGGATAAGAGAGTCTGTGTTTTTTCTAAGAATGGTACATTTGTTTCGAAATCTGCCTATGATGCTTGCCTTCTACAAAGACTGAGAGCCCATAGCAGTCGCTCGATGAGTGATACTTCCTTCAATGATAAATTTTGGAAACGAATATGGGCAATGTCTCTGCCACCGAAAATTAAATACTTCTTGTGGAAACTTTTTAGGCTAGTTTTACCTACCTCAGAGGTCCTACACAAACGCTTCGGGTTTGATAATCTCCTGTGTACGGCCTGTGGTGATAGTTCGGAGACTGTTGATCACCTTTTCATCTCCTGTCCGTTTGCCCAAACGGTTTGGAAACATGTAGGTATTTCTTGGAGAGATTTTTCGAGGTCGAATGCCTCAATCAGTCATTGGTGGAATAATTTATCTGATGTTCATCCGAGTGGGGTGCTAAAAGATCGAATGGTTTTCTCTTGTTTTGTTTTGTGGTTTATATGGAAAGCTCGTTGTGGCAGGTTTTTCAATTCTACTTGTTGGTCCCCGGATGAGACTGCAAAACTGGCTAGTCAGAGTGGTTAGACTTTGAGCAGGCAAATTATGATGAGAGGGTCAGTACTAATCTTTTTTCTTCCTCTCCTGTCTTGCAGCGATTAGACCCGGCGCCGGATGCAGTTAGGGCCTATGTCGATGCAGCCTGGAAGCCTGATTCCTGCACTGCTGGCTTTGGAGCAGCTCTTTTTCGGGAAGATGATACAGTTTTGGAAGCTTGGGCATCTCCTAGAACGGTTGCGAGTTCTGTTTTTGCTGCGGAGGCTCAAGCTTTATGTTGGTGTTTGTCTAGATGTCTTGCCATGGGGCTAACGAAGCTTGTCTGTTTCTCAGATAATCTTTCATTAGCCCTTTGTAGTGAGCTTGACCACCCCCCCCCCTTTGGACTCTTTGACTGTAATTGATGATATTAAGTTTTTAGCTTCCCGCTTTGACTCATGCCAGATTTTGTATTGTGAGAGAGAAAGTAACAAGTTTGCGCACCAGCTGGCTGCTTTCTCTTTCAAATCTGATGTAGGGGTTTTCTGGCATAGATGCATCCCGGTTTGGTCTTGTATAACTTGATCTTTTAAATAAAATGCTTTCATCCTTTGGAGGAAAAAAAAAAGATAGAGTTTAAAGTGACGATAATGTTATTAAATTAATATAGAGTTTGTTAAAATGACGATAATTAATTAAGACGAAATCATCAGAGATAAAAACGGTGTTCAAAATGACGATAATGTTATTATATTAAAATATTAGAGTTTATCTTTGATTATGTTTTTTTTTCTTGACAGAAACGAATTTTTTTTACACACATCTTTTTTTAACTTCTAACAGGGCTCGAAACCTAATCACTTGTCAGGTTATACCATAATACTCAACACTATGATGATACCTAATTAGTTTTGATTATGTTATTCAAATTAAATAATTTTTATCTTTTATCTCTTAGGAATTCTCTCCTATACTATATAAGAGAGTCATATGTATGTATTCTAATCAATCAATTCAATAAAAACACCGGTTCAACGCCATTACGTTTTGTTTACTATTCTTTTTTTTTAATAACTACTTAAACGGATCGTCAAGATTGTCACATGAATAAAAAGATAAATTTGTGTTATTTATTTATACACACGATGGTTATCTGACGAGAATTACTCGGTCAGTTATATGTTGGGTGCCATTGCCAAACATTGGGCACCGACTCACTTCATGTATTTCTTTTCTTTTTGTTTTGACAAGTACTTTATGGCTTTTCGTTTGGAGAAATTCTAACATGAAGACTTCATGTAGAAGAACCCACGCGCGATTTTGGATCATACGCCATTCTCGCAATAAAATCACAGAAGTCGTAATCGTTTATGTGGGTTACTTTCCATGGGAGAGTCTCCGTGATAGAACTTCCCGTCGTTTGTTCCTCTTTTCCAGAATTTACCATTGCTTCTACTTCTATATTAATTAAAGTTTTTTTATTTAGTTTTATTAATCATTACTCTGTTGCAATATAATTAAGATGTTGTTAAAAACTTATAATATGGAAAAACAAACAATTAAACACAAATAATGTTGCCTACTAAAAAACATTAATATGTATGATTATATAGAAACTATAGTTGTTAGACATACTTTGCATTATGGTTTTTAATCGGATTGAATCGAGCGTACTTCAAAATTTACGAACTAGAGTCCGAACATGAATTTGACCGGGTTATCGAACTCAAAATCCATCACGAGTACATTTGAACTCAAACTGCATTCAAACTTATTTTGAGTTAAGAATAAATATGTGTTTTCACTTGACAAACAGCATAGTAAATATGTTAAAGGGAAGAAAAAAAAATTCTTACTTAACTAATTTTACTGGAATAATTTTACTGGAATGAGATTTTCCTGGAGAATAATATAAATATCGGATGAATCCCGAAGAGGCCCAAATGACTATAGATCGAACTTATCCAATTTTTACGGTACGGTGGTTGGCTGTTCACGGTCTAGCTGTACCTACCGTCTTTTTTTTGGGAAATCTTTCAATTTCTTATTTTACGAGCCCGCCCTGAATAATCCTCCCTTCGCCGGATTATTTCCGATGTAATCATAAAAAACTAATTTTTCAGAAATTTTCACCAGCTTCGCTAAACTTTGATTTTCTCGCCACTTTCGTACTAACTCTTCGCTTCACTGCTTAAAAACCGTGGTTTCTTGGTTATGGAGTCTGACTCATAGTGATCATTTATCAAAGAATGACTCTGGTTATCAAATGATTGAACAACCGGGAGCAATTTACTTACGATACTTAGTTGACATTCATAAAAGGTATCTAATGAATTATGAGTTCACAGTGATTCGATTGGTGATGAAGAAAGAGATCTCGAGTAAGTGTTTACATAATCTTCTTCTGTCAAACAAAATTTCTAAAGAGTGAATAGCAAATTACCCATATCTTTCGGTCAAATTTGGGATTTGCCAGTTGCCACTCATCTTCAGATTTGAAAATTTTGCGACATATATTTTGCCATGTTTTGCAAAAATCACCCATATCTTTCGGTCTATTTTGGGATTTGCCAGTCATCTTCAGATTTGACAATTTTGCCATCTATGTTGTGCAATGAATTGCAAAAATCACACTTTTTCAGACTTCCCATTCACTTAAATGGAAAATACGCGACCGAGTCTCACTCTCCTGCAAGTCTAACGGCACATCATTTAACACATCCTTGTTAATATTCAGTATATATTTTAATCTCATTCCCGACAAACAAAACATTTTTACTTTTATTTCTCAGTTCTATACAACGCGTTTTCACTGTCTATTTCATTTTCCCAAATTGCATTTAAAATAATGGATGGAGTTGTCAAATACACGCACATTAAGAAAATGAATTGATACTTTAACTTTAGCACCAAATGACTTAAAAAAACCCTTGACTATAATTAATATAATATTCTTTTATTTTTCTCACATTTAAATAAATAAAGATAGAAGTAGAAAAAACACAATAAATAGTGTATCGAAATACTTCCTCCGTTTTTTTTATCTCTCACATTTCAGAATTTACTCTTTTTTAATTTATCTGTCATTGTGTATTTCCAATGCATCATTTATTACTTTTTTCCTCCTTTATCAATAAAACATTTACATCTCCAATAAAAAAAAATGCACTTCCAATACTAAAAACACATTTACCAATAAAGTATTTATATTTCCAATAAAAAAATGCATTTCCAACACTATATTTGAGACATATTAACTACTTTCTTAATTTGTGTGAATTTTCTCTCTGCGACATATATATAAAAACCGAGGGAGTATAACTTTCTTAGATAAAATGTAACAATTATTTATAATAACTCCATCATTTGAAGAAAAGGAATACATTTTGGTTCTCAAGTACATTTTGATTCTCAAGGTCACGGTAATCGGGGAAATTCTACCCGCACTTTCTCATTTCAGAGATTAGTTGGATGTGATTTATATGTGCAAGAAGACAAATTAAGAATTGTCTTTAAGCGCGCATGCCGCATCCGACATCCAATGTGATTTACGATACGGCGACTTCTGATAAAAATCTCCCTGGTAATCGTACATTTAGATTCTAAAGGTCACAGTACGGGAAGTCCGGACTTCAATTTACAACAACAAAATTTTTCCTTTACTTCATTTTTAAAAGGATGCTAGGTAGTTATTTTATTTTTATTTTTCCATTTTTTCTTTCTTTAGTATATATATATATATTTTACGCACACACACACTAGCGGATCTAGAAATTGTTTTATTGGAGTCGTTGAAGCCTTAAATTATATTTTTTTTTGGAGTCCCTATTTGCATCACATCTGATCTATCTGTTGCATCGTTGACTCGTTGCCTCACACTTGCCGGTGCACCACACTATTCACACAGGATGAACACTATGAAAGTCGAATGTATAGACAACATTCGACCCGCACTGTTGAATTAGAATTGACACTAGGAAGATCGAACATTTTTCTATACATACGACTTTCACAAAGTCTATTTTACTGTGCTGCAGTGTGGTACATGGTAGATCATTTGAGCTGAGTTTTAGGGTTTATTTATCATAATGTATTATATCAAATGATTTGTTTTTCCTTCACATTTGTGAATTTATGATTAGTTCTTTTGTTGTGATCCTTATACTTAACACTTTCTTCTACCATTAATTGTACCTGTGAACTTGTTTACCATACGTACTGTGACTAATTTGCTTTGCTGGCCGGATGTAACATAGAGTATCTATTATATCAGACCATTGATAATGACGATTGTTGTAATTTTGATGCTTTCAATTGATTAGCTTGGTTTAATTAGGTTATCTATGTCGCAGTTAATGCTGGTATGATGGCAAGAAAGATATAACTTCAGGTTTGTGAGCTAATCTTTGACTAAACAATGGCTTTGGATTGGATAAAAGGCATTTGATGCATCATTTGAGAACTTCTTCTTCCTTTTTTTTTTTTTTTTTTTTTTTTTTTTTTTTTTTTTTTTTTTGAATTGCCATAATTTGAAATGCCGAGTCGAATCAAATATCTTATGTATCATACATAGGGTGTATATACCCAAATCCGGTTGGTTTTACTATTTTCTCGAATCGAATCAGAAGTTCACGGTTTTGATATTTTCAATCGAATCGAATTGGTCATTTTTTTCTCGAATTGGACCGAACCAATACAATCCGGTTCGATTCGATTTGGTTTCGATCGTATTTTATTTACCATAAAATTTTGATTTTTTCTTCTAAAATGAGACAAACACCATTATTGGCACCATAAGCGGCAGAGTGGTTGTTGTAACGACAATTTCAAAGGTTCTTTCACCTTTTCACGATCAAAGGATGAAGAATATTAGAAGAAGCAAGAACGGCCGGTGAGCTCAAACGGGCGGTTATCGGCGGTTTGAGAAGCATTTTAGTTTAGGTTTAGGAAGAAACGGCAGTAAGTATAAGGTTTAGAAATTTAGGGTTGTGTGTGGGGGTTTTTATAGTAGGAAATAATGAACAAATTAAATTATATATATATAAAATTAAAAATGAAGTATAACCTGGTTCGGTTCGGTCATACCGGTTTTAGGGATAAAACCAAATCAATTGGATTTCGGTTCGGTTTTCTTCAATGAAAAACTGATTGGAAAACCGCGGCTCATCATTTTCCGGTCCGTTTAATCCGATTCACTTGGCCACCCAGCTTTTCCAATTCGTTACAGACACCCCTTAATCATACAAGCTTATCTAACAAGAAAATAGATAAGTTAGAAATTACAAAGACACTTGAATGACGGTATATTATTGTAGAATGTCATTAAACAAATTCAATAAATACCTTTTTTTTTTGCAATTGTTTTTTTTTTTTTTTTTTTTTTTTTTTTTTTTTTTGGATTGCCTCAAACCCAGTAGAATTGAGACACAAATTTTAATTTGGACGGAACTAGGGGATGCCTACGGAAATACTTGTGTGTAAAGTGTATTTTGAGGAGAATTGACGAGAAAAACGATCAGAACCACAATAATGAAACTGTGTGGTTATAGTTGTTCCCCACGGTGTTTCCGCACATATGGAGACACCACACAAGTATTTCCCGTTCTAGCGTGGACGCAGGCCACCCAGTTTTTATTTTCAGAACATTAAAAATCTTATATAGTCCAGTCAAACACAGTTAGTTTGTCTTAATCCGGCTCACCCGATCATACAGATATAGTCCATTAGCCCACCCGACTACTAATTCCTAATTCTGTAACTCACATTGTTTTACATTCTTTTAAACAAACTCCCCTGGAAAAAGAAAAAATGTCCCCACAAAGTTTATTGTGTTTTGAATTACATGCAGTTTTGCTTACAAAAAGCTTTGCTATAAAAATAAACAAAACAATGATTGATATGTAATTGATTTCACGAGTCCATATTGGTATTGTATGTTCCGTTAAGACCAGTCTAGCATTAAAGTGTTATGAATTAACGCGTTACTCAAATTATATCCTCACACAGGTACTTCATATGGCTTGTGCGGGATCGTCAGGAGGCGCCCAACCGTCACACCAGCATCCCTTTAGGCTGCCTGGCCAGTGCGAGGATGGTAATTATAGTCTTCTTTTTTCTTTTTATAGCATGAACCTTATTAATTCGTTGCATTAACATTGACACACACACACACACACACACACACACACACACATACATATATATACATATATATATATATATACATATATATATATATATATATTGTAGATTATTTACCGGGCGTTGTAGACCGGGTAGCAAATGATACCGTCCAGCCTCCTTCGGAGAAGAAAAAGCGGGGACAACGTGGGCCTACTAAAGGTGACAATGTATTAAAAGTTCGGAGGCAAAAGGGGGGAATAAAGCTCCCACTTACATGGGATCCATGGCATGGGACAACATCACCCGTGGGAGACTATTCGGCTATATATAAATCCGAGGTGGGGAAGATCACAAGGGTGCGATGTACCCCTGGTATGGCATGGGATAGTATCGACATGTTGGGAAAACAAACAACCGCAATACCACACTTATCACAAATACGCACAAAGTCTTCCCCTTGACAAGCAACGGAATTAAACGAGTCATCCCCAACGAAATCAAATCACAAATGAAGCAAAACGAAAAACAAGAAAATCAACACAACAATTTTAACGTGGAAAACCCCTCTCGATGTGAGAGTAAAAACCACGAGGCCAAAACCCATAAAACTCCACTAATCAGCAAAAGATGATACAAAAGTGTTTCAATCACATCAACCAACTCAACTACACCAAAGAATCAACTAAGAATGCAAAATACAAGAGTTGTTGAAAATATAACCAAAAGCGCAGCAGTCAGGTCACGGACGATTTCCAGAAAATTGAACCGTTGAAACGCAAATTCGACTGTTCAGATTGTAGAAAAATGAGAGACGAACAAGCCCTCAAAATTTTGTGCCGATCGAAGTCCGTTTAGATGCCCGATCGTCGCAGAAAAGAGACTGCTGCAACACCAAAAATCCTGCGAATTTTTCCAACTTTTGCCTCTCTTTTTTTGTGAAGATTAGGGAAAATTAACTTAATTTGTTCCCTTAAATACTACTTGACATATTATTATTTTTCCAATTATTTAGTGGGCTTTGGCTCCACAAAGGAGTGATCCACCCAACAAGCACATGTGAAAGACCAAATAGTACACGAAATTGAGGTAATTAATTAACTTTATCAATATATATGTTTCATTCAATTTTCACAATATATGTTTCATTCTATTTGGATATCAATAGTGTTATTTTTTGGTGTTCTCAGCGAAATTTTGACAATGTTCGTCGTGAGTTTGTGCTATTAGATGCACGAACATTGTTCAGAAAAGGGAAGAATAAAATGAAGGACAAAGCAAAACAATTTGCGGTGAAAAATAATACTCTTCCACCACACAAGCCGAAAAACATGGAAACAGGCCAAATCTGGAATGACTTTCTCCACCAAATTGATACCCCAGAGTTTACGGTAATTTTTTATTCTAATCCATGCTTGAAATAGTTTGAGTAATTATTTATGATTACTAACTATCTAATCACAATTGAACATTTTCTTGTAGAAACGATCCAAGCAGAACGCTATAAACCGTGGAAAACACAAGTATACGACTAAGCAGGGACGGATGTCCCTGGCCGGACATCGGATGAAAGGAGTAAGTATTTAATTTTAAACTGATATCAAGTTACTTCGTTGAATATTCAAGTCTAACTATTACGCATTACTTTTTTCTTTTAAGTGTAATCCAAATTCAAATCCCGAGGGATTGGATCCGATTATTATCTGGGGGGATATGCACAAGAATAAGAACGACGGTTCATGGGTCAATGAGGCAGCGAGGCAGAAATTCATAAGTGTTATACCTTGCTTTTATATTGCAATTTACATGCGTCCTCATTTTGTCCTCGTTTTCATTCCATACAACACATTAACTTCATTTCCTTTTAGTAAGTTCATTCCAATTTATTATAACCATGGTACGAGTTTTATATTATCTACGATGAATGTTCATGGTATTCAGGCCTTTTTCCAAAGGTAGTTAAGAGATCAGAATATATCAATAGCTAGAGAGCTTGTCCTGTATAGTTAACCTTAATTCTATGAGTTATGGTCTCATATTTATAGATCATTTGAAGGTTCTATGGTTTTTTTTTCCTACTCCCTGATGTATAATAACGGAAGTCGATGTACTAGCGATACTACGAAGCAATGACGACACGTGGACAAGAAGACACTAGAGCACTAATATATGAAGGAGCAACCAAGCTTACTCCTACTACTAGTTGGCCAATTGACCCCTAGCTCTTTTTGCATATCTTTTTGTTCAAGTTCATCATCCGAGTGCAGTGGTAATTTATTTAAAGTTTCCTTCAGTCTTTTGCTATGCAATGTTCTCTTTTGAGACGTGTGCAACTCTTATGTTGCAGTAAGGGATCTTATATTTGTTTGACGAGTGTAACTGAGATTTGAATGTCTCAGTGTTCTTAAGTTTTCTTATAGTCTACATTTTAAGGTTTGTGTGGTTACAGTTATTTTTGACATGGTATAATTAGTTGTCATTTTTGTTTCAACGTTAGGTAATGTGTTACCTATTGAGTACACTGAATTATTCTAATTTTCTTGTGACCTATTTTTCAGGTTGAGGGAAAGAAGTTGAATCTGGTGAACAACTTGACTAATTAGATTCTTTTTTTAGGGAGACTAATTAGATTCTTATAATACATTTTTTTGAAAGGTCTTATAATACAAAGGTACCAAAACAGAGTTAGTACTTATTTAGAACACATCCATGATTTGTGTTATGTGAATATGTGGGCATTACTAATAAAGTTCTTTGAATTGTTTTTTTGAAGGGTAAATTCTTTGAATTATTTGATGATGATATCTCATGATTTTGATTTCCTTTATCTTGAATACTTTGTAAGAACATGTGCATCATTGTGTTTAAGAGATGATTTGGAGAACAACTTACGGCCTAAGCTTAATGACCACTTTCATGCATCGTTGTGTATCAACGATCTTTACTTTTGCTGTTGCATTCCAGCTATCTGACTCATCATATTTTCTTTACTTGTTTGTTTGTGTTTTCACTTTAAGATGCACTATTGAGTCATTTTTTGTGTCTTGTTGTGGCTTTTTCATTGGCAAGTGATGTTTTCGGTTTTAGGTGGAGTTATCTTGGTTGATGAATTATGATTTTAAAATTAAGTTGAAAGTTATCTTAGTAGATTCTTCTCTTAGTGTAAATTTATGTTGTGATCGTTTTGTTGTGACCCTTTATCATGGAACTAGCGCTACCCACAATATTTTTGTCACGGATTTTATTAACACAAAACAAACAAGTAATAATCCGGTTAACCTCAAGTGTAAGGATCGTAGTAAAGAGGTTGATGCCGGGTCGATCTTACGGGGAACTAGACGAATGTGAATCCTAGCTTTTGTTCTCAACTAACTATGTCACTAAACTACTCTAAACAGGAAAAGACCAAACTAAATGTAAGATAAAACTAGACAGAGGATATAATCCAAAGCTAGGAAAGATACGGGTCATGAACCAAATTAAACGAACTAAACTAAGATGCAAGTAAAAGTAAACGACTAGACAAATTCAAGTTTTAAGGATTTAAATCAAGTTTATAACGGACAAACGAGGATTGATCCACCTATCCAACAAGCATCGATTCCCAGTCTCGATTATACTGTGGTTTTTACCTAGGTTGTGATTCACCTTGTCTAAACATGAACCCTAATTCCTTAGAAAGTTCATCTATTAATCTATTATCTTCCGATGTAAGATTAACGCGCTTTCTAACCAAAGGTGCAAACTTTACGCTTATAATCTAGTAATTAAACCTATTAACTTCCGCTGTGATAGATTCGAAAGTTACTATTCTTATTCATGATGATCTAGGGTTTATTAAGATTTCCATCAACAATAAACAATCACACATGCAGATCTTCCGATATAAAAGCAATTAAACGTATTAAACATGAATAAGAAACAACCTTTAAATAAAAACTCACAAGACAACCAAGAAAACGAAATCAATGATCGTTGGGCGGCTTCACAATTCTCGCTTGATGAAGCTTAGCCTCTAAACATCCTCAAAGAACTCGAATGTGCAGAATAGTTCATAAAAGTGACTAGTTCAATCTAGATCTAAAGTGCATAAAACTCGAATAAAAGAGAGGAAAACGCAGCCTAAAGCCGCCTCTAGGTTTAGGGTTTTGAATAATGAGTGTATGGTCTCCTTGTGTGGAGAAAACAACCGACTATTTATAGATTTTAAAGTCGGTTCTCGCTAAGTCGGCTACGGACGCCCGCCTGGTTCTTGGAACGCCGTCCATTCTTCATATGAACTTCAAATCGGGCCGAAGTTATGATCAAACGCTGTTCAACTAACGTCCACCTCGGCCCAAACTTCCTGAATCAACTTTCCATCTCTCGACGCTGCTCAATTTCAAAGAAACGCCCGCCCACCGGACGGGACTCGACGCCACCCAATATGATCAATTTTGATTTCTTGATCTCTATCTCTTTTCTCTTGTCAATTCCTTCATTATCCCTTTTAATCATCAGTTGAGCCTTGGAAAATGCATCTACATCATACAAAAACACCACGAAAATGTAATATCGCTCAAATAATTGCAAAAACATAATTAAAGCACATAAATCAACCTATTTTGCAATTAACTCTTTTGAAATATCACTTACTCAATACATTCATTAAACACGTGCTTCTTATGCAATTCAGTACGAATACGGGGAAAAATATCATAGAATATAGCATTATAAATCGTATAAAATCACCACAACGTAAAAGTGAAGGCAACCGCTATTGCCAGAGCTGTTCTGCTAATACCAGAGCAGTTGTTCCAAAATACCCTTCGTTTACCTTTTACTTTTTGTCTACATCTGTACGCCCTTTCCAGCTGTCAACTTCATGCTCATTTTTTTCCGTTTTTTTGTTTCTAATTATCATGGACTAATATATTTTTTATTGTATAAGTAAAAAAAAAAAAAAAAAACAAACTAACTTCATTTTTAATTTTATTAATTCCTTTTTCCTTTTTTTCGAGCTAAAAAATTTCAATTCCTTTTTCCAATGTACTCTAAATTATTATTTCTAGTAGTAAGAAACAAACTAACGTTTGAGTATAATTTTTAGGGTTTATTACTTAAAAGTATAGTTTTTTATACTTATTAGCCTCATAAGGACATAAAGGAATCTGTTGGACTTATAAGGACACAATATATCTACATGTACCAAAATACCCCTAATCTAATAAAATAAGCTAAACCCACGGCATTAATGTTCTTACCGTTCTTGTCTTTGGCCTAAAAAAGCGCCACAATCACTGAAAAAAACTGCCCAAAGTTGCCTTCAATTCCCCGTCAACAGCAATTAAGAGGATTAATAGCATAAATACATACGCTGTTACTTCCACCCGGTCATAATTAGTAGTATCTTGTTCAACATCGTTAAGGGAAAGCACGGCGATTACTAATGTAGTTACCAAATGGATCATCGAGATATGTGGATCAACCTTTTTTCGATGTTGACAAAGATGATCTAGAATGTAGATTCTTTTAAAAGATCGCTTTTTTTCGAGTGGAAACTATGAAACGAGTCCAAATAAAAGCTGTTAAGGCTTCTATTCTTGTTGCACGTGTTGTGTTTGTGTATTTGTCTCTGAGAAAATTGATCTTTGAAGCAGTGAACACAAACCTCTTAGTGATGATGTCTTCTTTACTAATCATCCATTTTCTTGGGTCAAAACCAACCATATCTGATCTCGGTGGAAACAGGGTTGCACCATCCAACAGCGGAGATCGAATACGAGCATGATCATCCTCCCACGTGAAATCGCTGCCCAGCAATTGACAAATGTAAAATCCGACAAAGCATCACCAAGTTTGTGAGAAATAGCAACCCCAATTGCCAGCCCTCCACAACCGAAGAAAATGGCTTGGATAATGAAAAGATCTTTAACATCAACAAAGAAGATTTCCATTTCCAGGAGAAGCTTATCCAACTCTTTTGTGCCAGTTTCGTTTCTAACATCTAAAACCTTACATTTAGCTTGAGCTTTATATATGTGATGCCTTCATCGTTGTAATTCACATAGTCGTTGTTGTCAACGACTCGTCCCCGCAAGAGGTAGTAAAGGGATAGTGTTTTCGATAATGATTTTTAAGATTGGTTGAAATAAGCTTATTTCAATATTTTTCGATGTGATAGTATAGCAAAATACATACGGCGGGATATAGCAAAATGTAAGGATCAAATCCGTAAAACTAACTCATTCTCGAATGCATCAATCGGTTCAAAGAAACTCGTTACAAGAAGGTGGAGCACAGTGGATTATCTCGAGCTTCAACGCATACCGAGATTCGGGATCCGATAATTCGCTGATTTACCAAGTAATGACTTAAGAAACGGTTCATCGTAAGTTAAACCGGATCATGATCCTCCTTCTACATGGGTCAAATTGTTGAGCCAATCAAGTTCATACCAAACCAGATGGGCCCGCAGTTTAATCCAATGATATGATTTACGAGTCGGTTGGCGTGAATCAAAGGAAAGTGCATCTGCTTTGAATGGAGTAGACAAAAGAAGCGTAACTCGATGAATCGCTTCACGAAAATGTTGTGTAAATTGCCCCGGCTTGCTATTTATATAGATTAATTCTCACGAAAGTCTGCTTTTATTATTGCCGAATCTTGATCCTTGTATCCTGCCGACTTGTCAGCATTACTCACGCCTTTGCAAGCCTGCATTCGATCGTCCCTAAACATCTTGTAATAGCTATTAGCAAGTAGTATTTAGATTGTCGAACTCAGTATTCAACTTTTGTAACATCGGTTCGATAATCCTTTCGCTTGGATCGATTATCATCCCGGATGTTAGTTGATAAGTTCAAATTGTAGTTTGTTTATCGATTTGTTCATTTACCTGCTTTGTAATTATTGTTTCACCTTTTAACTTGTAACTTGGATATATATTTGCTGAATTCATTTGTAATTGGAGCCTGCTGAACGCTTTTTGTAATAGTATATGTGTTAAGGGTGATTTTGTACGTTTTATAACGATATATTTTACGATGATTTTCCCCGTATTTATATTATTTGCATAGGAATTGGCCTTTATATTGAAATATTAAGCGAGTGATGTTTTTAAGGGTCTAATTGCAAAAGTGATTAAATTATGTGTTTAATTGTCGGTTTTTATGTTTATTCGTATGATGTTACATTTTTCATGTTTCTATCATGTTGGTAGATACGCTTTTCATGATGAGTAAGGAGCTTAAACGATGATCACATGAAGATGGAAGAGTTGAAAGATGTTTAAGTGAAGAATTATTGAAGAAACCGAACCAGGCACTTCATGGGAATTTTGTCCACTTTTGTAGCTACTTTCAGGAAAGTTGTCTTGATGTAAGTTGTAGAGGATTTAAATAGCTTTCCAACGCATCTTGAATCACCTCATTCGAGCCCTAGAAGTGAAGTTATGAGCAAAATATCGAGTCGAGTAGTGGACGGGCGTCCATAAAAGTGAATCGGCGTCCGAATCGTATTTTACATTCGAGAGAGTTCAGACGCGTCATCGAACGAGCGCTCATTCTCCGTTCATAGAGGCTGGACGAAGGCCCAAGCTAGTGGACGGGCGCCCATGGCACCGACTCAAATAAACCGACCTAAAACCTATAAATAGGCGCGATTTCTCCAACCCTAATCACTATTTTTTTAGACCCTAGGCGCCACAAGCCCTTTCGGGGCGCCTTTTTCTTCGCGTTTTCCTCTGCAACAAACATCTTTTAATTTCTTTTCAATTATGTTATTTCTATTCCAACGATGAGCTAAGGCTAAGCCTCTGTAACAAGCGTGTGAAGCAAATCTCTGCAGCTTTCAATTTCTTCTTTGGATGTTTCGTGAGTTTTATTTAAAGTTCGCTTTCTTTATTATGCGTTCTTATTGATTATGCAATTTATATCGAGAGATGGTTGCTTATTTGATGTTTAACGTTGATGAGAATCGTTGTTGACCTAGATCACCATGATAAAGTTTGGATCTTTAACCTAAAAATAACGAGAGTTGATAGGTTGAATTTCCAGTGTTGCTAGATTGAGAGACCTTACACCTTGTTTTGATAGCATCAATCTTATAGATCGAGAGATGAGAGATTGATAGGCGGATTATCTCATGCGAGTAGAAGTTCATACCTTTGATAGGTGAACCACAACCTTTATTTAATCTTCACCAAACGATCTAGTAGAAGTTGAGAGTTGTGGGATAGGTGGATCATTGCTTGTTCTTCGTTAAATTAATTGAGTTGTTTCCTTAGTTTATAGATTACAATTAGTTTAGTTAGTTTGGTTCGCAACGATCTTTCCCGGCTTTGGATTGTTGATCCTCTCATCCGGTTTATTTGTTTGTTTTCGTTTTTAGTTTTGTTTTGTGTTGTGACGTTCTTAGGAAGAATTAGTAAAACTAGATTAAACAACCTCGATTCCCTGTGATCGACTCCGGTATCAATCGCTATACTACGATCCCTGCACTTGGGGAATACCGGATTTATAAATTATATTACTTGTTTGTTTTGCATAGATAAAATCCGTGACAAGTTTTTGGCGCCGTTGCCGGGGAATCGGTACGGTTGTCTAGTTTTTATTAGTTTTTCTAAGTTGTTCCGCTTTTCTTGTTTTAATTTCTTTATATTTCTTGTTTTTAGGTAGACTTGAGTTAGGTTATTAGGGTTTTTAATCGTTTAGGTTTTGTAGTCTCCTATTAGGTTTCTCCCACTTTATCTCGTTTTTACTTTCCTATCTCGCTTCTTTTTTACGTCCTTTTTCGCCCCCATTTTCCTGCTATTTTTCTCGCTCTCTTTCTGCTTCGCTTTTCTCGTCCCAGCACGGGCGCCTGAACTATCGAACGCCCGTCCGCTTTTAAAATTCTCAACTCAGATCGTTTTACTAAGTCGACGAAACGCCCATCAATTTGGGCGCCCGCCCCGTTTCTTCAGCTTTTCCTGACGAAGCGTTCGGATTTCCAAACGCCCGCCTGTTCTCCTGCTTTGTCTGTCTTTCGTAGGTAGGGTTTTGTTTCCATCTTTCTAGTTTCCACATTGATTCGGGACATCTAAGGTTGAATTATCTCGACTCCACGCTTTTAACGATCGAACTTTTGGATAAAATGGGATAGTTTTAGCACTCGTTAGTATTTTGGCCATAACTTTCGCTCGAGTGTCGGATTGGCGCCAGAGACCCCAATTCGGAAAGCTCGCTCCGACGCCGACGACGTGGCGGACAGCCGAGGCCGGCCGACACCGCTTTTGAGGTCAAAATCCACTGTTTTCCCTTCCATTTTGGGCTCGTAAGATTTCAACACGCTTTTCCCTTTTAGTGTTTTCTGCTTTTTCTGCTTTTAAATTTTTCGTAGTTTAGGTTTCGCTTGTGTTTCATACAATATTCCATCTAGGATTGAGGACATGGATGAGCGAAGTAAGATCGCCATGCTTAAACAAAGCAGATGACATCTCTTCAAATGTCGCTAATCCTACGAATCCGACCCGTCTTTTCCACGTAACTCTCCTCGCTCGCTCGTGGAAGATGTTGTCGACCGGCCATGTGGTTGGCCGCTGTCGATATTTCCTGCCGGATATCAAGTCAATTCTTTCCATAATCGTGGAAATTTCACCCGATCACATGTCGTAATTGTGACAACGCGACATATCGCTTTCGCTTCGTCCTAATAGTGGGACGTTTTTTCATTGGCCGTAACAATCGGACATTTGACAATCGGTTCTTCTCGCCATAGCAATTTTCAAAATCAGGGTTTCAATCCAAATCAGAATTTTTATCAAAACCCGAACTTCAGTCATGATCAAGATATCAATTTTTCCGATCAAAATCAAAGTTGGTCTGACCAATCTTTTCCACAACACTTTCAGAATTATCCAGACCCCTCTCAATCTGACGATCTTGAAGCTAGTTTTAAGGAGCAAAAGGATGCTATCCAACGCCTTTTTGGTAGGCTTGCGGATATTAGGCAAATGGCTCAAGACCAAGGCATTGACCTAACTCCCACACTCCCTTATGGTGGAGAGGATACTTACACCAATGATGGTGCAAGTCATGAGAATCCATTCCAATATGACCACAACTATGCACCAGCATACAATGGTGGGAGCAAAGAATTATCCTTGTTCTCCGCTGGTCAAGATCAAAGCCATTGGCAACAAGTGGACGATTGATGAGCTAGAACTCCGATGTGGGTCGGCTTAAGTTACAAAGGTTAGAGACTTCCTTCCTCCCGCAGGTGTGATGATGAAGACGGTTATCCTAGGAAAGATCCAACGTTAGAGATAGTTGAAGATGTTAATCACCCGGTGTTGGAGAATATAGAGGACACCTACGCTGAATTGTAGATAAATCACCCGGCGGAAGTCACATTAGAGGAGCCGCTGAAGCCACAAAGGTGTTGAAGTGGTTGTGGATAAGAGAATGAAGGATGAAGAAGAGGAAGAACCTCAAGATTTAGACCTTCCTCTCTCGCCTCAAGAATGTTATGCATCTAGATAAGTGCACTCCTAAGATTCCTTGGTATGCTTCCATCGTAAACTACCTTCATTCCCAATATCTTGATCCAAAATTGTCATATCAAGAGAAGAAGAAGTTCTTCTCTCGATATGAAATACTTTGTTTGGGATGAGCCTTACCTCTTCAAAATCAGAAAGATGGTTTGCTAAGGAGGTGTGTTCCGTAACTGAGCAACGCGATATTATTGAGCAATGCCACGTTGGACCCACCGGTGGTCACTTTGGTCCTTGGAAAACCGTTGCTAAGATCTTCCAATCCGGTTTTTATTGGCCCACGATCTTTAAGGATACGTAAGCTTTCAGAAAGCTTGTGATAGGTGTCAAAGAACCGGTACTTTACAAGGCGCTTCGACATGCCATTGAAACCCATTCTTGAATGCGAAGTCTTTGATGTATGGGGCATCGATTTTATGGGTCCATTCCCATCATCTTGTGGCAACAAATACATCTTAGTCTCATGCGTTGACTATGTTTCAAATGGGTGGAGGCAATAGCCACTCCTCGCAATGATCATAAAACGGTCATGAATTTTCTAAAGAAGAATATCTTTGTGAGGTTTGGATGTCCACGCGCTTTGATCGCTGATGAAGGGGACGCATTTTTGCAACCGACCCTCTGAGAAAGTATTTGAAAAGTATGGTGTTCGTCATAAGACCGCACACCATATCATCCGATGACTAGTGGTCGTTGAAAGAAGCAACCGAGTTTGAAGAAGATCCTGGAGAAAAGCAAGTGAATAAGTCATAGAAAGGATCTGAGTCTAAAGTTGGATGATGTACTATGGGCGCATGAAATCGCCTATAAGACCCCATGGGTACATCACCCTATCGATGGTTTATGGAAAATCATGCCACTTGCCAATCGAATTAGAGCATAGAGCGTATTGGGCCATTAAATTCTTAAACTTCGATGCCCAATCTTGTGGAAAACACCGACCGCAGTAGCTTGCATGAGTTAGATGAGTTTAGACTCCAAGCCTACGAGAGTGCCAGGATCGATGGGGCGACGTAATGAAACTCCTTCATGATGAAAAGATCAAGCATCGAGAATTTCAAGTCGGGGAGCAAGTTTTATCAGATAATTCCAGGTTGCATCTGCTTCGAAAAAGTTGAGGACACGATGGTCCGCCCTTTGAGATTCTCGCAAATTATTCCCGGAGGTGTTTTAGAGTTAAGAGGTTATGATGACCACCGCTCGTGAGTGAATGGTCGAGGTGCAAGCATTATATTGGTCAACCCAAAGAGAAACCTTTGACTGCTTCATTTCCTCGATATCCTCGGTGTGGTACCTCAAAGTCAACCAGCTTTGACGAAGTTTTACGCCCGATTTGTTTTCCTCCGAGGGTGACGGCAAAGGTCCAAGAGAGGAAGTTCGGCCGGTAGTTGGGATATGGAAGAGCTTAAAAGGGAGGCACGGTTAAAGAGAAGATCAAGAAGAAGAAGTCTACAATGGGGAAAATTAAACGTGCTTGGAAAGCTATCAAAGATTTGACCCCATGCGTTAGATGTTGTTTCGCGCCACACCACCGATCGTAGCTCACACGAAGTAATGGTCGGAAGAAAAGTCAAATGGCCTGATCCAGCCGAGCTTCAATCAGTGTTTCGAGCTAACGACATAAACCAATAGCGCTACTAGGGGCACCCTAGATATCTGCTTTTATTTTGTTTATTTTCTTTTGTTTTTCCTTTGTGTGTCTTAGTTTAGTTTTAGTCCGGTTAGGGGTATTGTGTGAATCACTCCGTATTTGTGGTTGACGGTTGGATGTTCTCGCACTTTTCCTTGACGGTGATTTTTCCATCTAAACGATTATCTCTTGTGTTTCATATGATATAATTCCCCATGTCCCGAGATACTTTTCGTGTTTGTCGTGTGCGGGATAGTCTTGAAAGCGCTTGTGAGTTTCAGACGGTGTCGCTTTTACGTGGATGGTCCACAATCATCGATATCCTCGAGCATTCCTGGTGTCATGCATCATTCCGTAGTTGCTCCCATTCAAACGACAATCGCCTAAGTTCTTTCTTTCTTTTGTCTCTGCACAACATGAGGACTTGTTGTAATTTAAGTGTGGGGGAGGGGAATGGTCGACTATGTATCTACCATTTACTTAATACATGATATTATTTTCTATGCTAAAATGAGCTAAATTTTCAAAATTTTTTGTTTTGTCTCGAGTGAGCAATGCATGTTTTTGTTCGGTTTGTTATATTCATTGATGCTGTATGCCGTATGTTCCGTAAGTTAGTTGTTTCACCCGACACTATTTTTCACGAGCCATAGTGAATGATGAGCTAATTTATAAAGTTATACCCCGTTTTGGATTAGTAGTTTTTGATTATCTTATAAGTCATGTGCTTAGTGCTACGTATATATCGTGAGATTTATGATAGTTTGTATTTAGATCCAAAGTATGAGATGCTGTGAATATCTAGAAGTTTGAATGTGATAAGTAACACGTAGCTATTGTCAAAGTGAAAAAGTTGAATTAATAGTTAAATGGGTGTGTCGAAAGCTAGTCGATGATTTGTGTGAGGTAGGGTATACCACGATGTCCTATTCCACTATGATGACTAAAAGCTCACGACGCTTAGGAAAAGTCGCTTTATGATTGGAGTAAGGTAGGGTATTATCTTGAAATGTCCTATTCGCTATGAGGGCAATAGCTCATTCTAATGTGTGTTTAAAAAGTGAATGAATTCAATCAACTTAAGAATTGTTATGAAATGAATATAAGGCTTAGTTATCGTTAATCTTATCCCCAAAGATAAACCGATAGATATGTCGTAGGATTATCCTCTCGAGTATTTCGAAAGGCCCTAGATATGTTCGATCATTCTTTTCGTGATATGTCACGCTTGTAGGTGCACCTTATGAGTGTCATTTATTGCTATTCTACGAGGGGTATTAGCTAGTTTTACTTTGAGTTCCTCAAGTTTGGATTTAGTGGAAGTTTTCTATGGCTATGCACACACACTCACGTGGGTGAACATCTAATTTATTTGAATCAGTGGTATATGTGTTAAGATGTCTATACTTTTCTCGAGCCTTTACTTTGTTTTGTTTTGCTCGGGACGAGCAAAAGCTAAGTGTGGGGAGTTGTTAAGGTGATTTTGTACGCTTTATAACGATATATTTTACGATGATTTTCCCGTATTTATATTATTTGCATAGAATTGGCCTTTATATTGAAATATTAAGCGAGTGATGTTTTTAAGGGTCTAATTGCAAAAGTGATTAAATTATGTGTTTAATTGTTGGTTTTATGTTTATTCGTATGATGTTACATTTTTCATGTTTCTATCATGTTGGTAGATACGCTTTCATGATGAGTAAGGAGCTTAAACGATGATCACATGAAGATGGAAGAGTTGAAAGATGTTTAAGTGAAGAATTATTGAAGAAACCGAACCAGGCACTTCATGGGAATTTTGTCCACTTTTGTAGCCACTTTCAGGAAAGTTGTCTTGATGTAAGTTGTAGAGGATTTAAATAGCTTTCCAACGCATCTTGAATCACCTCATTCGGAGCCCTGTAGTGAAGTTATGAGCAAAATACTGGAGTCGAGTAGTGGACGGGCGTCCATAAAAGTGAATCGGCGTCCGGAATCGTATTTTACATTCGTGAGAGTTCAGACGCTGCATCGAACGAGCGCTCATTCTCCGTTCATAGAGGCTGGACGAAAGGCCCAAGCTAGTGGACGGACGCGCCCATGGCACCGACTCAAATAAACCGACCTAAAACCTATAAATAAGCGCGATTTCTCCAACCCTAATCACTATTTTTTCGACCCTAGGCGGCCACAAGCCCTTTGGGGCAGCTTTTTGCTGCGTTTTCCTCTGCAACAAACATCTTTTTTAATTTCTTTTCAATTATGTTATTTCTATTCCAACGATGAGCTAAGGCTAAGCCTGAACAAGCGTGTGAAGCAAATCTCTGCAGCGCTTCAATTTCTTTTTTGGATGTTTCGTGAGTTTTATTTAAAGTTCGCTTTCTTTATTATGCGTTCTTATTGATTATGCAATTTATATCGAGAGATGGTTGCTTATTTGATGTTTAACGTTGATGAGAATCGTTGTTGCAACTGAGATCACCATGATAAAGTTTGGATCTTTAACCTAAAAATAACGAGAGTTGATAGGTTGAATTTCCGTGTTGCTAGATTGAGAGACCTTACACCTTGTTTTGATAGCATCAATCTTATAGATCGAGAGATGAGAGATTGATAGGCGGATTATCTCATGAGAGTAGAAGTTCATACCTTTGATAGTGAACCACAACCTTTATTTAATCTTCACCAAACGATCTAGTAGAAGTTGAGAGTTGTGGGATAGGTGGATCATTGCTTGTTCTTCGTTAAATTAATTGAGTTGTTTCCTTAGTTTATAGATTACAATTAGTTTAGTTAGTTTGGTTCGCAATTTATCTTTCCTGGCTTTGGATTGTTGATCCTCCATCCGGCTTTATTTGTTTGTTTTCGTTTTTAGTTTTGTTTTGTGTTGTGACGTTCTTAGGAAGAATTAGTAAAACTAGATTAAACAACCTCGATTCCCTGTGATCGACTCCGGTATCAATCGCTATACTACGATCCCTGCACTTGGGGAATACCGGATTTATAAATTATATTACTTGTTTGTTTTGCATAGATAAAATCCGTGACAATATGATCTGTTTTGTTTAATCTGAGCTGCTTGCTTTATGATCTGTTTTATGATGGAGTTTGTTGTCTTTGTGTGATGTATCGTAAAACATGTATTTGATGACTATATTGCTTAATTTTGAATAAATGTGAGTTTTGTGTCTAAAAAAAAATGTATGAGATGCTCTTTGTGAATAGTTGTTGTAATCTTCCTCTCATTAACGGATTTGGATTTTCTGGTTTTGTGTTTGTCTTTTCATGGGAATTTCAGTTTTTGTTCTTGATTTTGGGTCTTAATCTTGCAGTGCTTGTATTTCAATATTAGTACCTTACATGACTTGGTTCATTAATGAAGTGACATTGATGTCACTGCAGATGTCACTGCATACATTAGACAACTAATGAAGTGACATTGATGTCACTGTATATGTCACTGTATATGTCACTGCATACATTAGACAATTAATGAAGTGACATTGATGTCAATACATAAATCGATACAATAAGACGTCACTGAATAAATCGATACAATAAGACGTCATGATGCCGGCGCATCTGAGGCGGAGTTGTCGGATTCCACATTGACTGCGATCAAATACATGGACAAAAGGGAGCGTTCGGACAGGTGTTAGTATTTTGGCCATAACTTTAGGCCCCGATTTCCGTTTTATGCGCAGGACCCCATTTCGGAAAGCTCTCTCCGACGCCGACGTCATGGTGAATGGCCATTGGCCGTTCACATATTTTTCGAGGCCAAAATCAGCTGTTTTCCCTTCTATTTCGGCCGCCGAAGATTTTTGCACGTTTTTCACATTTTTCTTATTTTATTTACGAATTCAATAAAGATCCGACTCCGGATCCGTGATTTTAGCACCTTGATTTCCGCGCTGATTTATTTCCGTAATAAATTCTGTAATTTTATATTTTTGGAAAGTTTTGTATTCGTGCAGCTATAAAATCCCGGCTTGTGGGATGATTTTAATCAGACTTGAATAATATACATCATGCGCAAGGACGCCATCAGATGATGTCATCGCATGATGTCATTGCATAAATCGATATAATACGACGTCACTGCATAATGTCACTGCATGATGTCACTGTATAAATCGATATAATAAGCCGCCACTGCATAAATCGATACAATAAGACATCACTGCATAAATCGATACCATAAAATGTCACTGCATAAATCGATATAATAAGACGTTATTGTAAGACGTCATTGCATAAATCGATACCATAAGACGTCACGGTATAAATTGATACATATATTATGATGTCAATGCATAAATCTATACAATATGCCGTCACTTCATCGAGGTGCCTCTGCAATGTGGTGTCTCTGCATCGCAGTGTCTCTACATTGGGGGTGGTCACTGCATGGCGGTGTCTCTGCATCGCGATGTCTCTGCATCGTGGTGTCACTTCATTGCGGTGTCTCTGCATCGCGGTGTCGCTTCATCGCCGTGTCTCTACGTCGTGGTGTCACTTCATCGCGGTGTCTCTGCATCGTGATGGTCATCGCATCGGGTGTCGCGGTGTCTCTGCATCGTGATGTCTCTGCATCTCGGTGTCTCTGCATCGCGGTGTCACTTCATTGCGGTGTCTCTGCATCGCGATGTCACTTCATTGCGGTGTCTCTGCATCACGGTGTCGCTTCATCGCCGTGTCTCTACATCGCGGTGTCACTTCATCGCGGTGTCTCTGCAATGCGGTGTCACTTCATCACGGTGTCTTTGCATCGTGTTGTCCCTTCATCGCGGTGTCTCTGCATTGCGGTGTCATTTCATCATGGTGTCTCTGCAATGCGGTGTCTCTGCATTACGGTGTCTTTACATCGTGAAATGTTATAATATCGCGATGTCTCTCGCATTGCGGCGTCTCGCATTCGCGTGTCACTTCATCGTGGTGTCTCGCAATGCGGTGTCACTTCATCACGGTGTCTCGTGATCGCGGTGTCACTTCATCGCGGTGTCTCGCAATGCGTGTCACTTCATCGCGGTGTCTCGATCGTGGAGTCTCTTATTCGCGATGTCTCTACATCACAAATGTTATAACATCGTGATGTCTCGCATCGGGGTGGTCATCAGATCGAGGTGATCAATGGATCTGGCATGGTCAATGCATCTTGGTGTCACTTCATTGAGGCGTCTCTGCATCGCAGGTGGTCACTACATCGATGTATCACTTCATCGAGGTGTCATCGCCGGTCTCTACATCGCGTGTCACTTCATCGCGGTGCCTCTGCATCGCGATGGTCATCGATCGGGCGTCGCGGTTATGCCAAAACTAAAATGACTCCAAAGTTAAATGTATCGAGGATCATACTTGATTGTCCAGGTTATGCCAAAACTAAAAGATCCATGGCTAAATGAATAACCGTGTTCGAACGAGAAGAAGCTCACCGAGCACGCCGCCACGAGGGCGACCCATATCACGTAAGTCGTAGTCCACCAAAGATTAGTGGAGATGTTTCCTCCAATTTGGCAACTTTTCTTTAAGACCTAAATCTAGGGGCACTATGAATCTAAAACACACATGTATACAAAAAAAAAAAGTTTAAAAAAGGAGCTTGTTCAGAAAGCTGGATTTACAAAGCATGAATAATTCATAACCGAGAAAATGACAAATTGATGGAGCTGCAAAGAGTAGTTTCTTTTATAACACAGGATTTTCAAAAAGAAATTATCAAAGCCGCTGAAGCATTTACAGCCATCGGACTTAAGCCTATAGAAGCAGGTGTAATGTCTATCTAAAGTTGTAGCCTTTGTGCTTACCTTGTATATTAAAGTTGGTATTTTTCAAGGGCTTATTATGAAAGTACTGTTTATCGTGCAATTGCTTCTTCGATTTCTCTCCTTTTTATTTTTCTGCAAACTTATTCCAGTCTGAGATGCCATTTTTCCCAGGGACCAAATTATCTGAAGATTGTCTCAAATATGGAGTTGAGAATACCCATGATGATATTTTAGCCGAAGCGTCTTCTATTTATTTATTTTATTTTATTAATTAAAGGGTATGATGGAGAATAAGGAAAAATGCTGTCCTTATAAGTCTCAACTGATTCTTTTTGTCCTTATGTTCAAATAAGTCAGCTTTGTGTCTTTTGGGTCTTTTGCTCTAATTTTTATTTAATAAGTGAATATGATATATTAATTAAAGTCAGTTACAAAAAATTTAAAATATAAGCATGAGATATGGTTACTACTAACTATCTTTCATTTGCTTTTAAAAACTAGTAAAATAATAAATATAAGATATTATATCTGTACTTAAATTTTGTCGGTGACATATATTAATATATAAAGATCAAGAGTATAATCTATTCTAGTATACAATCTCCGAACCAACAAGATATACAAACATACAAGCATGCATGTCCACACACGCACCCACATATATGTATTTATGTATTAAATCGATTTCAAACTCTTTGTTGTGTGCCTTAAAATATATCAACAATCATAAAATAAAAATTGCAAGTTACTAAAGACACCAAAATTGATGTGTCATGGAGTGATGAAATATAACTCGCTTAAATTATCGTTCTTGAGATCCTCAATTAAGACTGCTCATTCCGATCTTGAGCTTCGATTAGTTGTGGAAGTTTTAGGGATATTTGGGATTGAGTTGGACTCCAATGTGAAGTCATTGAATTTTTAGTATCAATTCGATTCAAATTAATCTACACCCCATCCCCAAATAAGATAAAAACTCCACTTTTAACAAATAATTCATCCTCTGCTTTTTATTTTCGTAGAATATATAACAAGCAAATATTCTCTATAAAATCTTATTTTAATTCAAATGGTCTTTTACTTAAAAGAAAGTATCATATCCAAACATTAATTTGCGTTCATGTACTAATTTGCCTTTACAGTTACATTAGTGTCTTGTTTTATTTAAAATGGTACATATATATATATATATATATATATATATATATATATATATATATATATAAAAAAAAAAAAGAGTGGGTACAAGTCGGACGCCGGAAAGATAGAGTACTTTGTTAAAAAATAAAAGAAAAAGAAAGAGAGAGTGCTGAAGACGAATGTGGACAAAAAGTAACATAAGGGTATTCTTGACCAACTGCTCTGGCATTAGCAGAGCTGCTCTGGCATTAGCGGCTGCCAAAAGTGAAGTCCCATCCAATGACAGAAGAAAAAAGAAGGGAAACCTGAAAAAATATGTTAATTAATTGTGTGATATGCCTCAAAATAATAACATTTGAAAAATATGCCTAAAAAGTATTTCGTTACGTATTCGCTACCGATTTGCTACGTAATCGCTACAAATTGCTTTACAGGTATATTTTTTAAATGTTAATTTTTAAGACATACCATACAAATAAAAATCTTTTTAAACATATTTTTTCAAATTTCCAACAGTCTTTATGAAGAATCTTTTTAAACACTTTTTGGGATTTTGAAGAGATCGAGGTGGTAAAGTTATGTTCCTGGATGAAAGTAATGAAACGAGAAATTTTCAAAAAAAAAAGGTAATTTTCCTGGGTGCATTCATTCATGTGGTCAAAAGAACTCTGCAACTTCAATTAATTCGAAACCTACTAAAAAACAAAAAAAATATTATTTCGAAACAGAGACCAGCAAAAAGACATGGGATTGATTGAATGAACTGTTTTCTCTTGTTAATATTTTCAATCTTTTCATTTTCTTTTGAATTAATTGAAGTGGCAGAGTTCTTTTTGACCACATGTATGCTAAATGTTTGATTAATAATACAATATGTACATGATTTAAAGGGAAATTTGAAAAAATATGTCCGAAAGAAAATTCGTGTAATATGTCTGAAAAAATATGCCAAAATATAGCGCTGAAAAATATATGCTTTTGCGCAGACGAAAGATCGCAGCTCGCATTTAGTGAGTATATATTTTTATAAACATTTACTTTTCAAGCATATTTCTTCAAGTTTCCCTGATTTAAATGTATATATTGGATTATTAATCAAATATATAGCATACATGTGGCGGATCTATATATAGTTAATGGAGCAACTTTCCTCTCTAAATTTGAAAAAAAAAAATCTACTAATATATGTAGTATTTATCTTGTTTGGTTTTCATTTAATTTTTTTATTTGTCTTTTTAAATTTTTTTCTATCGTCTTATCTGAGATTCTGCATTCGTCAGTGCATACATGTGAAATAAATATTCGTAATATACTCTCAATAATAATTAACCCAGTTAATTAAAAGTGATGTAGTATATTTTTTTGGTTATTAAACTATAATGTATTCATTAAAGCGTGTGTCTTTAATGTTTAATGATTAAAAGACAATTTCTATTTTGTCATGGGTTAAAGTTAATATTCCTAATATAATTTAGGTTTTATTGTTAAAAATGACAAAATAAGAGTGGAAATATGTAAAAATGACAGTGAAATTTTTTATTGGGTGAAAAGGACAAACCAAACAGTGGAATAGTAGATTTCATCAGAAAGATAATCAACCAACAACAGATTTTGAGTAATAAACAAATGGAATTGTCCTTTAACACATGATTTTTTTTTCCACTGTCCTTAATCCTATTTTTCAACTTTTTTTTGTCCTTTATTACCACTCCCCCTATAATTTATTTAGATTTTTTTCCAAGAAGAACAGATTTACTAATAAATTAGGATTTAAAAAAACTGATGTTTAATCAAGATAAAAATAGTATAAATTTTCAACAATACCCTTTTTTACTATTTTTTTTTAGGGGAAGGAGCCACAAAGACGTCAAATGTAAAAACTAAGGATTCAAGGATATTTTTTATTTTGGGTGATTAAAAAAAATGATAAGAGATGGACCGAAATACCAATGGTTGTTGTTGGTTTTTTTTTTTTTTTTTTTTTTTTTTTTTTTTTTGTTTTTTTGTTTTTTTTTTTTTTGGCAATTTCTTAGTAACTGCTTAATTTGGAGAAACTTTGCCCAATAAATGCGGTGCAATGCAATTTTCAATTGGATTTATTGCATTTTTCAAAAAACCAGTTTTTCCACTGATCATTTCTGTTTCAGTAATAAATATCTTTTGACCAAGTAAATCAACAATCTCAAACAGGAAAAATAAAATAAAGTAAGAAGTGCATGCAGGCAAGAGTCCTTATGTACTTTACCACATATATATATATATATATATATATATATATATATATATATATATATATAATAACGCGTAAAAAAATATAATAATATATAGTTACAACAAAAATAGAAATAGTTACAACAAAAAATATAGTAACACTAATAAAATAGATGTAGTTACAACCCAAAAATGAAGTAATGCATAAAAAGAAGTCGTAACAACAATGAAATAAATGTAGTTACAGAAAAAAAAATTGTAGTAACACTAATAAAAAATTATGTAGTTACCATAAAAAAAGTAGTAGTAATAACCAATTAAATAGATGTAGTAAAAAAATGTAGTAAAACTTGAAAAATAAGTAGTAACAGAAAAATACAGTAACATTAAAAAGAGTAGGTTCAAACCAATAAAATAGAAATAGTTACGACAAAAAGATATAGTAACACCGAAAAGATATAGTTACATGGAAAAAGTTACGGGGAAAAAATTGTAGTAACACTGAAAAGATAAGGTTACAACAAAAAGAAACGTATTAACACATAAAAATAAATAGTAATAGCCAATGAAATATATTACGGCGAAAAGATACAGTAACACCGATATTGATAGAAGAATATAGGTAAATTAATTTTTGTGTAAAAAATGTTGATAAAGTGAGGGTTTTTTTTTTTTTTGTAGTGATAATAGATGCTTAATATAATGGAAAATTGTTGGTGATTACAATGAATACATTTACCAAAATCAAATCGTATTTGAAGTAAATGGAATTTTTATTTTATTTTTTACGAGACATTTTTGTAAGAAGATGGCTTGATTTACTCGCTAATTTGTGGTGTGATCATTGATTTGTTTTTCAATTGATATTTTTTATCCACAATTGTAGACAGCTTTTTATGGTACGAAGCAATATATTATGCTTTAATTAATCTCGTAATTTTGGTATTCTATTTTTGGAATTTGGAGTGTTAAATGGTATTGTTGTAAGTTTACACTAACTTTGTCCCGATTAATCATTATTTTCCTTGAATCCTGATTTTTTAGCAAATATGTCATTCTTGACAAAAATCTATATATTTAATATACTCCACCGAGCAGGGGCGGACGCAGGATCTCGGTAAGGGGGGGCAATAAATTTTTTAAAGACAAATAAAAAATTTAAGAGGGGCAAACGATACGCGTTGTACATATATTAATGTAATTTTTCCAGATCAATGGGCAGTTGCCTCCATTGGTTGTATATAGCTCCACCACTGCCATCGAGAATAACATTGCATTATTAATTACTTCTTCTGTTCTAAAACTGTGGCAATTATCAAAAAAATTTGTTGCAAAATAATTAAAACATTACATTTTTCAATAGAAAATTTTAATGAACTTTTTCTTTTTTTTTTACAGGTAAAAAGGACATCCAAAACAAACACTTAGTTATAAAGACAAAAATTAGGTAGATAGACCCAAATACCCTTAATGAAGGAAAAGAAAAAAAAAAAAAAAAAAAAGGCCGAAACTGTAGCAGCGTTGTTCATCAATCAAAATAAATGTAGCGCTAGTTTTGTTTTGATCATGTATTTGAGGGTTTTTTTTTTTTTTTTTTTTTTCGGCCAGTGAATTTTATTTTATTTTAATTGACGACCGCGATGCATTCCCCAACCCGATGCATTGACCACCCCCAATGCACCACCCCGATTAATTAACCATTGCGATGCAGTGACCCCCGCGATGCAGTCACCACCTAGATTAATTAACCATATATGCAGTGACATCGACAATCATATATGCGTGACATCAACAACTTATGCACTGACATCAGCAATCATATATGAATGACATCAACAATTAACGTAGTGACATCGACAATCATATATGCAGAGACATAGCGATGAAGTGAAACCGTGATGCAATGGCCACCTCCGATGCTGAGACACCGTGATGAAGTGGCCACCCCGATGCAAAGACACCACGATGCAGAGACCATCGGGATGCATTGACATTTGATGAAGCAACACCGTGATGACATTTGATATTTTTCCACTTAATTTCATAAACTTGATTTCTTTTCTTCATAAAATCGACTTCAAATGACTATATCTTTTGATATAAAACTACGATCAACATAAATCTTTCACCTTAATTCATATTTTTATGCAGTGACATCAACAATCATATATGAAGTGATATCAACATTTTATGCAGTGACATCGGCAATCATATATACGTGACATCAACAATTTATGCAGTGACATCGGCAATCAGATATGCAGTGACATCAACATTTTATGCAGTGACATCAACAATCATATATGAATGACATCAATAATTTATGTAGTGACATCGGCGATCATATATGTAGAGACATCGCGATGAATTGAAACCGCGATGCAGTGGCCACCCGATGTAGAGACACCGCGATGAAGTGGCCACCCCCGATGCAGAGACCATCGAGATGTAGTGATCACCGGGATGCAGTGACATTTGATAAAACAACACCGTGATGACATTTGATATTTTTCCGACTTAATTTCATAAAATCGATTTATTTTCTTCATAAAATCGACTTCAAATGGTTATATCTTTTGATATAAAACTACGATCAACATAAATCTTTCACCTTAATTCATATTTTTATGCAATTACATCGGCAATCATATATGAAGTGATATCAACATTTTATGCAGTGACATCGGCAATCATATATGCGTGACATCGACAATTTATGCAGTGACATCGGCAATCAGACATGCAGTGACATCAACATTTTATGCAGTGACATCGACAATTTATGCAGTGACATTGGCATTTTATGCAGTGACATCGCCAAATCATACATAAGCCCACCATCAAAGTATATCTTTGCTTTCTTTGTTTCAAGGTGATGCATGTTAAACTAATTGATCATTATTACATCATGATCAACGGTGTCGATACATGATGTGACACTCGTTGTGTCCGGATCATTCCTAAAAAAAAAAAAAGGAATGAAAAAAATAAAATATCATCCAAAGCTTTTCATAAAAATTGATATTTTTTCGACTTAGTTTCTGAAAATTGAAATTTCTTCATAAAAATTGACGTGATGCAATGACATGTGAAGATGAAGCGACACGTAAAAATGCAGTGACATATGACGTTAAAAAATGCAGTGACAATTGAAGATGAACAATCCATTCGTGAAGCTTTGCAAAATCTTAAAGGGAGTTTTGTCAATGGAAGGATTTAGTTGGTTTTAGTCGATTCGAGCTCGAGCCCCAGGGAGTATCGAATAACACACAATAACACCAACAATTTATGAAGTGACATCAACACCCAAATTGCAAAAACAAAAACTTTGTAAAATGTATATGCGCGATGACATATGCAGTGACATCGATGTCATTTGCATCAATTCTCTAATCAGAAATGCAAAGTGACATCAATAATCACCGCATCAATTTTATTCCAAATCATACACAAACCCACCAACAACGTATAGTTTTTCTTTCTTTGTTTCAAGGTGATGCATGTTAAACTAATTGATCATTATTACATCATGATCAACGGTGTCGATACACGATGTGATACTCGTTGTGTCACAACGGTTGTGTCCGAATAATTACTCAAAAAAAAGAAAGAAAAAAATAAAACATCATCCAAAGCCTTTCATGGTACAAGCACATCAACATGTGGGTATGGGAATTTGTATAGTCAAGGTTATGGTACAAGCACATCAGCATTAAGTACTGCACTTTTCAATAATGGGCAGTCTTGTGGAGCATGTTTTGAGATCAAATGTAGTGGTGGGTTGGCAAGCAATCGATTCTGAAAGACAGACAATTGAGAAATTTGAGCAGAGGAATGAAGAGTCCCAGCAAATTATTAGTACTTTCAAAAATACATGCAAAACAAACAAGAACACATGAGGCAGAATCCATTCGCTAGCTACTAGCATCAAAATTCACCTACACAAGTATGCACCAAAGAACAACAAAAACACTAAAGAAACCAATCCTATAATTAATACACATATATAATAGCAAAAGAACAAGAGAAGACCCGCAAAGAATAACAATACTCAACGTCTAGAAAGTTCAATTATGATTGAAATGATAGTACTCGACAGTTCCAAAGAATGCAATAGGATATAAAATATGCTCCAGATACTTCTGAGTACTTCAATCACGGTTTCCGTAGACCATACATGAGTAGAGGATGAAGATGAAAGTGATGATTTGAAGGGCTGGTTTTTAACGATAACTGCAAAGATTTGGTCGACAAAAGGTGATAAGGACTGATTGACAGACCTTGGATTGAACATGAATCCAAAATTGAAAGACACACTACAAGATTTAAAGTTGCATCAACGATCCAAAAAGTAGCCTGCTAGAGAAATTCAAACAACCAAAAGAGTTCCAATTGCTCAGAGCCACAATGTACCCTTTTCTATGAATACGCAAAGATTCCTGCTTTAATTCCAATTAATTATCAAAAGATATTCCTGCATCCATATAGCAAATATGTACTTCCATGTGAAATTTGTGTGAGTGAGTTTACAACTAAAATCTAGTGCTGCTCCAGCTAACTACCAAAAGCAAATTAAACAATTGAACAAACCGACAAATAGATGAATGCAAACTACCAAATGCACAAAGCTGTTTCTAAGTTGCATTCACGAGATTTTTAACATATAAACAAAACAGAGAACCTATTTCACCGACAAAATTGGAAAGGAAATGAACTCAAAATGGGAATCACTAGAATCGCCGAAGAGAAAGAGGCCAAAATCACAGATACTTAAAACGTCTCTACACTCTACTAATTGAAACAAGATCATTCAGATTTCATATTAAAAGCTTCTGAGAAATTAAAAATTAAAAACACGGCAAGAAGATCATTACTTGATGAATGGTTTGTGACGGAGGTCAGCAGCGGGAAAATCAGGTCGTCGGTAGCGGCGGAGTAGTATTTTAGCTTCAGTCTTGGAAGTGTTTACTGTTCGGAAGGTGGGCACGAGCCATGGAAGTTACCATCCCTGGAACTGAAACAAGCAAAATGGTTTAAAGGGAGAGAGGATTATGCTGGGTTTGTAAGAGAGGGATAATTTAGGAAACATAGGAAAAATATGATATGTCCTTATAAACGATGATCTTTTTTAGATGTCAAAGTCACTTTCAATTAAGTCAAAAACACGTCCTTATAAATAAATAACACATATATATATATATATATATATATATATATATATATATATATATATGGCAATCGGTATCGCCAAAGCAAGAAATTTCTGCCAGGGCATTTAAGTGTGCTTTATTTGTTAATTGTCAATTTTACCCTTCAACAAATAATATCATTCATCTCCTTCCCCAAAAGAATTCAAATAACTCAAATCCTTTTTCCTTTCCTCAAAATGAAAAATCCTTTCTTCCTAATATCCTATCAGTGCTTCTCCTTTCATTCATTCCTGTTCAAATCTCGTCTTTCTCCATTGCCTAACCTATGCTTATTAATTTCTCCTCCCCGATTTCGTTCCACTTGCCGTTCATCTTCACTTTCCCTCTGATTCCATAACTATCCCACTAACTCCCATTTTTTCCACACTTGGTCTTCCTCCCATTCCCTACCCCTTTTATGCTGTAGTTTGTCTACCCCTCCCTATCCAACCAGAAAAAGAATTCTCTCATTTCTTTTTCTTTTCATTTTCTAATTTAAATGTTTTTTGTTGAAACTGTTTTTTCTATTTTTCTATTTTTTTTTTTTGGTGTCAAATCAGAGGCTTTTCAAGTTAATGTAAATTAAATAGGTGGATCATGGATGTTGTAGCTAGATTTAATTTGAAGAAAAAACTCAACATTTGGGTAAACCCAGCAAAGTTCATCCACATAAAGGTGCAATGGCCAATTACTATATATTCATATTTTACTCTGAGGGTAAATGATAAAAAAAATGAAATAGGTCAATCAGTGATGACTGATGAGGCAGTGAGTGAAGGATTTGGAGAAGGCAGAAGGAGTGTGGAATAGCATTAGATTTTATGGTTGAAGGTATTTAGCAGGAAAAGTGCTTCAGATAGGAAGGGATATTTTGCTTTAAGGGTATAATGGGCAACACACATATATTTTATTCAATTGCTCTGGCAGGAATTTTAGAGCCCTGGCCATACCAGGAGCCTATATATATATATGAGATAGACGGATACAAAGCCATGAATTCACGGGTGTACTTTTCATATACAAAATTAATGTGTAAAGACCATTAATTATAAAGGGTCACGGGCAGCGGTGGATCCACCCCAAACATAGGGGGCAGTCGCTCTCTTCAGATCCGGAAAATATATTAGTATATATATGTTATGTATCTTTTTCGTCTTTCATAAAATGTATATTCGTCCTTATCATTTATAATAAACCGATAATTTGACATTAAACTCTTATCATGTAAATAAATATATATAGTTATTATCAAATTGATATATTTAAAAAAATATTAATCGGTTTTTCGGATCATTGGTTTTCTTTAAAAACATTATTTGTAGTGTTTTAAATCTTTATTGATAGAAATATGAGGGTTAATGTGTTCAGATAATGCGATATATAGTAGTTTTTTAACATATAAAACGAAATGTCTAGTCGTGTTTTTTGCAATGTACAGGAGTTTATTTTTTCGAATCGTAGGAGACAAAAAAAAAAAAAAAACTACTATATACTCTTTTGATTACAAAAAATATTTAGAATTTCCGTCTCCCGTCATCCGGGATCTTGCGTCCGCCTCTAGTCGCGGGTGATACTTATTATTTTGTTATGAAGAGATTGATGAGAGTCACGGGTGGTAATTTACTACTCCAAGGGGCGGAGGGAGTATATTATTGTGTTCAAATTTGGGTGTAGGTATTTAAGTTCGAGTTGAGATAAAAAAAAATGTTTTAAAAATTCAAATTGGGTTCATGTTTTGTAGTGAGTTTATCGAGTATAATAAAAAAATGAGAAGAGTATATAATAAGTTTTAAAATTTAATTCAAAATAATTTAAATTATCATATGTTAATCTCAAATATTAACGTTTTTTACAAAGTTATTAATCTGATTAATATTTTGATATTTGTTTATAAGGATTAGTTTGAACACTTAATGGGCATTTAGGACACCTTAAAAATTATTTGTTTATAAGGACACATTTCATTTGTTTTTCCACTATTACCCTTTACATCATTTAACACGGTTTTTTCACGCTTTTTTAATTTAACAGGAAAAGAGATCTCATTGCGTCAACCGACTGCCTCTCCGTCGATTCCGGCCGGCTTCAACAACTCTCGCCGATCTGAGCCTCCGATGTTGTCGCCGGAGATTGTAACCAGATTCCGATATAATCCTAGGAGTGTTATAATCCTAGGATCTGAGCCTCCGATGCCGCCGATCTGGGTTTGTTTAGAAGAGTCAATTTCTGGGACCTTCCAAGCTTGGGATCCCGATTGGAATGGTGTTTCCAAGATGCTAGTGAATGTAATGGATTGGAAGCATCAAGTGACTGAAATTTATCTTGCATTGAAGAAAATGGTATGAATCTTATTGATGAAGAAGTAATTGATAAACAAGCATTTTATTCATTTTCTAAAAGTTGTCTTCTAGCTATTACACTTTGGATATTTATACTTATTGATAGCTAAATATCTAAGAAGAATATTCCAAGGAATATTCTGGTCAATGGGGAATATTCCCAGAATATTCTCCGATCGATAACTAATATTCTCAAATATTCTACCCATGACAACAATCAAACTTGTCTTTGCGCAAGTCGTACTTTTCTTTTCAAAGCTTGTGTGGTTACATCTATTTCTTTGACTCGTTTGACTCGTTGGTGCATTTTATAGCTTTATCACCCCCCACAAGTTGGACTTGGAGTAAAGACCGAGTTGTTGAGAGAGTTGACTGAAGCGTGGACCATCCAGGGGCTTAGTGAATATATCCGCTAATTGGTGTTGAGTGGGGATAGACCGAGGTATGAGAAGTCCAGCTTGAAATTTATCACGCACAAAATGAAAATCCAGTTCTATGTGTTTTGTGCGTTCGTGAAACACGGGATTTTCAACTATGTAACATGCACTCTGGTTGTCACAGAATAATGGGATGGGCAGCTGTGGTTTAATGCCCAAATCAGACAAAATAAACACCAACCATTGCAGCTCGCAAGAAGTGGTGGCGAGAGCTCGATACTCAGCCTCCGCCGAGCTTCTAGAGACTGTGCTTTGCTTCTTAGATTTCCAGGAAATAAGAGATCGGCCCAGAAAGATGCACCAGCCTGTAATTGAGCGTCGAGTGTCTGGGCACCCAGCCCAATCGGAGTCGGAGTAGGCAGCAATACTGAAAGAAGAAATTTGGGCTTGATCGGAGTTACCAGATCCGGTGGGATAGAGTAGTCCTTGGCCTGGAGAATTCTTCAAGAACCGTAAAAGACATATGGCAGCTTGCTGGTGATTGATAGTTGGGCAATCAAGAAATTGGGACAATTGTTGGACGGCTGATATCCGGCCGAGTGAAAGTCAAGTATATTAATTTCCCAATCAAACTTCGATATTGAGTATTATCTGCCAGTAATGGTGAATCGTTCTTGGCTAATTTGCTGCTTGTGATCATAGGGGTTGAAGCTGGTTTGCATGCAAGAAGACCGTACTCGGAGAGGAGATCTAAAGCGTACTTGCGTTGAGATAAGGTAATGCCCTTAGTGCTTCGTGCAACTTCGACCCCTAAAAAGTAATGAAGCTTGCCAGATCTTTAATTTTGAATTTTTGGTCGAGATGTGTTTTGATGTCTTGAATTAGGTTGTAGTTGGGCCCAGTCAATATGATGTCGTCGACATAAACAAGAAGAGCCACATATGTGTCATGATGTCCAGTAATGAATAGGCTGTAATCGCTCTTTGATCGATGAAATCCCAGGGAAATGAGGTCGGATGTTAGATTTATATTCCATTGACGTCCTGCTTGTTTGAGACCGTAGAGGAATTTTTTAAGCCTGCATACAGCATTAGGTACAGTGGTATGATACCCTGGTGGGGTCTTCATGTAAACTTCCTCAGATAAGTCACCATGAAGATATGCATTATTAATATCGAACTGTTCTAGATGCCAATTGGTTGTAGCAGCTACTGCCATTAAAACCCTCACTGTTGTAAGTTTAGCAACTGGAACATATGTGTCATTGTAATCAATTCCTAGTTGTTGAGTGTACCCTTTTGCAACCAGACGAGCCTTGTAACATTCCGCATTCCCATTTGGAAGATACTTGATTCTGTATACCCATCTACAGCCAATAGGTGTTTTCCCTTTGGGCAATGGAACAATTTCGCAAGTCTGTGTGTTTTGAAGAGCTTCAATTTCTGTATTCATGGCATCTCTCCACTTAGAATCTTTCACAGCCTGTTGATAAGTGACTGGTTCACCTGCAACATCCACACTCAAAGAAAATGTTTTATAGTTAGGTGCAAGTTGATCATATGACATGTAGTCTTGGAAAGGATATTTCGGAGTGGTAGAGGCTTGGTTACAGATATTATCTTGCAAGTATGTAGGTGGTTTGATGCTTCTGGTGGATTTTCTGGTAGATATAAATGGCTGATTGATGGAAGATTGAGTTGTTTCATGTGAAGAAGAGGGTGCAGTGGATGAACTTTGAGAGTTAGGAGGACTAGAGTTTGATGTATTTTGATGATGTGGTGGTGATGCTGGTGGGATGGATGAATTTGATGAACCTGTTGAATCTGGTGATGAGGTGTTGGTTGGTATGCTTGTAGAGGAAAGATCAAAGGAAAGGTTTATGTGGTTTGTAGGTAGAGGAAAAGAATAGGAGATAGGATGAGGTGGTGTGGATTGTGTGATATGAAATGGGAATGTATCCTCATGAAATAGAACATTTCTGGAGATGAAGATGCTCTTGGTTTCTAGGTTAAGAAGGAGGTATCCCTTTACATTAGGTGGGTACCCTATGAAGGCACATAGGATGCTTCTGTTGTCAAACTTAGTTCTGTGGACATTAGGATTGGTGGCAAATGCAATGCATCCAATACCTCTAAGGTTGGAATATGATGGGGGCTTAAGGTGTAATCTTTTGTAAGGTGTTTGGTGCTGGATTTTTGGAGAAGGTGTCAGATTAATCAAGGTAGTAGCATGTTAAACACAAAACCCGCAGATTGTGTTGGAACGAAGGTATGAACAAGACATCAAATAAGGTAAGTTCAGGTGTAAGTTTTACCATTCCTTTATGTGTGGCATTGGTTTGGTTTCCATTAGGTAGGGTAACACTGATGTGTGGAATAGCATTGTAAGAAGTTAAAAGGTTAAGAGAACATGTTATATGATCAGATGCACCTGAGTCTATAATCCATTGTTTTGACTTAGGTTGTGTAAGCTTACCAGAACGCTCACCAGCAGCTAGAACTCCAAAATCAGCACTTAACACAGTGGCTTGATTGACCAAATGCTCTGTCTCCTCTTGAACAGGTGTGTTAGGAGCAGTGTTTAGTAGATTTCTTAGCTCATCCAACTGTTCTGGAGTGAAAAATGAAGTGACAGACTGATGTGTGGGCTCTGTCACTGATGTGTCACCAACATCAACCTGATTAACCATCCTGCCACCATAACCTCTGCCTTGACCATTTCTACCTCTGCCCCTGCCACCTGGTGGAAATCCATGCTTTCTATAGCATATGTCCTCTGTATGGCCTTGAATATGGCAATAAGTGCATTGAAAATTTCTGTTGCCATTCATAGGTCTCTTAGAATATTGTACACCACCACCAGGTACTGTGTTTTGACCAGATTGATTACCAAGTTGACCATAAGCATTGCTTCTCTGAGCTATCATAGCAGCATTGTCAATCTTGTCTGGATGTCCCAAACAGTAACTTAGTTGTCTTTCATGCTTGACTGCCATACCAAAAACTTGATTGATTGGGGGCAAGGGGTGCATTAGCATTACTTGTGCTTTCACAGGAGCAAAGCTATCAGTTAATCCTTTTAAAAATCTAATAGCACATTCTGATTCGAAATAATCTCTATAGACTCTCACAGCACCACAGTTACACACAGGATTGCAGGTGCAAGCAGGATATGGCCTGATTATTAATAACTCTTCCCATAGAATCTTCAGTTTAGTGTAATAGTCAGAAATAGACAAATCATTTTGCTTTACAGAATTTATGTAACGACCCGTCCCAAAAACTACTTATTTTTCGGGAAAACGAAATGTTCGGCCATGTCTCAAGATAAAATCTCGGGACACGAAGCCTCGTACTTAGCTATTATTTAAAACAAATGCGGAAGCTTAAAAGATAGGAAATCAAATTCTCGGGTCTAATCCCAATTATTACATCACAATCCATCAAATCCAAAAGAAGATATAATATAAGTCCAAACATAAATAGAACTCTCAAAATATAATTATCATCTCCATCAACTAGAAGATTATAAATCCACACAGCTCCACTCGGGCTCTAAACTCAGCTAAAATAATATGCAAGACTATCATCCTCCTCTGCATTGAGACTCTGACACTCATCTGAAAAACATGGTAGAGGTAAGGGGTGAGCACAATTGCTCCGTAAGGAAAAATGCATCAAAAGGGAACTAAGGCAGTCACTGGGCAGACACGCCAGAGTTCACTTTTGAGTTAAAAAGAAAATATGAATGTTTGTATAAAACAATTAACATAGTTAACAAGCTACCAAAACCAATGTCGAAAATAAATAAACAAATAAATATTGTGCGAGATGAATGAGTCTAGTGTAAAAACATAGTGTGACTTTTTAGTTATTTACTTGAATGACGTAAAATTCAAATTTTACTAAGAGAGAGGCTTATACTAAGGTCGACATGTAACGGCGTTCACAAGTATTACGTCTCATTATTATAGCCTACGAGAAGGGAAACTAAAATATGTAGCGAGGCGGGTTGTTCACTATTATCGCCCGTGAATAGGGAAATTGACCGGCTCCGGCCTTTTCTCACTATTATAGCCCGTGAGCAGGGAAATTAGTGTCGGGGACCCTCGAGGATTCACTGCTCTGCGTAACTTCATACTTAACCATGAACCGTCACATATTTACTTCTTATTTACGTGATGTCTTAATTAACGCCTCTACATATGCTCATGACTAGCATAAATCAAACTAAATATAAGTTGAAAATATGTTTCAAGCTAAAACGTCTATTTACTTTTAAATGGTTTGATTCCTTTATTGTGTATATACAGATATACTCAACATGTAGATCATATCTTTCCTTTCTTTCACAAAAATTGGAAAAAGAAAACATCATCAAATAATTATAATACGTAATACTACCTCCGGTCTAAAATATAAGTCATCCTAGGAGTTTTCACACAGATTAAGGAATTGGTTGAATGTCATTAATTTGAATGTTAATGTCTAAAATACCCTTGACTATCATTAATGCAATAGTTGTTAAGTAATGAAAAGTTGTTGAATTCATAATAAATTAAGGGTAAGATAGAAAAAGAAGCGATAAATGTTGACGTTGAATGTAGAATGAAACATATTATGGGACAAGTAGAAAAGTGTAGGATGACTTATATTTTGGACCGGAGGTAGTATATACATAGCATGCATGCGGAACTGGTATCCAAAATCATACCATATCTTCGACCATTTCCGAAATAGAAGTTGACAAAGTTTAATAAGTGCATCATTGTACCATCTCTATGTATTTTATTTTATTAAAAATTGATTTGTCTCGGCAATGGCAGAAATCTTTTGGTTTGTTGCAAAACTGTTGAATAAGTGCCCAGTACTTCAAAACTTAAAATTATGCTATCTGAGTGTGGAGTAAAATAAAATAACATAAGTTATATAAATGCAGCAATTAATAAATTATTGTATGCATGGAATCAAAATATATATCCAATTGATACAATCCTCCTTACCTCTTAAAGCTTTGAGAAATCAACACTTGCAATCTTTAAAATCCGTTATGGTATCACACCTCCTACAACCAAGAATTTTCTATGATTACTATAATTGCTATCTTGATTTAACTAACCATAGGAAAATAAAGCTTACAAAATATAAACAGATACTTACCAAAAATTCTACGATCAACAACTAGGTAATCTCTCCCTTTCGGCTGCTAAGGATGATCTGATAATGCTTCTGAAATGTTTGGTCGAGTGGTGAAGTTAGAATGATAAATAGTGGAGGCTCACCCAATTCTATAAAGGCTATATATATAAATAAGGGAAAGACTCTTCATGTTCCCACATCCCACGTTTACTAAACTGATGGAACTTTAATGGAAATTTTGGACCCTTCATTGCCTTGATATTAATTGGCAAAATAAATAGAAATAGAGGAAAAGAAAAAAAACTGAACGGGTTATCACAATTTACCTCTTCTAGTAAATTTGATAGCCTGAAGTGATCACCATGAGAAAACCTTTCTTGGAGATCTATCCATATTTCTCTTGCTGAATTGAGCCACATAACACTGTGTGCTATTGAACCAGATACTGAATTTAGAATCCAGGATACCACCATCCTGTTACACTGTTGCCAGGCATGATGATCAGCATCATCTGCTTGAGATGCTTGTAAATTTCCATCAATGAATGTAAGTTTGTTCTTAGAAAGGAGGGCCATACACATTGATCTTGCCCAGGCGTGATAATTGCTGCTATTCAGAGGTGGTTGCACTAATACTAATGATGGATTTTCATTTGGATGCAGGTAATAAGGGCTGAGTTGAATGATCTGCTGCTGATTCTGTTGTGCCATGAATGCAAGAGGAAGAAAAACGAAGAAGGCAAGTTAGGATCGAACAACTTGCTCTGATACCATGAAGAAAATGGTATGAATCTTATTGATGAAGAAGTAATTGATAAACAAGCATTTTATTCATTTCTAAAAGTTGTCTTCTAGCTATTACACTTTGGATATTTATACTTATTGATAGCTAATTATCTAAGAAGAATATTTCAAGGAATATTCTGGTCAATGGGAAATATTCCCAGAATATTCTCAGTCAATAACGAAATATTCTGTGAATATTCTATCCAATGACAACAATCAAACTTGTGCTCCAAGTCGTACTCTTTTCCTTCAAGCTTGTGTGGTTACATCTATTGCTTTGACTCGTTTGACTCGTTGGTGCATTTTATAGCTTTATCATGTATTGTTGAATGTTAGACATTGTGTTTTGTTCTTTTTTCAATCAACACCAGATGTTTAGACCAAAGGTCCTTGCTTCATTTTCTGCCCGAAATTTGCAGGTGTTTTATGATGACTCGGTAGTTGGGCTCAAAATGTAGGATCCGCTTTATCAAATGCCTGGTTAGTTTAATGCCTTTAACCTTTTCTCTTCCTAATTTTACCAAGAAACCTATTTTTCTAGGATGTTGTGATTTGATGTGGCCCACTTGCATCATGTTTCCACAGAGATCAAAATTAATTCCTTTTTTCGTATGTTGTTTTATGTTTGATTAAATCTCGTTTCTTAAGTTCCAGAAATGTAATTGGAATTTGAAGTATATATTGGCACATCAGATTAGATGAAATATTTGCTGCTAAATGCTCCTTCACCCTTCAATGGCTAAACATAAAACCTCCTACCGCCCAATGATATCGTACAGGGCCATCAGACCCACCCACAGACTTAGAGGTCCTTGAGAAATTACACTGTGACTTATTTCCTACCCGGCCAGTCTTCTTTCTTGTTCTTGTTTGCATGTGACTTGCAACTGTTTCTTTTTTTGAGAATTAGTTTTACAATCTTGACAGGTATGAGAGTGAGATCTTCCAAGATGTTCTTAATGGTCGTGATATTGTGTCTTGGGAAGCTGTTGATCGTAACAGACCTGAAATTTATCATATATTGTTGAATGTTAGACATCACCAAGTTTGGCTTGCAGCAAATATAATATTCAATCGCACCTTCTTGTTACATGGACAATTATACTTTTTATAGGAGAAAAATTATACGTGACTTTGGATTTACATGAATGAAATCAGAATGTTTGGTTTGGTGCTGTTGGTATGACTCAACTCTATGCTATTTTTATATGCGTTTTATATCATTTCATTAGCTTATTATTTGTTATATCTCCAGGATGATTTTGATTTAAATCGTATGTTTTTGTGTACATATTTCGATTACGATGCATACATAGTAGTATTTTGATATTATATGTATGATAGTGTTAACATGAATTAAGCGTAATATTAAAATTGATGCAGTGACATTGATGTCACTGCATCGTCAAATGTCGTTGTATCTTCATATGTCACTCCATCTTCACATGTCACTGCATCACGACGTCACTACATCACATCGATTTTTATGAAAAAAATTGATTTTCAGAAATTAAGTTGGAAAAATATCAAATAGGATATCATAATAAAGAGGATGATCTTATTATTTTTTTTTGCCAGGGGTTTAAACGTAATATAGACAAAATTATTGCTTTCATTCAGACTTATGAGAAGGGTACCGGGCAGAAAGTGAACCTTGATAAAAGTTTCTTTGTGGTTTCGAAGCATTGTCCTCCTGGATCGATACGAAGGCTCACGGCCATGACTGGTATTCGGCGGACAACCTGCCCTTTCACTTATTTGGGTTGCCCGATCTTTGTTGGCCGCCCAAAAAGGTCTCACTTTGACTATCTTATTGATAAAATTCAGAAAAGACTGGAAGGATGGCATTCGAAGCTGCTCACTATAGGTGGTCGCCTCATTCTTATTAAGCACGTTTTCTCATCCACTCCGATACATACCATTGCTGCTTTGCAAGTTCCTCACTCGGTGCTTAATCAGATTCATCGCATTTTTGGAAACTTTTTGTAGGGCAATACAGAGCAAGTGAAGAGATGTATCTGGAGATCCTGGGAGAACATCTGTGGTCCTACTGAAGAAAATGGACTGGGTGTTCGTAATATCAATGTTGTGTAACTCGCCTTTGCTTGCAAACTTTGGTGGAAAATCCGTAATCGTGTTGGCTTATGGGGTAAGAGTTTTTCCATGTTGCCTCATCTACGGAATCAGCATCCTCGGCGTATAATGCAAAAAGTTGAAACTATAGTGAATCTCCACTTGAGGCCGATTCAAACATCCCATTGGGATTGGGTCTGGGCGCCTAATCCCACGGGCAAATTTACTATTGCTTCTGCCTACAACACTATTCGCAGAAGGAAAGATATTGTTGTGGAACTGAAAGAGATCTGGAAGCCAAATATACCTATTAAAATTTCGGTATTCATGTGGCGGTTCCTCAATAACATGCTTTCTCTACCTTGTATTCTGCGTGTATTTGGGCAACACGGTCCCTTTAAATGCCCTTTCTGCAGTGCGGAAGAAGCCAGAGATCATACTTTTTATAATGTTCCTTCTCTGGAACTATTTGGAACTTTTTCCAGTCGCATTTGCATTTTCATCCTCTTGCTGCGGATTTTTGGTCTTATCTTCGGTGTTGGTGGTACCCGGATCGGAATGGCTCGGTGAAGAAAGTTTGCCGACTGGTTCCTTCTTTGATTCTTTGGGAAATCTGGAAATGCATAAATCGGATCATTTTTTAGGATTCCAGAACTTCTATTCAGAATGCAATCCTCAACATCAGACAAAGCTTATATTATTCTCTGCTAAACAATAACCTTATCAGGGTGGATAAAGATGATGACTGCTTGCTGGAGAATCGTCTCATTGGTTCCTTTTCCACACGGATTTCTATGCACTCCATTTTGGTGAATTGGCAAAAACCGCCGGATCTTTTGGTTAAATTGAATACTGATGGCTCTTCCTTAGGTAACCCTGGCCCTTCAGGTGGTGGTTATCTAATTCGCGGCTCTCACGGTCAACTTCTTTATGCCGACAGTGAACATTACGTTAATTGTACCAGTCTCGTTGTGGAAACGAAGGCTCTTTTTGCAGGGCTTACTTATTGTACGGAGCATCAATTGTTTTCTGTCCTGGTTGAAACGGATTCTTTAGTCCTAGCCAATATCGTCTCTGGGAATTGTAAGTCCTCTTGGCAGCTTGATGATGATATTCGGTCTATCAGAGATCTTCTCCGCATACACCCGATGCAGATTTCCCATATTTTCCGTGAAGCTAACAAAGCTGCTGATTTTCTTGTCATTTCGGCATCCACTAGCAGGAGGAGGGCAACCTACATGTCTCAAAATAACATCCTCTTGGCTCTCAAGCTTATTTTACATGGTGATCAGCTTGTCATCCCTTTCATTCGTCAAGTACGCGGGCCTGCATAATCATCTGGACGCATCCATCAATATATTGATGGGTGCAAACCAGGTTGTACCTATTCTTTTGGGTAGATTTATCATGTATGGTTATTGTTTGAATTACTACATAGATAATCACTTTGCAGGCAATTGCTTCGTCTATGGTAGGAGGGATCTGTTTCATTCTCAGCTGCTCGGAAGATGGAACAAATCGTGGAGTGGAATTTTGGAAGCACCCTTCAACTCTCTGAAGGGTGCAATTCAGGTGTTGCGCTTCCTTTTGCATTTTTATCTCATTGGATGTGTTACTAAAAGCTATGAGCATATTTTCTGCTTGACTGGGTCTTTATTTTTGAAGAACCATATGCAACGAAATTGGAACTCTCTTTTTGGCTTGATCGAGGATAATTACTAACAAGAGTTTGGACGCACAAGACCCAAGAGACACGAGATGGAGGAACATAAAAACACAGGTTTCCTTTTTGCATTGGGATGGGAGATGCTGATTACACCTGGATGAAACGTGAAGCATATGATGCTATTCAAGCTCTGAGTTATGAAGACATGCAGAATGCAACTTTACACTCTATTTACTATTCCACTTGTAATTTCTTTTTAGGGGTCTTAACATTTTTGGAAACATGAGGTGATGTACTCTTTTCTATGGTTTGGATTTTCCTACACTGGGTTTGCCAACCATAGGTTTTAAGGAGGTAGGGCCATGTTTCATCAAGCCGTTTGATATAAGGGGAGGGCCAGGATACGGCATGTACGAACATACTCTTATTTTTAATATATAAAGGTTTCGTTAAAAAAAAAAAGAGGACGAAAAAATATGAATTGTATTGTCACTACGTCTTCAAATGTCACTTTATCTTCACATGTCACTGCATCGCGGCGATTTTTATGAAGAAAAGATTCGATTTTCAAAAATTAAGTCAAAAAAATATCAAATGAGATATCAGAATAAAAACGATGAAAAAATATGATTTGCATCGTCACTACGTTTTCACATGTAACTTCATCTTCACATGTCACTGCATCACGGTGTCACTGCATCGCATCGATTTTTATGAAGACAAAAAATTTGATTTTCAGAAATTAAATTGGAAAAATTTGTTCAGACAACGGTTGGGTTATGTGCAATTTTTCATAGACGTTAATAATATTTTGGTTATGAAAACTAGTTATATAGGTCAATGCATCGGGGTGGTCACTGCATCACGGTGGCCGCTGCATCGGGGTGGTCACTGCATCGTGGTGGTGAATGCATTGTGATGGCCAATGCATTGCGGTGGTCAATGCATCGGGGATGGTCACTGCATCGGGGGTAGTCACTGCATCCCGGTGGTCAATGGATCTGGTGTGGTCAATGTATCGCGGTGTCACTTCATCGAGGTGTCTCTGCATCGCGGCATCACTGCATCGAGGATGGTCACATTATCCCGGTGTCTCTGCATCGCGGTGTCTTTGCATCGCGGTGTCTCTGCATCTGGGATGGTCATTGCATCGCGGTGTCTCTGCATCTGGGATGGTCATTGCATCGCGGTGTCTCTGCATCGGGGGTGGCCACTACATCAGGGTGGCCACTGCATCGTGCTGGTCAATGGATAAGGGGTGGTCAATACATCGGAGGTGGTCAGTGCACCGGGATGGTCATTGCATCGCGGTGGTCAATGAATCGTGGTGGTGAATGCATCGCAGTGTCTCTACATCACGGCATCTCTGCATCGCGGTGTCTCTGTATCTGGGGTGGCCACTGCATCGCGGTGGTCAATGGATCTGGGGTGGTCAATGCATCGCGGTGGTCAATGCATTGGGGTGGTCACTGCATCGTAGAGGTGAATGCATCACAGTGTCTTTGTTTTGCAGCGTCTCTGCATTGTGGTGTCTCTGCATCGGAGGGTGGTCACTGCATCACGGTGTCTCTGCATCGGGGGTGGTCAGTGCATAGCGGTGTCTCTGCATCAGGGGTGGTCGCTGCATCGGGGGTGGCCACTACATCTCGGTGGTCAATGGATCTGGGGTGGTCAATGCATTACGGTGTCACTTCATTGCGACGTCTCTGCATCGCGGCGTCTCTGCATCAGGGGTGGTCACTGCATCGAGGTGTCTCTGCATCGAGGGTGGTCACTGCATCGCGGTATCTCGGGACCGGGGGTGGCCACTTCATCGCGGTCTCTCTGCATCGGGGGTTGTCACTGCATCACGGTGTCTCTGCATCCGGGGTGGCCACTGCGTCGCAGTGATTAATGGATATGGGGTGGTAATTGCATCGCAGTGTCACTTCATCGAGGCGTCTCTGCATCGCGGTGGCTCTGCATCGGGGGTGGTCACTGCATCGGGGTGGTCAGTGCATCACGGTGGTCACTGCATTGCTGTGGTCAATGTATCGTGGTGGTCAATGCATTGCGGTGGTTACTGAATCGGGGTGGTCAATGTATCGCGGTGGTCAATCCATCGTGGTGGTCACCGAAAATAATAATCCAAAAAAAAAAACACCCTTTTTAGCATCTAGAAAATAAGATAAATAAAATAAAATAAAAAAAAAAAAAATTCAAGCGCCTGTTCATACTTGCGCCTTTGCCTTTTTATATTTGTTTGCTCTCCACGTCCACCTGCTTTGTATTTATGAATTGAGGGTAGAGTCATACGTTACTAATTTTATGTCATTATAACCAAATAAGATTTTTTAGTATTCCATTTGCTTAATTAAGTATAATATGTGTTATTTTAGACATATATTCCTTAATATTTCCACTTATCGTGTGGGACAAGAGAGTAGGACTCTTGTGGTGAAGGTTTAAATTTATAAAAGGGTGTTCCGTGTTCTGCACTCGTGAACAAAGCTATTTAGTTTTTTTTTTTTTGGTTTTTTTTTTCCCCTTTTCTTGAGGCTAATGAGTACATATACATTCGGTAGTAATTTTTTGAGAAGGAATATATCGGTAGTAATAAAACAGGAAAAATGCTCTAACGTGTAGTCATGCATGGATTTAGAAAGTTGATGTGCATTTTCACGGGTTGATACCTGATGTGACGGTACATAAATTAACGAAAGGATAAAAAATATGTTTTCTTTTATAAAACATTAAAAGTTACCTGTTGAATATTTTAATTTTATTGGAATAATTGTGACTAAGTTCAAGTAGGATGACAATGGGATGAGTGAGTATGCGTTTGTCAGTATTTTTACCCACCTTGTTACAAATTTTCTTTACTTATTTCATACTCATTATCTATCCTGGTAGAAAATTTTATATTCATAACTTCTTAGAGCACATGCAATTGCGTTAAAATTATCAATGTGAAATGGTACTTTTCAGATAAAGAGAAATTGTGACTTTTAAAATTACTACAATAGCTATTAAAGTCACGTTTTCCAAGGAATGAAAGTAGGTGGGGAAATGGCTTTCTCTGTCTTCACTCTCACAAGCGGGTGTGATTATTTTGTTATTGCAATTTGCATTATGATAAATAAAAAATGAAGCAGCCACGTAGACAAAATTTTAGTCTTTTAATGCAAACTCATGTTGTGAAGGGTTCAGCTATTGCATGTGCTCTTAATATGGTTATTCATCCCGCTCAAAAGAAAAAAATTGGATATCCATGGGTTTTTAAACTTATTAACAACTAACCATCTCAATTTTATATAATAAAGAAAAGATGTTATTGATTGACACAAAATACGATAAAACTGCATGACAGTTTACTTTTACCACACTTCAAAAAAAAATGTAATTGTAGTATATACAAAAACATAATTTTTGATAACAATAGAACCCGAAATAGGAATGCTTTTAGGACGAATAAGGGATCAAAAGATAATATGTGGTGTTGAGAAGAATGTGGTGGCAAAGAAATATTTTATGCAGAGCATTTGATAAAAATATGTACGAAAATTGTTTAAGAGTGGAAGAATGACGGGCAACTTCGTGTCCCTGTTGTTAAAACACTCGAACATTAATTCGCCTCTAAATGTGATTTCATAAAGAAACCAGTTCAGTGTTCATTTGTTTTTCTATTGTCTGTTTTCTTTAGTATCAGCTACATCTTATTTTCATTTAAAAACACGGTTGTTTTGTTTTGTTGTTGTTGTTTTTTTTTTTTTTTTTTTTTGGAGGGGTGGTTGGTTTGTTGTGTAAATCATTTATATGGTAAAACAGTGTTTTAAACCTCTAAATAAATCAGCTAAAAATCCTGTTAATATGACCATACGTAATGAGAAATGATTATTCCACAACAAACGTGCACAACAAAGTGCCACAACAGCTACAACCGCACAAGTAAAAAATAAATTAAAAAATAAAAGAATGCCTCAATAGGTTTTTTCACCATTGATTTTTTTAAACTCATTTTAATCAATAGGTCCTACATCATGTTCAATGGTCTAAAATTGTGTTGTGAAGTTTTATTGCATATATTGTTGTGACTTCATCACTACTCATGCGTAATACACATAGGATCACATACTTGGTCACCCGATGCTATGGAGGGTCCCACTCCAGTATCCGCTTTGATTCATGCAGCTACTATGGTAGCAGTTGGCGTTTTCATGATAGCAAGGTGCTCCCCTTTATTTGAATACCTGCCTACGGCTTTGATTGTTATTACTTTTACAGGAGCTATGTCATCATTCCTTGCGGCAACCACTGAAATATTACGGAACAATCTAAAGAGGGTCAAGTGTTTTTTATTTTATTTTATTTTTGAGTCCCAAAAAGGTAGTTGGTCAATATTCATTTACTCCTCATTTACTCCATCCACGTCAATCTCATGTCCTTTTCCCAAACATGAAGCTAGTCTCAGATTCAAATTAATTGAAGTTGCAGAGTATTTTTTTTATATTTATTTTACCAAGATTCGATTCAAAGCCTTTTAAGTGAAGAAAAGGTAAAGATGTAATTCAAATCTGATTTTGATTCTATGTTAAAATCAAATTACTATTAAAATTTTAACTATCATTAATGTTATATTTTTATCCTCTCTATCTTTCCTACGTTAACGATATGTCATATTTGTATCATGTATATCTTTCCTACGTTAATGATATACCAAACCCGTATACAGTCCTTTGGACCCGTAAACAGACCCGACCAGCGGTCAAATCTCAGCTCTCGATCTCCTTCTCCGCTAGCTTTCCTGACAGCCGAACAAGAGATCATTCAACCAGCACGCCCAGCGCATAACCAGGCTGGGGGCCGAGCGCATTGCCTTCCGGCCCACTGTCCGACTAACCGGATCGTGCCCGCAACTCTAGGCGAACAAGATCCATAATTGGCATTAGCAAGGGCAAGACCATCATGCGGCTAAAAGGACAACACTGCGATCAACGAGTTCACGTGTCTGATTATCTTGACTAATTACTGTCTTGATCGTACTTAATTATGTCGCATCATACTTAATTATGTCTTGTCACGATTAGCCTAATCTCCATTAGTGATCCGCCTACAAATAGGGGCACCTTGTATCATTATTCATCCGAATATTAATACCAGCAGACTAGACTCTGCCAATTTGTCAACTATCGTGCTCGCACTTTATATACTGTGCCCGCCACCGGAATCTTCATACATTTCATATTCACCACCACCTTTCGACGGAGAAATCACACCTAACTAGCCAGATATCCACTTATAAACACCATTGCCGCTATCATGATATTTTCGACAATATCAGTTGGCTCTGTTACCGGGAATATCATCAAGAATCAGCCAATTCCGGTAGTTTACACCACCGCTAAGTCTTTTTCTACGACGTCTCCGGCGAGTCCGCCGCCCATGTTCAAGTTCCAAAATCAACAAAATCTTTGATTTTTGGGTTGTACGGCCCGTAGATCATTGTTTTCATCAAGATAATCACAACATCCCGTAGAAGCAAGCTTGGATTCGTCAAATCAAGGTCCAATACTCATCCAATCTTCAAGAATATCTTCTTCATTGTTCAAACAAGGTTCCGTCAAATTTTCCAGGTTGGTTCACGAGTTTAGCAAGCTCGGTTCTTTGCATATTAGGAGGATTGTGTTTGCTGAAGCAATTTGGGATTAGATCGCTTGAGCTTCACCGGATTCTGAGTTTAGAGTTTGCTCCAGCCGGCACCACCCACCTTGCTTGCCAATCAAGTAACCTGTCATATCAATATGATTGGCGGGAAAAATATGATACATGCTACACCGTCCAAAGGGGGCAACTAGGGGACGACGCGTTGCATTAACTCTCCACGTGGTGAGAGAACGCCTCATCGAGGCAAAACTAGAAGGAGCAGCGTCGTCCCTACAACCCATCAGACACAACGTGCCAAGTGATAAAAACCTTCATCATAGCCCACAAGACCAGCTGCACCGATCGCCTTTTGGAACTCAACAGATCCTTTGAAAGCTTCAATTTCCTCTGCTCTTACGGCCACCCTTGCGGCTTCCAACTTGTCCTCCAGATCTGCCCCGGCATCCTTTGCTTTCTGTTCAAGATCGACTATCTCTTTGGCCCACATCTCACCTGCCCGCACGCATTTTCTTTCACCTCATCAATCGTTTTGTTAAGCTCAGCTGCCTCTTTTTCTTTGAGGGATTAAAGTTGGACCCGCTTCATCTCTGCGGCTTTCAATTCATCTTTCAGCTTTTTTTTAAGGCCTCAAGCTTGCTCTCAGTGTGCCGGCCCTAAGATAGGTCTCACTCAAGGTTGTTTCCAATTCCTTGATCCTTTTGGTGATACGCTCCAAATCCCGGTAAGCTTCAGCATCCATGCGGTCTCTCTGGGAAACATAGGTATTCATCTACAATGAAAACAATAAATCGAGGACAAAAGTATATTGATAACAAAGCATAAGTGTAAAGGAATATGGAGATAACAATTTACCAGTGCAGTGAGCATGCTCATTAAACCCGTAAGGTCTTCACGTCTCCTCAACAGGCCCTTTGTCGGATGAACCCTATCTATCAGCACTGACCGAGCACCAATGCCCCTACCAATCTCTATGGCCACCTCATCAGGGCCGTCTAGTGGCAAGTACTTCAGCTGGGGAACTCTAAAGATGGCGTCGGCTAGGATGACTGCATCTTTCTTGGTCTCCGGCCTCTTGTACTCTGGTAGCAACCAGGGAGCTCGGTTCGAAACAGCTTGAGAAGAGGAGCCAGCTTGAAACCGATCCATGACCGTGGAGATAGACTTCCGAATTGTTGGTTGCTCTAGAGCTCGTTTGGCCGTATCTGCGCCCACCTTGGATTTCTTAGAATTGGACTCTTTCTCTGGACTATCAATCAAAATAGGCCGCTTCTCAGCCACAGACTTTTGTGCGGGCACTGCATTGGTTTTCGACCCCACAGGTTGTTTGCCACTGACGGGTTGGTCTGCAACTTTCTTTCCTTTTTGATTCTGAGGTATGGCCCCAGAAGAGGTAGGCAGAGAAACCTTAGGCAACTCATGCTCCCCGGTCACCGAGAGCAGACTCGATCTCACCAATAATCTGGCTGTTAGCGACATGCTTGTGGAGACGACTGAAATTCACTATATCTGCAAATAATCATACACATTAGAGCGCCCACAAGATATGAAAGCAGAGTACATAACTATGAAAACGAAAAACTAAAAAATGCAGGCTAAGTATGCATGAAGAAAAAGTGTTACCCAGCTCATCGTGTTTTTTCGGGATCGCATTCAAACACCGTACATTGTGAAGGGAAGCATATTTCATGGTGACACATCCCGTACCAATCTGGATCGCAGGGAAGTGGGTTAAATCTGATTAAAGCTTCTCCGACCTCAGATCCGGGGATCCCAGCAGCTCGACTAAAGGGCTCGGTCACATCTAACAGTGCCCGCAAGTTAAAGGTCTATTTCTGAGCGGGAAGGTCCTCACTGAATTCCAAGATTTCCTTTATTCACTGAATGAGATCCTCATCATCATTTTCCTCTCCGTACTTTTTAATCTCCTTGGTGTTAGTCGAGCCAGGCTCAAAGTTTTGAAGCGGCCACCCAACCCAAGACTCGACCTTCATACACCGGGTATTCCAAGAATTGATCTTATCAGGGAGGTCGAAGAAGAGCTGACATTGGCCTATGCACCTACGAGGACCAAGCTATCCATCGTCGTTCAACCTAGACATGTTGAAGAAATGATTAAACACTGGAAAGGTGGGCTCGCTCCCCAACATCCGACACATGATAATGAAACCCACCAACACTCTTGCCAACCCAAGAGAGAGGTTGCAAGGCAAGGTTTGGGTGACGCCCATGAACTTCACCATGAATGGGTCAAATGGTGGTCGGAACCTGGCCACGAAATGGTAGTCTTTCGGAGACCGACAATAGAACCTCTTATTGGCCTTATTCTTCTCAAAAGCCACGAACCGATAGTAAGAAGAAACATCATATGTGGCCAGAGAGCGCGTGTAATCGACCTAAGAAGCATTAGTCCTCTTTTCATTCCATATTCAAGAATACGACCGATACGATTGATTGGTCTGTGCGTCTCTCTTATTACTTTTTTGTATTCTCCTGTTCTTTGGATACAATTCGACCCTTACAGCCAAAACTTTTTCCATTGTTTGGCAACTTCTTTGTCAAAGGCCTTTTGAAACTCGAGCTTAGTACGCCCGTCATCTGTGTATAGTTTCAGAGGCTGCGGATTTTTCTCCTTTGTTTGTTTCCGCTTTCTCGATCGGGCAGCGTCCTCCCTCATGGATGCCTCGATTTTCCCATCTAGGTCCTGGCCTGAGACTCCCGGAGCCCGTCCTCTACTAATTCATCTTCGAGCTGTTTGGAGAACTCCTCAAGCCCTTGTTCACCGGAATCCACCTCATCAGGTCCATAACCCATGGCTTCTTGACCTTCCTCGTTACTCGGAGTCCGTTCAGAAGACATCCTGAAAAAGAAAAAGGGCGAGGCAGATTATTAAATCACCTAGACTTAGAAGTCGGGCCGAGGCAAGCATATCCGCATACCCGTACACCTTGCCCCTCCGTTTTCCCACAAAAAACAACTACCAAATCAAACCCTAGGGGATCAAACTGGGGAAGTTGATGAGAGTCAACTTTATTATGCTCCGGTGCATGTTTTGACCCCCATTTACGACACTTTGGCTTATATTGGGTAATTCGGGACCATTTATATGGTAAAAACGCATTGAGCAATTACTTTGAGGTTAACTGTCACATAGATGGAAAACCTCGGCATATTACAATGTTTTTGGCCCATTTCGAGCCCTATGTTTCTTACAGAATTATGCTCGGTATGTTGTTTGGTATGTGAAATGCAGGACACAGGTGACTCATAAACCTGGAAGTTGATGCATGAGGCTTAGGAAGACGAAACTGAGGCTCGGGGATGGAAAAGTTGAAGAAAAGTGAAGTTTGGAGGTCCAGTAGTGAATGCATGCGCATGGGATTGAATGCGTGCGCATCAGACAAGCAGAATGCACCTTTTTTGAGAATTCCACCCAATGCGCGCACTGAGAAGAATGCGTGCGCATTCAAGGAACCAGAAGGATTGAAAATATTCAGAGAGCATTGTGCGCGCGTCGCCAATAGTAAAGTACTACCCGTGAAAAATTTAAATAGACCGTTTATAAATCAAAAGGAAAACATTTTTCACTCAATGATTGTGACCCAATTCGTATAAGATTTTAAGTGTTTTTTTTATCCAATATCAATCAGAAAATATAAGATTATGTCGGGAAATCTTTTAACATTATATCTAAAATTCGCGTAAAATCAACGAGCACGGAAAATAATTAAATTTAAATGGAAAAATTGAAAACAAAAATTTCTTGTATTACGAATTTTTAGTATGAAAAGATATAAAAGAATTTAGAGAAATATGTTTTCTAATAATAAATAGCATTTTTAGCAGAATAATACATAGTATTACAAATGTAGAATGCAGATATTATATATTCGAAATTTTAACCGAAAATGTAATAGAAATTGAATAATGCTACCGACACAACCACTTAAAACAGATTATGATTTTACACTAATGATAATTCATAATGTATGCCTCATTCAGGGGCGGACCTATGTGGATGGAGGTGGGGTGAGTGCCTCATTGAAATCCAAAAATTAATATCGTTTTGTTGGTAAAAAAATAGAACAACACGATTAATGACCTCATTCGGTCTTTGAATTTGTTTCGATGCTCCCTTTGTGTAATTTTTATGGATCCGCCAGTGGCCTAATCGGTCATTATGATATACGCCCATGATAATCATTGATGTAAATCAGGTTATATCACTCTGTGTATAAATGATGGTGTCAGTACCATTACTTTTAAAAATTACACTCCGTGTAAGAAGTGGCAAATGACCGTTAGTGTTCTCGGTAGATGTGTATGGTCGTATCAATAAAGCCTTTTCCGATGACTGGGTGTGTAAATGATCCTATTCGAATCAAATACTTATTTATCGAGTCGAGTAATGATCGCGTGCAAAGCACTTACTAGCAATAGGACTAGGTCTATCGTAGTAGAGTACTAGCAAGTCAAGGTCGATCCCACAGAGACTCGTAAGAACGTCAAATTATCAAGATTGAGCTTGTCACAAATATGGTCCACGACCAACTATAATCCAGACAGTAGTAAAATTGGTGCCACAAACTAACAATAGTACGCTAGTTCACACGGATGCAAACAAGAGTTCCTAATGTATTAGTTCAATTATGAGTAATTAGTTATTCCCCCACACATGCAATAGTCCTCCCTATTGGTAAAGTTTAATTCATTTTTCAGCTACGGATACAACTCCTAACCCTATTTACTCTGACCATGGTAGTGGACAATCTACACGCAAGCTACCCTCCTTAATTGGTCTGTAATAGCCCATACGCATAAAGAACTAGAGTTGCCGGTATTGAGCACTAACTCATACCGCTAACTCGCCTAGGCAGCTATCGACACTGATAAGCACGTTCCTAGGGTCCATCAAGATAAGGTCCAAACTAACACTTCACTATCAGTACTTTAAGCTAATTTACGATGACATGCAAATAGTTGATCAGACTACTAACATGTAAATTTAATCTATCGATCAACGTAGATGGCGCTGATTATCATGAACTAGTAATTTACTAGGTATTCATATCTAGCGATATAGACCGTCGCACATATGAAGAACGCAACCACTGTTTGATGATTTCTTCACCAACGAATTAGATCTATAACACATGAGGTAAAAGAAACTAACTACTATGGAATTAAACTAAATAAACAATTAGCACATACTAGTCGAATAGAACGATGACAGATCTACATCTTGGAAAAAACAGAAAATCATATCCTCGAAGACGAGTGTAGATCTCCCTCGGATCTCTCCCTAGGCGGCCACTCCATCGTCTCTCCGACCAGAACTCATAAAGTAATAAAACAAAGAATAAATAACTTTTATTGCATAATATTTGTAATAGTTGTGTGGTACATTGAATTCTGAGGCGAAGCCTCTTATTTATAGCTATCTAAACCGACTTAGAAAAACCTAGATCTACCCCTCGTCCAAGAAAATGCTTTCGGATGATTCTGGAACCTCGGTAAGTCGGCGGCAGCTCTCAGTAAACCGAGGGTATTTTTTGTCATTTTTTCTCTGCCGACTTAGCTTGGAATGTTCTGGAATACCCTAGGCCCAATCCTTTCGTTTAGTCCACTCCAGATTCATCCATGATGCTCAGTCCAATATTTCTTATTCTAAAAATAATCAAATAATGCACGAAATAGGGAAAATAAACGTTAAGTGCAAATTACTCGACTCACGAACCCGACATATGATATTCAACTCTAATGGTTCATATTTATAGGTCGAAACAACTTTATAGCTCATAAGGGATAGAATGTTGGTGCCATAGGATAGATTATTTTAAGCGTCATCAAGTAACCACTCAAAATAGTGATCTCGAACTCGGTTTGAATTTTTCAAGCAAGGAAAATTTTGCTCGAAATCAACTCGATTTAGTTTTAATTATGCTCGACAAAATATTAAACACTTTCAAACTTGAATTAGAGCACGAACAATTAAAATAAGTACTAAGTTTTAAACCGCTCGAATTTGACTCATTAAAAGAATAAAAAAGTGTTCGATAAAACTCGTGAATATTTTGAGTTAAATTTAAAAGTGCTCGAATTTAATTCAGTTAAATATCATTTAAAGTGGCATTTTATTAGCTGAGAGTCGAACTGTTAATAAGCCGGATCGTTTTGCACCACAACTAGTGACATTTAATAAGAGAGTAATTAGCTCAAAACACCTTTATCTTTGGGTCAACTTTGAGATTTGTACCGTATCTTTAAATTTAACAATTTTACCTTCTATCTTGTATAATATTTTGCAACAAACACTTTTTTTTTCCGAATTTGACGTTAAATGAAACGGAAAATACGCATTTGTCATTCACTTACCGTTAACATTTCACAAGTGAACAATAAAAAGAAAAATAAAAAACTTTATTTTATTATTTCCCCAAAATCGTCGTTCATTCCAAACCCAATTGTCGAATACCAACCCCTTGTCATTCTCGATTTCTAATTTCCCTTCCCCATCTACAAAAACTTCTAACTCCCTTCCCCATCAATAGAAGATTAATCAATCGTGCGTACTTTCTGTCACCGCCGAGTGTCTACCAGCTCCGACGAGAATCGTGCTCAAGACGACACTTCGAAAAATGGGTGTTGAGCAACCGATTTCTGGAACCATTGCTTCAAACACCCTTAGGCAATTGTTGATCGACAAATTAATGTTTAATAGGAGAGGGAGATTTAATTGCGCAAAATAAAAGCTGATTAATTTAACCTGGAGGTTCGAAAATAGTTTAGGGGGATTTATTTGATTAAAAGAAATAAAAAAAGTAAAAATGTGAAAGCGCGTGAAATGTTGATGGCGAGTGAATGACAAACGCGTACTTTCAGTTTTATTTAACGTCAATTTGAATAAGTGTGTTTGTTGCAAAATATTACACAAGATAGAGGGTAAAAATGCTAAATTCAAAGAAAAATGACAAGTCCCAAAACTCACCCATAGATAAGGGTGTTTTGCGCTAATTACTCTTTAATAAGAATCAAAATGTGCGTTTTGACAATCAAATTAAAGAATTAACTCATCTTTTTAATATGCGTTTTTTATTAAATGAATCAGTTATTGTGAAACGGGTGGAGTATAACTCTTCGGTTTTATCGAGGTACATCACTTCGCTTGCAGATGCATGTCACAAAATATGTAATTTATGATAAAATACTTGACACCCTTAACTATAGTCTCGTGCACGTCAACCTTCTAAATATATCCATGCGGCCCGTGCGCAGTACCAGTGAAGAGGGCTTGGAGTCTTTGTAATGGCAGCAGGTAGTAGGACCGGGAACTGGAATGTGGAGGTTCGAATCCCATAAAATGGGACGGCTTCTTTCAGTATCTTGGTATAATGGCAGCCCATAAATGGAGCTGGAGTGTGGATGATAGAATCCCGTAAATGGACGACTTCTGTTAGTATTTTGGTATAATGGCAGCCCATGACTCTGAGCCACCAGGTTACCTGATTAACCTCTCCACTCATTCCGTGGGACATGGGAGGGAGAGCCATTTCGATTAGGTTTCGTTCTTCTAAATATATTCGTGGCTACACGTCAGAGACACCATCATGTGTACATTAATTATTCACTTAGAAAGACTCGCGACGTCAGTCTCTCTAATGGATTTCTACTTTCTGACTCAAACACCACTTTTCCCTGCTTTACAAAATTTTAAGACAAAGTCAACTACATTAGAATCTCTATTATACATCTTTAAAATATCTACAACCCCTAAAGATAAGACATTAATATGACGGTAGATTTTTTACTGTTAAGAGCCGTAACGAGTTGATAAAAGATCTATACAATGTAATACTTATTTAGCATTTTATTAAATAATTGATTAGCATTTGTTGTTGAAGCCGATTGTGTGAATGATCCATTAGAAAGCCTTCAATATTTTTTTAATCAGGTCATCGATCAATATATATATATATATATATATATATATATATATATATATATATATATATATTATCAGGTCTTGGGTATATTTCCCAGCAAGAAATTAGAGTTAGCATTGTTGGTAAATGAGATAGAACAAAATAGGAGAAAATGATAGCGAAATTAGGATGTACAGATGCCGGAGAAGTGGCGTATCACCTTAACAATCTATGGTATACAGATTTTTAAATAGATTCTACTGGAGTTATTTTTTGGATAGATTTGAAAAGTCTTGATCTGAAAAATACAGATTTAACATCACATATAGATTCTACTGCAAGTGCTCTTTTATCATTAACTCTAAACTTAAAAGATAACTGATTGGTTTATTTAAGGTTATGTTTTAAACTCTAATTCAAATAGATATCAGTATAACCAATGACAATAAATGTATTTCCCACCAAGTGATTAGTAGCTTAAATATGCATAGGAAAGTCACATGTTCGTTTCTCCTCTAATACATCATGTTAAAGAACTTTGAGGCAGAATTTTACCTGAACGTAATTACGAATTAGTCGAACTAGATGGTTTTGAATAATACCGAAAGGGCTAAAAAGGAATAGTTCAAATGAAAATTAAATAAAAGTTTGAAAATTGATAAAAATATTCTAGGAATGGAGGAGTACAAAAAGTGATAAAGTATCGCTGTGAGTCTGGTTGGCATCCACTGAATGGTCAATTAAATGACACCAAATGACCCCATTATTGCTTGCTTTCGCCTCTTGGTAACGTCCTTTTCAACTTTTTGTTTTTGAAACTATTTAAAATAGAACACTCTTATTTATCCAAGGGACAAAACACAAACCTCTTTATCCATAAGTCTTTACCCAACAGTATTTGACTGTTGCCTTTCTTTATAATCCGGCTCCATGTGAAGGTGAGAAGCAGAAGAAAAAAACACAATTCATAGATTAGAAGAGAGAAAAATTGCAAGTTTAATTTGGTGTAAAGCAAGAAACAGAGGAAGTAGAAATTTGAAGCAGTACTGATCGGAATTGAAGTTCACTGATTCAGTTCTTCAAGACCAAATTAAGTCTTCATCTTCTTCTTCGGTGAGTTTATCTTTAATTAATTCCTCTTATTTTCTCCATCATTTGATTGTCGAAAGCTCCTCTTTCATTCTCATTCATCTACGTGAATCAGATCTACAATATTGTTGCATTTACGGCGCGTCTGTCCCGATTCCAAACACTTTTGGTAGTAGGATCTTACTGAAATGTGTAGGATAATGATTTTTAGCTCACCAGTTCTAGCTAGCTGTTTGTGAGGTTTTTTTTTTTTTTTTTTTTTTCATGACAAATGCCGTATTTTTGTTTGTAAAGTACAAGGAAATCATCTACACATCCACAAAATCTAAAAATACAATGGTGAGAAGAAAGAACGAGGCAGAACCTTAGTAGCAGTGGCGTACATACCGTAACGCCCGACTCGAAAACCCAAGTATGTTCGAAAGACGGACTTATCAAGACATATGAAATGGTTAGAAGGCTTGGAGTTATTCATCTCAAAGCATGGCCGAACTGTCCGTCTTTCAAAAATACTCGGGTTTTCGGGTCGGGGCGTTACACATACAGCTAAGAGGGGACAACTCCCCCTTAATCTGGGAAAAAAAATCTACTAGTATATTTAATATGCATTTTGTTTGCTTCCCTTAATTTTTTTATTTGTCTCTTTAAATTTTTAATGCCCCTATATCCGAGATCCTACGTCCGTCACTGCTTAGTAGCAGATCCAAATATTTGTCTACTTGTTGATCCAAGAATGTATGCCAGTATGGGATGCTCCACTCTCTGAGTATAGTGATAGGCCTCTTCTTTAACATCCCCTTGATTTTAAGAGTGTGTGCTGTCACTTGTCCTGATAATGTTGTATACATGGACAGTTGAGTGATCACTTTATCATTGACCTCTGAAATTCATCAGCCTTATTACCATATAGATATGATCTCTGTCCTTAATCCCCTAATAAAACATGCCATGTAAATTATTGTTATGTCGAATTAGGGCGTCGGTAAGAAAAAATCAATTAAACGGCCTATTAGAAAGTGTATGATACAGATTTGGACGACACATTGTCGTTTCATATTTGTGGAGCGATCACCCTAGATTCGAAAACATGTGCATCATTTTGAAAGTGTGAAAATTTTATCATTGTCCATCAATGAATATGACATGATGTATCATATCCAATAAAATTTAAGTGCTTACATGGACCCTTATTTATGGAGAAAACAATCCCAGAATTACAATATTGCTCTATTATTAAAAAGTGGAGCAAGTATGACATTATGTGGCTGAAACACAATAAAACTAGAGTAATATTGTATAATATTGCTCTATTATACAATATTGCTCTATTATAATGAAGGTAACATTACCTCAACACGTAATGTGGAAGGGAAAATTACAATTTTGGTCATTTATATTTCTTTATTTCTCAAAAGTAGTCTTTATCTATTGTAATTATTCATCTCCTAACTATAATTTTTGTTATACTTTTACGACACTTAAAATTTAACCCAACGTTTGATCGTTAGGCGTCCAATAACTGTAACAAAGATATATAGTTAGAAGACCAATTTAAAATGTTATTATGAAAAAGATAAGAGCTATTTTCCAGACAACTAGAAAATATAAGTTATTCAACGATTTTTGCAAATTTGTCTATCTCTCCCTTTTTTTTTTTTTTTTTTTTTTTTTTTTTTTTTTTTTTTTTTTTTTTTTTTTTTTTTTTTTTTTTTTTTTCATGTGTGAAGACAACGATTCTTCCCTTCCCCCGAAATCAGTATCCTCCGACGCTGTAAAAAAACACAATAGATAATATGCATAATAGTTTCGTTTTCAAATTAATGGAGATAGTTGTCTCTCTAGGTTATATGTACGTTCGCCTATGCTTAAAAACATTCACATTCAAGTCTTTAATGTTGGTGTAGGTTTTCGTGCATTCATGGTTGATAAATTCCAAATTTACACGGTTGAAAGATACGGGGATGACCATGCGCGGAGAGAGGCTAGGATTTGACCATGAAAGGTTGAACAAACACTGATGTAGTCCAAACATGTATATATAGTTTTTTTATTTTAGTTGTTGGTATAATTTGTTAAAGTTATAATCCCATATCTTCTTCCACTTACATAGCCCCTCTCCTCTGCATTTAATCTACTTTATAATTGAATAAATCATTAAGGACCGATGGATAAAGGATATATAAAAGAAAAAGAGAGAGTCACGGGAACACTAACGAGACAAATAATATACTCATTCACTAGAGAGACAAATATACTATTTAATACTATAGCAAGTTGATAAGCTGTTGCAACAAGTAGATGCGAACCTTACTGAAAGCAAGATTCTACGTCTGGATTGGATATGATCCCCTAAATGAACATGATCAACAACCCAGAAGACTAATCATTTTACTTCAAATCACAGAACCTTTTGGCATGAATGCATCCCCATATACATGTGCTCTTAATAAACTGGTAGCGAACTATCCAGACCAGCGTACTATTTGACACAATCATTGTTTACAATACTCAGCATGAATGGGTGATTTTTTATTCAAATGGCCAAGATCGTGAATATAGGTGAAAAGACGAGAGAAGAGAGGTCGGTAGGTCTTAGATGTAACCTTCGGTTGACCCGAGAATATTCAAATATAATAGTTGACTCGAGAGAATATTCAAATATATATGTATAATAAATTTTTTTTTTTGTAAAACCCTAGCATATATATATATATATCAAAGAACCTAATGTCTCTCGTATCCAACCGTTTATTAAGTTGTACCAGGCAGTGCAGATGTGGTTCACCATCTGCATGATTTTCAGTACATACTCTCGCATAAAATATATCTAAATCTTTTAACAAATTAAATAAATAATCTAAAACAAAAAGAGGTATTAAAGGGCAATGTGGATATGTTAAAAATACTGAATTGCCTCTTAGTCTGTATGTTGCAGGCATACGAGGCATTGTTCTTAATTTTTAGAGATAGAGAGATAATTGCTAAGATGGGAATAGTAGTTCAGAAGTTTTTTCCTACTATGGTTTTGTTGGGGACTTGGGGACATTTATAGTCCCTCACAATTTGAGAAAATTAATCTGTGCCTTACACGTGGCAAAACCATATAATATTACAGGTTTTGCCACGTGTCGGCTTATGATTTGTTTATCGACTGGTATTCAACTGTCCGTACCCACGTGGCTAGTCATCATACTCATTGTGAATATTCCCCTTTTACTGTTGTACAATAGTGCATGCCGGGTTCTTTTCCCTGCTGATCAATAGTAAATGCGTTTTTTACTTTAACCTTTCTGCTTTAGCAACTATTGTTTCTCCAACAATCATTACATCCTTGGAAAAAACCCTGGGTTACTATTCAAAAATTGACTTTTTTACAGTAGCAATTGATTGGAACGGAGAAAAATCCGCATTTTTTCCGATCAATTGTTCTTGTGTTGAAATTATTGGAAAAGCATCTACAACAGTATGGAAATTCCAATAGCTGAATCAGTTTCTGGTGATTATGAGACTGATTGTACTGATATAAAGTCAGGATCTGCAGTTGTGTCTGTGAAGTTAAAATACCCTAGTTTTATTGACAGGGCATTCAACAAGATGAAGAAAAATGTTGACTTGGTCAACGGAGAATAGTTAAGGAAAATACACAGAGAGGAAAATGGTAAATAATTTTTAAAAATTAATTTACAACGAATTAGCCTTAACTTTCAACTACAAACATTCTTATAATTCTTCACTGAACAACATATCAAAAGTTTTTTTTTTTTGAAAAAAATAATTATTTGAATTAAATTTATGTAAATGCACAGAAGAAGATGAAAAAGAAAGATCATGAGCGGCTACGTCACGCCTACGGCCTACCCCCTTCGCCTCATGACACGTGGCGGGCAAAACCTTGTAATATTATATGGTTTTGCCACGTGTAAGGCCCAGATTAATTTTCTCAAATTGTGAGGGACTATAAATGTCCCCAAGTCCCCAACAAAACCATAGTTGTCCCTCCGCAAAACTAAGTAGTAAAGAAGTTGAGAAATACTATTCAGTATTTTTGCGTTTTGAACTGGATAGCACAGATGAACGGCTGCTCTACCTGCAGGTGGGGGAGATGATGAACACTCCCCCTGAAACCTAAATGTTAAGTTAGTCATTCACCCACATCCCTTAATGTTAAGTTAGTCATTAACCCATGAACATTAATGTTAAGTTAATCATAAACCCCCATTACATTTAATGTTAAGTTGATCTTTAATCATTACAGGTGAGAGAGATTAAGAACAATGGTCAAAGTGTTCTAGTGGATCTGTCATATATTCCTTAATCAATAATTGATTTAACACAATTATCCTCAAAATGATTACCTGGTATATGAATGATTGATGATCTCCAACACCGAAATAATTTGCGCAGCTTATAGATTGTATTACACTTCTTAGATTCACGATTTTTCTTTGTCGTTGGGGGAGACTATTCATTGCGTGGTGGAAGATGATGAATAGTGTATTGACTGTGAGGAAAATACTCGATGAGGAAATTGAAAAGGACAAATAAAGTGCTTTTCTCGAAAAATGGAGAAAGAAAAATATTCATAAATTTCATTATGTATCTCGACAAATCACTCATCCGACTTCATCAATACCTTTATCTTGTTGTACATAACATCGATGGAAATCATTGTTGAGACATAATTTTGATCAGAAATTTGACTGCTGACAACTCACTGTTCATGAAAATTGAAATTGGATTTTCTCTCGGACCAACCGTTGGATCGGGTGATTTCAAGTCCTGACCACGCAAGACCAAGCGACGTTAGTGCAAGCGACTAAGGTCTTGCAATTACCCCATTTGGAACGAATGAACTGGACGGATCTTCGATCGGAGGTCGGAATCAAAATGTTGACTTGGTCAACGGTGAATAGTTAAGGAAAATACACAGAGAGGAAAATGGTAAATAATTTTTAAAAATTAATTTACAACGAATTAGCCTTAACTTTCAACTACAAACATTCTTATAATTCTTCACTGAACAACATATCAAAAGTTTTTTTTTTTGAAAAAAATAATTATTTGAATTAAATTTATGTAAATGCACAGAAGAAGATGAAAAAGAAAGATCATGAGCGGCTACGTCACGCCTACGGCCTACCCCCTTCGCCTCATGACACGTGGCGGGCAAAACCTTGTAATATTATATGGTTTTGCCACGTGTAAACCCAGATTAATTTTCTCAAATTGTGAGGGACTATAAATGTCCCCAAGTCCCCAACAAGGGATGTGGGTGAATGACTAACTTAACATTTAGGTTTCAGGGGGAGTGGTCATCATCTCCCCCAAATTTAATTTTATTTTTTTCTGCTTCCAAAAGATTCTTCTTCACATCTTTCGAAAGTTAGTTGGGTGGATCTGCATCTTTGATAAGCCCAACATCAGATTTAGAACCAACTGTTTTAAAAGCAATTAATTGAAGATGAGGCCTTGTTTGCGTTGTCACGAGATCTGGGCCTCTCCAAATGACTAAACGATGATCTCCGCTATCCGAAAACGCATCTCCAGGGGCCACATGTAATAGCCTTGGGCTTTCCAACGTGGTCACTCGAGCACTAAGACAACGACTTAGAGTGGGTTTTAAACCCACAATGCCACACATCAACATTATCTCTGCAAAAATTTTAGACTTTATGTCAATTATCGACCTCTAAATGCTAATTCATTGGGCCTCTTCATCGTTGAAAGCTTTAAAAGCTTTCATTTACAATAATTCACATCGGCCTTAATATTAGCATTTTCCAAAACATAGGTAATTGACCAAGGACATTCCTTGTCATTTAAATCAAGGCGTAGGCATTTCCAAAATAGGTCATATTTAAACAGCAAGATACTGGGAAAACAAACTCAGCCTGTTTGCAATCAGGTTCGCATAGCCTGTTGTCAAAAACTCTAACCCTAACACATCCTTCGGAGTTCATTGGGCATTGTGGTCTGTACATCAAGAGACAACTATCAATCATTACAGAAAGATTCTTCATCTTGTTGAATGCCCTGTCAATAAAACTAGGGTATTTTAACTTCACAGACACAACTGCAGATCCTGACTTTATATCAGTACAATCAGTCTCATAATCACGAAATCGATTCAAATGGCTGGAATTTCCATACTGTTGTAGATGCTTTTCCAATAATTTCAACACAAGAACAATTGATCGGAAAAATGCGGATTTTTCTCCGTTCCAATCAATTGCTCTGGTAAAAAAGTCAATTTTTGAATAGTAACCCAGGGTTTTTTCCAAGGATGTAATGATTGTTGGAGAAACAATAGTTGCTAAAGCAGAAAGGTTAAAGTAAAAAACGCATTTACTATTGATCACAGGAAAAGAACCCGACATGCACTATTGTACAACAAGAAAAGGGAATATTCACAATGAGTATGATGACTAGCCACGTGGAGTACGGACGATTGAATACCGGTCGATAAACAAATCATAAGCCGACACGTGGCAAAACCCGTAATATTATATGGTTTTGCCACGTGTAAACACATGATTAATTTTCTCAAATTGTGAGGGACTATAAATGTCCCAAGTACCCTTTCATGAGAATGCTTTGTATTTATTTTTTCGCTTTCAAAAGATTCTTCTTCACATCTTCTTACAAAGTTACCGGATCTGCATCTTGATAAGCCCAACATCAGATTTAGAACCAAGCGTTTCGTAAAAAGCAGATTAATTGAAGATGAGGCCTTGTTTGCGTTGTCACGAGATCTCGGGCCTCTCCAAATGACTAAACGATGATCTCGCTATCCAAAACGCATCTCCAGGGCCACATGTAATAGCCTTGGGCTTTCCAATGTGGTCAGCTCGAGCACTAAGACAACGACTTAGAGTGGGTTTAAATGCACAGAAGAAGATGAAAAAGAAAGATCATGAGCGGCTACGTCACGCCTACGGCCTACCCCCTTCGCCTCATGACACGTGGCGGGCAAAACCTTGTAATATTATATGGTTTTGCCACGTGTAAGGCCCAGATTAATTTTCTCAAATTGTGAGGGACTATAAATGTCCCCAAGTCCCCAACAAAACCATAGTTGTCCCTCCGCAAAACTAAGTAGTAAAGAAGTTGAGAAATACTATTCAGTATTTTTGCGTTTTGAACTGGATAGCACAGATGAACGGCTGCTCTACCTGCAGGTGGGGAGATGATGAACACTCCCCCTGAAACCTAAATGTTAAGTTAGTCATTCACCCACATCCCTTAATGTTAAGTTAGTCATTAACCCATGAACATTAATGTTAAGTTAATCATAAACCCCCATTACATTTAATGTTAAGTTGATCTTTAATCATTACAGGTGAGAGAGATTAAGAACAATGGTCAAAGTGTTCTAGTGGATCTGTCATATATTCCTTAATCAATAATTGATTTAACACAATTATCCCTGAAAATGATTACCTGGGTATATGAATGATTGACAAGATCTCCAACACCGAAGCGGGCGGCCGCAGCTTATAGATTGTATTACACTTCTTAGATTCACGATTTTTCTTTGTCGTTGGGGAGACTATTCATTGCAGTGGAGAAGATGATGAATAGTGTATTGACTGTGAGGAAAATATCATGAGGAAATTGAAAAGGACAAATAAAGTGCTTTTCTCGAGAAAATGGAGAAAGAAAAATATTCATAAATTTCATTATGTATCTGACAAATCAGTCATCCGACTTCATCAATACCTTTACTGTTGTACAATACTGATGGAAACAGTCATTGTTGAGACATAATTTTGACTGTAAATTTGACTGTTGACAACTCACTGTTCATGAAAATTGAAATTGGATTTTCTCTCAGACCAACCGTTGGATCAGGGTGATTTCAAGTCCCCAGGCACGCAAGACCAAGCGACGTTAGTGCAAGCGACTAAGGTCTTGCAATTACCCCCCATTTGGAACGAATGGGGACATTTATAGTCCCTCACAATTTGAGAAAATTAATCTGTGCCTTACACGTGGCAAAACCATATAATATTACAGGTTTTGCCACGTGTCGGCTTATGATTTGTTTATCGATTGGTATTCAACCGTCCGTACTCCACGTGGCTAGTCATCATACTCATTGTGAATATTCCCTTTATTCTTGTACAATAGTGCATGTCGGGTTCTTTTCCCTGCTGATCAATAGTAAATGCGTTTTTTTGTAGCTTTAGGTTTTTTATCCACAAGTAAAAACCATATAACATGAAGACCTGTTAATGGCTCACACACCTGAAGATGAACCTTCCCCTTAATATTAATTCCATACAAATTAATATCATGTCCAAGCCTCTGATCAGAACTAGTCCCTTGACTTATATTATTCAAGAGCTTACATTCACCTGTGTTTTCAATTGTAAGTTTGTCATGAATTGTTAACAATCTCCTCTCAGAAAGTCTTTTCTGCCTAAAAAAAGGTTTTTTTTTATAAAAAACAGGTGGCCTCCTCTCCCCCACTTCCCATTTTCGATCCGTCGATTCGCAAAAAAAAATAAAAAAAAATTGATTCGCTTCTCGCCTCTAGAAATGGAAAGCGGCACAACCATTGTTGGCCTCAACTTTGCTGGTCGTTTTGGGATACTTGCTTGCGAATCCCGTCTTACAAGGATGTATAACGGATGGGTCGTCGATAACACCTACGACTTACGAGAAGAGGGTATTACTCTACCCAAATGTTTGGGCGGGGTTTTCTGGGGATGCGGACAAAATAGATGAACTGAAACAAATTCTTCCTCAGATGGTTCCGTGCAAACCAGCTTGAGCAGCTTTTGGGAGATCGGAGAGACGGTTTCTCACATCATCAACGGTCGCTATCCACGCCAGAGTCGAGGAGGGGTCCAAGTTATTATCATGGGATCCATCAATTCTAAGCCTATTGAGATGTTCAGTATTGTTAAAGACGCCACCCATGTTTATTATCCCAGATTGGAGGCAAACTTTGTTTCTATTGGGTCTAGGTCTCCTGGCGGAGCACTCAACGGGGGTTGGATACGACGATGTCGCAAGACGAGGGGAGAGACCATGCTTTCGAAGCTGTCTGGTGGGCAATCTAGTATGATTGGTTCTCTGGTGGCATGATAAGGGAGACGATAGTTGTCCCCGGCCAAGCGGACACATTGTTGGAATGGGGTCAGAATCCTGATTATTCAAACTGCACAAATATCTATGACGGTATGAATCCTATATATTGAAAAAATTATTGAAAAGTCCATTTTACATTTTATTTTTATCATTTGGTCCACTCTTGTTTTATTTTTAGTATAAATGACAAAACAACTAGAACCGAGACAATTTTGCCCTCTTCAATTTTATCATTTGATCCACTACCACGTTTGATCCACGACCACTCCATGTTTTTATTTTTTTGGACACATCCCACGTTTTCATTCAGGAAAAAAAAAAAAAAAAACAGAAAAATACCACACAAAAAAAAATACGTTAAGTAAAAAAAAAAAAATCTACATTTCATATATTTTTACATGCGTTTTCAATCATAATAATTTTTAACTGTAGTTCATATTTCTAAATGAACTAAGAACAAAATTCAGAGAGACTTATAACTATGTTAAAAGACAAGATAAGCTAATCACTAAACACATACTGGTTTATTTCTTCTTAAATTGAGTGATATTTTGGAATGCAGAGCTCAAAACAAAATAAAATAAAAACAGGGTAGCTAAAAGGTTCTCTGTCTCATTTACGTTTGCTCTCATCTACTAAAATAAACAAAAGCATACACCAAAATCATCACATTTCACAAGCCATTCACTGCATTAAACAAGGGAAAAAAATAGAGGCAAAATTGCTCCTTTGAAGTAAATGACATCTAAACAATACCTGCATATAAGAATCCTTCTGCACCAAATTTAGAGCATCATAGACATCGCCTTGTCTAATGCTAGTGCTGTTAACGTGCCGAGCCGAGCCGAGGAGCTGATGTTCAAACTCGAGCTTGTTTGTTATCGGGTTGGCTCGACTCGGCTCGTTAACACAAACGAGCCTAAAAGCCTGTTCGAGCTCGGCTCGATAAGTATAAAATTTTTGAGCTCGAGCTCGAAATTAAGCTCGCGAACAGGCTCGAACTCGAGCTCGGCTCTTTCAATAGTATTTTTTTTAAGGGGAATGATTTGTTTATATCCATTATTCAACCCAAAATATTCGTTTAATCAAACGTCCACAAAATATTTGTTATTTGTTAAATTATTTATGTGTATATATTCCTCAAAAAAAAATGTAAATATGATTTATATTTATTATTTATATTATATATTATATAAGCTCGCAAATATAATAGTTCATATCAAAATAAAGTAGACAAAGAAATATGAACTACAGTGAATAATTATTATGATTGAAAACGCAGGTAAAAATATATGAAATGCAGATTTTTTTTTTTTACTTAACGTATTTTTTTGTGTGTGTATTTTTCTGTTTTTTTTTTCCTGAATGAAAACGTGGGATGTGTCTAAAAAAATAAAAAACATGGAGTGGTCGTGGATCAAACGTGGTAGTGGATCAAATGATAAAATTGAAGAGGACAAAATTATCTCGGTTCTTGTTGTTTTGTCATTTATACTAAAAATAAAACAAGAGTGGATCAAATGATAAAAATGAAATGTAAAATGGACTTTTCAAATTTTTTTCCAATATATAGGATTCATACCGTCGTAGATATTTGTGCAGTTTGAATAATCAGGATCTTGACCCCATTCCAACAATGTGTCCGCTTGGCCGGGGACAACTATCGTCTCCCTTACCATGCCACCAGAGAACCAATCATACTGGACTGCCCACCAGACAGCTTCGAAAGCATGGTCTCTCCCCTCGTCTTGCGACATCGTCGTATCCAACCCCCCGTTGAGTGCTCCGCCACAGGAGACCCAGACCCAACAAAGTTTGCCTCCAATCTGGGATAATAAACATGGGTGGCGTCTTTAACAATACTCAGCATCTCAATAGGCTTAGAATTGATGGATCCCATGATAATAACTTGGACCCCTCCTTGACTCTGGCGTGGATAGCGACCGTTGATGATGTGAGAAACCGTCTCTCCGATCTCCCAAAAGCTGCTCAAGCTGGTTTGCACGGGAACCATCTGAGGAAGAATTTGTTTCAGTTCATCTATTTTGTCCGCATCCCCAGAAAACCCCGCCCAAACATTTGGGTAGAGTAATACCCTCTTCTCGTAAGTCGTAGGTGTTATCGACGACCCATCCGTTATACATCCTTGTAAGACGGGATTCGCAAGCAAGTATCCCAAAACGACCAGCAAAGTTGAGGCCAACAATGGTTGTGCCGCTTTCCATTTCTAGAGGCGAGAAGCGAATCAAATTTTTTTATTTTTTTTTGCGAATCGGCGGATCGAAAATGGGAAGTGGGGGAGAGGGGGAATATATATATATATGCTAGGGTTTTACAACAAAAAAAAATTATTATACATATATATTTGAATATTCTCTCGAGTCAACTATTATATTTGAATATTCTCGGGTCAACCGAAAGTTACATCTAAGACCTACTGACCTCTCTTCTCTCGTCTTTTCACCTCTATTCACGATCTTGGCCATTTGAATAAGAAATCACCCATTCATGCTGAGTATTGTAGACAATGATTGTGTCAAATAGTAGGCTGGTCTGGATAGTTCGCTACCGGTTTATTAAGAGCACATGTATATGGGGATGCATTCATGCCAAAAGGTTCTGCGATTTGAAGTAAAATGATTAGTCTTCTGGGTTGTTGATCATGTTCAATTAGGGGATCATATCCAATCCAGACGTAGAATCTTGTTTTCAGTAAGGTTCGCATCTACTTGTTGCAACAGCTTATCAACTTGCTATAGTATTAAATAGTATATTTGTTTCTCTAGTGAATGAGTATATTATTTGTCTCGTTAGTGTTCCCGTGACTCTCTATTTCCCTTTTATATATCATTTATCCATCGGTCCTTAATGATTTATTCAATTATAAAGTAGATTAAATGCAGAGGAGAGGGGCTATGTGAGTGGAAGAAGATATGGGATTATAACTTTAACAAATTATATCAACAACTAAAATAAAAAAAAAACTATATTTACTTGTGTTTCGGACTACATCAGTGTTTGTTCAACCTTTCAGACCGCCACAGCCACAAAACAACAAATAAGTTCCTGCATAAATAAATTTAGTCCATGATCAACAAATGCATAATGCCCAACACGATACAACATATTCATACACTACCGCACTATATATATATATATTCAAGTAGTAGTTGGCGATCTGGATGAGTTTTTCGGAGTGATTTGGTAATTGTTATAAATTGAAATCATTTGTTAGGTGCAATCATTTACTGAAATGGTGTCTTAAACCTTCGGAGTTTGTTTATAATATATTTTTACACCATTGATACGAAACTGATTATAAAAACGGTGCAAAATTGTCGATCGTTGCGACTCGAGAAGCAATAACATGGCTTGTATAAAAAAAAACAGAGAATTGCAATCTGGAATAGTTACAAGTTGGCACTAGTGCACAAGTCATGATTATGTCCAACATTTTTTTATTTAAGGGGATTAGAAATGAGAGAAGATAAGAGGGATATGGTTTGTAGTCTAAAATTATTGAAGTAATATTAGATATAAGCCACTCATTCACTAAATCCCTCTAGATTTGAGGCCATGTTTTGCTCAACTATAATATTTAACAATATATATAGGGGGGTTTCTATCGGCACCCTCCTATTTACTACTGATGCCCCTATTACTCCCGGCACCACAAAAAATTACTTCGGGCATCCGGTGATTTTTTCAAAGGGAATTTCAGTGCCACTGGTGTTCCTTGTGCAGCACGAACGTCAGTGTCATCAGTCCACGATTTTCCACCGGTGTTCCTTGTTGCACACCAACGTCAGAGGCACTGACGTTGGTGGTCAACAAGGAACGTCGGTGTCACCGGCGTCTTTTTCGTCCGAAAATATATTCAATAAATGGGTGCCAAAAGTAAAAACGGGGGTGTCGATAGAACCCACCTATACATATATATATTCAACATGAGACCAAAAGTAAACACATGCAGCATGTGAGAAGGTATGAATATTTTAAACCTAGCCTGGTTGGCTTCTGTTGTCAATTTCCTTTCTTGGGTAGATCAATATAAAGAAAATACTGCTATCTGAAGTAATGTATATGGCTTGTCCATTTTTGATTTATCTCCCTCTTTGTTGGCCAACATTTGAGTGTTGAATCAATGGTTGTGCTCTTCAAGACTTTTTAAATCTAATTTTTGTTTTTGATCAATTAAAGTCAGCTATGGTGTGAACCTTTTGAATCCAGAAAAACACACGGGGCCCAACCGTGTAAAATATAAATGCCATGTTTTTACAAATGTGCCCCTCTTTTAAGAAATCTTATTGGAAGACCAAGTATGACATGGTGGTCCTGGACCATTATAAAACCACCGGAGATGCACACATAACACGCTTTTTAATAACAAAACAAAATAAATAAATAAATGGGCTGAACAAGAAACAATGGGATGAAAAAAAAGTTGTGACCACCAGGCCCAAATTACACCCTTAGACCCCTCGTTTTCTTAGGCACGCAACCTTGCTCATCGAAGCCTCTTTCAACATGGACTGAAATTCTCTTGAATATATACATGGCTGCTTCCTTGGTTGTGTTCACCTGAAAAGTAAGGGAGCAAATCTTTTATTGGCAAAAAGGGTGAAACATGTAGCTTGCTAGAAATTAAAAAAAATGTGCTAATGATATGAAATCCCTCATTATCAAAGAGGCTAATTAATGTGCCCAGAAAACAAACATGCTTCTGTGCAATTGGTGGATCGTTGGAAAATATAATTAAGAAACACAAAAATCTGTACAGGTTTGAAAAATTTGACATCAAAGCATTTAAGGAATCAGAACTCTCTGCCAAGTGGAGTTTCTTCACGACAAATGAGTGATCAACTTCAAAAAGTGCTAGAGGTGTTGGTACTCTCCTCTCCATAGCTGATTTTCATATCAGTCCACCTTTAGCTTTGAAGTGAAAAAGAATGTGTCGCCAATTTGCTTAATGTGCTGATTGGAACAGGTTCTGGCACTTATATGGTAAGTGCTACTTAAAAGTGTACTGCAAGCAAAGCAAACATCCAAACTAAACAAACTGATTTCGTTTAGTTTTGTTTCTTGACAGATGTGATTTTCACGAAAGCTCAAGGTATTTTTGCTTTATTTGCAGACACATGAGTTGTGTGTGGACTTGGAAGCTATGGAAGGTAGTCTTTGAGGCTTGCTTAGTCTTCTTGATGATGTTACATATATCATTTCGTATATTACCTTTTCATACGTTCTTAGTTGTCATTAGGTTTTCTTATCTCATATTTTTCGTTATCATGATGAACATGATAGGTATGCCTTAATGTGGGGTTGTTGTTCCTCTTCTTTCTCGTTTGTTGGGTGATCCTTTTGGTGAAGAATCCTATATGAAGCCTTGGCCTTTAAAGGGGTTCCTTTTTTGTTTAGCCATCTTTCTTTACATTTTAGACTTCTTCAGGAAGCTCAATCCAATATGCCTTATTTTCAGACATGTAGGTTGTATGGTTGATGTTGTGATTGGGAATTGGTGGCTATCGTGACTGCTCTTTCAGGCTTCTCCATCTTCTTGATGATCTTTGATTATATCTTTTCTTGACTTATTTCTTCTTTGCTCAAAAGAGTAAATAGACTGTTTTGTTTGCTTAGTCTGCTACAGGTTCATCTCAAATATTTTGTTATGCCGTTGAACATGTTTGGTAGCTCTGATGGAGGTTGGTGTTCCTCCCCTTCCTGGTTTGTCAGGATGATCCTTGGTTGAAAATCGGACATGATGCCTCATGACTTTGAAGTGTTTTTCACTTGGATTTTTACTTCACATTTGACCTTTTTCTAGAAGCTCAATTTATTTCGCTTTATGTGCAGCCGATTGCGTTGTTGTAGACACTAAGGCGTTGTGGTTGACAATGTGATCGGGTTTCTTGGCATCTCATGTTAAGGTTGTTATCTTGTAGGGGGTGGTGCCTCCGCATCTTTCTGGTTTGTTGGAATTATCCTTGGTGAAGAACCGGGCAAGAAGACTTAGGCTTTAATAAAGGGTTTTATTTGTTTAGTTTTCTTGATGTTTGCCGTGTTTTTGGAAACTCAATCCAGTTTTCTTTTTAGGCAGCCCTGTGACTTGTCTCTTGTTGAGACCTTATGACTGACCTTGGAGGCTATGAGAATGAATGCGCATTTCCAGGCTTGCTTAAGCCTTCTTGATGATCATGAATTAAAACTTTTGATATTTTGTACTTTTGGAAACTCGATTCACTTTGCTCTATTGCAGCCGCATGAGATAAGTCTTTGAGCTTATAAGGAAATATAATAGCACCTTTACTAAAACCAATTGGTGTTATCGTAGGCGAGAAGATCACGAGTTGAACTCCCGCTTGTAAAAAAAAAAAAAAAAAAAAAAAAAAAACAAAGTTTTGGGCCTCTCTATTTTATCAAACCCACACTTCCCAAACAAGAAAATAGAAATAAAAAAATCAAGTGTTGGCTTCTCTATATCTTATATAAGCGCGGCTTGAGGCGTATAAGAAATATAAGAAGCATTTACTTCACCAACTGGCGATTGGTTTTAGTATAATGGTAATTGACGATCTTTGTGATTGAATTACAACCTCATAATTTACAACCTCATAATTTAAGTGGTTGACTTTGTGATTGGGGTCTTGGAAGCTGTGAGAAGGACTGCATTTTCAGGCTTGCTCAGTCTTTTCGATGATCTTATATTTTTGATATTTTCGGCTTCCACTGGAAGCTCATTCCATTTTTTGCTTCATTTGCCGCAACGTAAGTTAATTAGCTGACCAACATAAGCTCATTCCACTGGTATATATTATACGGTCTATGAACAAATTCAATGTGTCAAAGTTGTCCTTAATGCGGCATCTCTTCCTGACTGGTTCATGTGTTGCTGACTGGTTTCTCTTCTAATGTAAAAAGTCTGGCCTTGACGTTTTCTGCCTCTTATTAAAGAATAATATAGTCTTAAATTAAAATCTCATGGGAAAAGAGATGGCAAGATCGAATCTGGAACCGATATTTGTTTCTATTTCAGATAAGGCCTACGCATGACATGCATACGTACGGTATGTTCTGGCTATTGAACCTTGCGATTTGTGAGCAAGCGCTGATACAGAGGAACTCCCCTCCCCCTCCCCCTTCCCCCTCCTCTTTTAGATAACCATGCACTTGGCAATTTGTCCTGCATTATTAACTCAGCCAGGGATCATTGAAGTAAGCTTATGCTATGCGTATATAAAAAGCGAGCTATATATGTCAGTTCTTCCATCTTGTGTCTTGGATTCTGCTACATATATTCAGAAGAGTCATATAGGTTTAACTGATCTTTTAAGGCAATAGGCCTGCATTTTGTCGTGTGGATTTTACTGATCCGTTGTGATTTTACTCCTTTCTATTATTGGGGCTTGGTTTTCTTATCCGTTTTGATTGTTCCTTCCATGTTTTGTAGTTTGCAATCGTAATTAATTGAATTCTGATGTGTGTGTGTGTGCGTGCGCGCGCGCGCATATGATATCATCTTACAGAGATCTTCAGCTTTGCACAAAACTGATTGCTCACTGTGTGGTTTGTTAATGGTAGAATGCTCTGTTTTTGCTTTCTCAATGAACAAAAGAACCCTTTTGACATGAGTCTTTGGTCTTATTAAATCTGAACAATAAATATACATGTTATCACTGTAAAGTAGTTTTAACTATTAGTACTATGTTTTTTTTTTCCTGTCTTTTAATAATGTTTGAGTAATTTTAAGGAGGAGTTAAAAGTAGGAGGAGAATGCAGCTGATGATTAATACCTGTAACAATGAAATGTACTCAGAATATAATAAACTAGCAAAATAAAGTTGTGAGACAATCATTCGGTGGGAGATAATAGGTTGACTATATATAATTTTTCTTTTCTTGGTTTTGTTAATATGTACTACAGATTTCTTGTTCTACTAATATAGGAACATATATTTTGAATCCATTAACAGTAGATCATAGGTTCACCACAACTTTTTTTTTTGTCTTTGCTTTATTTTGAGTTTATGAATATATGTAGCGTAAAATTTTCTTTATACTAACATTTAATTCATCTTATCTTATCTTATATCTATAACAGGCTAAGAGGGTTTGCCACAATTGGCCACATTAAATGTTTTTATTATATTGAACAACATAACGTCGGTGGAACCAAGCGTCCGTTCTTGATCTGGCGTCGCTAAAATTGGCGTTGGAATCTGAAATCACTTTTTATATTCTTGAGACCGTTTGACCATTTGACTTTGGAACCGGCGTAGTTTGCAATCTGGCGTCGCCAAAATTGACGTTGGAATACCAAATCATTTTTTATATTCTTCAGACCGTTTGACACGTGGTTTTTTTTTTCTTTTCCACCAAATGAATGAACATGAGATCAATGACATATTCATTAATGATAAGAAATAGAAATGCTGTATAGAAAATGAGTGAAGCCAAGAGGATTTGCCTACAATTGGCCACGTGGCCACCCTCTTGGCTTGACACGTGACACTTTTTTTTATCAAGCGTCTACCGTTGGTAGTTTGTGAAGAAAAGGGGAAAAAAACGCAAAACCGACGGATTATAAATCACTCTTCACACCACATTAAATGTTTTTATTATTTTGAACAACATAACGTCGGTGGAACCGACGTCCGTTTGCAGTACGGGTTTCACTAAAATTGACGTTAGAATACCAAATCACTTTTTATATTCTTCAGACCGTATGACCATTTGACGTTGGAACCGACGGCCGTTTGCAATACGAGCGTCACCAAAATTGACGTTGGAATACCAAATCACTTTTTATATTCTTCAGACCGTTTGACACGTTTTTTTTTTTTCACCAAATGAATGAGCACGAGATCAATGACGTATTCATTAATGATAAGAAATAGAAATGCTGTATAGAAAATGAGTGAAACGCATTTTCAAGGATATTAATGAGTGAAACACATTTTCGTGAGCCCTCAGGAGGCCACGTGGCCACCCTCCTAGGCCGACACATGTCCTTTTTTTTTTATATAACCTTTGTGTTTTTTTTATCAAAATGTACCGTTAGTAGTTTGTGTAGAAAAGAGAGAAAAAAAAAAAGCAAGACCGACGGATTATAAATCACTTTGACACCACATTAAATGTTTTTATTATTTTGAACAACATAATGTCGGTTGAACCGACGGCCGTTTGCAGTACGAGCGTCACTAAAATTGACGTTGGAATACCAAATCACTTTTTATATTCTTTATACCGTTTGACACGTGGTTTTTTTCCACCAAATGTATGAACACGAGATCAATGACGTATTCATTAATGATAAGAAATAGAAATGTTGTATAGAAAATGAGTGAAACACGTGGCGGGGTTAAGCTTACACGATTTATTTCACGTTGGGATCTGTTCTTTGGTATTATCGTTGGTAACGATTTATGTTTGGCTCGTCGTGTCTTGCACGGCTCACATTCACTAGTATTAAAACTCAATGACAACAGATAGAACTCTAGCTTAAGCATTTGAACCGGCCTATTGAATTGAGTTATGTGAATACTCGTCTAGATTAGTATGAATTTGTTGTCTCGTGTTTTATTATTGTAGATGCGTCTGTTACTGCGGCGGGGGCGGTCATTGGAGTCATTTTCCACGACTCCCATGGCGCAGTTTTGCACTCCTTTGCGTATCATTTTGATTCAAGAGACCCGATGGAGTACGTGGAGCTTAAGACGATTTTCCTGGCTCTGGAAGAGGCGAGGCGATTGGGGATACAACGGTTAATGGTGGAAAGTGATTGTTTGGCGTGTGTTTCATACCTTTGCAGACCAGTGGAGGATCTTACGGCGCATATGGCTGCTTAGTGCAAGATTGTTTGGCTCTGTTATCTAGCTTCATATATGTCTCTTTCACTTTTATTCGGCGTGTGGGGAATGTCCCAGCACTCCTTTAGCCGCTAGGACATCTTGGGGTTCTTTGCCTCCTGGTGACGTGTTAGCCGCTTGTTTGACGGATATTGATTAAAATTAGTTCTTTTTCCCTAAAATAAATAAATAAATATTTAAAATATTGATATAAGATTTAAGGATATTAATATGATGATAATAACCCTCTAAGTGAACCGGACCGAGCCGAACCATCCCAATGCCCACTGCCTAGGCAGCAAGCCCACGGAGGTGCCAGTCATGGACATCCCTGAGCGTAGGACAACAAGACCGCGATCCAGGGTCCTCCTTAAAATTGAAATTACCCTACTTTTATATTTTTGTAGTGTATTAAAGATTTGTTTTCCAGATTTCATCAACAATATAAAATTTGTAAACACGCCCTTCAAACAAACAAAAAAAATTAAAGAACGTGTAAACATATCAACTACTCATTCCGTTCCGAAATAACTAAGTTCCGAAATAATTAATGCAATTATTCAAAAAGAATTGATCTAAAATAACTGAGTTGATTATATTTTCAATGCATCATTTATTGTGTATTTCCTACATCTACCCTTATTTATTAAGGAGAGATGATAAATACAACATTTCACTAATTATAGACTAAGGATTTTTTAGTCATTTTGACATTCAAGTGAAAGGATTATATCACATCCTTAATATCGTTTTTGTAAATTCATTGATTAATTTGGGACGGTGGGAGTATATGATTACATGTGATTATTGTTTTAAATGTAAAATGGGGTTCTAAAAAAAATGTAAAATGGGGATAAAATAAAAAATATGAAAAGTTATCATGTAATACTATTATATTATTTAGCCTTGCAATAGGGGACGCCTAAATTATAGTTTAATATAGTAGTAATTTACAGATATAGATAATACAATGAACATCACCTCCCTCATTTAGCTTTTCGTGTAGTACATATATTCCACCCGTTCCTAATAATTTGATTCAACTGTTATTAAATAGGGTTAATTCCTTAAAAGTATTACTTTTTATACTTATTAGCCTCATAAAGACATAAAAGAATCTGTTGGTCTTATAAGGACACATTATATCATAGTTTACTAATTTACCCTTGAACTAATTAGCTGGATTATCTCCGCCTCAGCTTGGACATCTGGTCCGTTGTATGCTCCGTTCTTCTTTGAGATGAGAAGTCGTCTTCTTCGCTTCGAATTCAGGGGTTTGGTGATGGTAAGAAGAAGAAACATAAGAAGAGCGCATCAACGGCGGCGGAGAGCAGCGGCAGCCGCCGGAACGACGAAATGGGTCAGTCGTATAGAGTGAGATTGATGGCATTAGGCGGCGAGAAGATTTTTAGGAGATTAAAAAAGGATAGCTAGCATTACTAATTCCAGTTTGGTTGGCTCTTGACACAAATTAGCATTTTGATCTTGTTGTTTTCGTCAGATTTTGCAGTGGTGTTCAATTGGGATTTTAGCTGAAGATACCATATTGTTTTGTTGTGAATTAATTCACGCCAATTACATCTGAGAATTCCATTTTTGGTGTGGTTTTGTTTCATTAATTTACAGATTAGTATTATTGGGCTGCTCAAAGTTCACAGATGCAGCGTGAAAAAGTCGGTTTCTTTCTTGGTGAGTATCTATCTGTATCCCCTTGAACTCTGTGCTTTTTTGAGCCAAAAGTTCACAAATCCAAGTCCATTTACCTGCTTGAAATTTGTTTTTAGGAATTATAATTGGAAAGTGTTTCACTGATTTTCACTGTAATTTTTAGCTCACGGGTTGTGTGCTTTTTCTCTGTGTATATGATCTTTACTGATAATCTTTTTGTTACCTCTTACTATTTGAGAATCTGGGTTGATCATAGAGGGACTCATACTCTTCTTGGCATATTCTTCCTCTCACATGTATGATGTATGAGATGCTCTTTGTGAATAGTTGTTGTAATCTTCCTCTCGTTGTGGATTTGGATTTTACGGTTTTGTGTTTGTCTTTTCATGGGGATTTCAGTTTTTGTTCTTGATTTTGGGTCTTAATCTTGCAGTGCTTGTATTTCAAGATTAGTACCTTACATGACTTGGTTCATTTCCCCTACCATGTTGTTGGAATAGTCCACTTGTGTACCTCACTTTTTGTATGATCCAATGGTTCAAAAATCTGGCCTATTGGACCTAAGTAAAACCCTTATGATGACTCTTGTTACTATAAACATAATGCAAGATGTTGTACACTTTTAAATTGTGCAATGTTTGTTTTGGAACTTGGATGAATGTTCATAAAGAAATGCACAAACTCATACGTTTTTTCCGTTTGTCTGATGGATTTCTGTAGTTAATTGATATTTGTAGATGCCCTTCTCTTTTTAGTTTGATGACTGATTAGTACAATGTATATCTTGAGCAACTTATCTGTAAGAAATGATCCCTCAACTTTCTTGGTGAGTATCTATCTGTAATTTTTATTAATGAAGTGACATTGACGTCACTACAGATGTCACTGTATACATTAGATAATTAATGAAGTGACATTGATGTCAATGCAGATGTCACTGCATACATTAGACAACTAATGAAGTGACATTGATGTCACTGTAGATGTCACCGCATACATTAGACAATTAATGAAGTGACATTGATGTCACTACATAAATCGATACAATAAGACGTACTGAATAAATTGATACAATAAGACGTCATTGCAGTGTCTCTGCAATGCGGTGTCACTTCATCACGGTCTCTCTGCATCGGGTGTGTCTCTGCATCGGGGGTGGTCACTGCATCGCGGTGTCACTTCATCGTGGTGTCTCTGCATCGCGGTGTCTCTGCATTGCGGTGTCACTTATCGCGGTGTCACTTCATCACAGTGTCTCTGCAATGCGGTGTCACTTCATCGCGGTGTTTTTGCATCGCGTTGTCACTTCATCGCGGTGTCTCTGCATTGCGGTGTCATTTCATCGTGGTGTCTCTGCAATGCTGTGTCTCTACATTGCGGTGTCTTTGCATCGACAAATGTTATAACATCGCGATGTATCTGCAATGCGGCGTCTCTGTATTGCGGTGTCACTTCATCGTGGTGTCTCTGTAATGCGGTGTCACTTCATCGCGTGTCTCTTATTCGCGATGTCTCTGCATCGTCAAATGTTATAACATCGTGATGTCTCTGCATTGGGGGTGGTCACTGCATCGCGGTGTCTCTGTATCTGGGTTGGTCATTGCATCTGGTGTCTTTGCATCGGAGGTGGTCACTGTATCGAGGTGATCAATGGATCTGGCGTGGTCAATGCATCGTGGTGTCACTTCATTGAGGCATCTCTACATCGCGGGTGGTCACTACGTCGCTGTATCACTTCATCGAGGTGTCTCTGTAATGCGGCATCTCTGCATCACAGTGTCTCTGTATTGGGGGGTGGTCACTGCATCGTGGTGTCTTTGCATCGCGGTGTCACTTCATTGCGGTGTCTCTGCATCACAGTGTCGCTTCATCGCCGTGTCTCTACATCGCGGTATCACTTCATCGCGGTGTCTCTGCATCCCGATGGTCATCGCATCGGGCGTCGCGGTGGCCAATGCATCAGGATGGTCATTGCATCGAGGTGGTCAATGCATCGGGGAGGTCAATGCGTCGCGGTGGTCATTGAATCGCGGTGGTCAATTTATCGGGGGTGGTCATTGTATCGCGATGGTCAATACATCGGTTAAAAAATATAGATTTTTGTCCAGAAGGACAAAATTATCAAAAAATCGGGATAGAAGGAAACTGTAATTTAATAAGGACAAAAGTAACAATTATGAAGTAACAAATATGAAGTAACAAATGTGGAATATAGTAAATATGAAGTAACAATTGTGAAACACAAAGTAACATTAACACGTGAAGTAACAATTTTAAAGTAACAATTGTGATTTTTGTCGCTTTATAATCGTGAAAATGTTCTTTTGTCATTCCGGGCCATTTATTAATTTTTTTTGTCCTTGTGGCCCCTTCCCCCTAAAAAATAAAAAATTACAAAAAAAAACCTGAACAGTGCCTGAAAAAAAAAAACAGCAACATAGCCTCTTCTCCCCTATTTTATTATTATTATTTTTTCATTAAGGGTATTTGAGTCTACCTATCTAATTTGTGTCCTTCTAAGTCCAACAAATTTCTTTTCGTCTTTATAAGTCCAATAAGTCCGTTTTGTATACTTTTGGGTCTTTGGCCCTATTAAATAAAACAAACAATTTTTTTTTGTTGCCTTATTGCCTTCTTCTTTTTTTTTTTTTTTTTCACATCATTTATTTGTAGCATGTAATATAAAAGAAAATGTTAGGTAATATAATTTAAATTTTATACATATCATTATTATCTTGAATATTTTTTTTAAATCTGGGACAATCCTCGACACATATTGTGTAATTATGCACATCCTCTACACATTTAATATCTATTGATGATTATGATAAGACTTAATTTAATCAATGGACTTACACTTTAACCAATGGCTAGAGGAAAGTATGTAATGAATGTGTAGAGATCAATATTTGTAGTGCAAGTATCATTTTAAAAAAAAAATTTAGACCTGAGAATAAATAACACTTCCCTGATAAAGGTGTTGAGATCAACATGCGCCGCGAGTGTTACTTTTTTTTTTTACGAAGAGAAGAAATCACGGGTCTCATTCCTTCATTGATCGACCTCAGTTGCTCTGTTGGAAACCACAAGAGAAAACATATTTTCTGAAACTAAGGTTTAAGTAGAAGAAAGATACACACGCTTTTTTAAACTCTTGAGAAATGTCTAATTAACATAAAAGGAAATGAAATAATGGAAGGGGTCTGCAGAGGGAGGGGGGAGCCTTTTCAGAATTCAGAGCAGATAGCATTAATCATAGGGGGGGGGGGGGGGGGCAGTGGCGGAGGCAGGATTGAGATCCGGGGGGCAAAATTAAGTGTTGGGAAAAAAAAATTAAGTGATGAAAAAAAATGCAAGTAAAAAAATCGTTAAATGATGAAAAAAATACAAGTACAATAACGTTCCTACCAGGAATTGAACCAGCGACTTGTGCTATTGAAAACAAATATTTCACCATTCCACCACTCTAAACTTCTGTCTAATTATTGACATATGTAATATATAACTATATACTGTGGGAATATTACTATTTATAAAGGATGTTTTGGTAATTACGAAAATCCGAGGGAGGGCACGAGCCCCCCTAAGGCCTCTGTAGCTCCGCCCCGGGTGTGTGTGTGTGTGTGTGTGTGTGTGTGTGTGTCACGATGAGAGGAGGGGAGGGGAAACACCTTCCTAGAAATTTCTAGGTGATGGAATAAAAGTTAGATGCGGCATATTTTCTTAATTTTTTATTTATTTTTTATATACTCCAGCCTAGTGGTGTAAATGATCCGAGCCGTTTCATGTTGGGTTCGTTAAATACTTGCTCGAATATGATTTTAATCGAACTCAAGTAATCTTATACTTGACTCGACATACTCGCGAGTCTTATCGGCATGCTTTGAGGTAATAATGTAAGTAGATGCAATAGCTACCCTCTCTGTAGTCTCACTGCCAACATTCACAAAAAAAAAAAAAAAAAAAAAAAAAAAAGAATACATATACCAGGTAACACAGGAGAAAGACATTTCAACAGTCAGAAAGATAAGGCATACCCCAAAACTTGTGAAAGCAAAGGTTCAACTCTTTAATAGATTGAGAGAAAAATAATGTTTTCTATTCACAATTGTAATAATATGTGTACAAATATATAGGTACAATCAGACACTTCTAGAACAGTATATACGCAATAAATACAGAATATTTACTTTAATTACAATATATGTTATTACCACCCCTCAAGTTGGCGAGGATGAAGGCTAACTTGCGGCGTTGATAGTCAAACACAGGGCGAGGCGATTTAGTAAGACAATCGGCGATTGATCTTGAGCATGGACATGGGCAATCGTGGCGCACCACTTTGGACTTGCTCACGAATATAGTGATAATCAATGGCAGCGTGTTTCATGCGAGTGTGCAAGACCGGGTTGGAGCAAAATTGGGTTGTGCCAAGATTGTCACAATAAATAACCGGTGTTTGTGAATAGGCCACCTAAGTCACGGGAGAAAAGTGACCCAAGTAAGTTCGGCGATTTGCATCGACCACGGTCGATACTCGGCCTCGGTGAAGAAGCGTGCAAGCGTAGTTTGCTTCTTAGGCGCCATGAGACAATATTACGACCAAGGCAAATAACATAAGCACTAATGGATGAAAAATCATCCTTATTACCACCCGATCGGCATCGAGAATAGGCGTGAAGAGTCATGGGCGATGGCGATGTATCTGAACCAAAATGAACCGTGCACGCAAGATACCGTAACAACCGCTTAGCATGGGACGGTGAACATCGGTGTGTGCATGCATAAAGCGAGAGAGCGATTCACGGCAAAGCGAGATCGGGCGAGTGAAGCCGAGATCACGCAAGCGCACTAGAACCATGCGATAGTCGAGGATTTGCCAAGGGGACACCATTAGTAGTCGTAAGAGCGAGAGGTCGGTGGCGGGGAGTAGGTCTGAAATTTGCCTCTAACATATTGAGTTTGCCCGAAGTTCAAGAGCATAACGTTCTTTGAGATAGTAAGCAACCACGAGAATTGAACGACCTCAATACCCAAAAATAGGATAAATTACCAAGATCCTTAAGCGCAAACCGGGAACCGAGTAGTTGAATAAACTCTTCAAGGAAGAGGCACGATTACCGGTGACTATGAGATCATCAACATAAACTAGAACATAAAGCGGGGCCGAGCCTGGAATAAATAAACAATGATGTATCCGCGTGAGAATTACGAAACCCCATGTGTAACAAAAAACCTTTCAATTCTTCATACCATGCACGAGGAGCTGTTTAAGGCCATAGATAGCTTTGCGAAGGCGGCAAACATAGTCCGGGTGAGCACTATCTGCAAAAACAGGAGGCTTGGGAAAGATAGACATTTTCATGTAGAGTGCCTGCGCAAAAATGCATTATTAACATCAAGTTGCCGCGGCGACCACCCCTGCGAAAGAGCCAAAGTGAGAACCAAGCGAGCGATGAGTGGGTTTAACCATTGGGTGAGCGTTTCATAATAATCAATACCGGGCATTTGTGTAAAACCTTTGGCCACAAGGCGAGCTTTATAACGATCTATGGTCCCATCTGCATGATACTTAATCGAAAAATCCACTTGGACCCAATGATGTTATAGGGCGAGTCCGGGGAACAAGATCCCAAGTATGGTTCGAATCAATGCATCATATTCCTCACTGCATAGCTGTTAGCCATTTGGGATTTTTAAGGGCTTGGGTAATGGAGGAAGGTTCGACATCGGGAGAGCGAGAAAGTCGAGCACTAGGTTTAATTTTTGAATGGGTTTATGTATGTTGTTTTGGGCACGAGTGCGCATGGGATGAGTAGGAAGGGAGGGGATGGGGAGGAGGAGGAGGGTGTGTCGGACATAGAGGAGGTGGCGAGTCGAGGAAGGCGGGGGCGGGGTGGGAGATGGGGAGGGCGAAGGGAAGTGGGAGGGGGTGTGGGGTGATAGGGGTGGGGAGGGTGTGGCGGTGGAGGTGGGCAAGGGATCGGTCGGTGAGAGGAGGATAGCGAGGTTGGGAGGTGGGCGAGGTGGATCGAGGCGGAAAGATAGTTTCAACAAACTTCACGTGGCGGGAGGCGTGAGGCGGGAGTCGATAAGATCATAACAATAATAGCCATGTTGATCCTGTGCATAGCCAAGGAAGACACATGGTTTGGACCGGATTGCGGTTTGTGATCCGTGTAGAAGCGAAGCCAGGGGATAGCGAGACAACCAAAAACACGGAGTGTGTCATAGTGTGGTGGGGAGTGAAAAATACATTCATAAGGGGATTGCATACTAAGGACACGTGTAGGCATACGATTAATTAAATGCTTGGCCGTGGCAAAAGCATAAGGCGAGAAAGTGGGAGGAAGGAAGCATGAGCAAGCAAGGTGAGGCGGTTTCAACTATGTGGAGATGGCGGCGTTGAGATAGACCATTGTGTTCGAGGAGTGTGCGGTGGTGTGGTGAGAAAGAGATGCGGATTGAGAAAGGTAATCACGGAGAGCAATATATTCACCACCATTATCGAATATAGGATTTTAATTTGAGACTCAAAGAATTTTCTACTAATGCACGGAACCGAATAAAAGTAGGAAAACATCGATTTTTCGAGCAATGGGAAAAACCCAGCGTAACGAGTAAAATGATCGACAAAAATCACATAATACTTGAAGCCATTAAGCGATAAAATAGGGAGGTCCATACATCCGAAAACAAAATTTCAAGTGGGCGGGAAGAAGCGATAAAGTAGGCTTGTCCAAGCGGCGATTATGACTCTTGTTTTCAAGACAAGCGAGCAGTGAGAAATAAAATTATTGGTATGCGGAATGTGAAATTTATTCAAAACAGAATGTAAAATAAGTCAATTTGGGTGACCCGAGTCTATGATGCCACACATCGACGAAGCTTTATTGGTTGCAAAGGAAATTAACGGTGGAGGCGGCCATTCATAGAGACCGTTCTTGGTGGACCACGGAGGAGTATTTGATTAAATGCGGAGATCCTTCACGAGAAAAATGGTCGGGTAAAATTCAGCGAAATGTTATTAGATTGACATAATTTGGATATAGATACTAAATTACGGGACATATTAGGAGCATAAAACATCATTTAAATGGAAAGATTTAGTAAGAGAGCAAGGAATAGGCGAATAACCGGTGTGAGTAATATTCAGCGGAGAGCCATCACCAACAAGCATTTGGTCCGAGCCAAAGTGCGGCGAATGTAAGGCAGATTTTGGAGATCATCGGTGACATGGTGCGTAGCACCGCTATCAAACCAGAGGAGGCCTTGGGCTGGCGGTGTATCGGCGGATTGTGTGGTGAGTGAGAACATGAGCTTGGGGTCGAGGCCCGTAAGGATTTTGAGGCGGAGGAGGGGATTTTCTTCTTTGCACACCACAGCCAGGACAAAAGCGGGCTGAATGACCTTGAATAGAGCAAAGTTGACACTTACCTTGATATGGGCGACGTGGGCGAGAGTTGGCGATTGATTTTGGGGCGGGTAATAATTCGATGGCTGCTGCTTTGTTGAGAAGGCGGGCGCCAACGGAGGAATTAAGCGAGGAAAAAAGCGAGGAGAGGAGGGAGGACGGCTTTGTGGTTGTGTTCGTTTGAGGTTGGGAAGAAACGAGCCGAGGAGGAAGATGAGCCATGATTGACACGAAAATTCAGCAACTTATCGTGTAATTCATCAAAATTAATAGGTGATCCACGAACACGAAGAGCTCAGGCCAAATCATTGTATTACAGGCCAAGTTTTTCCATGATTAGATCAATAATGTCTTCATGATTCATGGGTGAGCCGAGAAGATCCAGATTCATCGATCTTGGATTTGATTGCATAAAGAAATTGAAGCAGGTGGGAGCCTCTCTGCTGTTTCAAAGCTTTGCGAATTTGAAGGATCGGCCTCTGCTCGGTTTAGCAAACATGTCATCTGAAGAAGCCCACGTTGCTTGCTTGGCCCGAAGCGATTTTGGACAACATGGTGGCGGCGCTGGTGTAAGAAGAGGCCAAGATGAGGTTGAAGATGAGTCTATCTTGGCGTTTCGAGAGCATGATCGAGATTGGGGCAGATTTTCCTTCAAGCTGTGATGGTGGCGGGCGGTGGTGGCGTTTCTCCGGTGATGTATCGATCGGTCATACCGCTTCTAAAGGATTCAATTTGGGGTTTCAAAGCGAGAATAGTTTGTGTGATCTAACTTACAACGATGATTTGAGGCCATTGGATTGAAGGCAATGTGAGAAGAGTTGTTGGTTGAAGCCGCCATGGTGAAGCGATAGGAAAACAGTGAGTGCGAGAGATAGGGAAGGAGGGAGCCGGAAAAAAAAAAAAAATTGAAGAATTAGGGTAAAGAATTTGGTGGCTCCGATACCATAATAGATTGAGAGAAAAATAATGTTTTCTATTCACAATTGTAATAATATGTGTACAAATATATAGGTACAATCAGACACTTCTAGAACAGTATATACGCAATAAATACAGAATATTTACTTTAATTACAATATATGCTATTACTCTTAGCTAAAGCTAACACCCCTTTCAAAGAAATGATTAAAAATGAAAAAGAAGCAATAATGGAACATTTTATCACACACCGGAGGACAATATAAAAGGGAAAACGTATAGATGAACCAAAATGATGGGAGATCCTCTCCTTCTTCAGAATGGATTCTAGTATCTTTCCACATCCATAAAATTTTTTGGTCTCGGCTTTAGTGGAAGTCTTTCGAAACCTACTAAGAACAAGGATGTGGAAAAGTTTTGCATCCACATAAAATGGTTCGTTTACATAAATAATTTACAGTGGAACAATATGGCTTGGAACAAAGCAAGAAACAGTTTGAACAATCAATTTTATAAGTTGAAAGGATTTTCATATATCTAATCCTTCCCGTCAGGTAGGTCTAATCTGGCACTATGTTTTGTGCTCTAACAGTAACAGCTAAGCAATTTTGTGTCATTCCCTTGCTGCATACACATCAACATAATTGACAACGGCTTCAATAATCGTCACTCCATTTAGTAAAGATAAAATCTATTGATCAGCTGATTGTTGTGTATTCATAAATCATGTAACTGTGTGTTGAAATGTCTTTCTAAGTGTGCTGATCGAGGTGAATTGTTTAAGTTTGTTTCATCATATCAAATATGTGACCTCCAGCTACTTTAATAACTTTTACAGCTGTTGCTGACAAAATCCGGTCAATGTATTTCGTATATCCCAATTCACAATACATAGGTACAATATATATAGTCATCTTTAGGGCTTCTAGGGCTAGTCGTAATTACCAATCTATCCTTTCTAATTACATAGTAAATAATATATCTGTCAATATCGTAATACCCCCTCAAGTAGGGCGTGAAGATCGAGCAGCCCAACTTGCGATGATAAAACTTCGAATTCTTTGTCGTCCCGATGCCTTGGTTAAAATATCCATGGCGGTGCTTCGTAAGAACATAAGGCGGAAGAATCAAACCATCTGTGATGGCATCACGTCTGAAATGACGATCGGCCTCACTATGCTTCGTACATTCATGAAAAGCAGGGTTACGAGCTATATATAACGCAGCGGGCCGACTATCACGAAAAAGTCGAATCCAGGGTGCGAGCGCCAAGGTCGGGAAGTAATTGCTTGACCACTTGATTCACCGTCGAGAGAAGCCATTGACCGATATTCGGCCGGCGGAGGAGCGCGAGACACCGTGAGTACATTTCTTGGACTTCCAGGAGATAGGAAAAGACCAAGAAACACGAACCACCCACTTAGGATCGTCGAGTAATAGAACCTTCATGATCGAGTCACACCACCGCTTCAAGGAGAGGGAACTATCGAGCGTAGCGGTATACCACGCCAGGTGTTTCTTCAAATAACGAACTAGGCGCAATCGGCATCCCAATGTTCAATCCTCGGCGCTGCATAAGCGAGATAAAACATGAACCGTATAAGCCAAATCGGGCGGGTGGCGCCAAGATAGATAAGGCGTCAACAAGGCAGTATGGCGCGCGGATCGATCAACAAAGGCCCGATCGCAAGTGCCAACTTATGATTACATTCCATAGGAAAATCCATTTGGTTTGCACCCAAGTAAGCCCGACCTCGTATATGATATCGAGTGCATATTTCCGATTTAAGAAAATTCCGTCTATGTTCCTCGCGACCTCGATCCCAAGAAAATATTTAAGAGCCCCAAGTTCCTTCATCTTAAAACATTGCCCAAGATCGATTTAAAAATCGTCATCGCCGCGCTTTATCATTCGAAAAATGATCATATCATCGACATAGAGCGAGCACCACGAGCTAAATCCCATCACGAGCCAAAGTAAACAATGAGTAGTCGAATAAGGCGGCGAAAGCCATAATCACGCAAAGGCGAGGCAAGCTTTGCAAACCAACACCAGGTGCACACTTCAATCCGTTATAATGATTTGTGCATCTTGCAAACCAAGTTTGATCCCGACTGTCATACCGGGAGGTATCTTCATATAGATCTCCTCGTCAAGTCTCCATGCAAAAAGCGGCTGTGGACATCCATCGATGAATGTCCCATCGTTTCACTCTGGCAACACTAAGGAAAGTTCGAACCGTAACCATTTTAGCCACAGGCGAAAGTCTCCGATATGTCGATACCTTCTTCTTGGTGATGCCCAAATGCTACTAACCGGGCTTTTAGGCGTTGCGAGTCCGTGCTCGTCATATTTCTCTGTATAGACCCACTTACTCCCCAATGCCTTTTCACGGGGAAGGGATTGCAAAACCAAGTACCACGATCCTCGAGTGCTGAAATACCCTCGACATGGGTTTACACCACCCTCATGTTTCATAGCCTCCTTAAATGATTTAGGAGGATTACCCATATAATGGCTGCAAAGGTACGTGCGATGCTTATCGAAAACATATCATAATTAATGTAATGCATAAGAGGATCTGGAGTACTGAAGAAAGGTGACGGAGCGGAAGAAGCGTGGAAGAGGACTTTTACGATCAATCAGCGTGTGCGCCACAAAATCTTGAAAGCAATTCGGTATCATTTATCGTTTACCCGACCCAATTCTTGATACCGTCACCAAGATGTCGAGGTTGTGGTGGCGGTTGTTAAAAAGTGGTTTTATCGTTTTATAAGTATATATTTTATGTTATTTTCCCAATATCTGGATAAATTGCATAGAAAATGGCGTTTAAATGGATTTATTGAGCAAGTGAGGTTTTTAATGAGTTATTACTTAAATTGGTTTATTTTGGTGTTTTAATCTTGATTTTATGATTATTTGGATGATATTCGTTTTGCGATGTTTTAATGTGCTATAGAGTGCGTGTTGATGCTTAAATGATGATCACAAAGAGATGAGAGTCGAATTACATTGAAGAAAAAGGGATAAAGATGAAAAATTGCATTACGAGCAGTGAGCAGCGTCCATGTCCCGTTCGGATGGGCGGGCGTTGATCAAATGGGCGGGCGTCGAGGAGGATATGTTACATTCGGGAAGTTTGGGCGCGGGGTGGGCCATTTGGGATGGGCGGGCGTCTGAAGAAGACTCGGCCCGACTCGAAGTTCAGCGAGACCAGGCAGCGTCGAGAAGAATGGGCGGGCGTCCACGGCCGAGCGCGCAACCGACCTAGTTTTGACCTAGCCGACTTATTTTCCTATTTAGCGGCGGCCCCAAACCCTAGGGCGGACATTCATAGGGTCGAAATTCATCTTGAAACAATGACGACTTTGTTCTTTACATTTTGTTTTTGTCATGCACTCGAAACAACCTTTTGATTTCAAGATTATTATGAGTAGCTAAACTCTTGGGTTGGATGAGCGGGTGAAGCAATTCAAGAGGTGTTTGGGTTTTCTTATTTACATGCTGCGTTTTGCAATCAACAAAGGTTCGATTTCTATTGCGTTTATTTTGTGCTTGATATCGATAGATAAAGCTGTGATATTTGTTTGATGATAGTTGAATGAATTCTAGATCACATGATAGTGTCAGTTTAATCAATTTGTCTAAAAGCGAAAGTTATCAAATTGTTAACCTAGATAATAGATTGAAAATTTATGCCTATCGTGCTTGAAGAATCAATCTTTGATAAAGATTGATAAACAAATTATCTAAGAAATTAGTAATTTGCATTGGGTATAGAGTTAATCTTGGCCTTTAGTTGATTTGCATGCATAGGAAATTAGAAGCCTTTCTTTGCGTTCTTGAATTGCGGATCCTTGTTAAATGCCTTTCTCCCCATTATTTGATAAACCTAAAATTGTTAGTTTTGTGACACTTTTAGCCTAAACTTAAAAACACATTCAACCTCGCGTTCCTCGTGGGGATCGACCGGAATAACCGCTTTACTACAAGCTTTGCACTTGGAGGCGACTAACGGATTTTATTTCTTGTCTTTTTGTTTCATTTACAAAAATCCACCACAAGTTTTAGGCGCCGTTGCGGGGGACCGCGCGGTTTTATGTGTTTTATCATAGGTTTAGGTAGATCATTCGTTCTTGAATCGAATAAGCTTCTTTGTCGGACGGCGTCCATCCACTCTGGGCGTCCGTCCGGTTCTTCGACTAATCGGACGGCGTTTGGACTTCTAGGCGCCCGTCTAGCTCAATTTCTAAGCGAGGCGCCCGTCGGGACCTTGGGCGCCCGTAATTTTGAGTTTTAGTTAAATGCGTATGCAAACACGAAGTAAACAAGGGCGATTAATTTTGAGCTTGAGCTTGAGCGAGGCGTAGTTCGAGAGTAAACCGTAAACGAAAAGTTCCGAGCCCATTCCGATTCCCGAAGAGGAAGTCGAAGAGAGTTCGGTGAAAACTCTTACGAAGATAATTTCTTCTCAACCTTTTCTTTGAGGAAGAAACTCTGTTTCAATGGCTCAAACCAACCGCACCCTGGCGGACTATGCCACTCCGGTGATGTGAACATTAAGCTCATTTTGTGGTTATCCTACCCGTCTGACCCGTTTGAGATAAGACCGGCTCTCGTCCGGATGGTGCGGCATGCATCAACTTTCTATGGGTATCAATCGAGAACCCTACACGCATCTTTATGTATTTACGGGTATATGCGATCTACTCGCATTAAGGATGTCGATCAAGACATCATTAAAATGAAACTATTTCCATTTTCACTCCGGGGAGAAGCAATGGAATGGTTTAAATCTCTTCATTACGAATCTATCAAACTTGGGCCATTTCGAAAGTCAATTTTGGCCCAATATTTTCCTCCGTCTAAGGCAGACTCAATGTCTTACTTGAGATCTCAAATTTTCATCAAGTTGAGTGATGAATCTTTCTTTGAAGCATGGAGCGTTTCAAAATTCTTTTGAACAAGTGCCCCCATCATGGAATGGATTTGCGAGAGAAGGGTCCATACTTTCTTGATGGTCTAAATGAGTCCACTAAAGGGATGGTCAACTCCTCAAATCTGGAGGAGTCTTCTTGAAAAACCCCACGACAAGGATGGGATTTATTTGAAGATATAGCTAGGTACAACTATGCACTACGTATCAATCACCAACGGCCCCTGCTTGCACTAAAATCGAAGAAGTTAACAACTAGAATCATGGTGAATGATTGCGACCCTTGAGGCTCAACTTTACCTTTGACCATGACTAAAAATCAAAATCACCCTCTCTCCAGCGAGATGCACAAGTATTCTCTTGTGATAAGCTGTTATCAGGTAGTCACATCGGTGACCATTGTCAATACACTCTATCCCCACTTCTCAAGTCAATCTTTGCCCAACAAGCGAGCGGTATGGTTACGTAAGCTTGCTATACTGTGGACTTAGAGGTCACATTTCATAACATGCCCCTTGAATGGTGGAAATGAGGGTTACGACTCTTACGGCCCTTGAGACGAGAGATTTTCAAACGAGAATAACTCTCAAGTCGAGACTACAACGAAATAGAAATTATGTTGAGAATCAAGGTTATGACCAAAACCCTTTTCGAGTCGGGCTACAATCAAAATTGGAGATGAGAACACCTCTCTCGCAATGCCTCTTGCGGAACCCCAACTCGGGTCAAAGTTCAAATTCTCAACCAAGAACAAATCCAACACGGCCCGCTAATCAAAACTCACAGCAAAAACCGCCTAATCGGGACTCATCAACTTATGGTACTACCCTGCAAGAGGCGAGTATGAAGAGCAGAGAGGGCGATGAAGAACTTAGAAAGGCAGTTAGGGCATTGCTAGGTGAACAATTAGTTGCCAGGACCTCAAGTCGACTACCTAGTTTCTGAAAGAATCCTAAAAGTGGGCATGCGATGCAGTGAAGCAGAACAAACCAGCATGCCGAGCTCGCACCCATTACTCCCTATGAACAAGAGGAGTCAAATGCTATGAATCTGAGATCCGGTACACAATTGCAACAACACCACAGTTCTGAGACGGAACCAGGGGAAGCAGAAAGTAAGCCCTCCTACCCACGATTCGGTAGGAGGGAAGAATCATGATCCACGACCTGGATGAAGAAAAATGAAAATGAGATTGAAGGCTGGAAAAGATTTGGGTGATTGAAAACCAAAATGATGAACTGAGAAAGTCACTCAGGCGGATGATCCACAGCGAGTAAAAGTGCGAAAAAGTGGTGAGGTGGAAAGATCTTGAGGACAAAGCTATAAGAGTTTCCTCCCGGGAAAGTCTTCTCCGAAGAAGAAGCTGAATAAGCTCCCATTTCCACCAAGAAAGCAAAACATTTCATTATCGAAGACAAGAAGTGCGAGAAGGTACTCAACTACTAAAAACACCCAAGTAAATTTGCCTTTATCGAAGTGTTGGTTGAGATGCCTAAGTATGCCAAGTTTGTGAAGGATGTTGTTTCTTCAAAGAAGAAGTTAGGCGAAATGGAGAAAAGATTGGGAGAGGATGCTCCGCTATCAATGACGGAGAAATTCTAAGAAGCGCGGCGATCCGGGAAAGTTTGTCTTAACTCTGCGGATCAAGGATTTAAGTTTCCCAAACTCTACGTGTGATTTAGGAGCATCCATTAGTTTGATGTCTCTGTCATGCATGTAGAGCGCACCTTGACCATCTATTGGAGCCTACCCCATAAGTATCCGACTTGCGGTCGATCTTTCAAGAGAGCCGACGGAGTGCTTAGAGACCTTACGGTCCAAGTAGACAAATTTACATTTCTGTGGATTGAGTGCGTCTTGGACACTAAAGAAGAAGATACCCCCTCCTCACAGGGCGACCTTTCCTATCCTTTGCGAGCCTCTATGGATTGCGGCGGAGATTTGTCACCTTACGTGTTGGGGATGAGGAAATGCAGCTACTGATGTAGTTAAAGCTCTCAGAGCACCTTACGAAAACCCCTCGGGTTTTGTGATTGAGGCGTCAGGCGATTTCACGAGACTACACTCTGGATGAGCTAGAGGCTGCCTATGGAGAAGAGCTTGTTGAAGAGGATCGATGCTCTCTGAAAGAACTCTTTCCCCCTCGGAAGAAGTCGATTTGCTTGAGGCAAGAGTTTTGACCTATCGGCGAGGAAGATCTAAAACAAGGAGAAGCCAAGACCCGACTTAGAGGAACCTCACGAGGACCTTGTTTTAAAACCTCTACCTCGGCATCAAAGTATATCTTCTTGAGAGAAAGCGGCGCTTACCTCGATTGTCTCTCTACTGCTTTCGTCGTGAAGAAGAAAATTTGAGTTGGTTGGCGTTCTAAAGAAAAATGAAAGCTTTGGTTGGCGGTAGGTGATATAAGATGAATATCTCCAGGCGTCTGTATGCATAAGATTAGAACCGAAGAAGGTGCAAAGTATAAGACAACCACAGAGGCGTTTAAACCCACACATGCGAGGAAGTGGTGAAGAAAGAGATCATTAAAATTTGTTGGATATGGGGATCATTTATCGATAGGCGACAGCGATTAGGTGTCCCCACTCGGGTAGTACCTAAAAGGAGGTATTACCATTGAAAAGAATGACAAAGGTGAAGAGGTAGGTTGTTAGATTAGTCACTTTGGAGTGCAGTGCAGTATAGACTATAGGAAGGCTGAGCGAGGTGACCACTGAAGGACCATTTCCCTCTCCCTTCATAGACCAAATGTTGGAGCGTTTGGCGGGGCATGCTTTCTCTTGTTTTACGGGCGGTTATTCGAGTTATTTCCAAATCCTATTGACCCGATAGATCAAGAAAAAACAACCTTCACTGCCCCTATGGTACTTTAAACTTATAGCGAATGCCTTTGGACTTTATGTCATGACTACATTTGAGAGATGTATGTTGGCTATCTTTGATGGACTTGTGGAGAGATGCATGGAGGTGTTCATGGGCGACTTCTCGGTGTTTGGCACATCGTTCTGAATTTGTCTTGAAAATCTAGACAAAAAATCTTGCGAGGTGTGTGGAGAAGAACTTGATTCTCAAGCGGGAAAAGTGCCATCTTATGGTGACCGAAGGATTGTTTTAGGTCACAAGATTTCCGCTAAAGGCATAGAGGTTGATAAAGCTAAGATAGAAGCTATTGAAAAGATGAATTACCCGAAACACGAAAGAAAGTAAGAAGTTTCCTTGGTCATGTGGGGTTCTATAGGAGATTTATAAAAGATTTTTCAAAATATCTAAACCTTTATCAACTTTCTTGAAAGATGAGCGTCACTTTCAATTTCGATAATGGTGTCAAAGTGCCTTCAAAGAGCTAAAGCAGCGTTTGACCTCTGCCCCTATCTGATCTCTCCGGTTGGAACATACCATTTGAACTAATGTGTGATGCCTCAATTCTGTTTGTTGGTCTTGTATTGGGGCAAAGGATTAAGGTAAATTCAACCTATTTCTCATGCAAGTCATACCTTGAATCGGCCCAAACAAACTATACCACTACGGAAAAGGCTGTTGGCGGTTGTGTTTTCCATGGATAAGTTCTGACTATTTGCTTGGTGCCAAGGTGATTGTATGGGTGATCATGCGGCTTTGCGTTACTTGATGAACAAGAAGGATGCTAAACCGAGGCTGGCGAGGTGGATTCTTACACTACAAGAATTCGATGTTCACATCAAGGATATCGGGGTAGTGAGAACACCGTAGCGGACCATATTTAGTATTGCGATGGTGAGGAAGATCCCAAGACATTGATCTTTATTATCCGCCAGTGCGTTATGAATATGGATGTCCACACTCCGACCCTCGCTTGGTATGCTTGATTGTCAATTACCTTCATTACGGCTATCCGAATCACGAATTCTCTTACCAGGAGAAGAAGAAGTTCTTCTCGATCTAAAGTACTACGTGCAGGAAGAACCATATCTGTTCAAGATATGCAAGGATGGGTTGCTTAGCGGTGTGTCCACGAATCGAGCAAAGGGATATTATTGAGCAATGTCATAGTGGTCCCAGCTGGTGGCCATTTCAATCCATGGAAAACCGTTGCCAAAATCTTCCAATGTGGTTTCTTGGCCCGAGTCTTTAAAGATCTTGAAGCTTTACAAAAGGCGTGATAGGTTCCAGAAGAACCGGCACTTTGACCAGGCGGTATGATATGCGCTTAAACCCATTTTGGAGTGTGAAGTGTTTGGCGTATGGGGCATTGACTTTATGGGACCATTTCCATCTTAAATGCGGAAATAAATACATTACAGTGCATGTAGACTATGTATCTAAATGGGTAGAAGGCGTGTCATAACTCCAATGAATGATCATAAAAGCGGTAATGAAATTTACGAAGAGGAACATTTTCACGAGGTTTGGCTGCCTAGAGCTCGATCGATGAAGGTCACACTTCATTAATAAACCCCTGGATAGCTTTGTTAGCTAAGTATGGTGTTAAGCATAAAGTGGCACACCATATCACCCTATGACCGATGGGCAAGTTGGCGTAGTAACGAGTATAAAGAAAATCCTCGAGAAAGCGGTCAACTCCCGTGAAAAAGATTGGAGTCTGAAGGCTGGATGATGTCTTGTGGGCTTACGGGACCGCGTACAAAAATCCTATGGGTACATCACCATACCAAATGGTTTATGGAAAGCCATGTCATTTGCCGGTGGAATTAGAGCATAAAGCTTATTGGGCAACTAAGTTCCTAAACTTGACTCCCAAGCTTGTGGAGAAACGTAGGCTCCGCGGATACATGAATTAGGCGAGTTCGGACTCCAAGCTTATGAGAGTTCACGAATAAGCAAGGAAAGGATGAAATTCCTTCATGATAAGAAGATCAAGAAAAGGGAGTTTGAGCGAGGTAGTGATCTTGTTATACAATTCAGTGCATCTTTTCCCGGAAAGCTAAGGGCGCGTTAGTCCGGTCCATTTGAGTCTGTCTGTCTTTCTAGCGGCGTTTTGGGCCCGAGGGGATGGTGATCAGCCTTTCAAGGTCAATGGTCAGCGATGCAAACACTACATTGGCCAACGAAGAATCACCGAGATAGTTAAATTCCTTGATTTGCTTGGTTGTATCACTTGAGTCGATGATTGCGATGAGTTCTCCCAGGACCTATTTTACGATGATAGTCTTTGAATCACCGGTGAAGTTTTGCGGAAGTGGGACATGGAACAATATTGGAAGGAAGTGGATTTGAAGAAAAATAAAGCACGGAAAAGAGCCCAGATGAAAGAAGATCAAAGCAGGCCTGGAAGAAATGGGTGGGTCGGATCCGAGTTTGCCTTTCTTTGTTTACGTAGTCATAATTTTGTTAAGAATTACATTGATAGGATGACGAGGCAAAAAGCCAAAGTGGCCCGACCGGGTTAAACTGAATTGAATGTCGAGCTAACGACATTAACCAAAAAAAAGCGCCTGCAGGGGCAAACTGGAGACATCCTTATTTGTTTTAGTTATTTTAGTTTTGTTCTTTTCTTTGATTTATTTGTTTCGTTTAGGTTTAATTAGGGTAATTGTTGACTCTGCTTGTCGGTTGATTCGATTTCACTTTATCATTCTCTTTATCTTCATTGTGCCATGTTATGTCCCCTATGTTCCCGAGATCTTGTCGTGTTTTTCAAGTGTGCGGGATAGTTGCGATAGCAATTGTGAGTTCACGAGAATATCGGTTTTCGGTGGATGGTCCACGATCTCTTGATTTAAATCGAGGCAACTCTGGATTTGAGTTACAACACTTCCGAAATTTCCCCGTTCGAATTACAATCGGCTAAGTTCTTTTATCCTTTCCTTTTAATTACGCACAACTTTGAGGACATGTTGTGGTTTAAGTGTGGGGGAGTAAGGGGATGTTTTGATATGTACTATATCATTTGCTTAATTAGTTATGATTCTATGCTAAAATGAGCTAATTTTTCAAAAAATTTTGTTTAGTCTGAGTAACATTTCAACGGCATGCTAGTTTTATAATCGGCACCTTTAGTTGTTATCATTAGTCATATCATGTTACGAGAATAGGTTTAGTAAGTCGATACTCACTTGAACTTCATTTCACGAACCTATTAGATGAAGAGCCAAATATAGAATAGTTTCGGTTAGTTAAAGGAAAGTTAATTCTTGATAGAGATAACACTTATTTAGCATTAATGAAAGTTAAGAACTTGTGCTATACTCACAGTTAGAATCTCGATTACCTTAGTGTTCTTGAGAACCTTAAAAGTCTTGAATGTGTTAGAAATAATATCGACTAGGAGTTTCCAAAGAGTTTGGGATTAAATATAATACTATATATATATATATATATATATATATATATATATATATATATATATATATATATATATATATATATATAATATATATATATATTTATTTGTGACTATCACCTCGACCTCGAGTCCATTTGAATCTTTTTGAATTGGGAGTGTGGTTTACCTTGGACGATGAGGATTGAGTGATCTCGGGGTGGCGCCTCTAAATGTAGGGAGTGTGTTATACTTTTGAGGCAGACGATAGGAAATATAAAATATCGCATTTTGGAATTTAAGTCAAGTTGATCTAAACCAGTAGAGACCGAAGGTATTTTCTTGGTACTAAGCAAGGGAATTTAGTTGAGAGTTAGTTACTATGTTCTTGGTAATTAGTTTTGTTAGGTAAGTCTTTGTAGATAGAATGAAGTTTTAGTTTAGTTGACCGGATAAGCTGTTAGTGCTTGATGTATTATATCAAGAGAGGATCGGTGGAAGTTTAGTAGGTTACGCACACACAATCACCGAGTGAGGTCGATTCTTTGAATACTAGCTTGTCATGATTTTGACTATATCTCGTGTCGGGTTATGTGGATTACGATGGTGTGTTCTTGTTTTGTTTTACTCGGGGACGAGCAAAAGCTAAGTGTGGGGAGTTGTTAAGGGTGGTTTTATCGTTTTATAAGTATATATTTTATGTTATTTTCCCATATCTGGATAAATTGCATAGAAAATGGCGTTTAAATGGATTTATTGAGCAAGTGAGGTTTTTAATGAGTTATTATAAAATTGGTTTATTTTGGTGTTTTAATCTTGATTTTATGATTATTTGGATGATATTACGTTTCGCGATGTTTTAATGTGCTATAGGTCCATATTGATGCTTAAATGATGATCACAAAGAGATGAGAGTCGAATTACATTGAAGAAAAGGGATAAAGATGAGAAAATTGCATTACGAGCAGTGAGCAGCGTCCATGTCCCGTTCGGATGGGCGGGCGTTGATCAAATGGGCGGGCGTCGAGGAGGATATGTTACATTCGAGGAAGTTTGGGCGCGGGTGGGCCAGGATGGGCGGGCGTCTGAAGAAGACTCGGCCCGACTTCGAAGTTCAGCGAGACCAGACGGCGTCGAGAAGAATGGGCCGGGCGTCCACGGCCGGCTTGAAGCGCATAACCGACCTAGTTTTGACTAGCCGACTTATTTTCCTATTTAAGCGGCGGCGCCCAAACCTAGGACATACATTCATAAGTCGAAATTCATCTTGAAACACAACAATGACTTTGTTCTTTCTGTTTTGTTTTTTGTCATGCACTCGAAACAACCTTTTGATTTCAAGATTATTATGAGTAGCTAAACTCTTGGGTTGGATGAGCGGGTGAAGCAATTCAAGAGGTGTTTGGGTTTTTCTTATTTACATCTGCGTTTTGCAATCAACAAAGGTTCGATTTCTATTGCGTTTATTTTGTGCTTGATATCGATAGATAAAGCTGTGATATTTGTTTGATGATAGTTGAATGAATTCTAGATCACATGATAGTAATCAGTTTAATCAATTTGTCTAAAAGCGAAAGTTATCAAATTGTTAACCTAGATAATAGATTGAAAAAATTTATGCCTATCGTGCTTGAAGAATCAATCTTTGATAAAAGATTGATAAACAAATTATCTAAGAAATTAGTAATTTGCATTGGGTATAGGTTAATCTTGGCCTTTAGTTGATTTGGCATGCATAGGAAATTAGAAGCCTTTCTTGCGTTCTTGAATTGCGGATCCTTGTTAAATGCCTTTCTCCCCATTTATTTGATAAACCTAAAATTGTTAGTTTTGTGACACTTTTAGCCTAAACTTAAAAACACATTCAACCTCCGTTCCTCGTGGGATCGACCCGAATAACGCTTTACTACAAGCTTTGCACTTGGGCGACTAACGGATTTTTATTTCTTGTCTTTTGTTTCATTTACAAAAATCCACCACAGCGGTGCTATATTACTCCCGGTATCACTGTTTGGTATCCATCGTCGGTCCCCCTCAACCGGAGGATCCGGCAAGGATGGATCCGAGGAGGAGAGAGATCGAACCCACGATCCGTAATGCCAACATCGTCAAATAATGGGTAAAGGACTACGAGATGGTTATTATCGGTCGATTGGGAAAAAGAAACACATGTTCAAAAATTTAACATCCCAGAGACAAAAATCTCCTCCGTATCTAAATCATACAAGTTCCACCCCATTTTAGCGCAAGGGTATCCAAGAAAAACACACTTACGACTTGGGTGGCAAACTTATTTGTGTGGCGGCGATCATGGGCATAACATAAACATCCTAAAATTGAAGCATTGAGAGGTCCGGTTTTTCCCAAAAGAGTCTAATAAGGCGTCTTAAAATTCAAAACACTAGGCGATGTTAGGTTAATTATATAAGCGCACCACCATAACACATTCCCCAAAACTTAGCGGCAAATGTCCATCAAACCGTAATGCATGTGCAACATTAAGAATGTATTGATATTTCCGTTCTACACGACCGTTCTGTTGAGGAGTACTAACACGACGTTTCAAAGATGATACCTTCTTTACGAAAATAAGGAAGCAAAGGTCTAAATTCTGTTCCATTATCACTACGAACCCGTTTAATGGTAACCTCGAACTGACGAGAAACTAAAGCAATGAAATCCAAGAAAGCAAACTCGACTTCCATTTTATTCAATAATAAATAAATCCAAACCGAACGAGAATAGTGATCAACAATAGTAAAAAAATACGTCGTACCACATGTCGATGGTACACTATAGGGCCCCCACAAATCACAATGTATCAACTCAAAAATACGACTAGCTTTATTCTCACTAAGGGGGAAAGGTTCACGGGTCTACTTTGCCCGAAAGCAAATATTACATCCATCTTTATTTAAATTTTCAGAAATGGAAATGTTAGGAACCTGCCGAAGGACCTTTTCTGAAGGGTGCCCCAAACGTCGGTGCCACAAATCCACAGTCTCCGCACCATCCATGGCCAAAACCCGAGCCTCTGGAACGCCTACAAACCAAAAAAGTCCATCCACACGCTCACACAGTCCAATCAGCGTCCTCGTCACTCGGTCTGCATAATACATAAACGATCGGTGAGCTGCATCATATAATTATGATCGTCCAAAAATTGTGATGCCGAAATCAAGTTACAATTTAATTCTGGTACATATAAAACATTCAAAAGTCGTAAATTTCCCGATAAAATAACCGCTCCCGAATGAGTTGCAAACGAGGAGCGTCCATCCTGTAATCCAATCGGACAATCATCAATCGGTCGTAGTTGTACAAATAAAGTTCGGTCGCCTGACACGTGGTGGGTTGCTCCGGTGTCAATAATCCACGAGTATTTATTAGTGAAACGATCTAGAAGACAGAACCGAACTGATTGTGAGCTGAGTCGAGCCAGATGGCCCACCTTTATTTTCTTGCACATGTGCAGCGTGGACCTGAGCCACCAGATAACCACCAGCTGATGCCGTTTGTCCTTCTCCTCGATAGCCACCGGTACCCCCATGAATAGATTTCGGCCTACCACCACCGGGGAAAGCATGTGATTGAAAGGAAATATCTTGTGCCTGACCTGTGCCGTTATAGTATGCCTGAAGCTTCTCGCCGGCGTCCATGGTTGTCGCCGCACAAGTCTTGATCTCATCCTGAGATCGGAAGTTCATCCTTCCATCTACGTCCGGCGGGTGTAGAACACCGGATCGTCCACGCATGAAGATCTGAAAAGGCTGATCGAGCTCATGTATTACTTCAATTCTTTGCCATCGTCGTGTATTGCTCCAAGCTTGAAGGCGGCGGTTTTTTTCTTCTTCTTCTTCATCGAGCGAGAGAGATTCAAAGGTTTGGATTAGTCAATTAATCCACAACACCAATTCGAAGGATTTTTTCTTTACGTTTTGCGATCCATAGGTGAAGAACACACTTCCCATCAATGCCGTCAGCTGTAATTTCCGACCGAGTTCTTTGGTGCAATTCACAATACATAGATACAATATATATAGGGAAAAATGGATTTTTAGTCCGGTAACTTTTCCATTTTAGATTTTAGTCCGTTTTTACTCCGGTGGGAATTTTAGTCCATTAACTTTCAATTTCTTGCAAAAATAGTCCTTTTTCTTGATTAGGCGCTGAGCTCGGTGACATCTTGAGTTGGCGGCCATGTGAAAACTTGAACATCTTTGAGTTGGCAGCCATGTGGCGGATTGGTGGCATGTGTTAGGTGAAGAACACACTTCCCGTCAATCTTTGTCATTTGCAATTTCCGACCGAGTTCTTTGGTGCAATTCACAATACATAGATACAATATATATAGGGGAAAAATGGATTTTTAGTCCGGTAACTTTTCCATTTTTCGATTTTAGTCCGTTTTTTTACTCCGGTGGGAATTTTAGTCCATTAACTTTCAATTTCTTGCAAAAATAGTCCTTTTTGCTGATTAGACGCCTGAGCTCCGGTGACATGCTGAGTTGGCCACATGGCTGATTGGTGGCATGTGGGGCCCATCTTTGAGTTTGAAAATAAAAATGAAGCAAATGGGAATCGAACCTGTGCCCTCTTGCATAGAATTCAGCTCATTACCATTATGCTACAGAGATCACTTCATACAAATAAGAACTAAAAAGTATAAGTAAAGCTTATACGTAAGTGTATGTATATAGACACTTATATACACGCACATAAATATGTTTTTGTGTATTACGTAAGTGTGTGTAAAAATATGAAAACACTAATGGAACATGATCAACAACCCAGAAGACTAATCATTTTACTTCAAATCACAGAACCTTTTGGCATGAATGCATCCACATATACATGTGCTCTTAATAAACCGGTAACGAACTATCCAGACCAGCCTACTATTTGACACAATCATTGTCTACAATACTCAGCATGAATGGGTGATTTCTTATTCAAATGGCCAAGATCGTGAATAGAGGTGAAAAGGCGAGAGAAGAGATGTCGATGAGTCTAGATGTAACCTTGGTTGACCGAGAATATTCAAATATAATAGTTGACTCATAATAGTTGATTCGAGAGAATATTCAAATATATATGTATAATAATTTTTTTTTTTAAAAACCTAGCATATATATATATTCCCCTCCCCACTTCCCGTTTTAGTTCCATGATTAGCAAAAAAAAAAAAAAAAAAAAAAAAAAAAAGCGATTAAACTTCTCGCCTCTAGAAATGGAAGCGGCACAACCATTGTTGGCCTCAACTTTCTTTGGTCGTTTTGGGATACTTGCTTGCGAATCCCGTCTTACAGGGCGGATAACGGATGGGTCGTCGATAACACCTCGACTTACGAGAGAGGGTATTACTCTGGCCAAATGTTTGGCGGGGGTTTTACGGGGATGCCGACAAAATAGATGAAGCCCCGAAACAAATTCTTCCTCGGATGGTTCCGTGCAAACCCGGCTTGAGCGACTTTGGGAGATCGGAGAGCGGTTTCTCACATCATCAGCAGTCGCTATCACGCCCGAGTCAAGGAGGGTCAAGTTATTATCATGGGATCCATCAATTCTAAGCCTATTGAGATCTTGAGTATTGTTAAAGGCGCCACCCATGTTTATTATCCCAGTTGGAGGCAAACTTTGTTTCTTGGAGTGCAGGTCTCATGTGGCGGAGCAATTCATCACACTCAACGGGGGGTTGGATACGACGATGTCGCAAGACGAGGGGAGAGACCATGCTTTCGAAGCTGTCTAGTGGGCAGTGCAGTATGATTGGTTCTCTGGTGGCATGATAAGGGAGACGATAGTTGTCCCGGCCAAGCGGACACATTGTTGGAATGGGATCAGGATCCTGATTATTCAAACTGCACAAATATCTACGACGGTATGAATCCTATATATTGGAAAAATGATTGAAAAGTCCATTTTACATTTCATTTTTATCATTTGGTCCACTCTTGTTTTATTTTTTGTATAAATGACAAAACAACTAGAACCGAGACAATTTTGCCCTCTTCAATGTTATCATTTGATCCACTACCACGTTTGATCCACGACCACTCCATGTTTTTATTTTTTTGGACACATCCCACGTTTTCATTCAGGAAAAAAAAACAGAAAAATACCAAACACAAAAAAATCAATAGACTTAATTTAACCCAGAAAAATACACATTTAATATCTATTGATGATTATGATAAGACTTAATTTAATCAATAGACTTACACTTTAACCAATGGCTAGAGGAAAGTAGGTAATAAATGTGTAGAGATCAATATTTGTAGTGAAAGTATCATTTTAAAAAAAAAAAATTTAGATCTAAGAATAAATAACACTTCCCTGATAGAGGTTTTGAGATCAACACGCGCCGTGAGTGTTGCTTTATTTTTTTTTTTGACGAAGAGAAGAAATCACGGGTCTCATTCCTTCTTTGATCGACCTCAGCTACTCCGTTGGAAACAACCAAAGAAAACATGTTTTCTGAAACTAAGCTTAAAGTAGAAGAAAGATACACACGATATTTTAAACTTTTGAGAAATGCCTAATTAACAGAAAAGTAAATGAAATAATGGAAGGGGTCTGCAGAGCGAGAGAGAGGGGAGCCTTTTCAGAATTCAGAGTAGATAGCATTAATCATAGGGGAGGGGCAGAATTGAGATCAGGAGGCAAAATTAAGTGTTAGGAAAAAAAATTAAGTGATGAAAAAAAATGCAAGTAAAAAAAAGTTAAATGATGAAAAAAATACTAGTAAAAAAATGCTCCTTCCAAGAATTGAACCAACAACCTGTGCTATTGGAAACAAGTGTTTCACCATTCCACCACTCAAAACATCTCTGTAATATTGACACATATAGATATAATAATCTACTCTGGGAATATTACTTGTTCGCATCTACTTGTTGCAACCTAAACCCAGATATAATAATATACTCTGGGAATATTACCTTTGGCATGAATGCATCCCCATATACAAAGTGCTTGTGCGTGAACATCATGTCTGTCATACGACATACAAAGAATGTTTCTGAGGAAAAAAATAAAACAAAAAATGCTCATTGATTTCAGAAGTAGCAAGTAGCAGGGGCGTGGCGAGTTAAACCAGGATGATGAATGTAGTAGCCAGATATAGGTGAAAGATATCTTCTAATATTACACGTTCCAGATAGCAATACCAAATTAAATAATAATAGAAAGAAAGAAAAAAAACCACATGTTAGTAATAGGTGTCCCCTTAAACAGTTTGAACATATATATACACACAAGCATCTAAATCATCAAGAACATTGGTAAGTACACTAACATTCTGGATTATGCACCAAAATACTAGTCATATAATGTATTAAAAAAACATTATTAGCCCAAAAGTCTGCTAAATATCATCAACTTTACAACTTAAAAACCTTAAACAATCATAAGACACATACAAGTGAATTACCGACTAACTTTATGAGCAGAATATCAGTCCTTTATTCCGATTTCCTTCCACCTCTTGATCCACTATTCCATTCCCACCAAACAGCTCATTTATCCAAGCTTCAACTTCCTTGGCGCTATACCACCATGTTAAGTGTTAACCAAACTCTGGACTGAAATTGCTGTAAGCTGGCAATTGAGACGTGTACAGTTCATCTCTAAGCTGATCATAAAAAATCACCCATGTACACTGTCTCAAGATTTCTATATATATATTATCAAACAACCTCAAGATTTCTATATATATATATTTTATTTTTTTTGAATAGATGAATGTATTTGCCTTGTATTGATGGTAAATCTCTGGACATTTTGAAAGTTGTATTTTATCTTTTTATAATGACTAATTAAACATTCATGTAATATTAGCTTTGACAGAATTTTATTTCAAACTCAAATGGATATGAAAATACACTATATTGCTGACGCATATATAGATTTATGTATCTGCGGTGTATACTCGTTCTCTGACAGCGTCATCCGAGTACGCAGAGGCTATGGAGATGTATCGGACTTAGACATCAGTCCAACATTTGGCGGATAGATGGGTCGAGGCCAATGGTGGGGAGATAAAGAGCAATGCAGGCGGCGTCTCTTCTTGGCGGGGGGCGGTCATTGGAGTCATTTTCCACGACTCCCATATATGGCGCAGTTTTGCACTCCTTTGCGTATCATTTTGATCCGGGAGACCCGATGGAGTACTTGGAGCTTAAGGCGATTGGGGATACAACGCTTAGTGGTGGAGAGTGGCTTGTTTGGCGTGTGTTTCACGCCTTCACGATTGATGGAGGATCTTACGCGCATATATGCTGCTTAGTGCATGATTGTTTGGCTATGTTATCTAGCTTCATATATGTCTCTTTCACTTTTATTTGGCGTGTAGGGAATGTTCCGGTAACTTATAACGCCCGTTCCGGATACGAGTCCTTATCCGGAAAAAAAGCGTTAAACACGTATAATATTTAATAAATTCAATATTATCGTAAGCCTCTACTACGTCGTGTCGAGTTTAGCAAGCGGAAGCTAAAAAGACTCGGCAAAACCTCATAAAAGCAACTAAGAATAGATACAAACCGACTAAAGATAGAAGGTTATCCTTACAATAACGAAAAGAAACTTACAACACACGAAATCTCAAAGAAAGGACTTATAAACTTGTCTTACAACATGAAAATAAAAGAACAACATATTCTTTAAAGATAAGATACAACATAAACTAGTACAATTAATGTTTATAAATTTAAAACAACAAGGAAACATCCCCGAGCATCTCCATCACATATCATGATCAAACTCCTCAATGAGCTCAAGGTCAACCCGTTCGCCTTTCTCACCCCAAAAACACACAAAATAACATATGCAAATGAGGTAAGTACAAAGTACTTAGCAAGAGAAAGAAGCTAATGTATAATAAAGCCTTACAACGAAAGGTTCATTAGTTATTATTAAGTTATCTTTATGAGACCGACTCAACTCTAGAGTTCACTTCATGCTCATCAACATGTTGTGACTATTGGTTTCTAGCTTAGCTTATCTTTGTTACATCATCATTCAAGGGCACTACGCATGGTGCTACTCACCATGAAGTATCTGTATGCAACATATAGGCGGATCACACCAATATCCAAGGGAAAGCCCGATAGTGTACACGCTCGGCGGAGTCCCTCCGTACGTAGGGTCTCGGACTTACGGGGTATCGAGTTTAGCAAACGGAAGCTAAAAAGACTCGGCAAAACCTCATAAAATCAACTAAGAATAGATACAAACCGACTAAAGATAGAAGGTTATCCTTACAATAACGAAAAGAAACTTACAACACACGAAATCTCAAAGAAAGGACTTACAAACTTGTCTTACAACATGAAAATAAAAGAACAACATATTCTTTAAAGATAAGATACAACATAAACTAGTACAATTAATGTTTATAAATTTAAAACAACAAGGAAACATCCCCGAGCATCTCCATCACATATCATGATCAAACTCCTCAATGAGCTCAAGGTCAACCCGTTCGCCTTTCTCACCCCAAAAACACACAAAATAACATATGCAAATGAGGTAAGTACAAAGTACTTAGCAAGAGAAAGAAGCTAATGTATAATAAAGCCTTACAGAAAGGTTCATTAGTTATTATTAAGTTATCTTTATGAGACCGACTCAACTCAGAGTTCACTTCATGCTCATCAACATGTTGTGACTATTGGTTTCTAGCTTAGCTTATCTTTGTTACATCATCATTCAAGGGCACTACGCATGGTGCTACTCACCATGAAGTATCTGTATGCAACATATAGGCGGATCACACCAATATCCAAGGGAAAGCCCGATAGTGTACACGCTCGGCGGAGTCCCTCCGTACGTAGGGTCTCGGACTTACGGGGTGGTGTTACTCCGTACGTAGGGTCCAAAGACTTACGAAGTTATCCACTTTATCTGAACGCCCACACATTACGATATAGACGTGTGCCTTACCAAGAATGGATTGATGTTTAATCTTTTTACTACACAAGTATGTTTATTATTAATTGCTAACTAGCCACCTAAGTGTTTTCAATTAAGCTCCCTCACATATACTACTCTCTTACTTAGACCCCTAGACACGAACAATCCACTAGCACATACACGGACATTGAGGAATACTAATTCCACAAAACACAAGCCATTCATACCGCTTCCAATGGTCCCGAACTTCAACTCCTTGAAGAGTACATTCGGTGCGGAACTAAATGCATCGAAGCTTAATCCATGCTTGTTCATGTTCATTTATTGTTATTAGATCAAAAGATAACATTGAGAACTCATCTCATAGCTTAAAACAATCAAAATAACATTTAAGCAGATGTTGGGGCGCCAACACCTTTGGCGTGCACCAAAGTGCTTCAGAGAGCTCTCTGAACTCTGTGTTCAGGTTTGGGGGGCGCCAAAGCCTTTGGGACACGCCAAAAATATTCCAGAAAGTCACTGAACTCTCTGGTTCAGGTTTGGGGTGCGCCAAAATCTTTGATGGGCGCTAAAATTGAGCAAAAAGCGCACAAAACACGGTTTTACCACTATATCGATTTCTACTCAAACCCAACCAAGTTTAACATCAAAATATACATCAAAAGGCATCAAAACATGCTATAACACGTCATATTATAACAACAACAACTAGCATGAATTCTAACCACAAATCATACCCAAAACACAACCTTAACATCATAAAACCTTAATTAAACATTAGGAAGAGCCTCTTTACTTGATCAAAGCAAAACTCAAGACAAAACTCTGCGGCTCTTCCTCAAACTTCCACCCAAAACCTATTTGATCACAATTAAACTTGAATTAATTGATGATCAAAAGCTTAAACTACAAGAACTACGAATCAAACCAACCAAGCCTTGAAACAAGATCATCTCTTGAAGAAACCAAGTTAGGGGCTAAAACCATTACCTTTCAAAACTCTGCACTTTTAGAATCAAAACGATCCTCTCCTTCCAAATGATTCCAAATCTTCAAGCGATTAAAAACCGATCACGAGACTTGTGAGAAATTGGAAGAAGTCTTCTTTCTTTTCTTTTCTATTTTCTCTTCTTTTTCTCAAGAGCAAGGTCGAACAATGCTCAACAAATATGGGATTACGACAACTTCTCTATTAGTGGGAAGTTATTGCAAAATTAACTTCCCAAAGAGTTAATTACAATTAACTTCCCAAAGAGTTAATTACAATTAACCTCCCTTAATTATAATTAAATCACCAAACTTCATTATTTAATAAACCCTTTTTGCTTTTATTTTCATTTTAATCTTAAAATCCATAAATAATAAATATAATATTCCGTGTTTTGTAAAAGACACGTCTGCCTTTACGAAAGGTCGGGATATTCTGGCGCTCCTTTGCTTATTTCGGACATTTTGGGGTTCTTTGCCTCACCGGTAGCGTGTTAGCCGCTTGTTTGATGGATATTGATTAATATTAGTTCTTTTTCCTAAAATAAATAAATAAATAAATAAATATTTAATAGGGAAGGGCGCACAAGACGACAAAAATTAATAAATGGAGTGCGGAAGAACAAAAGTAACATTTTCATGATTAGAAAGGACAAAATCACAATTGTTCTTTACAATTTATTCTTTCATGTTAATGTTACTTTGTGTTTCATAATTGTTCTTCATATTTACTCTATTCCACATTTATTACTTCATATTTATTACTTACATAATTATTACTTTTATCTTTATTAAATTCGATTTCTTTATCGATTTTTGATAATTGTCATACGGACAAAAATCTATATTTAATATATTGATATAAGATTTAAGGATATTAATATAATGATATTAACCCTCTAAGTGAACCGGACGCCAAACCATCCCAATGCCCACCGCCTAAGCAGCAAGCCCACGGAGGTGGCAGTCATGGACATCCCTGAGCGTAGGCCAACAAGATCGCGACCCAGGGTCCTCCTTAAATTTGTCATTACCCTACTTTTATATTTTTGTAGTGAATTAAAGTATATTTGTTTTCCAGATTTCACTAACAATATAAAATTTGTAAACACGCCCTTCAAACAAACAAAAAAAATTAAAGAACGTTTAAACACATCGACTACTCATTCCGTTCCGAAATAACTAAGGCGGTTAACAAAAAGATTTAATCTAAAATAACTGAGTCAATTACATTTTCAATGCATCATTTATTGTGTATTTCCTACATTTACCCTTATTAGGAGAGAGAATAAATACAATATTGCACTAATTATAGACTAAGGATTTTTTAGTCATTTTGACATTCAAATGAAAGGATTATATCACATCCTTAATATGCGTGTTTTTGACAACAACATCAGTTAATTCGAGACGGAGGGAGTATATGATTAAATTTGTGATTATTGTTTTAAATGTAAAATGGGGGGGTGGGGAATAAAAAATAGGGTTTATAACTTAAAAGTATAGTTTTTATACTTATTAGCCTCGTAAGGACACAAAGGAATCTGTTGGACTTATAAGGACATAATATATCTACATGTACCAAAATACCCTGTCTAATTTATTCTTCTCCTTCTCCTCCTCCTTCCATGTCTGGAAATCATATATACAGCGGGACCCACATAACTTCAACTCCTTCTGTATATCTTCCAAGCTGAAAATTGGAGCAGTAGTATCAACATGCTTGCTAGACTTCTTCTTATCGATCCATTCTTATTTTTTGATTGAATGATCCATTCTTATTTGATTTGGAACTTTTCTTTCTTGATCCACGAAACAAGAAGAAAAAACCCGGTCTTTTGGGCTTAGGTTTGAGAGGTGGTTCGTAACCATACAACGCAGATTCTGTTGAAGACACAACTGTACCCACGTAAAAGCGGGTCCACTGAATGCCGTCCAAACCTCTCAAGTTCGATTTTCTTTGTTGTATTCTTGCTCAATTGCAAATCAATTTTTTTTTTTTATTTTGGTTCTTTGAAAGTTATTACTTGAGTGAACAATGATGCCATTCAAAAAAAAAAAAAAACAATCTTGATATATACATTGCATCGTCGAGAATCATTCATCGAGACAAGCTGCGGCGGGTTTTGTCCATATTGAGCTCACGATGACCCCAAAAAATAGCGGATTGTGAATCCAATAAGCGAGGCATAATTAATCATTGTGTTCCCACGACCCGGCAATTCTGATTCAAAATCGAGAGATGAAAATGACGGACTGCTTTAAGTGTGTGTACTGCTGCGTGATTACGGTGGCCTCCCACAGTCAGGACACTTGATCTTGCAATATACAAAAACATCAAATATGAGCAAGAATACAACAACAATAAAACTTGTACATGAAAAAAGAGAATATGCACACTAACGGATGAATGTTGAGAAGATTGTTGAGGATAACGAATCTGGGATTGATCCTGCCCGGTGAGGGTAAAGCTGGTCGAGAGATCTTTTGTGGTTGGGGTTTGGTGGTGGGTGGAAGGTTTACGCATGGAAGGAGGTTGAGGTTTTGTTGTTCTTCTTTGCTTTCGAAGATAGTCAACTCCTCTGGTTTCTCCCATTTGCATATACAGATAAAGCAGGACCAATTGACTAGTGGGTCCAAGCAGACAACCTAAACCATTGATTTCAAACCAACTAAACCAGGAAAACCAGATCTGAGAATAGAATCCTCACGTCGAAGAAAACTGTATTGCGATTGGCATATCGATCATTCCTGTCAATACGATCAAACCTCTACGGAAATTGAACATAACAAACATATTTCCCGAGGTTGGGATCCATCAAAAAGCACATTGCCTCTCGCAATGCCTTGCTATTGTTTATGTAGTGATCAAAATCAAGATTCAACATGAAAGGTCCATTTGTAAGAACAA